>OX411309.1:149207474-150407474 GCA_948150685.1 Rhaphigaster nebulosa
GAATTTAATTAAGACAAGAAATCAAATACATGTTGGTACTCACCAAGGTTTAAATGGATTATATCAAACAGAAAAGTTTGTAATGGTTTCTTCTCGCATTGTACTGGCAATGAACGAGAGATAGACAGAATGTTTTTAGGTAAACGGTTTAAGGGCCAGGGTTATCCCAGTAATTCCGGTGAGTAATTGTTTTCTCTGTTATAGATGGGAATAAATTTAAGATTGGACTATTGGAGGTATCTATTTGGTCATTTAAGCAAAAATCTGGGTTGGATTTGAAGGATTTTATTATTTCAAGTGCTTCATATATATTTAATTTGAGACTGTTTTAAACGTGATGTATTAATTTAACTCCTGAGTCTTTGATGAATTTATGATTATTTTCATTTAAATGAATTGTAAAGTTGGAATTATCTGTCTTATTATTATATGCTCGTATATGTTCCTTTAATCTCTGATTTAGCGATCTTCCAGTTTTTCCCGTGTATTTGGCTGCACAATCATTACAATTTATATAAAAATTTATACAAATAACGTAAGCTCGCATCGACGGACCGTGTAAAACGATCTCCTATTTTCCAACATTAATTTTCATCAATAATCCTTTTCAATTTACATCCTTAATATATATTAATACATCCTTTACATTTCCGTGCAATCCTGAATTGTATTGAACGATTGATTGATCTTTGGAAAAAAGTAATAGTAACTTATAGATTGAATGTCTTGTTCATCTTGTCGGTTCTTTTGTGACAATATTTGCTCTGGTCTCTTTCAAAGCCGCAAACCTGTTAGGTCAATGGCTATTTACCGAAGAATCTTCGTGTTGTCGGCGTGGAATGACCAATCATAATACCTCCAGGGTTTACCCAACTCCTTAAATCAATCTAGGCGGAGTGTTTCATGAGCTGATGCAGTAATATATAATTGACCTTAGTAGATCTCCAATTGCATTTTTATGTAATATTTAATATCGTTACTAGAAACTTTAGGTGCTTACATATTAATGGTATATTTGCTTTAAATATCTTTGTTCGTTTATTTAAGGTACATAAAAATAATTTTATATTAAAAAATTTCCTAATAAACTCTTCAGAATATTGTATTGACTACATTGGCAAAAGAGGAAGGAAAATTAATAATTACTGTCAATTTTCATATTTCTTCTGGATCCCTGTGGTCCAGGCTTCTCGGAACCAGATATGAGTTGACAAAAAATCTATACGGTCAATAATTTGTCGAATAAATATAGTTATGAAAATAAAAATAATTATAAATCATTTATAATGAATAACGTTGCGTATTTTTATCATACTCTGACATCGAAGCCTAATTTATAAATATTTATTTAATATGTTTATATTGTATAGTTTTTAATATTAAAGTTTAAAGAGAAAAATAAGTGTTGTCTATTGAGTCTAAGTTCGGAAGAACATTCTATTTTGACTCTCAGTTATTCTGAGAATTCTTTATATATGAAGAATGCTGTGAATAATTGTTGTAAATAAAAAATAGTTCAAATTTTATTAATGTTTTTTATGAACACTTTACTCAAGTAATTATGATTAAATTATCCGATCAGTTATAAGTAATTTTGTAGAAAAAAAAAGTGTTGTATTTTATGTGAAGCAATAAAATTTTATAGGAGTGGAGTAGCTCAGTGCTAAGCACCCACCATGGCAGATGATCATTTATTCTGTTTTCAACCGTGGATCGACCCTGTGGGGTCGGGGAATTCTCCTGGGGCTCACCCAGCCTCTAAAAAGTGGGTACCCTTAATAGGGAGAAAAACCTGGCGGTTGAGCGTGATCTCGGCCAAATCACCTCCTTCCATAACCTTTGGCTTAGAAACAGTACGGTCCTTATCAAGTACTGAACCCAAGACCCTTCACGGGTTACAGGAAAAATAAACTTTTGTATGACAAAGTTTTAGTATGTTTCGTTTTCACAATATCTTAGTCGATTTATTAATATTATTGACAAAAATATCACACATGAAATATTGAGTGAGAGATGGCCCGCTGTTTTATTGTGCCCCGGACCCGGGCTTAGCTGGCGGCTCGGCCGAATTAAGGATTTTGTCATCATCGCAAAGAAAACCGCCCATTAAGGAAAAGAAAATCCTTTTTAATGGCACCAAAGGCCTCGGAAAATGGGAGTAAAGCTTAATAGTACATTTCCTCAGAGCTGTTTATGCTTTATGAGGATGCGGTGATCCTGAAGTATTAGTTTAGTTTATCTGTGAAAGTGGGGTTTTTTTTTTCTATTTTTTTTACCCAAGTTGTGATATTCTTTGTTCAATTTAAATTCTAAAAATGTTAAAGCTGTAAGTTATAAAAGCAAATGCTTGAATTACTTTCTTCTATCATTTAAAGTTTTTTTTTTTGGTCGCCTGAAAAGTAGATTCGTTACTTAAACGTGGTGCTGACGATATTTTAGTTATAGCAATATGTTTGTTATGTTATGTATAAATGACGGTATGTTTGTTATAGCAATATGCTTAATTGGTTAATGTTTCTATTATGTATTGATACATATGTGCTTTTATTGATGGTCAACCTGATGTTTTAAGTAGATATGGGTTGTGACAGCCGCTATTGGTAACAGCGACAAGTTGTTCCCGTTCCACAGATGTATTTGATACTTTTAGCTGAACTTTTTGTCACATGTTCCTTTTTTTTTTTTTTTTTTTTTTTTTTTTTTTGGTGATGGTGTTTAACGTTCTTTCCTAAGCCTGTTCAGGCAAACAAAACGGGTTATTCCAAGACAGGTTACGAACTATTTATTTATAACGACACTCTTGTTTTCAGCGTTTCTATAAAAGTTTGAAAATTAAGTCAAAATCCCATGCTTTTGCTAACACAGAGTCAACAGCCACTTTATTTCTTATTTAAACTATAAACAGCACGCATGTTAATAAATTAAGCTACATAATACGTACTTTTATCAAACATGTAATAATAAATTTTATTATAGATTTAAATAATTTTTTTATTTGCATATAGGTATTTGTTAAAGCCTAAATGGCTGTATAAATATTTCAGTCAACTCTCATTTAAATTTGACGCCTTAAACATTGTCCCGGCTTTTATTCCTGTGAATGAAAGTACCTGTTATTTTTAGGTTGTAACATTTTCGCGTTACCTGTCGTTATCTGCGTTTACACTGTTACCTGTCGGTATCTGTGACAAAGTAGCAGGTTGTTACATTCCGACCTCTAGTTATAAGTGCAACAAGTGATTCTTGTTTTTTTTGTATATTAGGATACTTTTATTTTATTTTAACTATAACACTAGTGGCAAACATATATCATATGTAATGTAGAGTTGGCATTTTTCAACGTTTTCCAAGTCTTAGTGCTGTAATGACTAAATTTTCCTTACAACATATGTTAACCATCGATATGTTGTTAATAGTGTAATTTATAAAATAACTAATGCCCTAATATAACTAATAACTAATGCCCTAGTTAATACCCTAATTAACTAATTATTTCTGTGACATCAATACAATGTATTTTTAGCGAGTACGGTTTGATAATTATAATTTCTCTTTGGCTAAATAAATTAATCACTTCTTTGTTATTTTTACGATGATTTTCTTTCCTTTCCAACCCTGCCATTTTGTTTTGGCGATTCATTAAGCTCTATTATTAGTGCGAATAAATATAATTAATGATATTAGATATATTTTACATATTTTAATTAATTTAAGTTTTTTTATGAAGGCTGTGTATTTTATACCTGATATGTGTTCTTTTATTTTTTGGAGTTTAGTAAATCGTCGTTATCATTCTTAAAATAAATATCGCATTAGAATGATCATATTGTGGTTAATTCAATTAATGATATCAACCAATGTTGGCACACTAGATTCTATTTGTTGTTGTTAATTGGGTTTTTGTTGTCCGTAAGTACAGGTTTTCTTTAGACAGAAATTGTTACTCATGAATGCTTGTAATTATTATTGATTTGATTTGACATTTTTTAACCATATTTCTATATAAATATTTGAATACATTTTAACTGAATGATTACGAAATATTTTCTACAGTCGTATTATTAATATTATTTTTTCCATTTAATTCATTGTGAAATATGCAATTAACCAACCTAAATACACATGACTTTAGTTTATCAGGTGTTTTTAGAATAGCAAGATACGAGAAAAATGAAATTTTATAAAATAGTGCCCAATTAAAGAAAAATGTATTTTTGTTTTATATAGCTTTTCTCAGAGATGCAGCCGATAAAGACAGGTAAAGTCTTCGTTTTTTCAAAAATTCAAATTTGATTCAACAATAAAACGCTGAGGATTGTGAAATGGCGGGAAATGATTTTTGGCAATCTATGGTCAACGCGGCAAAAAATAAAACTGCCGAAATCGTCGAGTTCGTTAAAAACGACATCAATGAGCTATCGTCCGCGGTCAACGCCGAAGTAGGTTATTATTCTGATGTTGTTAAGCGCGAAGCGACCAACCTTCTGGGCAATGTCAAAGATACTCTGAGTCTGAATATAAGTTCGACTGCGCTTAATGGTAACAACTCCGCGAGGTCCTTGATAAGGGATTTGTGGAGTCCGGATACGATTCATGATGAAGTGAGCCCTATGATCATCATGAACTCTGAGCCTGTCCCGATGACGGAGGTTCAATACCAGCACCACCTTCTCGTAACGGACATGAAGAACTTCACTGAGGCCTTCTCCGACGACGAACAGCAGCAGGCAGATGCTTGGTACGCCACGGCCGAAGAGAGCTTACAAGATGTGTACAACCTCGGCAAGCAGCTGTCTGAGTGCCCGGCCCTCGCCGACATGTACAGGAGGCTCGTACCTGATCAGGTGAATCATTCGGATTTCTGGAAGAGGTACTTCTTCAGAAGACATATCAACTTGGGCTGCTATTCCGAGGAAGATTTTGGAAATGACTATGTGCTGAGAAGTAAACAGGGCCCCACGGAAGAGGATGCAGAAGTATTCGACGAAAACGAGCAGCCAGAGAGGTCGGATAAGATTGCAACGATAGGAGATGAATTAATCACTGTTGAAATAGAGAGACCATACGAACCATCGTCTAGCGGAGCCAAACAGAATGATTGGGATATTGAATTTGAAATTGAACGTCTAAAAGAAACGGATGACTTAAGCTTATACGATATAATATCGGCCGAATAACAAATTTTTTTTTAATATTTGAGTTTTTTCTATAGTTATTAAGTATAATAATACGAAATTACAATATTTTTTTAATAATTAATCATAACAGAGTGTGGGAATTATTTTTCCATAATATAATCAATTAGCTTAAATTCAGAATGTTTTTATATATATGTCAATGGTCAATCTTCCACATGTAAGTTAAAATTTTATAGTTTTGAATAAAAAAAATTTTAAATTTTACCGTACCCTGTAATTTCTTATTTTTTAATTCTCTATGTTTTTTATACAGGTTATTTACTACTCTGACGTTATTATAACACTATTTTCAAACAGATGTGTAATGTAGATTAGACATTTTTAAAGTTTTCAACTCTCCTAATTGGTATCTACAACATCTGTTAAGTTGACCAAAAATATATTGATTTGAAACGTTTTAAACATATTTTTTTTATTGAACTCTGACCATTAATATTACTCCCGTGTTACCCGAGAAACACTAGAGAGTGCTTTTATCATTTATATGACCGCTCTTCGCTTTTTAAAATATTTTATTTTGATAGGATCATAGCCGGACGGAATGGGGGCAAAGCGGGCCCTTGTCCCGGGCGCCAGAATTCAAGAGTTGACTAATTTAGAGCCAAATTGTATTTTTAGATTATTTGTTTTATCTATCTAAAAAATATTTGAATTTTTATTAGAAAAAAAATATACTGTATATCAAATTCCAATTAAAAAAAAATACAAAATGTGATTGTCATCAATAAGAGCCCTTAGTTTACGTACATAAGAAGGGTAACTATTAAATCAGATAAATATATGTTCAAATGGTTTGCAAAGCAATAGAAATTCAGGGAAGATCTTGTTTCAGAAGAAGTACAGAAGTACCTAAATCCTCTGAATCTCTTTCATAAGATAGAATGAAATTTTCATTTTAAATTCAGTTAAACTTTGCCTTTATTGTTGTGAACATTGCTCCTAAACATGACTTCGGAGATGAATTATACACAAATAGACATTAGAAGCTATCATTGTGCGAAAACAAAAATAAATTTATTTTATTTAGTTTGTATATTTTTATATATATATATATATATATATATATATATATATATATATATATATATAGTACTTTTATGAGTTATTAATCAATAACTCATAAAAGTACGAAAATTTCGGTTTTTTTTAATGGTATAACTTAAGCTCGCATCGACAGACCGTGTAAAACGATCTCCCATCTCCTATTTTCCAACATTAATTTTCATCAATAATCCTTTTCAATTTACATCCTTAATATATATTAATACATCCTTTACATTTCCGTGCAATCCTGAATTGTATTGAACGATTGATTGATCTTTGGAAAAAAGTAATAGTAACTTACAGATTGAATGTCTTGTTCATCTTGTCGGTTCTTTTGTGACAATATTTGCTCTGGTCTCTTTCAAAGCCGCAAACCTGTTAGGTCAATGGCTATTTACCGAAGAATCTTCGTGTTGTCGGCGTGGAATGACCAATCACAATACCTCCAGGGTTTACCCAACTCCTTAAATCAATCTAGACGGAGTGATCCATCAGCTGATGCAGTAATATATAATTGACCTTAGTAGATCTCCAATTGCATTTTTATGTAATATTTAATATCGTTACTAGAAACTTTAGGTGCTTACATATTAATGGTATATTTGCTTAAAATATCTTTGTTCGTTTATTTAAGGTACATAAAAATAATTTTATATTAAGAAATTTCCTAATAAACTCTTCAGAATATTGTATTGACTACATTGGCAAAAGAGGAAGGAAAATTAATAATTACTGTCAATTTTCATATTTCTTCTGGATCCCTGTGGTCCAGGCTTCTCGGGACCAGATATGAGTTGACAAAAAATCTATACGGTCAATAATTTGTGGAACAAAGATAGGTATGCAAATAAAAATAATGATAAATCATTTATAATGAATAACGTTGCGTATTTTTATCATACTCTGACATCATAGCCTAATTTATAAATAGGCATGTTGTTTATAGTTTAAAAGAACTGTGACAAAAAAAAAAAGTGTTATCTATTGAGTCTAAGTTCGGAAGAACATTCTATTTTGACTTAGTTACTCAAACTTTCGTAGATAAGAAGGTAGGAAGAATGCTATGAATAATTGTTGTAAATAAAAAATAGTTCAAATTTTATTAGTGTTTTTATGAACGCTTTACTCTAGTAATTATGATTAAATTATACGATCAGTTTTAAGTAATTTTGTATAAAAAAAAAGTCTTATATTAAAGTCTTATAAGGTACTGAGTTACCATGCTCCCGGTCAGGGGTTCGTGCCCGCTTGTGTCAGATGATCATTTATTCTGTTATCAGTCGTGGATCGACCCTGTGGGGTCGGGGGATTCTCCTGGGGCTCACCCAGCCTCTAAAAAGTGGATACCTTAATTGGGGGAAAAACCTGGCGGTTGAGCGTGATTTCGGCCAAATCACCTCCTTCCACAACTGTTGGCTTAGAAACAGTAAGGTCCTTATCACGCACTGAACCCAAGACCCTTCATGGGTTAAAGGAAAAATAAACTTTTGTATGACAAAGTTTTAGTATGTTTCGTTTTCACAATATCTTAGTCGATTTATTAATATTATTGACAAAAATATCGCATATGAAATATTGAGTGGGAGATGGCCCACTGTTTTATTGTGCCCCGGACCCGGGCTTAGCTGGCGGCTCGGCCGAATTAAGGATTTTGTCATCATCGCAAAGAAAAACGCCCATTAAGGAAAAGAAAATCCTTTTTAATGGCACCAAAGGCCTCGGAAAATGGGAGTAAAGCTTAATAGTACATTTCCTCAGAGCTGTTTATGCTTTATGAGGATGCGGTGATCCTGAAGTATTAGTTTAGTTTATCTGTGAAAGTGGGTTTTTTTTTTTTCTATTTTTTTTACCCAAGTTGTGATATTCTTTGTTCAATTTAAATTCTAAAAATGTTAAAGCTGTAAGTTATAAAAGCAAATGCTTGAATTACTTTCTTCTATCATTTAAAGTTTTTTTTTTTGGTCCCCTGAAAAGTAGATTCGTTACTTAAACGTGGTGCTGACGATATTTTAGTTATAGCAATATGTTTGTTATGTTATGTATAAATGACGGTATGTTTGTTATAGCAATATGCTTAATTGGTTAATGTTTCTATTATGTATTGATACATATGTGCTTTTATTGATGGTCAACCTGATGTTTTAAGTAGATATGGGTTGTGACAGCCGCTATTGGTAACAGCGACAAGTTGTTCCCGTTCCACAGATGTATTTGATACTTTTAGCTGAACTTTTTGTCACATGTTCCATTTTTTTTTTTTTTTTTTTTTTTTTTTTTGGTGATGGTGTTTAACGTTGTTTCCTAAGCCTGTTCAGGCAAACAAAACGGGTTATTCCAAGACAGGTTACGAACTATTTATTTATAACGACACTCTTGTTTTCAGCGTTTCTATAAAAGTTTGAAAATTAAGTCAAAATCCCATGCTTTTGCTAACACAGAGTCAACAGCCACTTTATTTCTTATTTAAACTATAAACAGCACGCATGTTAATAAATTAAGCTACATAATACGTACTTTTATCAAACATGTAATAATAAATTTTATTATAGATTTAAATAATTTTTTTATTTGCATATAGGTATTTGTTAAAGCCTAAATGGCTGTATAAATATTTCATTCAACTCTCATTTAAATTTGACTCCTTAAACATTGTCCCGGCTTTTATTCCTGTGAATGAAAGTACCTGTTATTTTTAGGTTGTAACATTTTCGCGTACCTGTTACCTGTCGGTATCTGTGACAAAGTAGCAGGTTGTTACATTCCGACCCATCTCTAGTTATAAGTGCAACAAGTGATTCTTTTTTGTTTATTAGGATACTTTTATTTTATTTTAACTATAACACTAGTGGCAAACATATATCATCTGTAATATAAAGTTAGCATTTTTCAACGTTTTCCAAGTCAACATATGTTGACCATCGATGTTGTTAATAGTGTAACTTATAAAATAACTAATGCCCCAATATAACTAATAACTAATGCCCTAGTCAATACCCTAATTAACTCTTTCTGTGACGTCAACACAATGTATTTTTAGCGAGTACGGTTTGATAATTATAATTTCTCTTTGGCTAAATAAAGTCACTTCTTTGTTATTTTTACGATGATTTTCTTTCCTTTCCAACCCTGCCATTTTGTTTTGGCGATTCATTAAGCTCTGTCATTAGTGCGAATAAATATAATTAATGATATTAGATATATTTTACATATTTTAATTAATTTAAGTTTTTTTTATGAAGGCTGTGTATTTTATGCCTGATATGTGTTCTTTTATTTTTTGGAGTTTAGTAAATCGTCGTTATCATTCTTAAAATAAATATCGCATTAGAATGATCATATTGTGGTTAATTCAATTAATGATATCAACCAATGTTGGCACACTAGATTCTATTTGTTGTTGTTAATTGGGTTTTTGTTGTCCGTAAGTACAGGTTTTCTTTAGACAGAAATTGTTACTCATGAATGCTTGTAATTATTATTGATTTGATTTGACATTTTTTAAGTAAATTTCTACATAAATATTTGAATACGTTCTAACTGAATAATTACGAAATATTTTCTACATTCGTATTATTAATAGTATTTTTTCCATTTAATTCATTGTGAAATATGCAATTAACCAAACTAAATACACATGACTTTAGTTTATCAGGTGTTTTTAGAATAGCAAGATACGAGAAAAATGAAATTTTATAAAATAGTGCCCAATTAAAGAAAAATGTATTTTTGTTTTATATAGCTTTTCTCAGAGATGCAGCCGATAAAGACAGGTAAAGTCTTCGTTTTTTCAAAAATTCAAATTTGATTCAACAATAAAACGCTGAGGATTGTGAAATGGCGGGAAATGATTTTTGGCAATCTATGGTCAACGCGGCAAAAAATAAAACTGCCGAAATCGTCGAGTTCGTTAAAAACGACATCAATGAGCTATCGTCCGCGGTCAACGCCGAAGTAGGTTATTATTCTGATGTTGTTAAGCGCGAAGCGACCAACCTTCTGGGCAATGTCAAAGATACTCTGAGTCTGAATATAAGTTCGACTGCGCTTAATGGTAACAACTCCGCGAGGTCCTTGATAAGGGATTTGTGGAGTCCGGATACGATTCATGATGAAGTGAGCCCTATGATCATCATGGACTCTGAGCCTGTCCCGATGACGGAGGTTCAATACCAGCACCACCTTCTCGTAACGGACATGAAGAACTTCACTGAGGCCTTCTCCGACGACGAACAGCAGCAGGCAGATGCTTGATACGCCACGGCCGAAGAGAGCTTACAAGATGTGTACAACCTCGGCAAGCAGCTGTCTGAGTGCCCGGCCCTCGCCGACATGTACAGGAGGCTCGTACCTGATCAGGTGAATCATTCGGATTTCTGGAAGAGGTACTTCTTCAGAAGACATATCAACTTGGGCTGCTATTCCGAGGAAGATTTTGGAAATGACTATGTGCTGAGAAGTAAACAGGGCCCCACGGAAGAGGATGCAGAAGTATTCGACGAAAACGAGCAGCCAGAGAGGTCGGATAAGATTGCAACGATAGGAGATGAATTAATCACTGTTGAAATAGAGAGACCATACGAACCATCGTCTAGCGGAGCCAAACAGAATGATTGGGATATTGAATTTGAAATTGAACGTCTAAAAGAAACGGATGACTTAAGCTTATACGATATAATATCGGCCGAATAACTAAATTTTTTTTTAATATTTGAGTTTTTTCTATAGTTATTAAGTATAATAATACGAAATTACAATATTTTTTTAATAATTAATCATAACAGAGTGTGGGAATTATTTTTCCAAAATATAATCAATTAGCTTAAATTCAGAATGTTTTTATATATATGTCAATGGTCAATCTTCCACATGTAAGTTAAAATTTTATAGTTTTGAATAAAAAAATTTTTAAATTTTACCGTACACTGTAATTTCTTATTTTTTAATTCTCTATGTTTTTTATACAGGTTATTTACTACTCTGACGTTATTATAACACTATTTTCAAACAGATGTG
Organism: Rhaphigaster nebulosa; assembly: GCA_948150685.1. Taxonomy (NCBI): domain Eukaryota; kingdom Metazoa; phylum Arthropoda; class Insecta; order Hemiptera; family Pentatomidae; genus Rhaphigaster; species Rhaphigaster nebulosa. The sequence goes on from OX411309.1 coordinate 149,218,730, forward strand.
TAATGTAGATTAGACATTTTTAAAGTTTTCAACTCTCCTAATTGGTATCTACAACATCTGTTAAGTTGACCAAAAATATATTGATTTGAAACGTTTTAAACATATTTTTTTTATTGAACTCTGACCATTAATATTACTCCCGTGTTACCCGAGAAACACTAGAGAGTGCTTTTATCATTTATATGACCGCTCTTCGCTTTTTAAAATATTTTATTTTGATAGGATCATAGCCGGACGGAATGGGGGCAAAGCGGGCCCTTGTCCCGGACGCCAGAATTCAAGGGTTGACTAATTTAGAGCCAAATTGTATTTTTAGATTATTTGTTTTATATATCTAAAAAATATTTGAATTTTTATTAGAAAAAAATTATACTGTATATCAAATTCCAATTAAAAAAAAATACAAAATGTGATTGTCATCAATAAGAGCCATTAGTTTACGTACATAAGAAGGGTAACTATTAAATCAGATAAATATATGTTCAAATAGTTTGCAAAGCAATAGAAATTCAGGGAAGATCTTGTTTCAGAAGAAGTACAGAAGTACCTAAATCCTCTGAATCTCTTTCCTAAGATAGAATGAAATTTTCATTTTAAATTCAGTTAAACTTTGCCTTTATTGTTGTGAACATTGCTCCTAAACATGACTTCGGAGATGAATTATACACAAATAGACATTAGAAGCTATCATTGTGCGAAAACAAAAATAAATTAATTTTATTTAGTTTGTATATTTTTAATACATGTACTCATTAAATTATAGATGTACATTTTTAAAAAATCTGTAATCACAGATGTAATTTGTACAATTTTTCAAATAAGTGTTAATGATAGTACAGTTTTGTTTTTCTTAAACTCTAAAAAATTTCCTTTGTTACACCATTAACTCCTAAAATTTGCGTTTGATAGTTCTTTAGCCCTAAGAATAGCTATAATTGCTTTTAGCCTGAAAGGGTGAACAATTACTACCTTTATATATATCGAAATTTCTATATATCGACTTTTTTTCATTTTTTCAAGGGACCTTCATGTTCGATATATAGAGATACGACTGGATATATATATATATATATATATATATATATATATATATATATATATATATATATATATATATATATATATATGTGTGTGTATATATTGTTATTTGTTTTTTATTGTAAAGTTTGCTTAACGGCGTTCAAGTCTTTTCAAAAAATGGCGTCGAAATGTACTTAGATCAGTTGGAAATAAGTACCGTATCTCAGCAGTAAATACCCAACAATCTAAATTAATTATTTTTTCCGAAACAAACTAACAAGTAATTTTCGGAATTAATTAACTTGGTGAAGAGGACAGGTAAAGCTGTTAAAGGGCAGAGGACTGCCTTGCAAGGGCTCATTGTCTGGCAAATGTCTTGCCGCTCAAGGCCCTGAGGCCCTAATCGACCTTTGACAATGCCTATCGTGAAGGTTTCTCTTCCCCAGTTAGTCGCGTGTAATTGTTTTCTGTCCAAGTCGTCCTATTAAAATTTAATATTACTCCATACATTTTAACAATAATTTTTGTTTATGAATTGGACGATCAGATACGCAATATGCACACAGAAACCGAATACATTGCTTTGTCTCAGTGATCAACTAACTTAAATGTTCTTTTTATTTATATTTTCAAAATTAGTTATGATAGAAATTTAGTATTTCCTCGTATTGTGAGATTCTTTTCAGATTTTTTACTATCAATAAACGAAGGCTTATGTCTCAGCACTTATTATTTTTAATGTTTTCACTGCTATATTTTGGTCAATATTACCGTCATTGATAATAATAAAAATTAAACATATACATACTTTTATTTTTTTTTTTTTAATATATACAAATATCTATGTATTTATACTATTATATGAAGCTGAAGAGTTTGTCGGAACGCACTAATTTCAGGATCTACCGATCCGTTTTTAAAAATTATTTTTCGTTAGAAAGGGACCGTTTATTGATTAAGGCTTTTTGACATCACGCTTCGGCCCATAGCAACGGAACATTAACCATAAATAAATAGCGAAGAGAAAAAGTTTCTGACTTATATTATGCGTGTATGTCGTTTTCATGACAACTTCTTACACGTGGAAGCAAGTTTTCTAAACAAACTTTGTAATGAGTATGAAGTTATTATGTGAGAACGTTATTTTGTAAGCAAAATCGGAATACAAAAATGTATAAACTTGAAACGTATATAAGCATGACTTTATTGCGTTTATGAACACTTATTGTCGTTTTGACTCTTGTTCCTTGATAATGTGTGCAACAAATGAGACTGGACAGCATATTATAGGCTATTATTATTATTAAAGATTATTTTGTATTTTAGGGATTCAAATTTAGCGCGTGTGATACCGCTTTATATATATATATATATATATATATATATATATATATATATATATATATATATATATATATATATATATATAAGAAATCTCGACATATACATGAGAAAGAAGATATATTTTTACATTCAATCATTAATTGAAGTTTATTATTCTTCCATATTTTAAAAATATGTTATTAGAGACCATTATTATGTTAAGTAGGTATCCATTTATTTATAATTTTTTTATTAAAATATTTTATATTTTAATATATTTCGTCTATATTGGTCAGACCGCCACCAAATGAATGAACTTTGGATGTTGGCTGGTAATTAATAATTGAATATTTTAATATATTTTTGAATTTGAAGTAGTTCTGGATTTGAAATTTTTAAAGACTTTTTTGAGTTGGTTACACGTATGTATAAAATTAGGAACCGATAAGAATGATTGAGAAAAAGAAGATGAAGTTGTATAGTGACAAAATAAATATTATAAATGGGAATAAAATGAGAAGAAAAAGGAGAAAAAAGAAACAATATATTAAAATATATACTCCTAATTTCATAAAATGTTTTATAGTTATTGATATTGTTTTATCTATGATATTTATAATGAAATGTGTATATTTCCAATATAGTTTGCTGTGTAATGAAACAAACAATGGTATTTCGACAACATTGTGAATAAATTATGTTTTCCTCACATTCATTATGTTACAAAATATAAATTTTTCAAATAAATTTTATCAACTTAGTAAATTGTGTATAATTTATTTTTTCAAAGCTATTAAAATTGTCTTGCAATTCTATTTGGTGGTGCTATTTTCAAAAATGTTTAATTAACAAAAATGTTCTCATATTAAAGTACTAAAGTTATTTACATTACTATTTCTTCTATGTATTAGAAATAATTTCACATTGTTATTATTAAATTTGTACCTGGACTTTTATCCTTACTGTATGATTTTCAGTGGCTCAACAAAACTAAATGAAGATAATTGTTAAATATTTTTTAGAACTTTGATTTGGATTGCGAATTGTATAATATAAAAATTTAATTTATGATCTACAGTTATAATTTTATTACATTTCTATAATATTAGACCGAGAAACGGTCCAGATCTTCGATAGGATTAACTATATTTTATGTAATTTTTACCCTTAAATAGATTAATTTAAGCTGTAATGATGATATACCTATTGCATGTTGTACCTGAATAAACTCTCAAATACTCAGATTGTAACCTGTTGGATTTCAAGTGGGGGGCGCTGAGGTACTCGTACACTGATTAAGCTTTCCTGAACCCCAACCACTCGCGTGTCCTCTGATGTATATTTCGTTTTATCGAAATGACACGAAAACACTTAAAGTAATTGAGGTATTCCTTGACTTCATTCACTTAACGTCTTCTAAGTAGAAAGTTAAATGCTCCGGAATGAAGAGGAAAAAAAAAATGAGACAGTGGGAACCTAGCATTATATTCATGTTTGTAAGTATCTAACTACTTAATAAGCTATGAACTTTTTGTTAATAAACATTTATTTAATCTCACACTCTAAAATCAAATTTAAATTGAGTAGTCATTTATCAGTTATTTTTAATTAACACATTACATTTATATATTTTTAAACAGTCAATATATTGAAGATTTGGATAAATAATTCTTCCGAGATGGGAGATATTTATAGATCGTACAATTCATTTACATTATGTGCATACGGTGTACAGACAGATTTTGGAACGAAAAAACCATACTGCGCATGTGTCTGACAGTTTGGTGATGATCAAAACTCTCGCTGGAACAGGCCTATTTTAGAACGCTGATATAACGACCTAATCAATAATTTGATATAATTATTTGATAATAATTTATTATCAATATTATTATTATTATCATTATTATTAATTATAATAATGATAATATTTAATTATTTGATATAATTTATTGATTGATTTTATGGCGAAATTAAAAAATAGCAATCGTTACATATTTTTTCGTCGTGTAAAATCTTCTTATTTTATATTTCTCTTAGCTGTTATCATTTTTGAAAAGTATCAAATCAAAATGGAATATGGACCAATTCAAGCTGATGGTATTGTTTTAAAATTTACTTTAAAATATTTTCTGCAATTTATCAGGGGTTTTTTCCACCAAAAATCTTCCCAAAACAATGGTGTTTTCCCTTCTTCTACATTACTGAAATGATGTCGGTTAGTATATTTTAAATAAAACATGGAAAAATTTTAAAAGATTTAAGAAAAATAAATAAAACAGAATTTTACTTAAAACAGCAGCTTGAGATGATACTTTTATTAACTCATTACACATTTTTAAAAAATGAATCAATGCTCATTCAATCAGTTATTTATACGTAGAAAAAGTGGGTGCTCGGACAATTTTTTTAATAATGATTGATATTTTAACATTGCAGAAGTTTATAAGATAGAACATTAATCCTCTGGAACTACAGCATACTTCCCAATAATAAAAGATTTATATATATATATATATATATATATATATATATATATATATATATATATATATCGTCGTTTTTGAAAAAGATTGGGTTAAGCACCATTTACGAAACTTTACAAGAAACACATGAAACGATTTTTCTCCAAATAACAATTTTTTTTTCAATTTTTTTCGTTTTTGTATGCTGTAGGAGTTTATTAAGATGGCAAAAAATTTATAATTACAATATTTATTTTATCTAGCATAGGTTAAGGCCAGAGTGATTTCTGATAGTCGTTAGTATTTGGTGCTTACGTCATCAATACTCGATTTTTAGACCATTTCCAATTTTTTTTCTCGATAAATCCTAAGCGAGTATTGATAGAGGTGGTGTTTAGGTCCCATAATTAATTGAAACCTAAATTTCGGATTTTTGGTGCTTAAGCCTTTTTCAAAAAACCACTTCGGTATGTATATAACTGCATCGCTAAATCTGCGTCGGAAACATTTGCCACCAAGTCTATTAGCTGTTGAAACTAAGCTCTGGAGAAAAGAAAAACGTTTACTGGGTTTGGGCATGTTAAAGGAATGAAGTCTTTAAGGCTACTTTAGTTCATTAAATGGGAAATATAAGAAAGGATGAAAAATATCTGATGTGGACAACACATGACTTCCTTGTACACCTATAAAACTATAAATCGGTGGTTCAAAAAGTGATCCTGAATTTGGTTACTAGTTTTCGAAGATTACAGTATCTCAAAAACGACATCCATCTATTGACACACACAAATGGGGAGGAAAACCACTATTTTACACTCAATTTTAACACTTAAAACAAGTAATAAAAATGTTTAATTGTATTGGAAACCAAATTGCGTCTGTAGCCTTTATTGCCGAAACATAAGATTTATGTATTTAATTTAAATATAATTTTTGATGTAAGCTTATTATGACCTTTAAGTAAAGTACCCTTTTCGGATCACCAATTTTGACCAAAATCTAGTAAATACATTTACAATGATATAAAAGTTCTATTTACCAAATTTGAGATGTTTTACATTATATTTTAATATAATTTTTGATGAAAGTCTAATATGACCTTCAAATGAGGTACCACTTCCGGCCTGCCAATGTTAACCAAAATTTATTATATTATTTAAATCAATATATAAGTCATAAATACTAAATTTGAGAAGTTTTGCATAGTATTTTAATATAATTTTTGATGAAAATCAATTATGATCTTCAAGTAAAGTACCACTTCCGGTGATCAAGCAGTGACCAAAAAGGGAGGTTCACAACTAGATTTTAGAACAATCCTAAATACAAAATTTCAACTTTCTACGGCTAACCGTTTTTGAGTTATGCGAGATACGAACGTACGTGCGAACGTGCAGACGCCACGACGAAACTAGTCAAAATGGATTCAGGGATGGTCAAAATGGATATTTCCGTTGAAATCTGAAAACCGAAAATTTTCGTGATTACAATACTTCCTTTACTTCGTACAAGGAAGTAAAAAGCAAGAGGCACGGGGCCAGGGAATGTCAAGTCTGGGATGGAGAGGAATAGAGAAAAATTGAGGAAAATAAATTTGAGGCAAACTAAATTAGTGATAAATTTCAAAATAAATAAAACAACTTAATTTTATAGGCCCAATTAAAATGCCGAAAATTCCAGTAAAAAATCTCAGTAGCTTTTTTACAATGTCGAAAATTTAGGTTTAAAATATTTGAGACTTGAATGAAGAAAGTAATTTATGTTTTCTGTGCTGATGACAGCGACATTTCTCAATGTGTTTATGTTCCGGGCTGGAGGGGACTTCTATGCCTGCAGTCGATGGCAAACTGCATCCACCTTCTCCAGCGGAACTAACCAGCCGTAAGGGGCGGCCGTCTGGAAAACAGCCTCCTATAACCGACCGCTATCGATATTTTGGCTTTGGAAAATCGATCTATCTATTTACAGTCTAATATCGATCTATGTCCATAGACTTTTGTATTGCTCTAAGTGGGACTAGCTCTAAAGAAATGCTTCCCAAAAAAAAAAAAAAAAAAAAATTGAAGCTATTTAAAATTCAAAACAGATTCATTTAAATTGCATAAAAGGTAAAATTAATTTACATGCATGAAAATTGGCTGAATGAGCTTACTGGAATAATTACGGGAATTTCACAGCTGGCGATTGTTTCTAAATTATTTTATTTCATCGAAGGTCAACTACTCCTAAATGTTTTGTCGTGATTATTATAGTTATAACTTATATCTGTATTATATAATATAAAGAAATAAGTAATAGAAAAATAATTAAAATAATGCAGACAAAAAAAATCCGTGAGCAATAGAACTCCTTCACTAAAGTCGTATTTTCACGTTAAAAAATATAAAAACGGGGGAATAAGAAAAAAATTGAGTCCGACAAAAGACAGTTCCCTATCATACCGAAATTTACACGGACGGGAAAAAAATTATATAAACTTGGAGGGGTTTTAAAGGTACGCAAATGTTTTAAAACACCGGAAAGCCCAGAGGGGTGGCGGAACCAAGTCGAGACCCCCAAACAATACTTCTCCAACACCAACTCAATTCACATACAAAAATTCAGCACTATAAACTAATATGGTGGAGCTGTAGCGATGCGCAAAACTTAAAAAAACGCCGAAATTTCAGGTAAACATGCTGAAATTTTGACTGGAATGTAACTATTCTTTAATGATATCGTTCTGCCTGGGAGAAAGCCCTACATACCGAATTTCAGCTCATTTGACCCAAAGGGGACCGCTGGAGGTGCTCAAATGTAGCGGGAAAATATATATATATATCAGACATCTTCCATAAGCGTGCTCTAGGGGTTATGAAACGGATAGATAACGCAGTCCCACTGCTCACTGCCGACCTTCGACCCACTGCAATAGTCTATATTTTTCGAGGAAAATATGACTAATAATGCATTGAAACAGTTGAAGTAGCCATATCTTTGCTTATAAACTTCTTTTGTTTTATAGGTAATTTAATTTCCTTTCCAATGCAACAGGGTTTGAGCTCCCTAACTCAACTTGGGTTTTAAAGGTGCGCAAATGTTTTAAAAAATCGGAAAACCCAGGGAGGTGGAGGAACCAAGTCGTGACACCCAAAGGATACTTCCCCAAAGGGAAAATATGATTAAATTCTGTAAATACGCAATTATTTTAATATAATAGTTATTATCCGCTTTGCAATTATTTTAATATTCAGCTTATGTGCCTCAAGATACTTAAATTGAATGTAATATAAATTAATATTTTAAAACATTCATGAATTATCAATGTAATTAAGAAAATAAATCAAATATATATTGGTACTCACCAAGGTTTAAATAGATTATATGAAAACTTTTCTGTTTGATATAATCTACTTAAACCTTGGTTAGTACCAACATGTATTTGATTTCTCTTCTTAATTAAATTCATAATTCATAAATGTTTTAGAACTGTAGACGAATGTGTAACATTCGAAACTAGTTTTCCATAAAATAAAATTATAGAAGTGGCAAATAATTTATCAACCCCTAATTAGATTGATCCTTCTATACCATCATGCGGACGTCAACTGACCAATTAGATTGATCCTTCTATACCATCACGCGGACGTCAACCAAAACATTTATTTGACCGATTAGCATTCTTCCCAGAGCTCAGATGGTTGTGGAAATAATAAAAAGATTCCATGTCACGCAACATTTCAAATTTCTTCAACACTCCTAGAGTTGTGCTAACCTCTTCAACGCCATGACAGTTGCTTTCCCCGCGTTTGTGATAATTGCTCAAGAGTGTGTACAGCGTTTACCGGGGCCATTGCTGACGATGACGTAACAATAAGTGATAACGCAAGCTCATTGGTTACTTCCTGTTTCCCGCGGTTTCTACTGTGTTCTGCTCATAGTGTTTTATCGTTATGGCAGCTGTACGTTACATATAGGATAGTGTAACTTTGTCGGCGACCTGATGTGGACACCCCATGACTTCCTTGTACGCCTATTAAACTATAAATCGGTGGCTCAAAAAGTGACCACAATTTGGTTACTAGTTTCCGAAGATAGCTGCATCTCAAAAACGACACTCGGTGTCGAGACGTCCATCTATTGACACACACACACAAGCTCTTCCTTGATGTCTCATTCCGTTAATATAAGTCGTTTTCTTTCAGTAGATAACAAGTTCCCAAGATATTATTTCGTGTTTCTTGACAACATTACTACTCTCAATGTCACTATTTAAAGCATTGAAAATCGACGGTTTCGAAATTTTAAGCGGACGAATCCACTTAACTTATATCTTATTTTCCTGCTGCAGACTTGTTAATCTCACAAATGTGGAGGAAAACAAGCACTTTACACTAAATTTTAACACCTAAACAAGTTATAAAAATGTTTAATTAGAGTGGGAAAAAAATCGCGTTTATAACTTTTATCACCGAACCATATGATCTATGTATTTAATTTTAATAAATTTTTGATGTAAGTTTATTTTGATCATCAAGTGACCCTTTCGGCTCACCAAATTTAACAAAAATCTAGTATATTATTTATATTGATATAAAAGTCTTATTTACCAAATTTGAGATGTTATACATTATATTTTAATATAATTGTTGATGAAAGTTTCTTATGACTTTCAAGTAAAATGTCACTTCCGGTTTGCCAATTTTAACCAAAATTTATTATGTTATTTACATTGGTATGTGAGTCTGATATACCAAATTTGAGAAGTTTTGCATAGTATTTTAATACCTTCAAATACAGTACCACTTCCGGTGTTCATGCAGTGACCAAAAAGGGAGGTTTACAACTAGATTTTGTAGCAATCCTAAATACAAAATTTCAACTTTCTACGGCTAACGGTTTTTGAGTTATACGAGATATGCTCGTACGTACAGACGTCACGACGAAAATAGTCAAAATGGGTTCCTGGATGGTCAAAATGGATATTTCCATTGAAATCTGAAAACCGAAAATTTTCGCGATTACAATACTTCCGTTACTTCATACAAGGAAGTAAAAATATGTTTGTTCGAATTTCTGAATAAAGTGAGTGAAAAATATCCAATAGTTATTACATATCAAAGTTTATTTTGATCATCAAGTGACCCTTTCGGCTCACCAAATTTAACAAAAATCTAGTATATTATTTATATTGATATAAAAGTCTTATTTACCAAATTTGAGATGTTATACATTATATTTTAATATAATTGTTGATGAAAGTTTCTTATGACTTTCAAGTAAAATGTCACTTCCGGTTTGCCAATTTTAACCAAAATTTATTATGTTATTTACATTGGTATGTGAGTCTGATATACCAAATTTGAGAAGTTTTGCATAGTATTTTAATACCTTCAAATACAGTACCACTTCCGGTGTTCATGCAGTGACCAAAAAGGGAGGTTTACAACTAGATTTTGTAGCAATCCTAAATACAAAATTTCAACTTTCTACGGCTAACGGTTTTTGAGTTATACGAGATATGCTCGTACGTACAGACGTCACGACGAAAATAGTCAAAATGGGTTCCGGGATGGTCAAAATGGATATTTCCATTGAAATCTGAAAACCGAAAATTTTCGCGATTACAATACTTCCGTTACTTCGTACAAGGAAGTAAAAATATGTTTGTTCGAATTTCTGAATAAAGTGAGTGAAAAATATCCAATAGTTATTACATATCAAACATATTAGAACTCTGATTGGCAATTGAAAGCGGAAATAATAGATTCGAAAGAAATGTATTTCGAATGATTAAAGAAGATACTTTGGGATGAGAACTTAAAACAATATGAAGGAGAAAGAATAGCGAGGCATTACTTAGACAGCATCTCGTGATATGAAGGAGAAGTTAGGAATTGATAAATTATTTGCCATTTCTATAATTCTGTTTTTATTGAAAACTAGATTGGAATGTTATACATTCATCTTCAGTTCTAAAAACACATAAACATTCAAAAATAATCAATTCAAAATACAGTTTGGTATTATACATATTTAATTAAAAATAATATAAATTAGTATTATAAAACATTTATGAATTTAATTAAGACAAGAAATCACTAGCTTTAGGGTACTCAACAGGGTTTAAGTAGATTATATCAAACAGAAAAGTTTGTATTGGTTTCTTCTCGCATTGAACTAGCCATGGAAGCAAGGTGGGGTGTTTATAGGTAAACAGTTTAGTGGCGGGGTTTTTCCAGTAATTTCGATGAGTAATTGTTTTTTCTGTTATCGATGGGAATAAATTAATATTGGATTATTGGAGATATTCAAGCAAAAATCTGGATTGTATTTGAAGGATTTTATTATTTCAAGTGCTTAATATATATATTTAATTTGAGACTGTTTTCAACGTGATGTATTAATTTAACTCTCGAGTCTTTGATTAATTTATGCTTTAAAAACAAAATTATAGAAGTGGCAAATAATTTATCAATCCCTAATTACATTGAAGCTTCTATATCATCATGTGGACGTCAACTGATGAAGGAGAAGTGTTTGGGATGGCTAAGAAATATTGAAGCAATCCATAGGTATATCCCACATGTCTGCTTTTGTCTTATATTTTATGTTTGACACGTGCAGGGAGAAGGTAAGGCATTCCTTGCATACCCATCTCCGGTTAAATTACCCGTTTTTTTATGTCTCTTGCCATTCTCTCATTCTTCGAAAAGATACTTTATATTTTATTGACGATTGTTACCTGCATTGTGGGCTGTCAACCATGGCTCATCGACGGATAAGCAATTAAACGTGGTCGTTTAAAAGTAGCCTATTTATAGCTGAGAAATACCTTTTGAATTCAGAAGAAGTGAAAAATAAAAAGTTTGCCATCGTACTTTTCAAAAGAAACAAGAAAAAAAACAGACTGTGGCATGGATATTGTATTTTAAAGTTTTTCGGTTATAAATACAGTCGAATTTCTATATATAGAACATGAAGATTCCTTAAAAATCGATTTATGGAAATTTCGATGTATAGAAAGATCGCAATTTTTCACATTTTTCAGTCTAAAGAAGTATCAAAGACAATTTTTGTGGACTAACGACGTAACGAAGGTAATTTTTTGGGGTTTAAGAAAAACAAAATTGAACGATCAACAACACTTATTTGAAAAATTGTACAAATCGCATCTGCGATCAAAGATTTTTTATAAATGTACATTTACAATTTAATTAAGACATGTATTAAAAATATACAAACATACATATAAAATTAATTTATTTTTGTTTTCACGCAAAATAACTTTTAATGTCTATTTGTGTATATTTCATCATGGAAGTCATGTTTAGGAGCAATGTTCACAACAAGAAAAACAAGGTTAAACTGAATTGAAAATGAAAATTTAACTTTATGTTAGGAAAGAGATTCAGAGAATTTAGGTACTCCTGTACTTCTTCTAAAACAAGATCGTCCCCGAATTTCCATTGCTTTGCAAACCAGTGCAGCATTTTTTTGTATTTATTTAATTATTAAATATTCTTATGTGCGTAAACTAAAGGCTATTTTTGATGAAAATTACATTTCATATTTTTTAAATTGAAATTTTTTGTTCGATATATAGAAATTTAATTCGATATACAGAATATTTTTTCTAATAACAAGGTTACTAAAAAAATGTTTTATACATAGAGATTTTTGATATATGGAAGTTCCATATACAGAAGTTCGATTGTATTTGTCTTTGTTTCAAAATAGACGATTTTTTTTTTTTTTTTTTTTTTTTTTAGTGAGTATGTGATCAGATAGCTGTTCTATAAAAAAGGAAAAAAGGTATTATAAAGCTAAAAAATATGTAAAAATAAACTATTTTGTTATTATGTCATATTAGTAATATTAGAATAGGTTGATAACCTGCAGAATAACCCGTCCTGTTTCCCTCAATAGGATAGGAAAGGACGTTAAACCTCAAATAAAAAAAGGATTTGGAAGATGCAGATAAAACGCTACCAAACAAATGAATATGTACCTCGAATAATAATTGTTATTTTATTTCATGTCGGATAATTTTTCATTTAGAAAATAAAAGAGATGTTGAATCCGTTTGAAATCTGTATTTTTTTTCGATTAGTATGCTGGAGATATCGACGAGAAGGCCGTGGAGTGGTGATACAGAGGGGCAGACTGCCAGCTCCCCAAGGCATCCAGCCCCCTTGGCCAGATGACACCCCAATCCGATGGGGGTCTTCCCCCGTCTGAGTCACTCATCAGGATCAGTCCATACTCCATCGTATTCCACTCCCTTACTACCTTCACTTAGGATTCCAAAAATCAGAGAAAAACTTCGGAGAGGAGGGGAGAACAGTTAGAGTTTTTACTTTGTCAACTTATTCAATTTCAAAACTACTTAATTGGATCTACTTAATCTAAGTTCCAAGCCTGTCTATTCAATACACCTATCAGAATACTCTCCGAACATTATCTGGTTTGGAATTGAACACTTGCCGGAACATCAAACTTTCGGTAGCATTGAATGAAAAGTTGGAGGAGTGAACGCTTGTTGACGACCGACACCGTTCCGTGAAGAGCCCTCGGAGTTCCTCTTTGTTTGTGTTAAGTTGATAAAGCTCTTTTGTTTAATGGAGGGAGCGATGTTTGTCCTGAGGAAGGGGGGGAGGGGAGGGCTCATCCGCCCCTGTGCACCTCTTGCCTTCAACGTCATCTTTTCTTCATCCCTCTTCACTGGTATGCGTGTTGAAGGCTCAGTCATTCAAACGGTCCAATTGATGTGACTTTTGATGTCAAAATTGTCAATTAAGTTTGCGATCTCTTTGGCAAATTAGGTATGATGATATATTGTCCTAACTCGTCGGATGTACTGTTGCCAGTGAATCCGTATTGGTAGTGATGAAAAAAAAAAATTAAAGCATCGATATTTCAAAACATCGAAAATGAAGCATCGATTTTATCAATAGCAAAGCATCGTTGTCTGTTTTCCATCTCTACTTTTGTTTCACAACATACTACTATTGATATTAATCACTTTGACAGCTGAAGTCTTGAATTGAACTATTTACAACAGAGGTTTCAAGCAGATGGAAAACAGAACATTCCATGCTCATTGGATTCTTCAACAGTGAATAAATGTCGAAAATCTTTTGGGAAAAACAAAACTATCAATAGCAATAACGTCAGTCTTCTTACTCTAGAAATTTATGAGTGAGAATCCATTTTGTAAGACGAATTCAATTGAATAATTTGAAGCATTCAAGTAAATTAAAATTAAAGATAAAAAAAAATAAATATGTAGTGAGAATATGTTATCCTAAAAATCACAGAAAGTGCTCTTGTTTTGATTCATGTCATACATAAATTCGGAAGAATCCACAGGTTTATATCCTACCTATGCAAAGTGATCATTGAAATGTATTCACATAAAATAGTTTCTATTAAAACTTAAATCCCTTAATTGGCCGTAGTTGTGCATAAATATAATTCACCATAATCGTAATTTTTCATGTATCTTTCTTATTGTATTCGTTTAAACTGTTATTAAAAACTATTGTTAAATTATTAGACCGTTTTGTCCTACGGGGATCTGAATTCTCCTTTCTTTAATTCAAGATTTTTCCTTTTCTGCATAGAGGCAGAAGTATCTTTAATACATTTATAATTTACAATTTAATAATTCTGAGATCAATGAGTGGCAGAAAAAGGGTCAAGTTGATGAAAAATTGTAATGTGTGACTCGTGTAATAAAATTGGAATAAAATAAATAAATAAAATATCCATATTATCTTTTTTACTTGACGTCCGCATGATGGTATAGAAGGATTAATCTAATTAGGGATTGATAAATTATTTGCCACTTCTATAATTTTGTTTTTATTGAAAACTATTTTCAAATGTTATAAATTCATCTTCAGTTCTAAAAACACAATAAAATTAAAAAATCAGCAATTTAAAATACAGTATGCTATTATTATACATATTAAATTGAGTGTAATATAAATTATAGAAGTGGCAAATAATTTATCAATCTCTAATTATCTTTTTTCTTCTTTTTTTTTTCCAGATTTTATTCTTTACTGGTTCTCTCGCTATTGGACAAATAGAGGCAAACTTTATAATTCTGCAAAATATTTTTATTTCAAATCTAGGATGCTAGAATCTAAAAATACCAAATATATCATACAATAGTATAATTTACTATAATATACCGATATATTCGTCTAAAAATATCGATGGTTTTAATGAAAATACCGATGTTTCAAAAGCATCGATATCTGTTTGCCATCCCTACTTAAAGGTATATATTTGTGCTTTGGAAGTTTTCGAATTGCTTAGCTCATTCTCTTTAGCTCCTGGTATTTTAATTAATTATACATTTTCATTGTAAGATCGAGAGATGAGAGAAACTATCTGAGAAATGATACTTGTTTCACTCTATAGCAGAAATTCCTTTGTTACAAATGGATTTTATTTCTCTCAATTCTTTATATTTTTCAAGACTCGGAACTGATCAATATTTTAGACGAATGAAAATAATAATATGAATGGTCAGAGGTTCAGTACTGTGTAAGGAAGTACTGTTTCTTGGCCAACGGTTGTGCAGGGAGATGATCTGGGCAGGATCACTCTCAACCGACGTATGTTTCCTTCAATTCATTCATCGAAAGCCCACTTTATAGAGGCTGAGTGTACCCTAGAAGGGTCTTCTGACCCCAGGGTCAAGACTCGGCTTATATAACAGAATAAATAGATTATTTACCACAATCGAACACGAACGGAAGATAAGAGGTTTAGGGCCTTTGCCTTAGCTATTGAGCTACTCCACTCCTTCATGGGGCCTTAAAACGTTCAAATTTTATATATTAAAAAAAAAAAATTGGAATGATAACAACTTGTGTAGTTGATGGAAGCAATGACAAAAAATAAATTAAAAAACAAACTAAAGAAGAAAAATAAAACGCAACAATTTTTATTATATCAGTATATTGAATATTGTAATAATCGACACAAAACGTGGAGTTAATAATGAACTTGTTTATTTGTCGTGTCAATATTCAATTTAAAAAAAACTCAATTTGACACCTTTAATCGAACTCAATCCTCAAAAGTTTGTAAAGGAGAGTCTAATTTGATCTTACCCTTCAAAACTTTGTTGAAGTGTCAAAGTTTAAATTGAGAATATAACAATGAATGCAAGAGCTGCCGCTACGAGTTGCCTGTAGGGCAGGTTGGCCTGGGCTCCCTGCCAAGTACAGATAAACTGTGAAAGAGATTAGATAGCGCTTGAAATCAGATTTACAACATATCTTTCCACGCTTGGATCATAAATTCTCTTGATCCTTGTATTTGCAAGTTTACATTATTTCATTAAGAACGCATACTAAAAATATCTGATGTGGACAACACATGACTTCCTTTTACGCCTATTGAACTATAAATCGGTGGCTCAAAAAGTGATCCTGAATCTGGTTACTAGTTTCCGAAGATCGCAGTATCTCAAAAACAACACTCGGCGTCGCGACATCCATCTATTGACACACACACACACAAAACCAGTATTTTACACTAAATTTTAACACTTAAAACAAGTAATAAAAATGTTTAATTGGATTGGAAACCAAATTGCGTTTGTAGCCTTTATTGCCGAAACATATGATTTATGTTTTAATTTAAATATAATTTTGATGTAAGCTTATTATGACCTTCAAGTAAGTACCGTTTTCGGCTCACCAATTTTAACCAAAATATAGTAAATACATTCACATCAATATAAAAGTCCTATTTACCAAATTTGAGATGTTTTGCATTATATTTTAATATAATTTTTGATGAAAGTCTAATATGACCTTCAAGTAAAGTACCCCTTCCGGTGATTAAGCAGTGACCAAAAAGGGAGGTTCAACACTAGATTTTACAGCAATCCAAAATACAAAATTTCAACTTTCTACGGCTTATCGTTTTTGAGTTATGCGAAATACGAACGAACGGACGTACGAACGTATGAGACGGCACGACGAAACTAGTCAAAATGGATTCAGGGATGGTCAAAATGGAAATTCCGTTAAAATCTGAAAACCGAAAATTTTCGCGATTACAATACTTCCTTTACTTCGTACAAGGAAGTAACAATATACGGTATATAAATAAATTATTTACATTAAAAATTGCTGCGACTAGGATCGACATCGAACAGACATCGATGTTTTTAGGCTGATTTATTGTTAGCATCGATATTTTTAAATATCGATGTATTTTTGGATTCTAGTGTTCGAGATTTGAAATAGCAATGTTTTTAGGAATTATAAAAATTTGTCTGGATTATTTAGCGAATATCTGTAGTCTAATAGCGAATTCTTTTAGAGAATGAGAAAAGAAAGATATCTGCAAATTGTTAATTTTTTTTCTTATCCTACCAAACCATAAAGGAGAGTTTATTTAAACATTCTTGTATTAGGCACTACATGTATAGACATTCCATATTAAACGATTGTCTTCACAAGTTTGCCTCAAGATCAATTAAAACGGGACATTTTTAATGTATATATATGTGTATGTATGCATATGTATATATGCACGATTGGGGTGGGTGTTTAAAATCAATGATTATAGAAATCTTTGGTTTCAGTACTTGTAGTATTAATTTAATCATGCAGGCTGTTGCAATACATAAGAGGATAAAATCCTTATTATTTATTTACATATTGGGTTTTGAACCTCAAGAGTTAATTCATGAATGGTCAGTGGAAAGTGGAAAACACTTAGCTAAAAACTCAGCGATAACACTTCATTATACTCGCAAAAGCATTTACTTTTTTTAAAGACGGGAGATGAGGTCGATTGCGTAATCGAGAAAACAATTCGCGAAGGTTTTCGGAAATGAGGTAATGTCTAAAATGTCCAGTTTGACAATAGCAACATTAACCGGAAGCTTTTACGTAATTTTAACAGGACCCAATGGTGAAGGTGTGAAAATGGTTGGTATAAATTTTGATGTTTAGGAATAAGGAAACATTATATACATACATACACACACACACATATATATATATATATATATATATATATATATATATATATATATATATATATATATAATATATATACGAGCAAAAACTCAAAAAGAGACATAAATTAATTTCTAGAAAAGAAGTGGAAGATTCCAAAAAACAAAGCATTACGTCTCTAAATCTCTGGCAAATAACCAACCAGTCAATGCTTTACCAATTCAGAAATTCAGGCATCATCAGGAAATACACTCAAAAATCACATCTATGAATATCAAATGCAGCACATCTCACATCAACCGTCCAGAAAGACGCATCAATCAGAGACTTATCGACAACTCCAAGACATCCAATCGCATACTGAAGACAAATGGAAATAACACAACCTTTGGCCATTATTAGTGTTTTTCTTAAGCCTTATACATTCCTCGATGTTCGGCATATCATCAACAGGTTTATTATTTACAACATCAATCTTCATACTATGATGAGATATATATATATATATATATATATATATATATATATATATATATATATATATATATATATATATGTTTATAAGTTTTCCCACTGCAATCTGAGGCATAGAGTACATTGTACATCCTCTGTAAAACTACACAGATCCTCTTTTTATAAAAAAAGTTAGACAAATTAAAAAAAAAGTGCGATTTGCACATATTTGTAAATCCTTTAGTTTTTATATTTAAAAATGCTTAAAGCTTGTTTCTCCATTTAGAGTTTTACTGTAACTAAATTTTGTGTTCTAATTTTATGTTCAAATTCCACACAATCTGTTATTAAAGAAAGAAAAATTAGCCAACACGGCTGTCCTCTATCGTTGGTGTTTTCACTCACCAATATACTAAACTGTATTTTGAATTGCTTATTTTTGAATTTTTGTGTATTTTCAGAACTGAAAATGAATGTATAACATTCGAAACAAGTTTTCAATAAAAACAAGATTATAGAAGTGGCAAATAATTTATTAATCCCTGATTAGATTGATTCTTATATACCATCATGCGGATGTCAACGGATATAATAAATGATTTTTTATTGATTAATGTGGATTTTAAATCGTGAACAAAGTATTTAATGTTTTAAAGTTATTCTGTCCATCCATTTGGTTTTTGGTCCATTTGATTAGATTGATCCATCTATACAATCATGCGGACGTCAACAGTCGTATTTTATTTTGTTTTTTCTCAGTAGTTATTTTTGGAGGGGATATTCCGCTTTCTCCTGCGAATTCCTTCTATCCTGATAAATCAGTAGGTATGCACATCGTTAGGTAGAAACATTGTTTTTCATTTGGAATAGATAAGATATGGAATAGCGAGGATTTTATAACATAGGTATATTACAATTTATTTTAGGGCCACTATGTTAATATACTGACAAAATTGGAGAGTTTGTATTTTTAAACCCTGAGACAGAAAGGATTCACACGGTCACATTGTGTTGCTGCAAAATAGGTCAGGTCAGTAAAATATGTGCGACCCTGGTCCGGTGAAGAAGAGGTCGTAACCGCCGTCTCAGAATTATGAATATTCAAAGCTTTATCAGCGTCGCCATCGCAACCTTGTATCAAAGCTTAGGCTTCTCCGGTTGCAACCTTCCTCGTATTATCTGTTACATGCTAACCTTATCAGTAATTTATCCATCAAAGAAAAATATTGTTCCAAAAATCTGTAAGTGAGGTAATGTGGGGTAATTGCGCACTAAATTTAAAAAAAAAATCGATAATAAATTACTGTAATTTTTTTATTTTTGTAACTAGATTTATCCTTATTTTTTTAAAATATTTCTTAAACGATTATGTTAAATATTATATTCAAACACCAGTTTTAAACACGCCTACTCTCAAGAGATAGATATTTTTATTAAATAGTCTCTAGTACGTACTTGCCTCTTGTATTAAGGCAGGGGTCGGCAACCTGCGGCTCTTTTAGAAAATGTTGTGACTCTCTGAATATTAAACATTTCAGTAAAAAACCATTCCAAATTTTAGATACGATTTTTTTAAGGCATTTGATCCCTCTACACATAATATTCAAAGTGCCACAGAATAAGATAAAATAGGAACTTCTATGTTTTTCCATGTTTTTACTTCCTTGTACGAACTAAAGGAAGTATTGTAATCGCGAAAATTTTCAGTTTTCAGATTTCGACGGAAATATCCATTTTGACCATCCCTGAATCCATTTTGACTAGTTTCGTTGTGGCGTCTGTACGTACGTTCTTACGTTCGTATTTCGCATAACTCAAAAACGGTTTGCCGTAGAAAGTTGAAATTTTGTATTTAGGATTGCTGTAAAATCTAGTTGTGAACCTCACATTACATGACTCCGTTCTTAAATTGTATGAAGAGAGGCCAGAATTTTATTCAGTCAAAATTGGAGTAAGCCTAAAGTATGCTGCAAGAATTGTTCAAGTAAGTAATGAAATACTCAAGGGAAAAAAGGGGTGTTAGGTTGTCAGAGACACGGTCGTAAGTTTAAATGAATACTTCGCCATTAATTGAATTTTTTTTTGGAGGGGGAGGACATATCGCAGCTATTCTTAAACACTTGTTTTACATGAAATTCGAACACTTTCTTATCGCCAGGATCAGGAAAAACGTCAAATGAACTTAATAAAAAATTTCCTTAAACGATTATGTTAAATATTATATTCAACCATCAGTTTCAAACACGCCTATTCTCAAGAGATCGATATTTCAATTTAATAGTCCCTGGTGTGCATTTGCCCCTGCAATAAGAGATAATTGCGTACGAACTATCTGGAAGCAGTAACGGTTGTGGGGCAAGTGTAAAATTGTCCTTTTCCGGAGGGATTAGTATACTTTTGTAGTCATCGAAAAAAGTTTAAACTTGTCTCAGATTCACACTTTAATGTATTCTGAGATTCATCAGAGTGTGATATGAAATATTTATTATTTCTTGTACAAATTTGATGCTTAGCTGTGCGTATCTAAAATGTGAACATTCGATTAATTTTTAAGTCGTTTATTTTAATTAGCGATTTGTTGTTTTTTTTCTTAATTTTTATTTATAAAAAAAAAGCGTTATTTCAAGTAATCGTTGAGGGTCACTGGAAAAGAGAAGTAAGGGATAGATTATAGAGTGATAGGTTTACAGCAAACAAAAGGGGAGGGGGGAAGAATAGATATGAAATGTATTTAGAGTTAGAATAAAAGAAAAAAAAATTGTAACATATATTATGCCTAGCATTGGATTATCTATAGGTTCCTGTAACATCAAAAGCCATAATTTAAGAAAGGCTTTAAAATTTTCAAAAATAATATATTGCGTAGATTGTTGTGTCTGAAGATAGGTGAGTCAATTCAGTGGAATTTAGAAGGCTGCACAACGCGGAATTGTGAATCTTGCACCCCGTAGAAATAATTGAAGAAATATGTTCGCGACTATTAAAATGGATGTGTAATGTTATTCGCTTGGATAAGGAAAGAGACGTTGCAGATTTGTCTTGACGAGCTTTGGTATATAGAAAACTGACTGTTGGTGATATCGGCATCGAACCTTCGGGTTTCGCTAGGTCTCATTATTATTTACCATTTGGACGGGGCTTTTGGTCTCAATTAAAACTGATTAAAATTTCTAAAAATTAATAAGTAAGTAAAGTGAGTTAATAAATACAAATTACATTCAATTATTTTTTTTATCCACCTTAGATAATTCTATTTGGGAATTATCCACCATCACTTGCAAGGTAGTTCAGTTAGTGGATATTTATTATGATTATAGTTTATTCATTTATTTTTCCTTAATATATATTTGTTGCCATTGTTATTTATCCGTAACTTTTTATTTATTTATTATTTCTTGTACTAATGTTGATGCTTAGGTGTGCGTTTTTAAAATGTAAACATTTGATTAATTTAAAAAAAAAATTTTCATTTATAAAAAAAGGGTCACAGAAAATTGAAATAAGGGATAGATTAGAGAGTGATAGAAGGATTTATTATAGCAAACAAAAGAAAAATTAAAAAAAAAAAAAAGATGTAATATGGATTGTTTAGTGATGATAACAATATGTTTAGAGCTCAAATGAAAGGGGAAAAAAATGTTATGTATATTATGTCTAGCAATAGATTGATAAGTATGCTGTATGTAGCAACCCAAGGTATTTGGACAGCATTGCTGTAAATAAAGCATTTCTCTCTTATAGTAAGATTTTATTAATGATTAGTCTGTGATATTTATAGTATGGTGCAAACGGCATAAACAATACATCCAGACTTCTGGTGAACGTTTAATCAATAAAGATATTGGCTGCCGTTGTTGGAGGAGTCTCTTTCCGGGACCGCTTCTCCCGATCCTGAAGGGTTTCACGGGTATAATTGAATCGTGATTGAACTTGCTCTTTCCAAATGTATACGATTTTCATATTTCAACTTGGCTTTTCGCCGAGTAAAGACCTATCAGACCTATGTTCAGTTTTCGTAAATTCTACTTCAGGCTTCTTTTTTTTTTCAATCTTTTTATACATCCAGTCGATTTGAAGTGAACTGTTGAGTCAAATGTTATTATCATCATCATCATCATCTGCCGTAACAACTGTTCACTGAGTCTGCGCCAATTGGCTCTATTCTGCGCAACGTCTCCCCAGTCACGAACATCGAGTAGGGATCTTGCGTCTTTAGCAACAACCTTCACCTCCAATTCGGTCTCTGTACTCTTCTTGTACCTCAGATTTCCTCGCTTTGGATATTCTTGGAAATCATGCCCTCCAGTCTTGCACCGTTGATAGCCCATCGCAGCCGTCCAAGCTTTTCTGCCTTAACAACATCCGAACTATTCAAGAGGTTGTATAGTTATCTGTACAGCGTCTTCTCTATATTTTGCCTGCTTTTATGAGTTCGAAGATATTCAGTAGGATTGGCCTTTGAACTTTTTCTTGAGCAATTTCATTAAAAATGAAAAATCAGTCTTCGTTAGAGCCTAGAGCTCTGAGCTCCATATGTTAACATTGATCGAAAAAGTATTTCATCATTTAGCATCACTTTTAAATCGTATTTTCCCAGAATAAAATAGACTTTTGCACTGGGTCTTAGGTCGGCGGAGAGGGGCAGGACTGCGTTTTCTATCCGTTTCATAGCCCCTAGAGAACGATTATGGAAGTTTTGGAGATGTCTTATATATATTTTTTTTTCATTTCTCCGCTACCTTTGAGCACCTCCAGCGGTTCTCTTGGGTGAAATGAGCTGAAATTCGGTTTGTAGGGTTTTCTGCCAGGCAGAACGATACCATAAATGTATGGATAAATTCCAGTCAAGATTTCAGCGTTTTTAAAGTTTTGCGCATCTCTGCAGCTCCACCAAATTAGTTTATAGGGTTGAAAATTTGTATGTGAATTGAATTTGTGTTGGGGGAGTATCTTCTGGGGGTCTCAACTTCTTATCACTCCTTCGCCGGGTTTTTCGATTTTTTTTAAATATTTGTACACCTCTGAAACTACTCGAAAACCTATTGCACTTGAAAGGAAATTAAATTACCTATTAAACAAAAAAAGTTTCATCGAAATCGGACCTGCTAGATTTTTATAAATAGATTTTTTTTCTTCTTCGAGAGGAACCTGCTACGTCAAAAATTATCCTACGCAGAAATAATAAAATTTGGCGAAACGAACTCAAAATTGTGGACCGCGCCTCCATCATCGCGCGCGATACTTTTCGTTTCCTACCGAATGTAACATTGAATTTTGAATTTAGACTATACATTCAGAGCTGCCAAACGTATGCAAACCTTACAATGGAAGCAAACTGAAAGGACTATTTCTTCTGTTGAAATATGAAAAATAAAAATGTTTTAAGGCCTTTTATTTAATACTCATATTTTTATTCTTATTTTAAAGATGCATAAGAGAAATTAAAAAATAAAATTCATAAACTCCAGAAACATTAAATAATTTTTATTAAATTAAACGAGGGCTATAATAAAATAATTATTAAGAAAGTTGGAAATATAATTTTTAAAAAGAGAAGAACAAAGTTTAGTGCATTAGTTTTCATTAAACTCTAGATAAAGTCAACCCAGTTGTGGTTAGGGCTCCTTATCAGTTAAAAAGCTCTACATTTCTCCATATTTAAAAGTGTGTTTATATATTTCCTTTGCTGATAAGGGTTTCATTTCTACTGTTTTGTTTAGTTTCAGAGACAATATTTTTAACTTGACAATGAATTAGTATTATATGCTTTCCGTCCCACGATTCCTTTGAAATCGTGCGATGCGAATTGTATAATATTAATATATTTCTTTTCTTCAGTGTGTATTTTATATATTTTTTTAAACCGTTTATTATCTTTTTAATCGATCTCCATTATCATGATGGTATAGAAGGATCAATCTAATTAGGGATTGATAAATTATTTGCCACTTCTATAAATTTGTTTTATTGAAAACTAATTTCGAATGTTATACATTCATCTTCAGTTCTAAAAACACACAAAAAATTCAAAAATAAGCAATTCAAAATATAGTTTGGTATTATTATACATATTAAATTAGATGTAATATAAATCAGTATTATAAAACATTTATGAATTATGAATTTAATTAAGACAAGAAATCAAATACATGTTGGTATTCACCAAGGTTCAAATGGATTATATCAAACAGAAAAGTTTGTACTGGTTTCTTCTCCAGGAAGATGAATGTATAACATTGGAAACTAGTTTTCAATTAAACAAATTTATAGAAGTGGCAAATAATTTATCAATCCCTAATTAAAAAAAGTTTGTTTCACTCCATATGTTGTTGTTTTTTTAAAATTAATTTTACTTAAGATTTTGAGTTATTAGTTTCCTTAGTTTAGCTTTTCGGTTAAATTCTTCTAGATTTATCATTTCATGGAATTGATAAGTTTAATCTCTCTGAGCTTTCCAAAAAAATATCTTCCTCTACCGCCAATGATAAAATGTGATTTTTCTGGCGGTTTAGATCGTGGACGGGTTTAGCCGCCTCGAATGAACCATATTCTATTAGATCGTAGCCGCTTAGTTACTTTTTCTAAAAAATAATAACGAAAAATCGTTCCTAGTAACTCGAAAAATATTAACAGAATGTTTAAAATCTGTGCGTCAGAGATAAACTGTATTATGTCCAATTTTCCTTTTTTTCGATTTTATTATCATATATGCATTATTCTGATCATATTTATCGATCATAAGTATCGTAAATAAGTTGATAGGGTAATAAAATATGCAATCTTCAAATGCAAAGGGCAACATCTGTCTACAAATATGCAAGACAGTGCGATTTAAATTTTTTTTTTCTTCTAGTCGTTTTATTAATTTTCAGTGCCATTTTATTAGACCAGTAAATAAGTAAAAAGGCCATTCGGTCACCAAATTTTTTTTATTTTATTTTACATTATATCGACGTTTCGGACATCATGGACCATTCTGAAGTCTGAAAGAACAATTTTGTTTAGTCGAAGAAAATAGTACATTGTTGACGTTTGTTTTACATATAAACAATTAAATCAAGTACGTTTTACATGGTGGGTATTTTGAAATGATATAAATATTTTAATAATTATAGAAGAAAAAATATATTAATGAAAATCGACTAAACAAAATTGTTCTTTCACACTTAGAATGGCCAAAGTTGGCCGAAACGTTGATATAATGTAAAATAAAATTTAAAAAACTTGGTGACCGAATGGCCTTTTTACTTTCTATTTACTTTTTTTTTTTTTTTTTTGCTCTCCAGTAAAAAATTGTAAATATTATGACAGTTAATTTATTCCAAAAATATAAAAAAACAAGAATGTATAATTTTTTGTATCGATTTTAGGTTGATAGACGCTTAATTAATGAATCGGACAAGAAATTATGACCCTACTCACTTATGATAACATGGAAAATTTCATGTTTTTTTTTTTATATATTCGAAACTATGAAGCTCAGCATTTTTTTCTAAATACCAAAACAAACTAACTATTGCAAAATTCGGTAGATATATATAGTTTTGTTAAGTTATTGTTACAATTTTTTAGTTTTTTTTTTTTTACATCCTCTACCTTATTTCGTTGCAAGGTAAAAATAAATAAATAAAAATAATTTATGTTCCTTCTTAAACAATTCAGTTCTGCCATGTGATCCATTTAAGCCTTGCTGTTAGGGAATCGAACATGTGTTTGTTTAGGAACAAATCGAGTGGCGAACTTGAAGTGTTTATTTAGCTACATCTGTCGTTTAGATTTCTATACTTCTTTCTTTATTTTAGTATTATAAATATTTTTTTGAATAATTATTATCGTCATTTATTTCTCTATGATCATATTATAATAATTCAAAAATAACTTCAAATTTATTATTATATTTATAAGGGCACAAATGGAAGATTTCTCATATGAAGTCTCTAAAGAACTACTAAATGCAGCACAGCTATAATTATATTATGTTTCATTTTGAATTTTTGCTCTTCTGTATTATTATATTTAGTTATTGTTAGCCTATAATTTGTATTTAATTTACAATATAACAATTATTTGTTCAATATCAGTCCAATTTATGATATTATCTGATTAAATTTTATTTCAAGAATACTTAATTTGTATAATTTATAATATCTTGATTAAACCAAAATTGATAAGCAATGATAAGCAGAAGATATTAAAATATATGTTAATTTTTCAGAATTCGTATAAGAAATACATTATAACATAACCCATTCTTAGTATAAAGTTTTAACATTAATCTTAATTCATTTAATTCTAATTGAAATCAGTTAAAATTCAAGGCTTTATATTATATTGCGCAATATTTTAAAAGTGTATAATTCGATCTAATGTTATTTTACTCGAGAAAATATAAACTATAATCACTTTCTATAATTTTGAAATATGATGTTTACTTAAAAAATTGCTCTAGCAATATTCAGTAACACGATTATTTTTTAATATATGGCTACTGAATGAAAATTATTTAAAACTTGTAAGCTGTATATTTGTAAAAAAAAAAATTGTTTTTGAGTTACAACGTTATCGTGGAGATATCCATAAATATATCTATTTCGAACTTTGCTTTGATTATTTCCTATTGATAATATATAATTACTAATTAGACATTGCTTTTTGTAACATACTTTTACCACCTCCATGTATGTCATCAGAATTATACTGTCGGAATAACAACACTGCAAACAAGAAAGTCAGCGGAGTCGATGTGCATTTGTTTGCATAAAGATTTCCCAGCCTCGTCTTTTAATGATCTTCCTTATTCATTGTATCTTCACACAAAAGTTTTTTTGTTTTTTTTATGCTGTTATTATTGACAATAGGGAGTGGGGTAGCTCAGCGGATCAAGTACTCGGCTCCGTATTTCCGAACCTGGGTTCGATTCGTTCTGTGGCAGATAAATGTTGATTGTATTATGTCAGCGGTGGATCGATTCTGGGGTAAGGAGACTCGCCTGGGGCAAACCTACGAAAATTAATTGGATAGCTGGTCTTTCAATTGGTTAGGAGGAGGGGAGAAATCCTGGGGCGTAATCCTGATCAGATCATCTTCTTGCTTGACCACCAAGAAACAGTACTTCCTTACCAAGTACCGAACCCTGGTTGGATTGCTGTAGTACAGGTTTTTCTTTATTTTATTTATTGGTCCATTATATTGTTCATAATTTTGAATGAAATTATGAACAAAAAAAAATCAGACCTGACAATAATAATTATTTGTATTCGTGATGTTGACAATCACAAGATAATGACGTCATACTATCGTCAGTGTGATCTAACTTTGCGTTTCCACTCCATCCTGTCCGCATGATTCCATCGCGGTCCGAGGACACAAGAGATCCTGATGTGTCGATATAGCGGAGGGAAATTCGATATTAGGTCACAGATATCGTTTGAATTTCCTTCTTTTTGTCCGGCAGGTTGCATTGTGTGCAGGAGATGTCATTTCGGACAGGTAATGACTCTCCGTCAGTGGAAAATAAACCTACTTCTGAGTGATTCGATTTTCCGGTAATTAGAAAAATAAATTAGGAGGTAAGATTGATTTTTATGCCCATGGATTATTAATTAGCTGACATCCGCATGATGGTATAGAATGATCAATCTAATTAGGGATTGATAAATTATTTGCCACTTCTATAATTTTATTTTATTGAAAACTAGTTTCGAATGTTATAATAATTCATCTTCAGTTCTAAAAACACACAAAAATTCAAAAATAAGCAATTCAAAATATAGTTTGGTATTATTATGCATATTAAAATATATGCAATATAAATCACTATTATAAAATATTTATGAATTATGAATTTAATTAAGACAAGAAATCAAATACATGTTGGTACTCACCAAAGTTTAAATGGATTATATCAAAGGATAGATGTAAATGGAAACAATATAAATGGATTGTATTATTTGATATAATTCATTTAAACATTGGTGAGTACCAACTTTATTTCTTGTCTTAATTAAATTCATAATTCATAAATGGTTTTTAATACTGATTTATATCATATCTAATTTAATATGTGTTATAATATGTATAACATTCGAAACTAGTTTTCAATAAAACAAAATTATAGAAGTGGCAAATAATTTTTCAATCCCTAATTAGATTATTAATTGGCTGGAATTTTTAATCAAAACCTTTGTTCTATTTCAAATGAAACTTTTCGAACACTGGACTATTTAATGGTCATGGTTAATTTAAAAAAATTTAATAATGTATTTTAACATGCATATTTTACTGGTTTAATTTAATTTTGTTAAACCAAATTTTTTTGTTAAAATCTTGGCCATCAAGCTGCCACTTTTATCTTGAAAAAATACAGCACAATTGTATTATATTATTTTCTCTATATGAAATATTAACTATTTGGTGTCTCGAAAAGGATATTTCTCCTTGCTCCCCCATGATGTTATGTTTTATTTATTCAAGAATATCCTTGAATTTTAAAATAAGATAAAAACAGGATAAATGCATTACAAACTAATAAGCATATAATGGAAAGCTACAAAACAAAAGATTCCAGGTCTGAGTTGTATTTTCAGAAGTTATATAATATTCAAATTTCTTAATAAGCCCTGCGGGAAAATTTTATGGATGTCAGAAGAACATTGAGTTCTTTTTTTAACATCTTGACGTGGGCACTTTAAAGGGGAGTTGGATGAAGTAGAAGAAATAAAAAAAATTAAAAAAATACGCAAGTAATCAACATTTGAAACGAACACGATAACATAAAACTAGGGATAATAAAATGCATTCAAACTTAACTTCCTGAAATATGAAATAAAAAAGTTTGATTAACCTATATTGTTGGAATCGTGAGCAGGTTTTATATATGAGAAACTTAAAAGTTCTAGAATATCACAATATAAAAATAACTGCAAAAATGTATAAAATACATCAATACCACAGTATTAGCGCAAGCAGTATTTAAAACATAAAAATTTTCATTGAAATTTTTTTGTTAAAATCTTGGCCATCAAGCTGCCACTTTTATCTTGAAAAATACAGCATGATTATATTACATCATTTTCTCTATATGAAATATTAACTATTTGTTGTCTCGAAAAGGATATTTCTCTTTGCTCCTCCATGATATTATGTTTTATTTATTCAAGAATATCCTTGAATTTTAAAATAAGATAAAAACAGGATAAATGCATTAAAAACTAATAAGCATATAATGGAAAGCTACAAAACAAAAGATTCCAAGTCTGAGTTGTATTTTCAGAAGTTATATAATATTCAAATTTCTTCCTACCACAGTATTAGCGCAAGCGGTATTTAAAACATAAAAATTTTGATTTCGAAAATATCAGGATTTTAGAAAATTAGAAAAATTACTAAAAATAGATGATTTAAAGAAGCAAATTTCAATTACTGAAGCAATCAGTTAATTTCAAAACATACATTAAAAATAAGAATACAAATTACGTAGACATCATATAAAATTAAATATAAAAAAATAACAATTAGAAATACCTTTAAAAAATAAAAAATCCAAATAATAGAAAAATAAGACCAGTAGCAGAGAGGCGGATTTAAATCAGCAGACAAAGGAAAAATTCAAAAGATTCATGTGATACTGATAGCACAATTTTAAAAAACTGAAAAATATAATGTATATGGATTAATATAATCAAGTAAATAATATGAAGGCTGTTGATGTGAGGTAAAAATAAGATATTATATGATATTAATGTTTGCTTGCTAATGTGATATAATAACTAAGTATAAATGAATTTTTAATTGTATTTGTGTAATCTAGATGTCCTGATGATAGGGGAAAATACCCTCCTCCCCCCCCCCCATAATGTTGAAAAAATCATTTGAAAATCAAAAAAGAATAACTAAATTAGTTAAAGATTTTATTTACAATATGCAATAAATAATCTTCCAAGTATCAAAAATTTGAATTGCAGTATCATTTTTGGTTTATTATTTTCAATAATAGACCTTTGGAATCGACCAAGGAAAATTTTTTTGTAACCCCCTCTCAAAATTTGAGGTTTTACGTTTCAAGATACGTAGAATCCAAATATCGAATAAAAAAAAATCCGTCCGCAAAAATGGCGGCCGATTAGTGATCTCATAAGCCCATAACTCGGCCATTTATAAAGATAGAGAGAAAATGTAAGGTGTTTCGGAATAAGCATAACGAGACATGAAAAAAAAAAAAAAAAAAAAGAATTGAAAAACCAAAAATCTGTATAATTACCGATTAAATATCTAATAAGCCCATAACTCGGCCTTTGTTTTTTTTGGTGCTCTTATTGTATTTAAACGAAAGCTAACGAAAATCCCTTCAATACGAACTAGAAATAACCTAAATCGGACCATTATTACCTGAGATATAGCTTAATGAACTTCGTTTTTACTTTTTCCTAGTGAAGTGCACATCAAATATTTCCTCTGTATCATTTTACATCACAGCCTACTTGCATTGACGCAGGTTTTTTAATTAACACAGTTGAGCACTCTCACGGCGAACATCTTGTGACATGCTTCAAATTTCTTTTCCTTTGGTACCTACTGCTTCATATTTTTTACTTTGACAGAATAGATATTTTTGTGGAATAATAAACAAGTGGAATAAATAAGTGGAAATAATAAACCATTGTGTAATAATTTGCAGCGTTTTTATTTAATTTATAATATCAGTATACATGGAATTATAAATTTAACAAAAATTATGATTTTTTAAGCTATACAATAATTGTGTACATGTACAGAATTTTACATTTTTTGGGCTCAGAGTGCACGATTTGATTTCTGTACTGTTATTTTACTGCACGAAAATCCGGTCTATATTAATCACATAAAGAAAAAATGTGACTAAGTACTATTTAAAAAAATACCTAATATTCCTTATTCAAATTATGAATTATCCATAAAATTTCCACTTTTTTTTTTCGTTGGATTGAGCGAAGCTTTATTTGAGTTGGCCCTTCTGTTTTATGAGACTGTGGCTCACAAGCTATACCCTCACTGTCGTTAATTAAACCAGATTTAATTAAACTTCTAAACAGTTTAAACCGTCAATGTGTTCCGGAGGACTTATGTATACTGCTCCAGTATATTTTCAATGCTGTCGGTTTGGTACTGGCAAAATTAGACACTTTTGCGTTATTATCAATATTTATTCGCTGATATCTTAGTGATAAGAAAATTAATTTATAATTTGCTATTTGTAATTTCTCGGGATTAAAATTTAATTAATGATATTGTCTCATGATGGTTCATGATCAATAATTTATAAAAAAAAGTCTCACTTTTTTTTTATAAAGTTATATTTTTATTTTCATTCTGAAAAAACTAATCGATCTTTTAATTACAGATTTTATTTAATGATAATATTTTTCCATAAGATAGTGGGGATAAAATAAATGGATTATTGATGGTTCCTAGTTTTCTATTAACACCCTGATGGTGTTCTAACAGTAATTTTTCATAACCTTGGAATGAAAAATTGTGTGGAATAAATTTTAAGATTTTAGGATTGTTATATCTGGCAAAATATATATTTTGTTAATTTGGACATAAATAAGCATTAATTTGGTACTAATTAAGAATTCGCTTTATCAGGCTCGCAAGAGAGTACTTGAAATCCGAAATATTACTCAAGCACACTCTAATTTTTTTTAAATTATTCAAAAAATTTTCTATTTCCATTTAAACCAATAAACCTCATTAGATATTAAGGAAGTGTTCCTTAGTGTTCCTAAGTTGGTCGGGAAGTGCAGTCAAAGACTAACACACTAATAAGTATGACTTATTTATTTTGTGCCAACCTTTCGGCTTAAGTTTTAGGCCATCATCAGGGCTAAAAGAAAAAACATAATAACAACATTGAAACCGGCAGAAGCTGTACTAGTAACAATAAAAAATTATAAAAACAGAAATTACAAGCAAGATAAAATATATGAAGTATAAAAAGAAACATGTGACAATATATGTTGTAAAAATGAAAAATTAAGTAAAATGAAAACAGTGAAGGAAATATTATGATACAATACATTATACGTGGTATGATAAAATATATGAACACTATTAATTGATTGACATCCGCATGATGGTATAGAAGGATCAATCTGATTGGTCAGTTGACATCCGCATGATGGTAAAGAAGGATCAATCTAATTAGGGATTGATAAATTATCAAACAGAAAAGTTTGATATAATCCATTTAAACCTTGAACTGAGGATGAATTTATAACATTCGAAACTAGTTTTCAATAAAACAAATTTATAGAAGTGGCAAATAATTTTTCAATCCCTAACTATTAATTGAAATGACTACAAGTATGAAGATTCAAGTGACTAATGAAAATAATAGCAATGTAAAAATTAATTTAAATTAAAATAATGCGTTATCTACATATGGCCTAATTTAATATATGGAAACTATTAATTAAAAAGACTAATAATATGAAGATTTGGGAAATGTAAAGCATATAGAGATAATTACGATGTAACAAGTTATGTAAAAGATGAGAATGATGTTAAAAAAGTTGACATTTCTATATTTAAAATAATTATAAAATAAAGCAGTAAAATATAAAGTAATGTAACTAATATAATGTACTTGTTAATTGAATGACAGAAATGATATCCAATTTACTTTTTTAGCCGAATTTGACTCAACTAACTCATAAAATATATTATAATGACTATTAAGGCAACTCATTAGATATTATACAATTACGACTGGTTTTCTAGCCGATATTGCTGGTGAATGTAGCGGAAATTTTAGATTTTTTAAACTAGAATTATGGATTAAATTAGCAGGCCTCAAAAAATGCACAAGTTTTCTTAACTGGCAAAAACGTGAACATTTTATGAAGAAATTAGAATGTTATTATTTCCATATAAGTCATGTTTTCTATGGACGAATTCTCGCTCGAAGAAATTTTTATCCGTTTTGCAAACATAAGCCCTCGCATCTGGTGTTTATCACATAATAGATTATTTTTTTAAAAAAAGCTTATTTATTTATCCGGTTGTCTAAAACAATACATCCTTCACTTGTGTATTTTTGTTCCTTAATATTCACGTTACAAAAAACTGGATTTTCATGAAAAGATATAAATTATGAAGCTTCTGATAACTTTAACGCACTTGTAAGACTAAATAATGAAAATCATGCATAGATGTCATAGTTTATCGATTTTTTTAAATGAAACTACTATATCGAATAATTTTATTGATAATTCCAATTTAGATTCAAATCGCATATTATTTTCTCTTTTGGTTTTTTTATAACAGTATTTATTATTTTTTTATGAACAGCGAATGAAAGAAATATCTCAGTGTGATATGTAACATTATATAACATTTAGCAATAATATTACTATTACTACATTACTGTACAAATCATAATAATCAAGTTAAAATTGTTATCAATGCCCTCCTTAACTTTAGATATTGTTTTACAGTTTAGTTAAAACCGCACGATCATTAATTAAAATCTATAATTTAAACTGAGAAGTGTGAAATTATTATAATTTAATTTTTTGTTTTTAAATGCGATGCGACTCAGTAGTTGCATAAAGTGTCTCCTATAGCAAAGCTTTTATCTTCTGGTCCCAAGAGAGAACAATAGGGAAAAGAAAAAAATCTGGTGGTAGGAGCTTATGATACCCTCATCACTCCCTTTGACTGACATGTCTAAAGACAGAATGATCTTATCTATTACATTGTCTTGGATGTTAATTGCTCAAGTGGTAGAATGTTAAGTGGGGATGTCACTTATTAAGAAATTTTATTAAAAAATATCTTAAGGAGTTTTATAATTATTGTAAATAATGCTACCATGCAGTGGAGCGGAGTAGCTCAGTGGTAAGGCACTATGTTACCATGCTCTCGGTCCAGGGTTCGAGACCGGCTGTGGCAGATAATTATTTATTCTGTTATCAGCCGTGAGTCAACCCTGTCGGATTGGGAGGCCCTCCTGGGGCGCACCCAGCCTCTATAGAATGGATACCCTTAATTGGGGGAAAAACCTGGAGATTGAGCGTGATCTTGGCCAAATTACCTCCTTGCACAACCGTTGGCTTAGAAACAGTATGGCCCTTACCTGGTACTGAACCCAAGACCCTTCAGGGGGGTCTTATTATTATTATTATTTTAAAGCTACAGGGCATATCTACAGCCATAGCTACAGGAGTAATCAGATTTTTAATTATACAGATTTTTTAAACTTTCTTTATTAATCTACTGTCAAAGTGATTGTATGTAATTTGACAGTATTATTACCGCGTATGATATAAAGCATCAATTTCGATCGGCCTTTAAAAAAAAGATAAATAAATAAATTTAACTAGTAGCTGAAATAGGCAGAGGTCGCCGAACCTTAGGACTCGTTTAGATACCTGGCCAATCAGAAAGGCCGTTATAAATAAACAAGACCTCCCTTGAATGTGCCGCTTATGCTCCCTGGACGGTGCACATGTGGCCAGGACAAAAAGTGGAACATCTGCAACCCCATCATGTCTTGTCTCTCCTAGGGTCTGTCGTAGCCAAATGTCCAGCCTATGTCGAGGTAGACACAGACCTCAGCGGCAGCAAAAAAAACTGATAGAATTCAAACGAATATTACAATATAATCAGTTGACATCCGCATGATGGTATAGAAGGATCAATCTAATTAGGGATTGTTAAATTATTTATCTCTTCTATAATTTTTTTTTTATTGAAAACTAGTTTCGAATCTTATACATTCATCTTCAATTCTAAAATCACACAAAAATTCAAAATACAGTTTGGTATTAATATACATAATAAATTAAATGCAATTTAAATTAGTATTATAAAACAGTTATAAATTTAATTAAGACAAGAAATCAAATACGTGTTGGTACTCACCAACCTTTAAGTAAATTCCATCGAACAGAATTCGAATAAAGATACAATCTTTTCCGTTTGATGTAATCTACTTAAACCCTGTTGAGTACCAACATGTATTTGATCTCTTGTCTTAATTAAATTCATAATTCATAAGTGTTTTATAATACTAATTTATATTACATTTAATTTAATATGTATAAACCAAATAAATATCTCCAAATAGTCCAATCTTAAATTTATTCCCATCCATAACAGAAAAAACAATTACTCACCGGAATTAACACCTAATCGTACCATTTACCTACAAACACCTCACCTTTCTTCCATTACAGTTATTTCCATTTCTAGTTCAGTGCGAGAACAAAGCAATGTAACCTTTTCTGTTTGATATAATCTACATAAACCTTGGTGAGTACTAACATGTATTTGATTTCTTGTCTTAAT
Source organism: Rhaphigaster nebulosa (assembly GCA_948150685.1). Lineage (NCBI taxonomy): Eukaryota > Metazoa > Arthropoda > Insecta > Hemiptera > Pentatomidae > Rhaphigaster > Rhaphigaster nebulosa. The sequence continues at coordinate 149,254,299 of OX411309.1, forward strand.
TAGATTCATAATTCATAAATATTTTATAATCCTAATTTATATTACATTTAATTTATTAATAATACCAAACTATATTTTGAATTACTTATTTTTGAATTTTTTGTGTGTTTTTAGAACTGAGGATGAATGTATAACATTCGAAACTAGTTTTCAATAAAAACAAAATTATAGAAGTGGCAAATAATTTATCAATCCATAAATACAATATAATATTCGTACTTCGTACTGTATTGGAAATAAATTCATTATATTATTATATAGGCATTTTTATATTTTTATGGCATTATATCCAACATTTTATATGTTTAATTACACCTTCTAATCAATTTAATTTAAATAAGAAAACGATTCAAAAGCAAAGCGATATAACTGGGTCCATATTCATCGTAATAAGTTTTATGTTGGAAATTTGCAACAGATATTTAGGTAGGTACTTGTTGATTTTAGTAGATATAAATACTAATGAATGGTGGAGTTGCTTCTTCGCATCAACATTCGAGATAAGATCCGATCAGAACGTCCGAAACGTCAACGCCCTGTCCTGCACCTGTCCAATCCGGATTTATATCTGAGAAGAAGTCAAAGATGGCCGTTTTCGGATTGCAATGGTTCAGAGATCCATCTTTTGAGTAATTGCTTTTGACAGATGTCTTCTGGAGCCTTTTGATTCGGATGTAGTCCCGTAGGTTTTTTTTTATCTATAAACTTTTAACCTTTAATCTATTCCGTGGAAAATAGGTCAAGAAGAAATATGAGCCAAGGAAACAGTTGCGCCTATCAGAAAAAAAATTCTCAAGGATTGATATTTATATCATTCAAAAACATAAGTCATATTTTCAATGGATGAATTTTCGTTCGATGAAATTTTTATCCATTGTACAAACATCTGGCGTTTTTCTCATAATAGATTATTTAAAAAAAAAAAAACATATTTATTTATCCGGTTGTCTAATACAATATATATATATATATATATATATATATATATATATATATATATATATATATATATATATATATATATATATTCACTTGTGTATTTTTGATTCCTGATATTCAGGTTTCAAAAAACTGGGTATTTATATGAAAATATATAAATTATGAAGCTTCTGAAACAACTATAACGCACTTGTAAGATTAAATATTGAAAATTATACATAGATGTCATCGTTTATTGATTTTTTTTATACGAAACTGTACTATACAATAACTTTATTGAGAATTTCAATTTAGATTCAAATCGCATATTATTTTCTCTTTTGGTTTTGTAGTTCAATTCGAATTTGAAGTCACTTTTTTAAAATAAAGAATTTCGGATTTAATCGAAAATGCTCCAAACATTTCTCTATCTAACTCTTTCCTCTTTCGACCATTTTTCAATAAAGTTTGATGTCGTTTTAGTTTTCGAAAAGGCCAAATTTTCGTAGAAAATTAGGCATTTTTAGTTTTAGGTTGAACCTAATTTTGGACAGGCAACAGATTTCAGAAAGAATGCCCTATACATATGTATAAACAATTTCATCTATTATATTTGTTTTTAAATATACATTTGAATTATTACTTCTCTACTAAAATATTCATGTTTATTATTTTCTTTTTATTTAAAAAAATATCCGTTAGTTATGTGTTAATAACAACTAACTTTTTACTTCCTTGTACGAAGTAATCGCGAAAATTTTCGGTTTTCAGATTTCAAGGCAAATATCCATTTTAACCATCCCTGAATCCATTTTGACTAGTTTCGTCGTGGCGTCTGTACGTACGTACGTTCGAACGTTTTTACGTACGTTCGTATCTCATATAACTCAAAAACGGTCAGCCGTAGAAAGTTGAAATTTTGTATTTAGGATTGTTGTAAAATCTAGTTGTGAAACTCCATTTTTGGTCACTGCTTGATAACCGGAAGTGGTACTTTACTTAAAGGTCATAATTGATTTTCATTAAAAAGTTTATTAAAATACTATGCAAAACTTCTCAAATTTGGTATTTATAACTTATATATTGATTTAAATAACATAATAGATTTTGGTTTAAATTGAAAAACCAGAAGCGGTACTTTACTTGAAGGGCATATTAGACTTTCATCAAAAATTATATTAAAATATAATGTAAAACATCTCAAATTTTTTAATAGGACTTTTATATCGATATGAATGTATTTACTATATTTTGACTAAAATTGGTGATCCGAAAAGGGTACTTTACTTAAAGGTCATAATAAGCTTACATCAAAAATTATATTTAAATTAAACACATAAATCATATGTTTCGGTAATAAAGGTTACAAACGCAATTTGGTTTCCAATCCAATTAAACATTTTTATTACTTTTTTTAAGTGTTAAAATTGAGTGTAAAATACTGGTTTTCCTCCCCATTTGTGTGTGTTTGTCAATAGATGGATGTCGTTTTTGAGATACTGCAATCTTCGGAAACTAGTAACCAAATTCGGGATCACTTTTTGAGCCACCGATTTATAGCTTAATAGGCGTACAAGGAAGTCGTGTGTTGTCCACATCAAATATTTTTTTAGTATATCAATGCATTAGTTATATCATATCAAAATATTCGTTCATTCTTTTTTTGTTCATGACGGCCTGAAAAATAAAAACAAATGCACTTTTGAATATATATTCAGAGATAACAGAAGAAAGCAATTTGAAATTGTTCCAACCAATTGAAACGATTTATTATAAATTGGATCAGTTTTTTTTGTTTTTTTATTATTACATTAGGGTGTTATATTTCATTTTATTGAAGTTATGAATAAAATTGTCTATAACTTTATCGAGAATATCCAAATTCAGAATAAATCGATTTTATTCAGAATAAAATTAACTACTACTTCCCCCTCAGAAGATTTGTTGTTATGTATTTACAACTTTATTCCATAAATTTAAAGCTATAGATAGATACATTTATTTATGAAGTTTGTTGCTCTTGTTTGTAGAAATAATTGTGTAGTAAATTGGTTTGGCACCATGCCATATTACTATAACATCACTCAAATTGTAGTCTGCATTTATCAACTTTATGACTGTTTTTTTTTTTTTTTCGGCTGAACATGTATTAATCCCTGAATAGAATATATTATACATTGTGTTTAAAATTATAAATAACCTCATTTTATAAATGTATCGGTGGCAAGAGAATATATTTTCTGTTATTATATTAGTTTTGAAAATAGTATTATTTATTATTACAATAGTATTATGATTCAGTGAAATGTATACCGTTCCAGCTTAGTTAATGCTTTTCATTGGATTTGAGCAAATTCTTGATAGTTGCTTCCTGAAAGGTTAAATTTTCTATGAACAAAATGAAAAATTATTTTATCCGTTCAAGTAAGGAGAAATAAGTAAAGGCAGTTATCGAAAAATATTTAATGCAAATAGAATTCCAGTATATTTCTTTCTCAAACTTAATAGAATGAGTGGGTAGGGCACTGCTCTACTAATCTCTGGGTGCCGCGTTCGAAACCTGTTGTAACAGATAGTTATTAATAAACATTAACATAATAAAGTTTGTGTTGATTAGCTTCCACGGCTATGTCGGACACCTATCTACGCAAGCATTTTACTGAATTGATTATTATTTATTGATATTGTTTTTTTTATATTAAAAGGAACTTTGATATTTACTCTGTCGCATACAGTGTGGATTAAATTTCTCCGTTCGATATTAATTTAGTATACATTTCTTACTTAAATAATCTACCGACTATAATCTAATTTATATAATTAAGCTTCAGTTGTGAGTATAAGAAATTATTTCCATCATATAATTAGTTCTCATTTCGACTAAAAATGCCATAAACATTAATATACTCGAATATTCGAAATAAGTAAAACCTTTCTTGTGATTTTTTAAAATTAGAAAATGCAAAAAAAAATTCATGAAAATTGGCGTTTAACTACGCTACACCAAAAATATATTTTTCGATTTACCTACTCATTACTTATTCTTCCGAATCATAACAATATATGATTAGAAGAAAAGGAATTATTAGAAAAACAATTAAAATCGTACTCAAAATTAATGGATTTCGACACCCTTCAAAGGGCGTTATTACGAAACACAGATGACTTTAAAGCGCCTTTATCAGATGCCAAGTCAAAACTCTGCCCTTCTCCTATTCCCTTCTCTTGTCTTTTTGCTTCTGCTTAAATTGGAACTCTGAAATGTCAACTTCATTCCTCAGTTTTTTCCCCCCAAATAGCTAGTTAAAATGAGAAAATTTAATCTCAATGTAAAATTCATTAATTATATTTTTAATTGGTTTTGGGCAAATCAAATAATTTATAGTGCTCTGGTTTAATACAGTGGGGGAGATTTAAATCCACATTCGATCAAAAAAAAAAAAAAAGGTTTATACATTACATATTTGTATATAATATAATATATTTATATAGTTGTTTCTATGTGTATTTGCTGTTTTCTGTTGATCATCTGTTTGAATATAACCTTCTCAGCTGTTGCTACGTTACCTCCCTTTGCCTTCAGTATGTGATTGAATATCTTGGAGTGTGATGTCCTGTCTCTGTTTGAAGCTTCTTTCTGGACGGTTAATGTGAGATGTGCTGTATTTGATCTTCATAGATTTAATTATTGGTGTATGTCCTGATGATGTCTGAATTGACGAATCGTTGACTGGTTGCCGGTATTTTAGAGACTTGAGGCTTTGTGTTTTGGAATCTTACAATTGTTTTTAGAAATTAATTTATGTCTCTTGTTGAGGTTTTGCTCTTTTATATTTATTTATATATATATTTATATTTTTTGAATATTATTTTATTCTTTTCATGAAACGCATATAGAAATAATTTCACAATTCTCTTATTAGCTTTTCTTTCAAATAAAAATGTAATTCATTAATTTACATCTAGGGACAATGAATATATTTTTTATCAGAGTTTGTTCTCATTTGAGTTTGGGAAGTAGGTTTTTTTTATTCGGCGTATATCTTGTAGATGTATTAAAAAATTACATCATGAAAAAAACAAGGTATTACGGAAAAAATAGGTTATAGAAACATTTTTTTTTTTTAAATATCTCGGCGAGAATTAAAAATAAAACACATTTTACTTTGATTGCTTTCCAAATTGATGAGGAGTGTAAGAGGGCCTTACAAGAAAGAACGAAAATGCTAGTTATAAATACGAAGCAAAAGAGCTCTGGAATGAAAAAGAGGATCTTAAAAAGGATTAAATTAGAAGTATTTCCAGCTGAATGGGAAACAAAACTGACCAGGAAGTTTTAAAGAGCGGTGAGAAAAATTAAAAATGGTTTCAAACCAAGGACAAGTGTCTGCAGAGGTAAGGAAGGTAACGAAATTGGGGGAACTATAGAAGTGATAATAAGGTTCCTTTATAACAATATTTCCAGGAGCTGTTGAATGGGGATAAGAATACAGAGATGAGAGTGTTGAATGGACAAATAGTAGAGGAATAACTGAGTAAGGATGGTGTGGAACCTCCCGATTTTGAAAACTTTAGGGTAGAAACTCTTAAAAACAATAAAAGCCCAGGCTGTGATGGCTTTGACGCGGAAATGCTGAAGTATAGCGGAAAGTACCTGAAGAAGGTGTACGAATTGTTAGAGGTGTGGGTGGAGAAAAAATGGAGAAAAAGTGAACGATAGCCGATTTTTAAGAAAGGAGACTAAATTAACAGTGAAAATTACAGGGATATATTTCTCTTGGGGATGGTGTATAAGGGATTTTCCATTCTCTTAAAGAAAATACATATGATGCACTTGAAATAATAAAATCCTTCAAATCCAATCCAGATTTTTGCTTAAATGACCAAATTAATATCTCCAATAGTCCAATCTTCAATTTATTCCCTTTTATAACAGAAAAATCAATTACTCACCGGAATTACTGGAAAAACCCCGACCGTTAAACCATATGAGTGCGAGAAGAAACCAGTACAAACTTTTCTGTTTGATATAATCCATTTAAACTTTGGTCAGTACCAACATGTATTTGATTTCTTGTCTTAATTAAATGCATATTCATAAATGTTTTATAATAATGATTTATATAACATCTAATTTAATATGTATAATAATGCCAAACTGTATTTTGAATTGCTTATTTTGGTGTGTTTGTAGGACTGAAGGTGAATGGATAACATTCGAAACTAGTTTTCAATAAAAATTAAATTATAGAAGTGGCAAATAATTTATCAATCCCTAATTATCTTAAATAAAAGATTGCAAATGTGATCCGAACGTATTCTTGGAAAGTTATCAGTGCGAATTTAGACCAAATAGATGTATACCATCGATGAAATTTTGGAATGATAGAAAAATGCTAAGAACATGATGTAAATCTACATTATCTTTTCATTGATTTTAAACAGGCATACGACAGTCTGAATAGAAATTAATTGATAAAAGTAATTAGGAATTGATAATTTCTCTGATAATTACTTTCAAAGCACACATTTCAAATTCAGATTAGGAGATTTAATATAAATGAAGATAAAACTTAAAATACAAGTTAATAATTATTAGAGAAAATTACTACGAAGTAGTGGTGGTTAAGTGTGTTGTAAAGGTAATAAAAATTATTTTTGAAACGTAAATATAGTGAATAGTAAGTGAATATTTGTATTTTCTTAAAACTTCTGACTTATAATTTTTGAACAGTACAATAGAACTTCCTGATTCCCCTGCTACTTGAATATTCCCTCTGAAGAAAGAGGTGATATAAACAGAAATGCATAGCTCGATATTTGGAACAAACTGTGTCGTCTATTCCTGATGAACCATGGTGCTTTGGAGGCGATTATATATTAACTATTAACCTGGTCTCTAAATTACTCAAAAATGCTTAAAATGGCTTTAAAAGTGAATATTTAGCAAATTAATTAATTTAGGTAATGAAAGAATTATAATTACGGATTGATAAATTACTTGCCACTTCTATAATTTTGTTTTTATTCAAAACTACTTTCGAATGTTATACATTCATCTTCAGTTCTAAAAACACACAAAAATTAAAAAATAAGCAATTTAAAATGCAGTTTGGTTTTATTATACATATTAAATTGAATGTTATATAAATTAGCATTATTAATGAAAATGACCAATACTGGTTCAGTGCTAGAATAAACCAATGTAACCTTTTCTGTTTGATATAATCTATTTAAACCCTGGTGAGTACCACATGTATTTGATCTCTTGTCTTAATTAAATTCATAATTCATAAATGTTTTATAATACTAATTTATATTACATTGAATTTCATCTTCTTACTCACCGGAATTAATGGAAAAACCCCGACCCCTAAACCGTTTATCTATAAATACCCCACCTTTCTCCCGTTGCTAGTTTAGTGCGAGAACAAATCAATACAAACTTTTCTGTTTGACATAATGCATACCTTGGTGAGTACCAGCATGTATTTGATTTTTCTTCTTAATTAAATTCATAATTCATAAATGTTTTATAATAATGATTTATATAAAATCTAATTTAATATGTATAATAATGCCAAACTGTATTTTGAATTGCTTATTTTTGAATTTTTGTAAGTTTTTAGAACTGAAGATGAATATATAACATTCGAAACTAATTTTCAATAAAAACAAAATTATAGAAGTGGCAAATAATTTATCAATCCCTAATTAGATTGATCCTTCTATACCATCATGCGGATGTCAATTGATAATAATATTGGTCATTGTTGATAAACCGTAAAAGTTACTTAGATTAAGGAGGATGACACTGGCAAATAGTTGCTGTAAAGTCAAGGTATAAGAAGTATAGTCGGAATAGAGAGCAATAATGCAAGGCCTCTAAGGGAGGGGGGCCCTTTGTCCCTAACCTAGCCCTCGAACATGCAGTAGGTGCCATTCGGACAAGCCCTAATTGGTTGTATGTAGCCAATAAGCAGCGCTGTTGGGGCCTTCAAGGAATTCGAAAAGGATATATAACGAAAAGGAATCCAAGAAAATTGGATGAAAATGATATATCTGCTGCGTTGAGTGGCTTTGATGCATTTTTTTTCGAATAAGGAATTTTCAAAAATCTTCCTTCATTTTTGTGGCTTGTTGCGTCTAAATCAGGCAATAAAGGTGGAATTTCAAATTTCGTTACAAAGCGTTTTGTTCTATTAATAAATGCGGGGGTCGACTGAAAGTATAACGAGGAAATATTAGAACTTCTTTAGGATGTGGTGTACCGGTTGTGTAATGTGTAAAAGCAGTAAAGGAAGTATTGTAATCGCGAAAATTTTCGGTTTTCAGATTTCAACGGAAATATCCATTTTGACCATCCCTGAATCCATTTTGACTAGTTTCGTCGTGGCGTATGTACGATCATATCTCGCATAACTCAAAAACGGTTCAACGGTCAAAACCGTAGAAAGTTGAAATTTTGTATTTAGGATTGTTGTAAAATCTAGTTCTGAACTTCCCTTTTTGATCACTGCATGATTACCGGAAGTGGTTACTTTACTTGAAGATCATTATTGATTTTCATAAAAAATTATATTAAAATATAATGCAAAACTTCTCAAATTTGGTATAGAAGAATTACATACTAATATAAATAACATAATAAATTTTGGTTGAAATTTAAGAGCCAAAAGGGGTACTTTACTTATAAGTCATATTTGACTTTAATCAAAAATTATATTAAAATATAATGTAAAACATCTCAAATTTGGCAAATAGGACTTTTATATATGTATTTACTAGATTTTGGTTAAAATTGGTGAGCCTTTACTTGAAGTTCATAATAAATTTACATCAAAAATATATTGACATTTAATACAGAGATCATAAGGTTTAGTAATAAGGTTACAAACGCGATTTTTTTTTTTCTACTCTAATTTAACATTTTTATTACTTGTTTGAAGTGCTAAAATTGAGTGTAAAATACATGTTTTTCTCCCCATTTGGGAGCGGAACAAGTCTGCAGCAGGAGAATAAGATATAAGTTAAGCGGGTTCTTCCGCTTAACATGTTGAAACCGTCGATTTCAACTTCTTTCTCTAGTGACATAGACAGAAAACGATACATAATAACGGAATAAGACCTTCATAAACAAGAGGTTTTGTGTGTGTGTCAATGGATGGACGTCACGAACCCGAGTGTCGTTTTTGAGATACTGCTATCTTCGAAAACTAGTAACCAAATTCAGGGCCACTTTTTGAGTCGCCTGTTAATAGTTTAATAGGCGTAAAAGGAAGGTATGGGGTGTCCACATCAGATATTTTTACCTTGTTTAGGTGTTAAATCCATTCGAACGAATATTCAGTAATGGATTGTTTTTTCAATAAGTTATTCTTTAGGAGTATTTCCTGTCTAAAAGCTTTTCACAATCGGATTTTTTTTATGTTTATGCTTTAACTTCACCCTTTGAAATGCAGACATAAATAAGTGCCATCGACCAATCTGTAACGTACACCAAACGTCCTCCGACCAGAATTTTCGTTTCGTCAGATTAATCACGTCTTCGCAGCCCCGAAAGTTAAACGACCGCCCTAGGCGTTGCTCTCATCGGGCGAAACCATAAATACTCGGAGCTACCAGGAAGACCCAGAGATGAAATAAAATTAATTTGAACTGAGGTAGTGTATGAGCCGGATGGGATTTGGCAGGCAGCTCCTGGCAGCTGTCCCGCTTCGGTTATTTATAATCCAGGACAGTTGGTCCTCTCTTTGTAGCTCGTCGCTTTAAAGGCCTCATCCTCGCTTTATTAAAGTAGTTTCACTGATTAAGAGCAGAAATAGTTTCAACTATCAAATTATATCTTATACTCACCTATTTCAAAGCCTTGTACCTGACATGATTAAATAAAAATATCTGATATGGACAACACATGACTTCCTTGTACGCCTATTAAAATATAAATCAGTGGTTCAAAAAGTGATCCTGGATTTGGTTACTAGTTTCCGAATCTTTCCAGTATCTCAAAAACGGCACTCAACGTCGCGACACCCATCTATTGATACAAACACACACACACACACACACACAAGCTCTTGTTTCTTGAGGTCTCATTCCGTTATTATATGTCCTTTTCTTTCAGTAGGTAACTAGTTTCCAAGAGATTTCTTCTTGTTCCGTGACAACATTAGAACTCTCAATATCACCAGATAAAGCATTGGAAATCGACAGTTTCGATATTTTAAGCAGACGAACCCACTTACCTTATATTTTATTATCCTGCTGCAGACTTGTTCATCTCACAAATGGAGAGGGAAACCAGTATTTTACAACGCTAAAAACAAGTAATAAAAATGTTTAATTGGAGTGGAAAAAAAATCGCGTTTGTAACCTCCATCACCGAACCATATCATATCTGTATTTAATTTTAATATAATTTTTGAAATAAGTTTATTATGACTTCAAGTAAAACAGCCCTTTCGGCTCTTCAATTTCAACCAAAATTTATTATATTACTTATATTGATATAAAAGTATAATTTACCAAATTTGAGATGTTTTACATTATCAGTTGACATCCGCATGGTGGTATAGAAGGATCAATCTAATTAGGGATTGCCAAATTTATAGAAGTGGGAAAAATATAAGGAATCAAAATATTCAAGTATTATGCTTATACTAACATCAAAAACGCTCTCAAAATAGTTATTTTTTGGAGTGGGGAGAGGAACGTTGTTCCCCGTAATATCTGTTCAAAAATAGGAATATTTTATTTTAAACGTGTCATTGTTTGTATAGTGTATTCTAAGACTAAAGCCAATACTGACCATCGCTTCTGAAAACCATCGGATTCCGAGCTTGAACTACAGGATTCAGCTACCACGTTGGCACTTTTCCAGGTCCCTACTGTCGCAATTTAGTCCCAAATTCTCAATATTATTCCTCTGCGTCGCATATCGACGTTATTTATCAATCACTTAGAGTCTCGGCGGAGTCAGAATGAACAATGAATAATCAAATTGACAGGAATCGTTCCTGAATAAGTTATCAGACTGGTGAGGAAAATTTTAACATTGCACAATATGATGTAACCGTTACCAACTGTAACCGTTACCAACTGTAACCGTTACCTACTGTTCTAGAAAAGTGGATTAATTAGTGGACCAGAAATATGCAACGTAAAAAAAAATTGGCTACTCTTAGCTTTGAGAGTAATGTCATAAATTTTGGTCCAATTATGATTCGGATGGTAGAGAAAAAGTTCAAGAGAATTCGTGGTTTTCCTAGAAATTCTATTTTCCCGTACGAGTTTTCCCTGACAGGTAGGAAAAGCTACTCACTTTGTCTTCATAAACTTTCCGGCTTTATGCATTATTTTACACAGCACCTCCACTGACCTCAAGGCAATTGATTCTTTGTAACAATACTCAATTCATTTAAGCAGTAACTTGAAATATTAATAATAATTTAGCATATTATTATCATATTTTATGATAACTGCTTCTGTTTTGATAAGATAAAACCATTACTTACTGAATAAGGAGAAAAACTAGCCATTACGTGAAACAATTAAATTTACTGGCTAATAGCGAATAAGACAAACTGACTATACAAAGTTTACTATAGCTGTAGTAATATTTATCGAATTATTATTATTACTTACAAAGCCAATCCATGACAAGGTAATGTCTGCCTACGCTCAACTATATCGGCTATCAATGAATAATAATAAAAAAAAAAATAAAATAAGATAAATAAATATATATACAATTAAAATAAAAATAATAATAATAATGAATAAAAGAAAAGAAATAAGTTAAAATAAAAGAGTAGACCTTAAAATAAAACATTTATGTATTTATATATACATAAATGATTACAGTGGAAACAAGGGAAAGATATAAGAAACTTAGGATTATATATCTTTAATTTTAAATCGATTCATATACGTCGATTTTTTTTAAATAATCGAATATTACGGTAATGTGCCGTCCTACTGACAGCTAGAAAAGGTTAAAAAAAATCAAGTTATAATAAAAAAATAATTAAAATAAATATATATACAATTAAAATAAAAATAATAATAATGAATAAAAGAAAAGAAATAAGTTAAAATAAAAGAGTAGACCTTGAAATAAAACATTTATATATTTATATATACATGAATGATTACAGTGGAAACAAGGGCAAAATATAAGACCCTTAGGATTATATATCTTTAATTTTAAATCGATTCATATACGTCGATTTTTTTTAAATAATCGAATATTACGGTAATGTGCCGTCCTACTGACAGCTAGAAAAGGTTAAAAAAAATCAAGTTATAATAAAAAAATAATTAAAATAAATATATATATACAATTAAAATAAAAATAATAATAATGAATAAAAGAAAAGAAATAAGTTAAAATAAAAGAGTAGACCTTGAAATAAAACATTTATATATTTATATATACATGAATGATTACAGTGGAAACAAGGGCAAAATATAAGACCCTTAGGATTATATATCTTTAATTTTAAATCGATTCATATCCGTGGATTTGTTTTAAATAATCGAATATTACGGTAATGTGTGGACTATTGTCATTTAGTAAAGTTGCCAAATGACATGGAAGGGCGGTATCAGTCAACTGCTTGTAGTTAGTAAATGTTTAAAAGTCATAGGTACGTTGCACTCGGCACATATTAGTCATTTATCGACTATACAGATATAACAACAGTTTTCTATAATTCCATATTAGTGACTGATAACATTTTTTTCTTTTATAATTTAGGCTTTCTGATGATGAGGACAAACTCAAACTTAGTTAAATCGTTTTACTTTAGAGGGGACTTGGTCAACTTCACGCCATGAACTAATTAATACATACAAAACATAAAAAAAGTTTCTAGGTGGGTAGGACGAAAAATCTGGAAGAAAAATGTATCTCTCAGGACAAAAAAAAGGTCAGAACAACTGAGACATGACAAGACAGAAGCTTAAACAACTGACACGACAAGCCAAAACCTTAAAAACAACATTATAAACTTAGATAAGAATATTAAAATATTTTTTACTTTCCTACCGCAACTTGGTAAGGAAGGTATTGTCGGGCCGAAATTTCGATGGGCAGTTTTCATTGGATCTGTTCGCTTCAGAATCTCAAAAAAAACACATTTTCGGCCATGGACCTGAATTGTTTTTGTATCACGATTATCTCTTAATTATTTTTTTTTCTGTTGAGTTTCGTCCCTCGATGTCTTTGTACGAAAACCGTGTTTTTCTTTATATTATAGAGCCAGAATGACTCAATCGATTTTGATTTAACACCCAAAATCTTCTCTTGAGAGCCCTTATAATTTTCGTAAAAATTACATCCCTGAGAAAAAGTAGGAAAAATTTTTCGGAGAAAAGGAAATTTTATTTGCGCATAACATAAAAATGTATCAATTTTTTTTTGGATTATATTTATTAACGTTTGATAGGTAACTAAATTCTCTAGAAAATAAAAAAATAATATCATCAAAATCGGACCCATACTAGCAAAGATACAGCGTATTGGTTGCAGTATCCAATGTTCTATATGGTATGATAGTATTCTGCGTATGTTCTCATGAAAAACCGTTTAAGTTTTTGGATAACTCGAAAACTTTTTAGATACTCATTTGAAAGATAATTAAATGTTTTATAGCTTAAATTAAAAAAAAAATATTAATAAATAGTCAGTTGACATCCGCATGATAGTATAGAAGGATCAATGTACTTTGTTAGTTCAGTGCGAGAAGAAACCAGTACAAACTTTTCTGTTTGATATAATCCATTTAAACCTTGAACTGAAGATGAATGTATAACATTTGAATCTAGTGATTAGTAGAAGATACAGCATCCATATTTCTATTGGACTTAACCAAATCGTGTGAGTGGATTCATGAAATATTTTTAATTTAATTTTTTCAAATAAGTAGTTAATTATAGTAATCTGTTTTTGTTATTATTTGGTTTAATTGTGGTTTTTATTTTAATTATGATTATTCGTATTATTACTTTTTACGACTGTTATACAAATTTGTAAACGCTCGTTTCATATAATGTGTATTAATTAATTAAATAAACTCCTCTCTTCAGAAGCGGTTTTTTGGTCAACGAAACCTCTCGATTTATTCAATAATTAATAAACCGTATTCGCAGAATTCGTTGACAATATTGATTTGAAATGTTTATTGTGTTTCATTCTGGCCGCATCTCTCAACCACCTATTTTCTTGAAATATATCGCTATCCTTTAAGATGATTCCAGGAAATAATTAGACATAAATTAGGCATAAAGTAGTCCTTATAAAAGGTATCTTTTAACTTGTTCGACTCAATGGAAAGGAAGATAATTTAATAATATTGTCCAAAAATGCGGAATACAGCTGTTTTTGTGAATATATTTTTAGTGATGGAATATTTCTTCCTTCCTTAAAAATATATATTATTCCATTGGATATTGAACAAATGTGAAATATGGACGACGTCAATTACCGAGGCACTTAGAAGGCCATGGGAGAATGGCGATATATCGGGCAGGTGGGGCCCAGGTCAGCTGATGAGAAACCGATAACTCTCCACCATTTGACGGCTACTGCCCCCGACCAATAGGGGACCGCCAACCTCCAAACCCGATCCCATTGGTCCGCAAACCATTTACATAATGCACTTTCAAATAAGAAACAAAAAGATATTGAAAGGTTCTTTCTGCCATCGGTTCCTTATTGGACCTCTTACTACATCCAGCGGATAAAAGATATATATAAGATTTGTGTTTCCTCTCAATAGATGATTTTCTCGTCATGTATTTGTTTTATCAAAGCTCAATATGTATATGTTTTTAATTAGGGATTGATAAATTTTTGCCACTTCTATCATTTAAAACTAATATCGAATGTTATACATTCTTCTTCAGTTCCAAAAATAAGCAATTCAAAATACAGTTTGGTATTATTATACATATTAAATTAAATGTAATATAAATTAGTATTATAAAACATTTATGAATTATGAATTTAGTTAACAAGAAATCAAATACATGTTGGTACTCACCAAGGTTTAAATGGATTATATCAAACAGAAAAGTTTGTACTATTTGATATAATCCATTTAAAACTTGGTGAGTACCAACATGTATTTGATTTATTGTCTTAATTAAATTCATAATTAAGATAAGATTATATCAAACAGAAAAGATATAATACCAAACTATATTTTGAATTGCTTGTTTTTGCATTTTATGTGTTTTTAGAACTGAAGATGAATGTATAACATTCGAAACTAGTTTTAAATGATAGAAGTGGCAAATAATTTATCAATCCCTAATTAGATTGATCCTTCTATACCATCATCCGGATGTCAACTGATATTTATATATTTTTTTTATTATAATTTTATTTTTCTAACGTACGGGAACTATTGGTAAATTAAGATTTTCTCGTGTTGGAAAATGAGATTTCTCGTTCTGCTTAAATATTGCACCAAAGAGTTTGAGAAAACATTTTTTCTAATAGATTCTAGACCGAGGATTTTAACAGTTAAAATCCAATGCAATGTTTTTTGATAACTACATAAATCTAAACGTAATTAATAATTTGCCAGTCTAAATTTTGTTAATTTAGGTATCATTTAGAATCGGACTAGAGATAGCACATTCCACTTCTACAGCTCTAAAAAGATTAACTAAATAGCGATAGTATATTGCCTGACATATTTGAGACTCGAGGCTTCGTTTTGGTTTTTCATTTAATAACTTATTAATATAAGTTTAATTTTTAAAGAATACAATTTTTTTTTTTTTTTTTTTTTCTGAAAACTATAATATATCTTTTTAAGTTTTTAAAAATATAAATGTATTGGTATTTATGAAAGTTTTACTATTATTGGCGAATTTTTTAACCTATTACTTTTTCAACCACCTTTGATGGAGGAAATAGTGTAAATATGGCAAACAAATTCTATCCGAATTTAACTTAATTTTAACACTTTAAATTATTTTAAGACAAAATAAGTGATATTTAAAAATGTCGTTATGTATTAGTCTTATTTTTCTTTCTAATGATATTTATTTAAATATATTAATAATATTATTATTTTTTTCTATTTCAGGTCTAACGTTCCCTGGTCTCCGAACTGGTTACCCCGCAGTCCTGCCGGCCCAGTACGGGTGAGTACGACCCTTTCAAATCAGCCCTAACACAATCCTGTCCTTCCTCAGGATGTTATTCATCAAATTGATTTTATATATTTTCTCTTCCCCCACTTAATCTCTCTGCCTCTCTCCCTATCTCTCTCTTTATGTTTCTTCGTTATATTTCTCAATTTTGGCAGCAGGTCATGATCTTGCTGAAATGGTAACACGTTTGTAAAATATTTCATGAAGTGAAAAATAATGATTACTTGTTGCTCAGTAATGATGAATTTCTCTCTCTGTATTTACAAATAGAAATTTGTCACTTGTAGTTTAATTATACATAATTATTATAAGCAATAGATATGTGTATTAGTATAAATAAATTACAATCGGTGTGGTAAATTGATAATTGCGGAGGTAATGAGATAAGTATAATTTAAAGGATACTATAAATGAGGAATTAGGAATAGATCGGATAAGGATTTCTTAAAGGAA
Organism: Rhaphigaster nebulosa; assembly: GCA_948150685.1. NCBI lineage: Eukaryota > Metazoa > Arthropoda > Insecta > Hemiptera > Pentatomidae > Rhaphigaster > Rhaphigaster nebulosa. The sequence continues at coordinate 149,270,838 of OX411309.1, forward strand.
CCCATAGGAGAGGGTATACAATTCTATAGTCTAGGAACTGGTATTTAAAGGTTAGACAGAAGAATCTGGGGTGAACGAATAAATAATATAGGAAGGCTTTTTGGTTCTAAGGGATTGGCAAAGACCAGGGTATAGCCGTCAGAAAATTGGCTCTAAACCACCTTAACTCGACATACCAGCAACTGACACGAGCGGGACCACAAAGATGAATCTAATGAAACAATTCATTAGTCTCAACCTCATCAGACAATACTTGGCTGCAATATTCAAACTAGGGGAAAAATTCGGGAATCTGTTGCTAGCCCCTCTAGTAAGTTAAATATCGAAGAAAAGTATGATTAGATATATCAAATAATGAATTCAAAATATATATAAAGGCAATCTAGTGGTGTGATAAAATTTTGACATCTAATTTTTTATTGGAATGTGGGCATAGAACTCTCTTAAATGCCATTTACCTGCATATCTGGCAATTCGTATAAAAATTATTTGTTTAGTTGGGCTTAAATTGTAAAATGAGTTAGTCAATGATTTATATTAGTTAGGGATTGATAAATTATTTGCCACTTCTATAATTTTGTTTTATTGAAAACTAGTTTCGAATGTTATACACTCATCTTCAGTTCTAAAAACACACAAAAAATTCAAAAATGAGCAATTCATAATATAGTTTGGTATTATTATACATATTAAATTATATGTAATATAAATCAGTATTATAAAACATTTATGAATTATGAATTTAATTAAGACAAGAAATCAAATACATGTTGGTATTCACCAAGGTTCAAATGGATTATATCAAACAGAAAAGTTTGTACTGGTTTCTTCTCCAGGAAGATGAATGTATAACATTGGAAACTAGTTTTCAATAAAACAAATTTATAGAAGTGGCAAATAATTTATCAATCCCTAATTAGATTGATCCTTCTATATCATCATGCGGATGTCAACTGATTTATTTTAGTTCTTTATTTTCCGTTATGTTAATTGATTTATGGTAGTATTGATTTAAAGTGCTGATTTTTTTTCTGATTTACTGCCAACGGTGAATTTTAATGATTTTTTTTTTTTTCAATTTAAAATAGTTTTTAAAATTATAGAATGATACGAAAAATATATTTATTTTTTAGTAATGGCAGAAATGCCTAGAGTGGGTGCTTCGAGGCTTATAAATTAAAGTGATTCACTACATAACAGACCAATCAACTTCCTCTTCTCAAGAATCTGGAATATTTTCTTGAAAGCTGGATCTTTAAAACTGACGATGAGATACGAAATGGGGTCCTTGATTTTTTTTTCTGATTCTGATTTTTTTATAAAAAGGATATTAAAAAAAATTCATTAAAATTAGTATATTTTATTAATTAATAAAATTATGTTACATCCATTAGTTTTTTATTAATTTTACGGACGCTTCAGTCACCGACTTCTTCAATTTTTTCTCAATATTTCATGTATTTTGCTATAACGTTCTAAAAGAAATAATATCAGCTATTAATATTATCGAATGGTTCTGATGCAATGTGTATCTATGAAGGATTATATTATTATCATATCGGACTAAAACCTTAACATTTAGTCGTCACCATAATGATGTCTTTATCCGACAGAAGGCGTATAAAGGTTATGAAATATGCATTACGCAATTCATTTCAGTTTTATATCTGTCATATTGACTTAGCAAATATGTTCCCACTATGAAGGGTACCTTGTTTTATTAGTTTATAAAATTCCATTTCGCCAAATGGACAAATATTTTTGCTAACGACTATTTCCGTGTATGGTCCCGACATATTGAAATATAAGGGTATAAAAATATTATTGGTTTACCTAGGTCTTGTGAAAGGGGGGGACAATATTCTTAATGACGGTATCGATTATTCGCGCTCGGCCATTACGGCCAAGAGGTTGTCACTCAACGAGATTCGATGCTCGTATTATGATTCGTTAATTTCGTAAAAAGGCTTTCCATTAATTCCTCCCGCTGAAAGGAAAATCCGCTATAAATTATTCGGTTTCCAAACAAGGATATCTTCGGGGGGAAGAGAGGGAGTCTAGAGGTCGCCGCACCATCATCAGGACTCTTTAATCATATCCTTAAGAAACTACTTTATACAAAAAATAAAATTAAATAATTATTGGAGTACGAAAGAAAATATTTATTAACATTTTGATTTCCAAAAGGATATTTTAGATTATTAGTCAAAGTAATCTTAATTTTATTGGATTTTATCTCTCTAAAACCATATATCCAGATATTCAACATTTATTCAAATTTCGATAATTAGATTATTCGAATTCTATAATACCATTTTCTTAGCTAGTTGATAACTTCGGCTCATCTTCTGATTGACGATTTAATTGTCTGATAAACGTGGACTTAAGAGTAAAAGAAAAAAAAATGTGAGCAGCTGAACTCAAACACTAAAACCGTATTTAAAATAATCTTTAATAATAACTCAAATATAAATTTGAAAGTGTCAAAATGGCGGAGGTGGGAGAAAAAAGTTGAGATCCCTAAAAGGCACTTCTCTAACAAAGTTCAACCTTCTAATTCAATTTGGAGGGGCTCTAGAGGTGTGCAAAATCTTAAAAACTGCGATAAACTAATATATATATATATATATATATATATATATATATATATATATATATTAAGAATAACATGATTGAACAAATAAAACAGAAACAATATCTGGTCATATAGACTACAAAATACAAATCAGTAAATGCTTAAAATATTTTCAGTAAAATAAATAAGCAAATAAAATAAATTATTGTCTCGAAAAATATAATTAATGTGAACAAAAAAAAAGATAAAAAAAAAAAAACAAAAGAAAAAGAAAGAAAATAAAGAGTTGATTAGCAAAGTTGAAGTTTGTGAATTAAAAAACTATTATTCACTTCTGATCAGATGTTTAATAAAGATGTATAATCCTAAACTGAAATTTCGCAATTAGAGAACATCATTTTGGAGAGAAAGAAGGTGCTGGAAAAGGAGAGATTTGAATGAGGATATAGAAGAAGCATGGCGGATATTAGAAGGAAAGCAATTGCAGTGGGCAAGAGGAGCGAGCCAGAAAGGAAGTTCTTATGTTTTGGTTCTGTGGGAGTATATGTGTATATATACATATACATATATATATATATATATATATATACATAGTATATGTAAACCGGATATCTCCGAAACCCCCAAAATCGTGTTCTAGGGGTTGTGAAATGGATTTTAATTGCACCTCCCCTCCTCCGATGATCTTTCATTTGATTCATAAGTCTATCATTTTCGAGGAAAATAGGCTTAAAAAAAAAAGTTCGATAGGTAAAAACTGGATGGCAACGTAAAAACCATTTAGATGTTATTGATAATTTTAATGATTTGAAGTCATTAAGAATCTCAAATAATAAGATTTATTTTCCCAATAAATCTTTGAAATTTAAAATTGTAAGATATTCTCCTCTTGAGTAGATTTATTGCTTCGCTAACGAATGATATATTTTTCTTCCAGACGATGGATGTCAGACAAAGTTTGGAACGAAGTTTGGAAATGTTGAGTGCTTCGTAATAACCTCAGATCCCGTTAAATATTATATCTGTTATTAAGTTTCGGGCATGCTCTGGGCTTAAGTATCTCCCACAAGTCTATAAGTTAGTCTTTTTTTTTTTCTTTTAGTTTCTAACATTTGTTATAAATAATTGGATACACAAGGTATAAAGTCGCCTAATGACCTATGCCCGGCCATTGACTGGGTCCTAAATACGTTGAGAAAGGTCTGCGTGCCCGTAGAGTTGGGAACTTGCCGGCATCTCAAGCTTATATTTAGACTTCGTCGCAGAAAAGGCTTCATTCTATGCCGCTCGCGGTCCTCCTTCTTTTCAGAGGTACTAATAATAATTAGGAATTGATAAACTATATATCACTTCTATAACTTTGTTTTTATTGAAAATTAGGTTCGAATTTTATACATTCTTCTTCAGTTCTAAAAACACACAAAAATAAGCAAATCAAAATATAGTTTGGTATTATTATATACATTAAATTAAATGTAATATAAATTATAAAATATAATACATTTATGAATTATTAATTTAATTAATTAATTAAGAAATCAAATACATGTTGGTACTCACCAAGGTTTATGTAGATTATATCAAACAGAAAAGATTGCATTGGTTTGTTTCTAAATTTCTAAAAAGACCCTTACAAAATATTTGTAATTACTCTCAACAGACGCCAAGAAATATTTAAATTACAATTTTAGAGAAAGTGGACTAATTTTAGATTTTCCTCAGTAACTCGCTTCCAGTGCATTTTAGGTAAAGCTTTATTAAAAATTACTAATAAAATTACTAATTTTAAAGAACGTAAAAAGTTCGATATTCAGTGGTTTGGCCTTAATAAATATTTTTTTAGTACAATTTATTGCAAAATGCCCCGGAAAAACCAATGTTGTAGAGGATAAAATTTTCTATAAGATTCGTACAAAATATTTGTAATTTCCTTAACAGATGCCAAGTTATTTCAATATTAATTGGCGTCTATTGAGAGTAATTATGAAATTTAATCTTATACATGAATGCTAATTCTTCATTTTGGGCTAAATTGCACTAAATAGTTATTGAGACGAAACCACCTAATATCTAACTTTTTTTTTTGACATTTTGTAGATATTTACGACCACGTATCTCAGTAGCTGTACCGAATTTTATAAAATATTACATATAAAACATGCAGGAAATTTAAAGTTATTTAAAATTAGTGATGTCAAAGTTTTACCGAAAATGTGCTGGAAGCGAGTTACTGAGTAAAATCTGAAAAAAAAGTTACGAAAATTACGGATTCGCTGACCTATAAAATTTGATTGCAGACGATCTAGGGTGGCAGATGTTCATATTTCTAGACTATGGTGAGAGTAATTTCGGCCAAAACGAACAAAAATTTTCTTGAAAATCAGACACGTTTTTTGGCCTCAGCTCCCGGTCTAAAATAGATAGTGCATCACTCGAAGACGCAGAGACGGAGTATTTGTACCTTAAATTCGGTCAAAATTATTTGAAGCTCTTTTACGCTCTGCTACCGGGCTACCAGAGGTTGCCTAGGTAACGAAGGCATTGTATTCGGCATAAGCAATTAATAAAAGTTTTTCTACCATTAATGAAAACTCTTCATCTATTTTCATCCCTCTAAAATTCTTTCAGAATTCTCGACAGTTTCATTAAAATCTGGAAGAAAATACTATATACAAATTACAAAGTTGAAATAATTATATTTTTTCACTCATATTTGAAATAATAAAAACAAAATGGCGGAAGTGGACGAACGATTTTTTTTATATAATATGGTATATATCGGACTAAATTTTATATTTATAATATTTAACCTGACAAGACCCGACACATAAATAAAAACAACATTATCCGGTAACATAATTTAAACAAAAAAGAATTACCGAATGGTAATTGTGGAGAATTAAAGAATGGTGTTTTAAAAAAAAGTACGTTCGCAAAAATACGCTATTTAGTATGGAAAACAACTAACATGGCTGAAACCACCGGTAGCTGTGAGACTTGAAATTCTGACAATGTCTGAGTTCCGATTGACTCTACCAGAATTGGGAAGAGTGGTGGAAAGTTATTGGATTACAGTTTGATGAGCCGGTCATCAAGCTTGCGGAATGGTGGGTTTTTTATAGAGTTTTTCACAGACTTCCTGATTTCGGATTATCCGATTTTATGGCTCAAATTTTCATATATGTTTCGTGGACCTTAGTATATTAATTCATTAAATTCACTCCGGTATCTATTCCGCAAAAAAAACAAACTTTTTTTTGTTTCCCAATGTTATTAATTAATTTTTTTAATATTATAGAAATTTCCCTAGACAAATCCTTAAATATCTCAGATAACAGTAGATAATTAACTAACCAACTTTTCGCCAATTCAGGCATCTTTAGGACATAAAAAGATCACATAAATTCAAACCAGATGTGCTGTCATCTTACATCAATCAATAGTCTAAAAAAGTACTAAGATAATAGAGATTGTACACTAATCCATAGCAGTTGAACTTTCCAATCAGAGTTTAAGTTGAACTTTGTAGGAGTGTTGGAGTACATATCTACGGGGTTACTGTTATTTAGACTGTTGATGTAAGATGTGTTCTCACTGATCTGCATTTTTGTGATCTAATCTTTTTCTATCCTAAAGATGCCTCAATGGGCTATATAAAACGTTTCCTGGTTATTTATTTATTGTTATTTTAGAGATGAAATAGGTTTTTTTATTTTTTAAATCTAATCTATACTATGATATAAAGCTGAAGAGTTTGTGTTTTTGAACGAGCTAATTTCAGAAACTACCAGTCCGGTTAGAAAAATTATTTTTGCGTTAGATAGACCGTTTATTGAAAAAGGCTTTAGGTAATATCTGGCTACGATCCAATAGGATGGAGTAGTTATCTTAAATAAATTGAAATGGGAAAGTGTCCAACGTGCGTTGGTTCCGTTGTCATGACAACTTCATACCGTTGGAACCAGATTGACTATATAAGCTTTTTACTTTGTTGTACGCAGTTAAGAAAGTATTGTAATCGTGAAAATTTTCGGTTTTCAGATTTCAAAGGAAATATCCATTTTGAAGGGATACTTTACTTGAAGGTCATTTTTTTTTCTCACTCTAATTAAACAATTTTATCATTTGTTTTAAGTATTAAAATGGAGTGTAAATAAATGCTTGTTTTCCTCCCCATTTTTGAACTGAACAAGTCTGCAGCAGGAGAATAAGGTATAAGTTATATGAAATTAGCAAACCGGAATTGGTACTTTACTTGAAGGTCATATTAGACTTTCATCAAAAATAATATTAAAATATAATGTAAAACATCTCAAATTTGGTAAATAAGACTTTTATATCAATATAAATAATATAATAGATTTTGGTTGAAATTGGTGAGCCGAAAGGGATACCTTACTTGAAGGTCATAATAAATTTACATCAAAAGTTATGTTGACATTTAATACAGACATCATATAGTTGGTGATAAAGGTTACAAACGCGATTTTTTACCCCTCTAACTAAACAATTTTACTACTTAAAATTCTTGTGTAAAATACTTGCTTACCTTCCCATTTGTGAGCTAGACAAGTCTGCAGCAGGAGAATAAGATATAAGTTAAGCGGGTTCTTTCGCTTAAAATGTTGAAATCGTCGATTTCCAATGCTTTATCTAGTGACATAGACAATTCTAATGTTGTCACGAAACACGAAGAAATCTCTTGGGAATTTGTTACCTACTGAAAGATAACAACATTTAAAAACGGAACGAGAAATAATTAACAAGAGCTTGCGTTTGGGTTTCAATAGATGGATGTCGCCACGCCGAGTGTCGTTTTTGAGATACTATCTTAGGAAACTAGTAACCAAATTCAGGATCACTTTTTGAGCCACCGATTTACAGTTTAATAGGCATACAAGGAAGTCATGTTTTGTCCACATCAGATATTTTAGTTTGGTCTGGATGTACGAAAAAAATAAAATTTATATTTTAAGTAATATTTTTATTAATCTTTAACAATAATTTTTGATCCCATTTTCTTGCTTATCGTTAATACTTATCCCAATTTGGCGGTAATGGGCATTTAGGTGACTACTGGCTTTTTTGTTAAATTCATCTCGAAAAAAATTTATATACCCCCTGCCCGAAACAAAAATTCTCCTTACGCCCCCGTGGATGTAATTGAACGTATATGTTATTTAAGTATACTACTAAATTTTCATACTTTAATGGTTGTTATCTTGTTTTGTTTTTTTTTACTTAGTAATGATGAAAGCGTTCAACTTAGATGGAAACGTTGGCATTCAACAAAAAAAGTGTGAAAACGTGAAAGTTTATTGCAGTTAAAAAAAAATAAAAAAAATATTGTCGTTTTGATTCTGTTTCTTGAAAATCTCTAACAAATGAAACTGAATAAAATATTATATGTTACTTATTATTTAAAAGGTTATTTTGTATATCAGAAGTCGATAAGAATTTATTATTTAGAAACCGCTGGTTACAACTGTTCTTTATATAATATAAAACTTTAAACCGTTGTTTTTGACTCTATTTTCAAAATATTAAATTATTAAAAGCCCTATTCTTCTGGCATTATTCTACTTTTTTGTTTCTTTTGTAGAAAGGGTTTCTCCTTTTCCTTTTAAACGTTATCTCCTTTTTCTGTAACTGTTGATGGGGAAGCAATCTAACCGAAGTAACCAATGACGGGACTGTACAGACTAATGGGACTGTACTATTTAGATTCATCGATTAAGTGGATTAGATTGCACTTTTCAACAAACAGCCTCACCTCACTTCCCTCGGGGATTTGCATTTTAGATTTTACTGTGAATCAGTTTCGCGCCTCCATGCCTTCTCTACCATAAATAATGCAGTAGATTGCTTGAGATGAATCCTCTTCTCATGTACGTCTTAGATTTCTCTTAAGAATAAATATTTCTTTTAATGGATTTATGCATCGTTAACTCTCTTTAATAGCGAATGGAGATTCCTTTGTTTTATATAACGATTCGAATTAAAGAAGGTATTCGTAATTGATTGTCATCCTGTTATGCAAAACTACATTTACGTAGAGATTTTATTTTATTTGTATTCTGTTTATTAAAAATGTTGAAACAATATTTGAATCATAATGGTACCACGTTAAATGTATTGCTATCGGTTGTTAAGATTTATTTTCTGAAGACTTGATTTTAAGAGGCGATCCAACGTACACGTTCAAGAGACTGCAGGCGCTATATTCAACGTCTTGAACTTAGATAGATATACAAACTATTAAATCTTAACATCGAAAAAAAAAATGGAAATGGTCTAAAAATCGACTATTGATCGATTTTAGTACCAAATACTTATGACTCTCTGTCGTCACTCTGGTCTTAAACAGTGTTAGAAGCCTTACAAATATATTTCTTTTTGCCACCTTAATAAACTCCTTAAAAAAAAATATTGTAATTTGGGGAAAAATCGTTTCACGTGTTTTCTGTAAAGTTTTCTAAATGTCACTTACGCCTTTTCAAAAACGACTTCGGTATATTTAATAGACTAATAACTTAAATAGAATGTCCAAATTAGAAACAAAAAATTGCAAAAGCGCACAAATATTATAATCACAAACAGTGGCTTAACTGAATTTTTTGTGATTGGGTACGAACAGCGGAAAAGTTGGCCCCCTTGACATTTATAGATTATGGCGAGAATAATAAGACGCGCTCATTGTCGAAACATTTTTGGCGCCCAATTATAGGTTTTATTTTTATTTTATTTTTCTCCAGTTCTCAATGCACTACATCACCTATTAAAGTCGTATTGGCCAAATGCGTTTCAATCCATTATAAACATGGATTTGCCTCGGTCAAATGAAGTATGTTTTTGGCGTCTCCTGTAAGATTTTTGAAAATGGATTGAGCCGGTTTTTAAACTAATCGCCCCCAACTTCCTTCACAAGAAAAAAAAATAGAAAAGAAAAGAAAGAAAGAAAAATTTGATATTAATTTTTTAAATTGATAAAAGGGGGCTAAATGTTTTGGGCATTGAATGCTGGGATTCATATTTCAGCTATAGACTACTCTTAAAGGACTGACCGTGAGTCTGTATGAGTGACCTTTGTATATCGAACTTCCATATATCGAAAATCTCTATATATCGAACTTCCATATATCGAAAATCTCTGTATATTGAACTTCCATATATCGAAAATCTCTATATATCCAACTTTTTTTAAGAACTTTGAATTTTTATTAGAAAAAAAATCTGTAAATCGAATAAAATTTCTATATATTGAACAAAAAATTCCCATTCTAAAAAATATAAAATCTGATTGTCATAAAAAATAGCCCTTAGTGTACGTACATAAGATTATGTAATAAGTAAATAAGAAAAAAAAAATGTTCCACTAGCTTGCAAAGCATTGGAAATTCAGGAAAGGTCTTGTTTCAGAAGAAGTACAGGAGTACCTCAATTCTCTGAATTCCTGTCCTAACATAAAGTTAAATTTTCATTTTAAATTCAGTTTAACTTTGTCTCTATTGTGAACGTTGCTCCTAAACATGACTTCGGTGAGGAATTATACACAAATAGACATTAGAAGCTATTTTGCACGAAAACAAAATTAAATTAATTGTTATGCATATATGCATATTTTTGATACATTTAAATTTATAAAAAAAATCTGCATTCACAGATGTAATTTGTACAATTTTTTAAATAAGTGCCATTGATCGTTCAGCATTGTTTTTCTTTAACCCTGAAGAATAGCTCTCATTGTTTTTAGCCTGAAAAGGGTGAAAAATTGCGATATTTCTATATATCAAAATTTCTATATATCGATTTTTTTTCAAGGATTCTTCAAGTTCGATATATAGAGATTAGACTGCATTTGGTATTTTTTCTTGGTTTTTCAAGTCGTTTTTTCAGTATCAGGTTTCATCACTCCTTTAGATTTTTTTCATTATTTGATATGAAACTTTTAATTATAGAAATAACTGTAGCCTAATTTTAAATAGAGTAAATATAATTTTTATCCAAGGTGCTTAAACATCTCTGCTCAGTTCTCTTGTCCTGAATGCAAAAAGGCATGAACTGGAACAAGTTTGACTTGGCTGGGATTCTTGGGCAAAATGGTTGTCGTTTCATGCTAATAATATAGCTGAGGGAAACATGGGGAAGGAACTGAAAGGAGCGGAAAATTCCTTTCCCGGCAAATGTTGTCAGCTTCCACTTTTATATTAAAGAAGAAAACTCCTGGAGCTCTTCAACATTTTTATTCATCATAAATAATTACTTTTTTTTATATCCTCTTATCGATATTGTATCTCTTTGGTTTAATGGTTTTAGGTGCCATTATGCTAATTATTTAGCTGTATATCCAAAACGTTTTAGTCGCATGTATTATTATTTACAAAATTGTCCAATAAAATTAAAGTAAAGACCTTTCAAATACTGATAAAGTAATAGAATATCAAAATAATCGATTATTTTCTAAATTGATTAATTGCATGAATTCGATTTTTTCAAATTTATAATTACCAGATATTGCATATTACATAAATTTGTAAATATCTATTTAAGTTAATAATTAACATGCAAACAGTTAATAGTTCCAGGAGATCCAACGTTTTAAATGATTGAATTTCTAATTTTAGACAAAACCTAATTAATGGCATTGTGAGATCAAAGAGGCGTTGGAGGCAGAAGCCCCCTCCCTCCTAATACATGTTAAATGGGCTCACAAAGAGGGATTAGTTGAGCTGTGTCATTATCCTTCGAAATGGAATTGTCCTCGCGATAAAAATATACATTCAGTCCAAATAATTCTGAAATATTTAGGTTGAGGGAGCTTCGGATTAACATGTCTTGACAAGATGATTATCCTCCGTTTAATCTGTTTAGTGTAACTTGAGTCTCGAATAGTTTGTTGTGCGTTATTCCTGGCGTCCTTACCGGCATCAAGCGGAACATTTCATCATTGCTTTCACCGAATTAATAACATAAATTCTAGAATATTGTGTATGAATAATATATAAAAGTATGTTAAAAGAAAAGTTTTCAAATAAACACATGATTATATTCCTTTTTAAAGATGATCTATATAGATTTCTGGAAAATAGCAAACATTTTAGAAATGTTTGATGTTCGACTTTATAAAAGGTATTTATTAAAAGTAAGTCTGAAACAACAAATTTGTATTATATTTTAATATAATTTTTAATGAAAACCAATAATGACCTTCAAGTACAGTATCACTTCCGGTGATCATGCAGTGATCAAAAAGGGAGTTTCACAACTAGGTTTTACAACAATCCTAAATACAGACTTTAACTTTCTACGGCTAACGGTTTTTGAGTTATGCGAGATACGTTCGAATGAACGACCATACGTACAGACTTCTCGACGAAAACTATCGAAATGGATTCAGGGATGGTCAAAATGGATATTTCTGTTGAAATCTGAAAACCGAAAATTTTCGCGATTACAATACTTCCTTTACTGCGTACAAGGAAGTAATGAGTAATTATGCTTGATCTTTACGTTTATGTGCAAACACCAGCGGGTCACATGGCCAGCTGTATGTGGTCCAACTCCAGGGTCAGGGGATCAAACAGTTTGTTTTGTAATACCTCAGGGGGACGGACATCCAATACAGATCATCAGAAAGCTCTCCGTGCTCAGTGTTATGATTCCTGTACAGAAGCCAGCTTGTTGTATAATATCACAGTTAGTTGACATCCGCATGATGGTATAGAAGGATCAATCTAATTGGTCAGTTGACATCCGCATGATGGTATAGAAGGATCAATCTAATTAGGGATTGATAAATTATTTGCCACTTCTATAATTTTATTTTTATTGAAAACTATTTTCGAATGTTATACATTCATCTTCAGTTCTAAAAACACACAAAAATTCAAAAATGAGCATTTCAAAATACAGTTTGGTATTATTATACTTATTATATTAAATGTAATATAAATTAGTATTATAAAACATTTATGAATTATAAATTTAATTAAGGCAAGAAATCAAATACATGTTGGTACTCATCAAGAATATCAAACAGAAAATTTTGTATTGGTTTGTTCTCGCACTGAACTAACAATGGGAGAAAGGTGGGGTGTTTACAGGTAAACGGTTTGGCAACTGATTTATCAATCCCTAAAAAATTAAATAATCGTCTTTGGGCAAAATCCTAATTCGGATCAATAATCAAAGTACATATGAAATTTTTATCATTCAGGATATTTTATAGACGTCATTTATGAACGGATGATTGCTAGTAATACACAGAGGGCCAGAGACCTCCGAAGAGCAGACAGGAATCGATTATTCAGATATCGCGATGGCAGTGCTCGGGGCAACAGTTGGCCCATACTTCACCCACTTCCGCCGAGCCTCTAACTTGTTCACAATCACTTTCCACCTTACGTGATCATTTAGTCTATTAATTTAATGCCGGTCTTTACCTCTTCCTTTTCAATTCTGTAGCTATCGCGTTTCTTTTCAGTACCTTCAACTGTCTAAATAGGTTTCATTCTAAGTTGGAATCAATGTTATCTATGGTTTTAATAATTAAACCAGGGGCGGATCTACAGATAGTTTTTGGGGAGGGAAATATCAGAAGGACCACAAAATTTGGAATATTCGTAGAGTAGGAGGTAATTTAGCCGTATTTTTTAATGTACGTAAGCGCTATCTAGCAAACTTTACAGGAAACACATGAAACGATTTTTCCCCAAATAACAATATATTTTTCATACAATTTTATTCTTTATTGTATACAGTAGGAGTTTATTAACCTGGCAACACCTTTATAATTGCAATATATTTTTAAGAATTCTAGTTCTGGTTAAAGCCAGAATGACGACTGAGAGTCGTTAATATTTGGCGCTTACGCCATTAATATTTTTAGACCATTTCCAATTATTTTTCTCGATATATCGTGAACGGGAATCGATAGAGGCGGTATTTATGCCCCATAATCAATTGAAACCTAAATTTCGAATTTTTGGCGCTTAAGCCTTTTTTTTTTTAAAAAAAAAGACCTTTGAGACGCCAACCCTTTTTAATTTCCAGTGCATATTTATAAGTGATTACGGGAAAGATGATTTGTAGAATTATGCGATTTTGTTTTCTTTGTCAAGAGGGATTGACAGGGTATCTCAGTAATTAACAACCCAATGAGAAATGATAGTTTGAACCAATTTAAAACTTTTGATTAGGATTTCATTTATATGAGTCCTGCGGCTTAACAACTGAACCACATAAGTAAATCTTGAGTTTTTATCAAGGTTAAAAAAATAATAATACGATTGAAATTTAACACACTGATTTTATTTAAATTAAATACACTGTGACAATGATAAAGATAAATGTAACATTTTTCACTCCTAGTAATATATTTATAAAGATATAAAACACAGTTGTTATGGTTAAATTAATTGTATTTATTAACAGACAAAATCAATTGGAAAGATATAGACAATAGGAATATAAAATTTATAAAAAAAAAAGAACACCTTAAGAATGGAGGAGTACGCCGAAACGTTGGTGGAACGACGTTGTAAAAAATAATAAAGGAATATAAAGATATAAAGGAAGAAATTATTCCACTAATATAACACTGAAATTAGAATTGGAAATTATATTATCGATTGCCGTTGGCATAGACAAGGTACTTAATTAATTATATCGATTCATCTACAATGATCGATTTCTCCCAAGGTGAACATAGGTTAATTTCCCCCCTACCTAATGAATGATAATTATTGGTACTCGAAGGCATATTTTAAACTTAGTCGATTTTTTTTCTTATTGGTTATTTGTTTTAAGAGGGGAAATTTCCCTCCCTTTCTTCCCTCTCCTTTCCCCTGGCCCCGCCTCTGAATTAAGCATAACCTTCACCAATACTTCCACGAAATTCTACAGAATAATTTTTTCTTAATTCCCCTTCATAAAAACTCCAGATCTAAAAAGTTAAAAATTACGGAAGATAGTTTTAAACGCTCTAGTTTTTAGAAAATAATCTTTCTCAGTATTGAAGAACTTAAATTATTGAACCTATGAGGTTTTGCTATGTTAATCTCGAAATGGATAGTCGGTAATTGTGTACTAATGTTCAAAATGAAAGTGAAAATTATTAGTTATCCTGAAATAAAAATATCAATGTTTGCTAACTTAATTTATTTCTTTTTTCCCCCGTTGCTTGGCAGTTGTAATTACTAAGCTGCTCATTTTTAGTCGTATTTCCCCGAATATAATAGACTTTTGCACTGATCGATGGCCTACAGTGGATGGTGAGGGTGCATTTTAAATCAGTTTCATAACCCCACGGCTTTAAATTCGGTATATATGGTTGTTTTCTAAGCGTAACAATGCCATAGAAGTGGGGATAAATTACAGACAAAATATCAGCATATTGAAAGGGTTATTTTTCTCGCGATTTTTAAGGTTTTGTGCACCTTTACAGCTCGTCTATAGTTAGTTAAAGGGTTGAAAATTGGTATATGAATTGAACTGGTGTTAGTGAAATGCCTTTTAACTTGCCTTTTAAACCATTTTCTCCCATCCACGCCTACCTTGATATTTTTAATTTTGAATTTTAGTGATATTAGGACCTTAATGACGGATCTCTGCTTTTTTTTTTTCTTTTTTTTAATCTTATTCCTTATTTTTTCCCCATAGCTCATCAGTTGGTTACTATGCTGTTCATTTTTTTATTTTTTTATTATTAATATTTGTATTTTGAGATATGTAGGCTACGCTTTTATTGTATAATAAAAAGCTTGCATACGTAAGTAGGTGGAAGGTGTCCTTAGTCGATGTCATAGCCGTGGGATTAAGTTAACAACACGCCCTTTATTAGAGGTTAGCGTTTATAAAACGCTAAAGATTTATTTATTTATTTAAAAAAAAAGTTTATTGATTCTTGCTACTTATTTATTTTATTTTTTGGTAGGTGAGGGGAAAAAAAAGTTAATAACTTCATTTATTTGGATATTTTTTATTTCATGGGATTAATAACCTTAAAAAATAAGGGTTACTATCTCTTATGACATTTTATTTAATTATTTTTGTGTATCTATCAAGTGAATTGAATAAAACTGAGCATGTGCTTATTCCTCAAAAAATTGAGCAGATGCACTGTTTATATGTGAATAAAGAAAAGTTACACGGTGGAATACAAGCTGACGTGCTCCAAATATGGGTTGAGTATTGATTTGGAGTACCTGCTCACCTTTCTAATTGAATAAAACTGAGAACGTATTGCACTACGTGAGTAGGTACTCAGTAACATGCCGGTCATATACTCAGCATTTTATGGAGTTCCTACTCACTTATTGGGACACGATCTCAGTTTTATTCACTTAGAAAGTTAGGCGGGTGCTTTTAATCTAATATTTGGTGCTGATGCTCCATACACTTAGCATGTATTCCGTTGTGGAACGTCTCTTTATTATTATTTAAACGGAGCTTCTGCTCAATTTTTTTAGAAATGAACACGTGCTCAGTTTTATTCATTTCACCTATTGTTTACTGCTATCTGTTACTCATGTTTTTTTTACTTGAAGTTGGTATATATTAATAAATTAATATTATGTTTTTATTCATACGACCTTCCTTGGAATAGGATCTACCACTCGTTATCTTATACGAGTAAACAGTAAATTATAAAATGGTTTATCATTGACGGAATCTTATTAATGTTGCGATAGTTATTACGATTTACCTCAGATAAAAAATATATATTCGCACGCCATTTTAAATTCTCCTTATCGAAATTTCAATATATTTTCTGGATTAAACATCCAATATTTGCATTATATAACGGATGGCTCTATATTTTTTAATAGTTTTAATATAATTATTATTTTAATGTCATATTTTTAACGATCCTGAAAGTAGTATTTCAATCGTGAATAGCGCTGCAGATGCCAACATGGTCTGCTCCAGAATACAAGAGGGGCGCTACCAACCCCTAGCATCTCATTTCGTCTGGAAAAAATCAATATGTCGCCAATCACAATTTTAGTTATATTTGTTTGTTTTTTTCGTTTAAGTTAAAATAATGGTTATGGCTGGTTTTTATTCCTTTTTACAATAAGTGCTTGTATATGCTCTTTAAAATTCTTATAATTTTCAATTATAATTCTGGCAATTTCCCCGCAAAAGGAGAATTAGGATATGTGTGGGAATTGTACTGGGTGAATTTATAATAGCCGGAATAATACGATAATTCAGAGGGAAATAGCACGCGTGATATATCGGCTGGCCATCAACAGCATAAAAAGAATATGAGTAACATATCCTCCCTGATTCGTTCACCGATTGTGAAATCATAACGGCATTGTATAGTTTATTTTTGTCACAAAGGGTTCGTCAAAATAAAAGATATATTTAAAAAAAAAAATAGGTTTTCAGATTTTTACAACTATTTTTTTTATTAAAATAATTATTGATAGAAAAAAAAACTGATTTATTCGAAGAATTTGATTAGGTATTTTATATCATTGCTGATTCTTTATTTTAAATATTTAATTTATGTGATAAAAATCTATACTAAAGCTAAAGAGTTTGTGTGTTTAAACGGACTAATTTCAGAAAATGTCTGATTTGAAAAATACTTTTTGTGTTGGAAAGACGGTTTATTGAGGAAGGCTAACATCACGCTACAACCCATATGGAAGAAGCAGTAACCATAAATTAACTGCTTAGAGAAAAATTGTTCAATTTGCTTGCGTGTCGTTGTTATGACAGCTTCATACCCATGGAAGCGAGTTGACTATATAAACTTTTTTATAAACTGAAGCGGATAGAGCGGTACTTGGACTATGTGGCCGCGTAGGACTCCCATTCCTCTTATTATCTTAGGCTCCCGAGGTCTTATTATCTGATTTTATAAATGACCGAAAAGGTTCAAAAAAATCTTTCATAAAATAATCGAGCAAATCGACGTAGTTTTTCGAAAAAGGCGTAAGCGCCATTTAGCAAACTTTACAGAAAATACATGAAACGATTTTTCACTAAATAACAATATATATTTTTTAATTTTATTCTTAATTGTATACAGTAGGAGTTTATTAACCTGACAAAACCTTTAGCATTACAATATATTTTTAAAGCTTCTAGCACTAGTTACGGCCAGAGTCGTCAGTATTTCTACTTATTTTTTCGATATATCGTGAGCGGGAATCGATAGAGTTTGGGCGTTTACGTCCCATAATCAATTGAAACCTAAATTTCGGATTTTTGGCACTTATGTATGCATTTTTTCAAAAAACGACGTCGAAATCTTTCAAAAGAATATTGAATTCAATACCTGTAAGTTGAAACTTTTTTTGGGAGGAGGGTACCAAAATTTTTACCGCTTAGTGCCCTCAATATCTTGATCCTGTTTATAAGTGTGAAATCATTGTACGAAAACTTTATTTTGTAAATACATTGTGAGGGTAAAGGGCAAATAAAAGTTGTGAAAACGTGAAATTAAATTTACTTAAGTGAAACTAAACAATAAAAATACAATGTCTTTTTGAGCCTGTTTCTTGGAAATGTCTGCGACAAATGAGATATATAACATATCATAGGTTATCATTTTAAATGTTATTTTTAAGGGGTTAA
Source organism: Rhaphigaster nebulosa (assembly GCA_948150685.1). Taxonomy (NCBI): domain Eukaryota; kingdom Metazoa; phylum Arthropoda; class Insecta; order Hemiptera; family Pentatomidae; genus Rhaphigaster; species Rhaphigaster nebulosa. The sequence continues at coordinate 149,289,007 of OX411309.1, forward strand.
TTCAAATTCAACGCAGATGAAACCGTGGGGCACAGCTATTCTATTATAAAACAAAAGGTTATTATTTATTAGGATCGATTAATACACGTTCATTTAACCGGTATGTCTACCGATTTAATAGATTATAAAGGGATTTCATTTAAGCAATATAAAGTTAGAGAAATAACGACTATTGAGAGGCGGGGGAAAATAAAAAAAAGATAAGAAACGGTTACAGGTGGCCTCCATAGACCTAACCGGTGACAGATGGGATGGATACTGCTTACCTTGTCACCGGTTCTGATAGCTCTTCAATATTGTTTCCACCTTCTTTCAACACTTTATCTTCAAGTGAAAAGGGGATATTATGATGAACCCTTCTGTCCTGAAGACAAATAAATATTATACTGTATAGTGTAATATGGTAAAAAAACTGATGAAGGAAGACATTCCTAATACAAGGAATCATTTGGTGATTTTCTGTAAGACCTAAACAACAACAATAATAATAATGATGAGGCTTGATAAACCCGAAAATTCGGTGCTGATGCCACCTACAGTCGCTGCTTATACCCCTCCACTGAAACGGTCAAGTCGAGCATAATTCTCTCATCTACGTCTCGGCTTACGCCTCGTCGTTCAATTGCCTTTTTTAGTTTGTATTTTTCCTTATCCAGTCCAGCGATTTCACTCGCCCATTTCACTCGCCCATTTCAATCGTCGCGAAACTATCATTTCATTTACATTCACCGGGTTCAGGGCACGCAAATCTACGTTATGTATTCCGACTCATCTTTAATATATACCAAATATTCTAAGATTTTTTTTTTTCCACAATCTTAAGACGATGTTCTTCACTTAACTTGAGTAGTCACAGTAGGAAGCTATCAGTTTTGCACATTCTTATTTACAATTTACTGAAAAGTAGGCATAAATTAGGTAATTTTTCGATATTTTGCTGAAATCCGCGAAGACAGCTGTTGAACGAATTATCCATGAATATGATAAGCCATCATATTAAAAACACTGCAAATTATTACACTATGGTTTATTTTTTCCAAATACTGACAATTTTGAAACAAAATGACGGATGGTTGACATGATCCTTTGTTTCTAAATCTCAAAAAAAAAAAAAAAAAAAAAATGGTCCAGTCGTCTCATAGAAAAGCAACAAACAGCGGACGGAACGATTTTTTTTTTAATTCGATTTTGGGATTCTACGTCTGTATCTTGAAATGTAACACCTCAAATTCTAAGGGAGGGTTAAATTTGTATTTTTCATTGGTCGATTATAAAATTTCATTATTCAGAATAATAAACCTAAAATATAACTTCAAAAATATTTGAAAAAAAAAAACTTAAAAAAATAAATTATAACTCTTTCCTTATACAAAGTAACTTTGAATCTAAAATTTATTTATATTTTTTATGTATGTATGTATTTTTTTGCACATGTCTGCTGTTTGAAAGTGCACATGTAGCTGTATTTTTTGGTAGATCTTAGATCTTTCGTTTTATTTATTTATTTATACGCGTGTTTATTTTACTTAGAGTTATATAAATTTATGTACACTGTTAACATTGGAATTTAGTTATGATTTATTTACAATTTTTTAAAGTTTTAGTTGAGATTCAATTTACACAAAAAACAATTTACACAAAAATAGCCCAATAAAAACCTTAAAAAATAAATTAGTCATGTTTATTTATTTTATTGATCTTCTTTTTATTGTTGTACCTTGAGCTATAATTATGAGTTTTAGTTCAATAATTTTTAATAAAAAAAAAAAAAAAAAACTTCCGATTTATTGAAATGAATTATGTTGTTGCACCGTGAATCCAAAATAAGTAAAGTGATATGGTACAAATAAAATATAGTATTTAACGTCAGTAAAATAAAAATTAATTATATTAATATTTTAAATTATTTTTTTTATGGCATCCCAGGCATTGTGGTCGACTTATTATTATTATTATTATTAATATTATTAGTCTATTATTCTCTCTTGGAATGCTCTCTGCATTTTCTATTATTTGTATAATAATTTGTATATTTCCTGCTGAATCGTTCGATAAGTTATAAACCTAAATCCTTAAGCTCTTAATCTTCACATTTCAAAAGATATTTCCATTTTAATTCCTCTTCGTACTCATGAAATTCTTTAATAGTTTCGCATATGTTACACTTAATATAGCGTTAAAGTTCTTTTCGTTAATGCCCAAATTTATGTAACGAAATTAGAAAATAATGTTAAAAAATAAAATATTAGTTCAAATAGAGTGAAAAAAAAAAATCGCGTTTATAACCTTTATGACCGAACCATATGATCTCTGTATTAAATTTCGATATACTTTTTGAAGTATGTTTATTATGGCCTTCAAGTAAAGTACCCCTATCAGATCTTCAATTTCAACCAAAATTTATTATATTACTTATATTGATATAAAAGTCCTATTTACCAAATTTGAATTGTTTTACATTACATTTTAATATAATATTTAATGAAAGTCGAATATGACCTTCAAGTAAAGTACCACTTACGGTTTGCCAATTTTAACCAAAATTTATTATCTTATTTAGATGAATATGTAAATCTTACATACAAAATTTGAGAAGTTTTGCATTATATTTTAATATAATATTTAATGAAAGTCTAATATGACCTTCAAGTAAAGTACAACTTCCGGAAATCATGTGGTGACCAAAAAGAGAGGTTCGCAACTAGATTTTACAGTAATCCTAAATACAAAAGTTTAACTTTCTACGGCTAACCGTTTTTGAGTTATGCGAGATACGTACGAACGTACGTACGGACGTCACGACGAAAGTAGTCAAATTGGATATTTCCGTTGAAATCTGAAAACCGAAAATTTTCTCGATCACAATACTTCCTTTACTGCGTACAAGGAAGTAAAATGGAATGTTTTAACCTCAAATCGGAAAGGACAGTAAAGTTTACTCGAAGTGTTGTGGCCAAGTTCCGAAAAGTTTATGTAACTGAATTTGTTGTTAAAGGAACTCGATTCTAACCACACCATTTACCAATGACCGCTGCCGTAAACATTGACGTCACTATATGTTATCATTCGATATTCGTTGTGTTGTGAAAGAAAAAAAAATACGTATCTATTAAGTCCTTCTGATCCCATAGAGGTTGAATCTCATCTCGTCCCGTTTGAAAACTTCAAAAGTAAGCTCTTTGTAATTTTCTTTGCCGAGATGACAATCGTTGGAACAACAAAAGCTAAAGACCCCGTGAGGTGGAGAAATTAGCCGAAGGAGGGCTATGCAAACACCGCCACCAGTTGCATCAAACTCAACTGGTTTCTGTAACAGGCCTCTTAGCGTGTGTTTTATCTTGGAGTTCTGATGTCTGATACCAGATGTATATTCATCATTTATTATTATATTGTTATTATCCTATTACTTTCATATATATATATAATATTATTTTATTTTTATTAGTTCACTCTAATTCTATAATCAACATGGTATCATGTATCCAACATAAAAGCACCCTAAGGATACGAAACGACTTGTTTAGCACGACTCTGATTTCGCGTTAATTATTCGATTTTAACACATGTAAGTCAGTTCGGTGGTCAACATCAATTAAAAATCTTAACTTCCCCTTACAATCCTATTATAATAATTAATTTTTAAAAATATAATTTTAAACAGCTCACATAAAAACTACTTGAAATATTCTCAGAAGTATCTACTTCTTCACACTTTCTCTCACAAAAGTACAATAAAATAGTTTTTAAAGCAATTGCAGTACGGCAATTCTGTGCACTATATATTTTTGGTTTGTCAAAATTGAAACATTTGGTTTCCATTAAATAATATAAAAGTAGTAATTATTAATTTAACAATTTGTACTTTTATAATATTTCATTATATTATTACCGAGCGTATTGTAGAAAACAGGAGACGGGACGGACTTCGTGTCTACTATCGCACACACTTGACTTTCCATCTGGGGTCTAGCCTTGTAAGATAGCTGTGTCTTTGCTGATAGTGTTCCAATTTTAATATTTTTTTATTTCTTACAAAATTCTATTACCTTTCATCTTGATTGTATACACAATTTTCCATACTTTTTGAGTTATGAGAAAATAAAATGTTAAACCATTAGAAACATTTTAGCTCTACAGTATGTAGAGAAATCCGTTTTTGCCTATTGTGCACAGGATGCTCTATTTTGTACACCGGCATCGGGGTGAGGTGGGGGAGGGAGGGAAGGGCGAAGCCCTATAAAAAATAAATGAAAGGAACGAAATCGGTCTACCCTTTAAAGAGATAATTGTGATACATGCTCATAGATCAATGGCCGAAAATGCGTCTTTTTTACTCAGGGGTCTCTGAAACGTAGATCCGTTGAAAATTGCACATCAAAATTTTGGTCCAATTACAATGTTGAACTTACTAGCGGTAGAATAAGTGTATCCAACATTTTAATCAATGATCCAATCGGGTAGAGGAAAGCATATGAATAAATAATTAAAAGTAAAAATAAAATATTTTATTCATATTCAAATGGAAGACTTCATAAAAACAAATATGGAAATCAATTTTCTTCAAGCTTCATTATATTGAAACGGATCTTTTAAAATTATTTTGTATTTACTTTTCGATGCGTTTCAAAAATAGGGCTCGATTTGATGAATATATTTCTGGTTTCTCATATTGTTAATTGTATCCGAAATGGTTGGAAGGTAATTAATTATCCGCCATTTAGATTAACTTAGTATTGATTTTTTTCTCGAATGCAATGAATAAGAAAGAAAAAATGAGATGTATGATAAATTATTTTAAATCTTAGAACCTTTTTAATAGGCGTTATAACACATTTATAGCATCAGGTTGCTCTGTTATAAAACTTTACATTGTTCCGGTTATGATAATTTTCATATATATTGACAAAAATAATTATGTTTACGCAGTAAGAAAATGACTGGAAAAGTAAAAGAAAAAGAAAATTATTTGTATTCTCAATAGAGGTTAAAAATGTATATAATTAATGGCGGGGAGTAAATTCCAGTGGCTATACCCAGGGCGTTCTCAACAGGTTTCCGATAAATATTATCGGAAGGTTTAAGGGAGAGTTACATTCTCAAATTAGAATTTAAATCAATAAAGCCTTCCGTTAAAATTAAATGTATGCCTTATTGTCTCATAAACGATATACAGCTCTCCTTTGTGCTTGAATCACTCTCGATAGTAGTCTCTAGGCTAGACTCACAGGGTGCTTGAGAGCACTCTCGGAGACAAGCCTATTGCGGTATCCGATACTGCACTTTTCACAAGGGGACAATCATTCATCCGTTCATTCATTCCTACTCTCTTGACTCCAGTTTTTTTCGTTTTTGGAAGACTGAAGACACTAAGCCACGAGATCTCATGCATATATTTTTTTTTGTTTCACGGTAATTGGTATTAATTTAAAATAATTATTATTTAGGTACAACTTTACAAGAGGGACGCGTTATCACTTGTTCCTCTCAGACTTACCCGAAGGTCACCGGACTAGCATACTCTAGCGCCATTTGTGCTAACTAACTGCTTTGCATTCAATTGTAGCATTCGTGTTCATTGGAATTATTAAAATTATTACTGCTTTAACTATATATTATTTAAAATTATTAGGGCTGTCGACTTCCGCTCATTACGTTCACCCAAGAAATAATACAGCTACGATCCTTTTCAGTTGAGGTCGGGGCCTTACCGTTGTTTCAATTATTACTGGTTTAAATAGATCATAGCGGACGACTTCCGCTCGCTACGCTCGCTCAAGAGACAAACAAACCCAAAAAGTTCCTTTTCAGTTGAGGTCGAGTCCTTACCCTAATTTAAATTATCACTACTTTAAATAGTTACTACAATTTCTCCAGAAGTTTGTAGTTGTAGACCGGAAGTCGACAACACTAACAATTTTAAATAATATGTAATTAAGGCAGTAATAATTTTAATAATTGCAATGAATACGAATGTTAAAATTGAATGCAAAACAGTTAGTTAGCACTAATGGTGCTAGAGTATGCTAGTCCGGGGACCTTCCGATAACATCGGGAGTACCAGTGATAACGCGCCCCTCTAGTAAAGTTTACCAAATAAAGTTATTCATTAATTTATAAGTTGCTCAATAATATTTTTTACACAAACTGTCTTTAAATATTTTTCCTTTAAATCTTCATAAATGGCTTGACATTGTACAGATTAGGATTCTGAAAAAAATATCAGAATACGATACGCATCTCTTCAAAATGAATAAAAGAAAATCATAGGATTAATATACTGGCTGGCTAGTCCACCTGCAAAAGCGAAGTAGATAGACAATATCCACTTACGTATATTTATGTGATTAACTGCGGCCGAGTCTGTCATTAATCTGTCATGAACAGGAATTGCATCACGCAATTTCGTATCTTGCTTGACAATCTGGTGTTTGACTAAATTTAACAGCAGTTCAAATTGCACTGCTGGCAACCGAATAAAATTTTTAAAATGTTGCGAATTCTCCATCCGCAACTCATTTACGAGTGTTCAACAAGCTCCCAGTTTATTTCGTCGATCCATCCATTTTGTTTCTATCCAACACCATTCACAATTATGTACGCTATTAGAAAAGCTGGGATCGTACGCGAATCCATTATGCAAAAAAAAAAAAAAAAAAAAAAAAGTAAAGATACCTAAACTTGCTATTTAGGGATATTTTTTCCTAAAAAAAAAATAAACAAAGAACCGAAAAAGGTTATCGTTTGGTGTGTTCGTGTTTCTGTTTACAGTGACTGTGTTCAAGTCAGCCATCTTCTTAATGGTTTCTGCTTAGGGATAATAAACATATCGAGAGTTTTCAAATATATCGAAGTAGTAGTTTGATATATCAATGAAAAATATCGATATTTCGAGCCTCGATGTTTTTAATCTTTGAAAGCACATGAAGAAGATTTTTTCATTGAAATGAAGGATAGGCTAAGATTGGTAATAGTTTCAATTGCAACAATTAAACAATCATAAATAGCAATAAAAATTACTTTCTCGGAACTAGAGAAAACAAATTAAATTGTTTAAACATAAAAAATATAAAAATAATGAACTACTATAAACATATCAAAGTTCCTATTAACATTTATTATTAAAAAGATTCATTTGTAAGTAATAGAGAAAAACGAATTAAATTGCTTAACATAAAAAAATTTAAACGAAGAAGAAAGAAAATCACCATTGAATTAATAATGGCTGAAACCTATCAAACGTATTGACCTTGTAGACATTTTTTTATTTAATTATTTTTTGAAAAAATCTGGGGTTTCTGATACTCAAATTTTATTATCGATATTACGATATATTGTGCTAAAACCATCGTACAAAAATATCGATCTTTTTCCAACATCTCTAAAGTCCCTCCTTTTAAAGGATGGGGTTAAAAAAATTAAAAATAACTCTATTTATCGAAATATCGACATGGAATTTTCCTGGTCTTGGAACCCCAGTTACTGTCGGGTCTCCAACTATCTCGAGACTTAACTGATCTTAAATGAACAACACCAGGAGGCAAATCTCAAGACTTTTTATTTATTTTTTATTTTTCTCTGGACCCTTAGGCATAGATATCACGCCAAAGGATTATAATCCATTACACTAGCTTTTATTTTCGCTACCGGCGGATGTATTTAACTTCAGGTTCTGTCAAAGCTATGACAATTTTTTTAAATATTTTAAACAGCTCTTTTATTTAGAAGGTTTATCCTTCGAAGAAATTTATAATATTTTTTGTGATGGTTCTGAATTTTAAATCCTCTTTTGATTTGGGGTTTCTTTTCCTCCGAGAGGGTCGACAATGACTGCGACGTATCATAAATATTGCCTCGACAAAACCCCTAAAAAATGGATCCACGTAGAAGGGTCTGGAGGGAGAGAGGGATAGAGGGGGGAAGGGAGATAGAGCGAGAAGAGAGATAGAGGGGGAAAGAGAGATAGAGCGAGAGAGAGAGAGAGAAAGCCTTTACTAAATTAAAGGAAGGTAAGTGGGGGAGAGCCCCGCTGCCCCCCTCAGTCTGAATCACTTTTAGCAAACTAAGCCTAGACTCCAACGCGGGGACAGAACGAAAAGTCCCTCCTGATCGATACTACATCCCTCCTTCCTCAACCGAACACTATTTCACCTTCTCCTCCCATTGGTTCACTCGCTAAGTTTCATTTGTCTCGAGGTCTACTGATGTATCGCTCTTTTTCTGTTCGTATTCAGTAACAGGATCACGACCAACTAGTAGGAAATTATACATATATGCGTGATTTTTGTCAGAAATTCTCAATAAATTTTACTGGCATTATTCAACTTAACTTATCTCCCTTTAAAAAAAAAAAAGCCTACTCTGTTGAGTTTAAGTTTACTCTGTTGAGAGTAAAACCTCTTGTAGCATGAAACATGATATCAGTCTGCTCACAGAATTATTTTTGTTTCCTTAAGTATGTAGAGGTAAATTCCAAATTAAATGATGAGCTTCTAAATTTAACTTTGTTTTCAGTTTATTATTAAAAATTCAACGTCTTCAACTAATAAAGAAAATATTACTATTTGGAGTAAAACTACAAATATTACAATCAGGGAATCGGCGAGAGATTCGAAATTCATAGCCTGAAGTCTCTAAACACAAATTTTGTTATGATTTAATCTACGTTTTAGTTAATTAGTGTAACAATAATTTAAAAAAAACAAATTACACAAATTCAGATAAATTTTTATACGGACTACAAAAAAATAAATAAACAAACAAGCCTGTAAGAAAACAAAATTACAATGAAATCCAATTCTGTAATATTGCTACCGTTAAAAATTTCGTTCACAATTGAAATGTATATATATATTTAGCAATTCTAAATCAATGTTATTTACAATTTTTTTTTTAAATTCTGTTTTGTATTTATTGAATTAATCGTGGTATTTCTTTGGCCAAGCCCCCCCCCGTTCGTGTCTGCTCTGTTCGTATAGCCGTAAATTATATAAGTGAAATTTTATTTTGTCTGTTGTTTGCAAATATGTATTACATATGTCAATGAATCGAATATTTTTGAGCAATGTTTAGTTTTATCATGTTAATTAAAAATCTTATAGCTCATAAGTTTTTTTACGTCACAAAAATGCCTTTAGCTTAAACCTTAGTGTATTTCATAAACTAATAAATTGATTGCTTTATGATTTCATTTAACTATATTATTTCGCAATGAGTTTTTCTTGAAGATGCCTTGATTGCATAGGCACCTGAACTTAGGAAATATTGAGTGGGGCGAAGATTAGCGTAACAAGATAACATGGGGAAGGAACATAAATGAGTAGTACAGTCATCAGGAGCATTACAAATCAAACTGGACCGGAAAACCGGAATGTAAACAGTAGAGCGGGGGGAGAGCAGAAAATGTCTGGTCCTCCCTCACCGCTACCGACGCCTATGTTTGATTCGCAAAGCTTTCGTTACAAACTTTGCTTTGAGAGACTTAAGGTTATTAATTTAGAATCTATCGTCAATACCCTAATTATAATATTAGGAGTTTCATTCCCAATTTTTATATTCCTTTTAAATTATACTTTTTATTGAAAATATATATTTAAATTATTACTTAAATAATACTCATCACCTGCTCAAAACTTATATTTTTTCCAGTAATTTGATTAAATTGCATTATCTGATGAACAAATTGTAAGCTAATGATTGTTTCATTGTTTCGATCAGAAGATAAAATGAAACAAACTGTTCTGGTTTCTATTCTTAAATTAAGAAAACAATCATTAAATTGAGCATTTGTTTCTTAGCGATTCTATTTTTATTTGTAGATGCCGAAAAAATAGATCGATATTAAAATTTGAGTGTCGAAAACCGATATTTAAACAAAAAAAAAATATGAAAACAAAAACATTCTACAAGAATGGCGGGTTCGACAAAGAACCATAAATACTTGCGGTGGGGTGTGTTTGTGTTACTGTCTATAGTGGTTCTGTTCTAAGAATGGGATGTCGAAGCAAAATATCCATGTTGATATCGATATCGGTTAGCAATATCGATATATTGATAATATCAGCTTAAAACTATAAATATTTAAAAATATCGTTAATATTTAAAAACAAAAAAAAACTATAAACGAATCGGACGAAGGTTGTGAAATAACCTGTTTCTTGTTATTTAAATCATAGTGGAAATGAAATTAATAAGAATAATATCTTAATTAAATCGGCACAGAAATATCTTATTTTTTTTTTATTGAATTTTAAAAAACTTCTACACGGATCAAAAGGAGATTAGGAAATAACCTGTTTCTTAATATTTAAATTCTGGCGTTAATAACCTTAATAAAATAATACCGAAATATCGATATTATAAAAAAAATATACGAGTATTTATTATATTGGCACAGAAATACCAAATTATAAAAACAATGTCGATACAGAAATATCGATATTATATAAAAAATATCTTTATTATATCGTCCCAGAAATATCGATATTATAAAAACAATATCGGTACAGAAATATAGATATTTTATAAACAATATCTTAATTATATCGTCTTATTGATTATATAAATATTGATAATTGAAATATTGATATTATAAAATCAATACCTTAATTATATCGGCTTAAAAATATCGATAGGCCCCTTTAAAAGATTTAAAATATCGAGTGTCGATATATCAAACTACTATTCGATATTCACATGCCTACTTTTATTATGTTCAAAAGTACGTTCAACGTAAAGGTCAGATTATTTATTTTGTTTTTAATTTTTGTTACCCATTTCAATTAAGATGTCAGTTTTAGTGCGAAACACAGTTACCTCCTAAAACATAAGCGAAAAACCAATGGTACCATATCCTAGAATGTTATCATTCCTAACAGATATATTTTACAATTTAAAACATATAGTATTTTATTGTTTCCTTTAGGCTAGACTAGGAGATACTGAAAGGAGAGAGATTGAGAGAGTCAATGGTAACAATATGAGAGATGTTCTGTGCTGTAGTAATAGTGAAGGAGAGAATAGATAAATATTATGAAAAAGTATAAAAAAATAAAATAAATAAATAAATAAAAATACAACTAAATAGTTGAGCAGGCACATTAACGTACGCCATGTTTTTCCAGAGGCCTCTGAAGGGAGCGATGCGACGAAGCTGCTGCTCCCGATAATGATAAAAAGTAGGGAAATTTCCAGACATGAGGGAATTTTGAGTCTGTTGTGTTGGCAGGGAGGGCCATAGCTCGGATCTGAAACTATCAAAGGGGGAGGGTAAAATAGTGGGAATAATTCGGATTTAATTAAAGCAAAGATTTGTGTTTCAGCTGCTAATATTTGTGTATTCTACGTACGCAATGTTCATTTGTCTCAATAATAAAGAAAATTTAAGATAATTACAATAGTTATTAACATAATTTGATAATTTGCCACTCTCAAGACAGAGCCAGATCTGTTATATAAGTTGTGGACGTACTTGAGTAATTTCTATCAAGTTCTAAATCTAATTGGGGATTGATAAATTATTTGCCACTTCTATAATTTTGTTTTTATTGAAAACTAGTTTCGAATGTTATACATTCATCTTCAGTTTTATAAATTCAAAAATAAGCAATTCAAAATAGTTTAGTATTATTATACATATTAAATTAAATAAATTAGTATTATAAAACATTTATGAATTATGAATTTAACTAAGACAAGAGATCAAATACATGTTGGTACTCACCAAGGTTTAAGTATATTATATCAAACAGAAAAGGTTGCATTGGTTTGTCCTCGCACTGAACTAGCAATGGAACAAAGATGGGGTGTTTATAGCTAAACGGTTTAAGGGTCGGAGTTTTTCCAGTAATTCCGCTGAGTGATTGTTTTTTCTGTTATAAATGGGAATAATGTTGTATAAGTATTTGAGTAATTTCTATCAAGTTCTAAATCAGATCAATCCGGAACGAGGAAAATTGTTCAACTACTTGGAGAAAATAGTACCGGATACAATCTTGCAAACAAAAGATTTGTAACGTAAGCAGTGTCTATAATTGTTTTTATAATTACTGTAACTTATCTACTACAACCATTAGATCGGTTTGTTCTCAGTAGATTGTGTTTAAATTACACTAGCAATATTAAATCCGTCCATAAAAACATTGCTTTAAAATTGTAGTTAAATTCATATTTCAATTTTAAATTAAAGAAAGAATCATTTCACGATTTAGCCACCATTTCTGTAGGCATTGTCATTTAATTGGTTTTCCCCCTTTAATATTCATTTATTACATTTTTAACCGGGAGTTGATTAAATGTGGTAATGATTTTAAATTTCATTCATAAAAAAATCACCGTTGATTTAAACAACAACAAAAAAATCAAGATTACATGTTTTAATGATCTTTAATATGCGAAACGTTTGTTTTTTTCTTTAATGATATTTATCAATAAAATTTCAGATATTTAGTGCTGTTATTTGAGCATCATTTTAAATCATTCGTTTTTTATTTGGTGTATTATTCTAATATATGACATATTATTAAAGCATTAGTTCCTTGATATTCATATCACTATTATTATTACTATACTTTAATACGGTCTTCGTAATTTTTAGCTACGCGAATAATAATATTAATAATAAAATGAAGAAATGAAGTAAAATAACTTCCAATTGACCATCCGCATGATGGTATAGAAGGATCAATCTAATTAGGGATTGATAAATTATTTGCAACTTCTATAATTTTGTTTTATTGAAAACTAGTTTCGAATGTTATACATTCATCTTCAGTTCTAAAAACGCTCAAAAAAATAAGCAATTCAAAATATAGTTTAATATAGTATTATTAAGCATATTAAATAGATGTAATATAAATCAGTATTATAAAACAGGAAATCAAATACATGTTGGTACTCACCAAGGTTTAAATGGATTAGATCAAACAGAAAATTTTGTAATGGTTTCTTCTCACATTGAACTAACAATGAAAGAAAGGTAGGTAGGATGTTTATAGGTAAAAGGTTTAAGGGTCGGGGGTTTTCCAGGAATGGCGGTGGGTAATTGGTTTTTCTGTTATAGATGGGAATAAATTTAAGATTGGACTATTGGAGATATTTATTTGGCCATTCAAGCAAAAATCTGGATTGGATTTGAAGAATTTTATTATTTCAAGTGCGTCATGTATATTTAATTTGAGGCTGTTTTCAACGTGATGTAACTCCTGAGTCTTTGATGAATTTATGGTTTTTTCATTTAAATGAATTGCAAAGTTGGAAGATCTTCCAGTTTTTCCCATGTATTTTATCTGCACAATCATTAAAATTTAGTTCTTATACTCCGCTTGTTTGGAAAGGGTCTATTTTGTGTTTAGGATAAGAGAAATATGAGGATAGGGTTATGAATATGAAGATGAATGTATAACATTCGAAACTAGTTTTCAATAAAACAAATTTATAGAAGTTGCAAATAATTTATCAATCCCTAATTAAAATAACTTTGCTTATATTCTTAAAATATTTTAAAATTCTATCTTTATCTTAATTTTTAAATATTTTTAGCTTAACAAAAAACTGTTTATAACATAAATATTTATATATACAGACAAATTCATAGTAAATAGTGTTGATTTTTTTTTTTTTTTCATGTTATGTCATGTCATGTTAAATATATTTTATATATAGTAGTAAAAAATAAATTAAAAATTTATATAAGGGTATATCCCGAATCAATTATAAATGTTTACTATTTTGACCTATATGACATAAAACATTTAATAATAATAATAGGTATTATTTCATATAAATTTGCGCCATCTCTGTTCAGAGTATTATGTCCTTGGTTCGCCCCACGGTTCGAAGGCATTACTTAGACCTGAGGAATTTAGAAGCACCGACTCTAATTCCAGCTATGCAATTATTCTGTGCATTTGCATAGCTTAATGTAATGTATCCTAGCTAATGTTTTAGAAAATAAAATTTTGTTGTTCGCTATGACAAAACTTACTTTAATTAAATATGATCTTCACAGCTGAAACACTTTGTATAAAATTTTATTTACAGTTAAAAAATTATTAGCTTATTTTATTTTATTTTTTTCTTAAGGGATTGATGTTGATTATAAAAATGCTTATAATGTTTGGTTTAGCTTGCAAAATAAATTACCAAGTAGGTTGGATACCATTTAATCCTTTTGAAGAAAGCTATCACTCAAAAGGTGGAGGGGATAAAGTTGGGATAAGGGAGCATAGAAGCCTTTATGATCCTTTATACAGATTATATTCTTGGGTTGTTTTTGAATTTAATTAAATTTCTGAGAGGTTCCAGTTAAACGGAGTATATACCCACCCATAACGTAAGTAGGAAGAAGTGAACTTCAAAGAGAACGACAAACTGGGTTTTAACTAGTTAGCGAATTTCTCTTAAGGATCTTGAGACATAGAATTTTATCCGTTTCAGAGAGAGCTTGGCTTCTCCCAGTTTGCGAGTGTCTTGCCTGTTTTTATTTTTTTTTTGTTTTTTTTTTTAATTTTAATTTTTCTTATTTCTTGTTTGTTTACTTTGTTCTCAATAGTCATGGTGTTGTTTGCAGTTCCTTTTGAACTTGACACTATTAAAACTGAAATAATCTTGTTTTCACATTGTAAATTTTTTAAATATACATGAAGAAATTAATAAAATTAAAAAAAAAAAAAAAGAAATTCGCCCCCCGGTGCGAATTCAATGCCATTGCACGTTTGGTGTGATCTTCCCCTTTTCTAGATGGTTAATTTGGTTGGGTGTTAATGTTGTTTTCTTTGTTAAAGTTTTTTGTTTTAATTTTTTTTTTTAATTACTTGATTACAATCTACTTTCTTATCATAGAATAATATTTTCACCTGTTTGCAGTGGTTTGTTGCTTGTAGGCTAGCTCTCACTATTGGTGAATTAATGTTTTTTTTTTAATTTTTAAAACTTAATTAATTTTCAATTAATTTTAACTCTTCCAAAAATTTACAGTGTTATCATAAAAAAAAAACCCTTAAAGATATCAGATATATGCTGCTACACACTGTAATGCCTCTCATTTCGCCAAAATTCTATGTTGCTGCATTTGAAATGTTTTAAATCCCATCTATAGTTCTGCCAACTAATGGAAAAAAATTTGTATCCATTTAATTTTAAAATCATATTACCTTTTAAAAAATAAATTTATAAATTTGCTCCTCCTTATAAAACATATATTTCCATTAAGACTAAGATTTATATACTGATGGAAATATAATGTTGAATTATCTGATTGAAGATTTGTAGTTGGCAAAGCTAGTAGCTAGGGGCCTAATCTCTCTATAAACGCTTTCGGTGTTGGTACATGCTAAGTGTTATGTAAAATATTTTATCTTTTATATTTATTTTTAATTATATATTTTTTTTCAGGAGGTATATTATTTTTTTATGTTTTAAGCTAATATTAAAGTGAGAAAATACAATTACATAACATTGCATAATTTAATTTTTATAATTGTTTATTTTTATATCATAGTTTAATTTTTAAATCTCTTATTTTATAAACATAAATATGTATATATAAAAATACATAAAGGTTATTTTGAAAATTTCCCAAAATAAAAATTACAATGTTTGTTTCTAATTTGAGTTTTATTCTCATTCCTCAAAATAACCGTATTAATATTGTTTATGACAATTATGCAAGGAAGTAAACTTATAAGTATATATATATATTGAACTGTTTCCTAAGGCGTATTTCAAGCGATTTATGGGTTGGTCTATCGTCCGTTTATTTTTAACAGAGTTCTAAAAGAGGATAGTTTTTTAGTGGTTTGGTATTAGGTTTCGTTTGTATATCAGCTAAGAAAGCATCACTGGCAATTTAAAAAAAAAAAAAAAAAAACTACATGAATATTTTTAAATATTTTAATTGTAAAATTTAATGTCTGTTTAACTTTAATGTCTGTATAACTTGCAGGAAATAGTGTGCAAAAAATATTTATAAACTTCGGCCATAAACGATTTCGTGTTTGAAAAAAATCAATCGAGAAAACACGTTTTCTCGTTTTATTTTTGAAATACAAAGTCCAAAAAACATTTTAGAAAATCAATGAAAAATTTACTATTATAAATCTGAAAGGTTTACTATATGTTATGTCGGTGTATTCTATCAGCGAAATGAAGGCTTGGGAATGACATTTTAATACCTGCTACTTCTATTGAAAATAACCTTTTTTTAATATTTTCTATTATCACCAGAAATAGAGGAGAGGTATAGAGTATAGAGTTTATTCAACAAAGAATAACAATTCTGTTAAACCTGATGGCAATATCTATCGACCGGCAGGCACCAAGAATGAACATATAAAAATTTACAAAAATAAAATACCGTATTTTTTTTTATCAATTTTAATTAGTCCGGTGTTGTGGAAGCTGCAACGGTTAATAAGATGTATACAATTTAAACCTTATCGCCATAGGATTAAACATATGAAGGGAAATATATATAAATTATTAATAATAATAATTATGCGTAACTATTACAGATTATAATTAGGGATTGATAAATTATTTGCCACTTCTATAATTTTATTTTTATTGAAAAGTAGTTTCGAATGTTATACATTCATCTTCAGTTCTAATAATAGACTAAAATTCAAAAATAAGCAATTCAAAATACAGTTTGGTATTTAATTAAGTGTAATATAAATTAGCATTATAAAACATGTTTTATAATACTAATTTATGTTGCATTTAATTTAATATATATATATATATATATATATATATATATATATATATATATATATATATATATATATATATATATATATATATATATATAGCGGACAACGATATTAATCAGAAAATAACACAGATGCTCGTTGCTGCGAATAGGTGCTATTATGGACTCCTCCAGTATATGAAAAGCAGATCGCTGTCCAGATCCACAAAGGTGAACTTATACAAGGTACTAATACGCCCTGTACTGACATATGTGTCAGAAACATGGACAATGGACTAGCGCCATAGAGCCAAAACTATTGGTGTTCGAGAGGAAAATTCTCGGGAAGATATATGGTCCCGTCAAGGAAAACAACGAATGGAGAATCAGACACAACAGTGAACTTTCTGACCTCTATAAAGAGCCCAATGTTGTCAAATATATAAAAATAACTAGGCTTAGATGGGCGGGTCATGTCTTACGGATGGATGATAATGTAGTCCCGAAAAAAGCATTCAATGTCGAACCAATTGGTTAGTGGAAAATCGGAAGACCAAAACTGAGATGGCTCGATTGTGTGAGTGGTGATGCCAGAGCTCTGGGCATCCAGAGTTGGTGGAAGGACGCACGAGATAGGGAGAGATGTAAGAAGATTCTTGAGGCAGCCAAGATTCAGTAATGGATTGGCGCGCTAAGGATGATGATATATATATATATATATATATATATATATATATATATATATATATATATATATATATATATATATATAATAACAATAATGAAAATGCAATTGATTAAATTAAATAAAATTTGAGACAATTACTACATACTACTTTAGATCCAGAGATTAAAAAAGGAATAAGAATAATTATAATAAGAAAAAGAAGAATAAAATCGTGTTTTTTGCCGTTCACCATCATTATAGTTTCTTTCCCATACGCTATTGAATCGTCTGTAGCGGCTGATCCAGAGTCACTGAAGCTGGGAGTTCTAAGAATGTATTTTATAAGAATATATTTTTTTATATAAATATTATTAACTTGAATAAATGAATACAGGTATGGGAAAACGACTCAAGGAACGACCTTTTAGTGCGTATGGGTTAGTTTGAGGAGAAACATGTATCCCTCCCTCCCCTCCATATGTAGTATCTTATTACGTAGAATTCTGCCATTTTAGTTATTATAATTAATGTCTAAAAATAACCTCCCGCCTCAGTCTGTTAAGTTTGATCTAATAACAATCTACTTACGAATTAGTGCAAGCGATTGAAAGAATGTTAAACAAATTTTAAAATGGGCGAAAAAAAACGAAAAAAAAATCAAGTTGGTTATTTCACCAAGCTGCTCTCTGAAGTTATGTTGAGGAGGAAGGGCCTCCTCTCATTTAGTATAACCTACTGGTCTAAGCTCCGCCTGCAAAGCCGTTTTTTAAGTTGTTTGTCTATATTATGGGAGTTCAGCATTGTCGTTTTGGCATTTAGATATGAAAATTATCATTTAAGGCGGTCATTAGTTAATTCTTGACGAGACATTATTAAAAAAAACAAAAATAGGAATATTCAACTTTTATTGTGCGTACATCTTGTCATAATTTCTTTTCCTAATCTCTGAAATCAGAAACTTTTCAAGCTTCGATATTGTAATGGACATAATTGTAAATATTGAAACATTTGGGATTGTAGTTATTATATCTGAATTCAATCATATTTTTTATAAATTAAAACTTTGAAATCTAAATCTTAAATAATTAACCACTCGTGCATATGTAAATTATTAAGAAATGAGTAAATAAATATTATTAAAAAAAATAATATTAATATAAATGATAGTTAACAATTAGGAGCGCAATCTATTAGAATGATCAGTTGACATCCGCATGATGGTATAGAAGGATCAATCTAATTAGAGATCGATAAATTATTTGCCACTTCTATAATTTTGTTTTTATTGAAAACTAGTTTCGAATGCTATTCATTCATCTTCAGTTCTAAAAATAAACTAAAATTCAAAATACAGTTTGGTATTGTTATACATATTAAATTAAATGTAATATAAATTATAAAACATTTATGAATTATGAATTTAATTAAAACAAAAAATCAATTACATGTTGGTACTCACCTAGGTTTAAGTAGAGTATATCAAACAGAAAAGGTTGCATTGGTTTGTTCTCGTATTGAACTAGTAATGGAAATGACTGTAATGGAAGAAAGTTGGCGTGTTTGTAGGTTAATGGTACATTTTAGTGATCGGGTTTAGGGGTCGGGATTTTTCCAGTAATTCCGGTTAGTAATTGTTTTTTTCTGTTATGGATGGGAATAAATTAGTATTAATATTTATAAGAATTCCAAACTGTATTTTGAATTGCTTATTTTTGAATTTTTGTGTGTTTTTAGAACTGAAGATGAATGTATAACAATCGAAAATAGTTTTCAATAAAAACAAAATTATAGAAGTGGCAAATAATTTATCAATCCCTAAATATTAGAATGAAGTTATCACTGATCTCTCACTCATTACAAAAAGAGGTGAAGTCTTTGAACTAACCATCTTTAGTCTACTCGTAATTATAACGAGCCAACGTTTAGATGGTAACATTTAATCATTATTTTTTTTAGTTTCTCCATGTCCTAGCTGCCTTTAACCTTTCAACATT
Organism: Rhaphigaster nebulosa; assembly: GCA_948150685.1. Taxonomy (NCBI): domain Eukaryota; kingdom Metazoa; phylum Arthropoda; class Insecta; order Hemiptera; family Pentatomidae; genus Rhaphigaster; species Rhaphigaster nebulosa. The sequence goes on from OX411309.1 coordinate 149,308,355, forward strand.
CAACTATTTATAATTGGATACCATTAGCGGAGCGGCCAAATTTTTTTAAGTCGTTCACCGGAGAGATGCTGAGTGCGATGGAGGTGGGCGAACGTCAGGGGTTGGCAGGAGCAGGGAATACAGAAATAGCCGACGCCTGATGAAGGCTAGTGGCAGCTGCGAAAGGTCGGAGTGTACACTTTTAGAACACAGTCATGCTTCCGCTTCTCCCTGCATTAGTTTATTTAAATAACAACCGATGGCGTAAAAACATTTTTCCTATTATTTATTTTTTTTTTTAAGTCCTCTAGAATTCTTTTTTTTTTTTATAAAGAATGGTTAAGGGAAAAAATCTAACGATAAAAACAAGCAAGGAAGACGCATAAAGATTTTAGAAATACACCTAAAAATATCGATTGTTGAATGATTAAAAACTCGATTAAGATGAACTTAGTGCTTTTCAATTTCTCAGAGAATGTTTGAATAATTTAGAATTAAACTGAACTTAAAAATCCAGGCTCATTACATCCATATTGCGGAGAAATAACTGTTCGTCAGTAAAGCTCAGCAGTGTACCTTTAAAAATTGAACGTTTGCACCGTATTTAGACTATAGAATTTCCCCCAATATTCTTCAATGCACCCGAGTGCATTTTCAGCCAATTTTATAGTGAATTTACCTATTAAAACTTTTCATCTAAAGCTGGGTCCACTCTTTATATAAAAAAGGACTTATTTCATAACAAGTTATTTGTAAAAGTTTTCAACAATTCGTTATATAACTTATATAACTAAGAGAAATTTTATTTTATAACAAAGTTACAACAAAAGAGTGACTCAGTATATATATATGATCAGCTCTCATAACCTCGCATAACTCAAAATTTAGCCGTAGAAAGATAAAATTTCGAATTTGGTATTATTATAAAATCTAATTGCGAACCTCCCTTTTTTGTATCTGCATGATGACCGGAAGTGGTACTTTACTTGAAGGTCACAATAAACTTTCATCAAAAACAGTATTAAAATATAATGTAAAACATCTTAAATTTGGCAAATAAGACTTTTATATCAGTGTAAATAATACAATAGATTTTGGTTGGAACTGGTAAGCTAAAAGAGGTACTTTGCTTGAAGGTCATAATAAACTTAGATCAAAAGTTATATGGGCATTTAATACAGAGATCATATATTTCAGTGATAAAGGTTATAAACGCGATTTTTTTTTACTCTAATTAAACAATTGTACTAGTTGTTTTAAGCATTAAAATTGAGTGTAAAAAATTGTTTTTCTCCCCATTTGAAGTATAAGTTAAGCGGGTTTTTCCGCTTAAAACGTCTAAACCGTCCATTTCCAATGATTTATCTATTGACATAGACAGTTCTAATGTTGTCACGGAACACGAAGAAATATCTTGGTAACTTGTTACCAACTGAAACAAAACGACATATAATAACGGAATGAGACCTCCAGAAACAAGAGCTTATGTATTTGTATGTGTGTGTGTCTGTATGTGTCAATAGATGGCCGTCGCGACGCCGAGGGTCGTTTTTAAGATACTGCTGTCTTCGGAAACTAGTAACCAAATTCAGGACCACTTTTTGAGCCACCGATTTATAGTTTAATAGGCGTACAAGGAAGTCATGCGGTGTCCAAATCAGATATTTTGGAATATAGTTGTGAAAGTAATATATTTTCGAAAATCAAATTATTTTGAAAGACCGACAATTCGGAATAATCACAAATCGATAAGATATTAGCGAACCTATTGGTTAAATGTTTCTGATTATCGGAGACGGACGGACAATAGCTTCCTTTCTTTTCTATAACTTCCTTTGATCTTACCGACACTAGCCGACTAGCATATAACCTGTTATATATGTTATATAACTTATAAAACCAGTTATATATCGAGGTTTGTTACATAGTGTGGACTCAAACCTCAGGAAAGGTTAACAGGAATAAAGCAGTTAACAATATGTCCTCACAAAGAAGATACAGGGGGCTGCTTTCGGACCCACCCGCGAACCACTCCGAGGCTCTCGCGGACCACGGAAGTAGTCCGGAGAAATCCGGTTCGGAACCAATGCATTAGGCTACCGATGACGATATATAGACTAAATATAATTTCACTCCTCTAATCTAATCGACATTCTTTTACAAACTATTTCTTCCTCGTTACTACCCGGTTTTCTGAGACGTCAGGTAAAACGCAACTGGCTCTGAGGTATCCCTTTGAAACTATTTTAATTTGTTTTTACATTTCCCAATATATCATAACGCTTCGTCGGAATCAATAGACACGCGCAAGTCTAGTACTATCATATAAATAAATAAAATATTTATTGAAGAAATGATGTAAAACGCTGCAAATTATTACAGAATGGTATTATTATTTCCAAATAGTAATATTTCGAAAATATCCGGTCTGTCTATTCACAGGAGTTTCCGTATTGCTTTGGTTCACAATTTAGATAATTAGATTATCTTTATTATCCAAATGCTCATTATTTGGAGTGTTTCGGGAATGGAACATGTGCTGAATACTTTATAAAAGATATCTATCATGTTCAGCAAAGAAATTAAGCAGTAGGCACCAAAGGAGCAGAAATTTGAAGCTTGTCCCAAGATGATCGCCGTGAGAGTGACGAACTGAGAGTGTTAAGAAGAAACTCTGTCAATGCAAGTAGGTAGAGATGATTAGGGCATGTATTCAGAGGGTAAAATGGTAAAGAGGAAAATATTGGATGTGCACTTTGGTGGTAAAAAAAAAAGGAAAGACCAAGAAGCTAAAGTAAGTGCAGAAATAATCCAAGGAAGGATAAACTAGAGAGATGCGAGGAAGTCAGGAGCACAATTGATGTCATGAGGCCTAGGGCCAGGATGACCAGCAGCGCCGGAGAATTAGTCCACGAAGTTCATTACGCTATATCTCAGCTAATACTGGTCCGATTTAAATGATTTTTTTTTCTGTTTTGTTGGGAATTTCGACAGCTTTCGATTGATCATAACCGACGGGTTCGTTATTTGGATTCCACATAACTTGAAACGTAAAACCTCAAATTTTTAGGTGGTTATAAACATATTTTTCTTGGTCGATTGCATAGGTCTATTATTTAAAATAATAAACCAAAAGCATTCATATAGATTTTTTACATTTATTTTAATGCCTGGTTATGCTGATTCTAAAATATCTTACATTTCCCCTCAATCTTTATAAATGGCCGAGTTATGGGCCACCATATTGAAATATGGTACCGAATCTCAAAAAAAATGGTCCAGTAGTCTCGGAGAAAAGCCGCGAACGGCGGACGGACGGATTTTTTTTTTATTCGATATTTGGATTCTACGTATCTTTATACGTAAAATCTCAAATTTTGAGGGGGGTTACAACAAATTTTTTCATGTTCTATTACAAAGGTCTATTATTGAAAAAAATAAACCAAAATGATTGTGCGATTTACAGCTGTACAATTCAGATATTAAATAATTATGAGTTATTGTTTTTGTTTTTTTCCTACAGAAGCACTCCAAAAAATGAAATGCAAATAAAAGTTTCGGATTATTATTTCACTCGGTTAATGGATTATCTATTTCGGGAGTGTCGTGTTTGTATAGAATTACGCAAAATATAGACGTACGTCATACCCTGAGTGGACAAGGTATCGCCAGGGGCAACATTGTATCGCGCCTCGAGCAACAAACATGGTGGATTGCGTCAGTGAATTATAGGTCATTCCGACATTGTGGATTAATCGAAGTCTCAAGTCTTCTGCCCTTTTTCAATTAAACATTCACGGCATTTATATCGACAAGTTGCGGATAATACAATACAATTGGTGGAGGCAGATAAGGCCCGAATTAAAATGTCAATATGATAGGGCTCAGGTGGAAAAGGGTTCGATAGTAGGAGTTTTTGCGTTTGTCTTGTGGAAATCGAGATAGGATAAAAGCAGTCATTCGTCGCTGTCAGCTGGGCCTCGCTTCGCCTCTGATCGGCAAATAAACGTTTTGCCGTTTCAGGTCATGGTTATAATAGCGATAATCAGAAACATTTCACCAATAGGTTCGCTAATATCTTATCGATTTGTGATTATTCCGAATTGTCGGTCTTTCAAAATAATTTGATTTTCGAAAATATATTAGTTTCACAACTATATTCCAAAATATCTGATGTGGACACCGCATGACTTCCTTGTACGCCTATTAAACTATAAATGGGTGGCTCAAATAGTGGTCCTGAATTTGGTTACTAGTTTCCGACTATAGCAGTATCTCAAAAACGACACTTGGCGTCGCGACTTCCATCTATTGACACAATAGGCACACTCAATCAAGCTCTTGTTTCTTGAGGTCTTATTGCGTTATTATATGTCGTTTTCTTTCAGTTGGTTAAAAGTTCCCAAGATATATCTTCGTGTTCCTTAACAACATTAGAACTGTCTATGTCACTAGATAAAGCATTGGAAATCGACGATTTCAACATCTTAAGCGGAAGAACTCGCTTAGCTTATATCTTATTCTCCTACAGCAGACTTGTTCAGCTCACAAATGGGGAGGAAATAAGTATTTTACACTCAATTTTAACACTTAAAACAAGTAATACAAATGTTTAATTAGAGATTATGGCCTTGAAGTAAAGTACCCATCCCTTTTGGATCTTCAATTTCAACCAAAATCTATTATATTACTTATATTGATAGAAAACTCTAATTTACCAAATTTGAGATGTTTTTCATTATATTTTAATATAGTTTTTAATGGAAGTCTAATATGACCTTCAAGTAAAGTACAACTTCCGGTTTGCCAATGTTTAAAAAATTTATTCTGTTGTTTATATTAGTATGCAATACCAAATTTGAGAAGTTTCGCATTATATTTTAATATAATTTTTGATGATTGTAATGACCTTCAAGTAAAGTACCACTTCCGGTGATCATGCAGTAACCAAAAAGGGAGGTTCACAACTAGATTATATAACAATTCTAAATACAAAATTTCAACTTTCTAAAGCTAACCGTTTTTGAGTTATCCATTGACGTCACGACGAAACTAGTCCACATGGATTCAGGGATTTATACAATTCAAATTGGATATTTCCGTTGAAATCTGAAAACCGAAAATTTTCGCGATTACAATACTTTCTTTACCGCGTACAAGGAAGTAAAAAGGAAAAAATCCAAAGTTAAAACAATAACTTTAAACTCTTAGGCCTGGTCAATAAATGTTTATGTAAAAAATTCGAACATTCCAGGAATGTGATTTCAACAGTTGATTACCTTCTGAGTATAATTTCACTTTACGATATCTTCCGTCTTCTTTTATTTACAACTCTTTTATACGTCAACTTTTACAACTTACAATTAGTGCTGGACAGCACTCACTTTTATTGCGATCCTAGTTAGCCAGTTAGTTCTTTCACTGAATGGCAGAAATATATAGTTTATTTCCAGTAGTTAAGACCCTTTAAGATGCTACTCATATTTCAGGTATATGTGCGTGGCTGAAGGATGGGAGTCGATATTGAAATGAAATTCCTAACAATATTACAGTTCCAATAATATCGCGATATTGATATCTCTTGGAAAATCATAATATTACTCAGTTGACATCCGCATGATGGTATAGAAGGATAAATCTAATTAGGGATTGATAAATTATTTCCCACTTCTATAAATTTGTTTTATTGAAAACTAGTTTCGAATGTTATACATTCATCTTCAGTTCTAAAAATACAGAAAAAATTCAAAAATAAGCAATTCAAAATATAGTTTGGTATATTAATTGTGTATACTATATTTTTAATTACTTATTTTTGAATTTTTTGTGTGTTTTTAGAACTGAAGATGAATGTATAACATTCGAAAATAGTTTTCAATAAAGTGGCAAATAATTTATCAATCCCTAATTAGATTGATCCTTCTATACCATCATGCGGATGTCAACTGATTATTATTAATTGTTCATTATAAAAATGACTTTATAAAATTTTGAAAAACGATAATTGGCACCTGTGACAAAAAGTATCAAGTTCAGCTGAGAAACAAGAACCACTTGTCACTGATATCAGTAGCTGTCACAACTCATCTCTACTTCTGACCCCAAAAAACAGTGGCTTAACCCATTTATTGCCTCTAAACTGATGAAGGCAAAAATAGTTGGCAATAGATCCCGTGGGATAATTATAGCCAGGATAGTTAGATATAAAACAATAGATAAACAGTTGACGTCCGCATGATGGTATAGAAGTATCAATCTAATTAAGGATTGATAAATTATTTGCCACTTCTAGAATTTTGTTTTATTGAAAACTAGTTTCAAATGTTATACATTCGTCTTAAGTTCTAAAACACACAAAAATTCAAAAATAAGCAATTTAAAATAAAGTTTGGTACCTGTATCATACAAAATTATAGAATTGGCAAATAATTTATCAATCCCTAAATAGATAAACATATCTCCGAGCCGATTAACACGTGGTTCATTAGAAAACGATAGCTGAATATACGAAGAGTTGGATTTGGCTGGTTAAAGAGGCAAAATATCCACATGTAAAGAAAAAAAAAAACAACATCAAATACTAATAAATATGAAATAATTATAATTTGGATCAAAATAACTATTTATAATTTTTTTTTTTTTTATTAATTTTCTACATTGATTTTTAACTTCACTCTCAAATCCACTTTTCGATAAAAAAAACTTCTGGTTTACATTTACCCTTTTACATTTCTCTTGTCTCTAATCAAGCTATTTCTATTTTATTTTAAATTTAAATTATTTCTATTTTTTTTAAATACGCATTACCACTCAAAGTTCAACGTTAGCGCGCGTTACAAACGTTTCGATTACAAGCCAGATGGCTGGTTGGGGCAAGATCTTAAAACCGTTTTTAGAACTTCAATACTTGCTCTAACTTGCAAGTAATTTTGCCCTAAAAGGTTTAATAAATAAAATGTCATAATTTTTTTTTAAATTCTATTAGTGCTACCCGAATTAGTTTTAAATCTTTAAAAAAATGAAAAATCATTAGGTATGTATTACTAATTATTCTAATAACAAAATCCTACGCATATTTAAATATTAATATACAACTATTAGGTATATTCAATCTTAGTGAATATTTAAAAAAAATCGCATTTAACAAAAATCCTTTATTTCATATAAAACTTATAACAATATACAATGAAAATTGAGGGTGAAGGCGCATGGAATATTATTTGTTTGTATTTTAATTATATAAAAATGTATTTCTTATAAAACTAATACAAAATGTAGATGTACCAATATATAAAATTAAAATTTCTTTTCCTAGATAGAATGTTTGTTGCGACTACAATTACGATTACTAATTACTAAGCACGATAACTAACTGCAATTACGATTACTAACTAGCTCAAGTTATTCACAACCGGGTTGAATTGGGTTTTGAGCGATTTCGGAGCATTTTCGTAATGGAATCAAATTGCCAGAAGTGTTGGAAATGATTCTATGTATTTTTGAAAATACATTAGGAGTGCGTAATTCTGCCTAGTTCATAGCATCATGTTTGGGCAAAAATATAGGCAAACTAAAAAAAAAAAAAAAAAAAAAAAAGGATCGTTTTCCTGCCTTCAATTATAATCTGATAATAAGGTATTATTAGTGTAACAATAACATTGAAAATTTCTGGGCCTGATAGGAGCACGACATTAGTTTATCACTGTTGCGATCAACCTTCCATATTTTTAGCATTTATTTTTCGACCCAATGTCCAAAGGAAACTACACGCTCTCGCCCCTCTGTGCGTCGGCTTCCGGATTCAACTGAGGTGTGTTCAAATGATTGCGAGTACACCTAACAAAAAGACGAAAACGTTTCGAAAATCTGCATGGGAAAACAATGACGCTGAGCATAAGTCAGGAATTTTCATTACTATTATTTTATGTTCCTTATTATTACCGAGTCTTTAAATGGCCTCATTAAATGCCCATAAAGTCCTTTAATAGCCAAGTTTAATGACGGTGAACAGTTTGAAAACTGAGAATATTTCTGAAAAATACCATTCCTTCAATTATTCAACACTGGTTAAAAATATTTCAATTTGAAAATATTCTGAAAGAAGAAGTATCCAGTAGAAATCAGTAAATAAGCATATGAGAAGATTCGTTTGACAACTTAGTTATCATGTAAAGAAAATATAACTTATAGATAAATTAATATAAAGTTCTGATTGTGAATTCCTGAGAACGTAAAATAGAAACAAAAGAAATGTAATTGTGAATAGTGGAGGGGTATTTGGTTTTGCCACCCGCTAGACGAGGAAGCATCCAGATCAGTTTAAAATAGCTTCAAGGAGACTTTAAACCCTATTCGAAAACACAGATCACTTTTCTGCGCATTTTTCTCAAAACACATAATTCAAACAAACTTTTTATTTTGTGCATATATTTCTTTTCTTTTTAACTTTACTATTTTTGATATAAGTGTGTTTCCATCTTTTTAGGGATATTCTTGGTTTTTATTAGGCTTCTTTGTCTTGTAGTTATTTTCTTCTCCAACTTTTGTTTTGCTTCTTTATTATTTTTTTTTATAATAGTTTTCATTGAGTAATATTACTTTCTGTCTCAATTAAGGAAAATAGTAATTGTGATTAATGAGTTCATTCACACCATATTTAAAGAAATTATATATAAATTAAATAATAAATAGGAAACAAATTTAATGAAAATTAATCGGAGATATATTCATATATACTATAATTACTATCAGGAGGGAAAAGCAGTACTCAAGGAGATTCCAGTGCTTCCCTCTCAACCGTGCCACTGTCATTACAATCCAGTGGAGGCTGAGCGAGGGTACCATAGTTGCAGACGTACATGACTTGAGTGGAGAACCTAGCCAAAACCTCGATATACTTATTTGCTAAAGTTCTCAGGGCTACTACCGTTTCAACCTTCGAGGAAGATCGTAGGGATGGGTGGATCTGGATAGGGATTGTGCTAAAGGATTAGGACAATGAGTAAGGCTCTGTTGAAATTAGAGGATTTGGATGGAATAAGTTTTAAAACAAATGGGATATTAAGGTATGGGGTATTGTTGGTTACATAGTAAGGACTTCGGAATGAAATTTTTGCGTTTGGTGTTGGAAAATTTAACTGTCCCCAATTCGAACCCGAAAGTCCCAGAACCCATAGACAGGTTTCAGAATTGTCTTGTAAATTAGTGTCAACTGATAGCTGAGATTTAGCAGTGTATATAATCGATCAAATCGTCAGTTAACCTCTTGTATTTTAAGTCTAATATGTGTGTTTCACCTAGGTCTTTATGCATTTATTAAATGCAAAATTACTTCAGTTAGTACGTTTTGTTTAACAAAATTTCTTGGTGGTTTAAAAAAATGATTTGTTCACATTCTATCTGTAGTTTGTTCAGAATTCATAGGAAAACAGTGGCGGATCCAGGAATTTTCTGAGGGGGGGGGGGCGCACCTGTGCACAAGAAAGTGCATTGTTCACATTTTAAAATCCAAATTAATCAATTAAAATTTATCGATTTATTGTTTTTTGATATTTTTAAATAAACGGAGGATAAGAAAAAAAGAAAGAAAAAAAATTAAAATTCAATTATTATATGAATGAAAGCGTCTGTTTATATAATAATAGAAAACAGTTTTAAAAAAAAAAAAAAATATATATATATATATATATATATATATATATATATATATATATACTTTTCACCTTCCAGAGGTAGGTGAAGGAGAAAGCCTTGGGGAAAACACCCTCCAAAATGTTGTTTCTCGTTCTCTAATGGAAATATTAAGATGTGTTTTGTTCCTCAATTTTCTACACTCATCTCAAAAGGTTATTTTATATTTCAAGAAACTGTAATATGAAGGAGGAAACCCGTATATTTTTCGTTCTCCGTCTTTTTTCTTATTTTATTTTTCCTTAAGTATTTCACGAAGTTTCCGTTTACCAATATAATTATTTTTATTCCAACTATAAACATCTTTAAAACGCTTTAAAACTATTCATAGTAATATATTTGGGTTAATATAGAGAAAAATGTTATTCTTTAGCTTATTTGTTCAGTCTTCTTCAATGCTATTCAATGCATGAACACAACCCTTAATTCCAACTCTCATAATTAACCTATAAGAATGTTTTTGTTCCTACTATTTATGTCAATGTTTACTTTGACTAATCATTTAATCCCTTGTTGCCTGAGGTGGCTTTATGGGGTCGTTTACATTTTTAAAACGCACATGCAATGTCAGAAGAAAAAATCGTGATTCGCGGTCTTTTGAGAAATTACCGGAAGAAATGTTTAAGAGCAAAGGCAGCCAGCGAAGAAATTTGTGCCATAGAAGAAGAGTCAATTATCCATCGAAATACTGCCGCACAACCCAGATCAGGTCGCCCATCGGTCGTTGATGATGACGTTCTTCTTGAATGTGTGAACCAGGACCTACGTTTAGCTACTACTCGTGATTTATCGGCCGTAGTAGGGACTCCAACCTTCACTGTGAACAGCTAGACAGAGTTTTTAAAATTTTGAGTGCAAAGTAACCCGCTTTGGTCAACAGGAACCAAGCCATTTTGCAACACGACAATCCCCATGCACACCGTACTCGTTCGACCAACGAAAAATTATCGGAACTGCAAGCAGTAAACCTTTTGCCTCATCCTGCGATTAGCCCAGATATTGCACCATCAGATTATGGTTTGTTTAGATATATGGCTCATTTTTTAAAAGATCGGATTTTTTATAATTACGAGGACGTAAAAATTGGATATGAAGAGTTCTTTGTTTCAAAACCAAAGAAGTGATACCGGCATCAAGTCGAATTACTGACAGAAAGATGGGTGAAAGTAATTGAAAACAATGGACTTTACTTTGAAGAGTAGTATTCAATAATGTTTTAAATATGTAATCTGAAATAAAGCTATACTAATGCACAAGGACTTTTGTAGCAACCTTAGCAAAACTAGATCGAGGATACAGACTATTAAAGGTTTTAGAACGAGTCGTTGTATTTTTATAACTTCAATAAGTCAAACTAGCTGTTAACACCTTTTTGCGATGTTTCTTGTTTTGGTTAGATCAGTTATATATTTATTAAATTATTTCATAGAATACTTGGCTCGAAGAATACTGAAAAGGACTGGAGGATTTAAAACGGAATCCATGTCCTGCACCCGTTAAATATAATTGAGTAGCATCCAGGCGATCGAAATGGCTTGTTAAGTTGTGGTTCTGGACAGTCAGAGAATCAGAATAAGGTAAGAAGCGCTGAATCAACGCTAGATGGCAGGATTGTGTCAGGTCTCGTCTTGTAGTTTTGGGTTTTTACTATGGAGGGAACTATGTAAACTGAATTTGTTGGTGTAATATTATAGTAATAAATATATAATAGTATTATATTAAAATAGTATTATATATAACATTTATACCTTTTTGTTTTATCTGATTCGTTTTCTTAGCTTTTTTTTCTCATAACACTCAGCCTAACTCTTCATGTTTGCAGAATTTATTTAAACATCACAGAATACATTTTTTTATATTTTTTCCACAAAAATCTTCTTTTATTTTCTCAAAACTTCTAAAATCAATTCGATTGACATTCCGTGGTGTTGTAAAAATTATAAAAAGTTCCCGTTTTCCACATTGCGGTAACCTTGTGTGCGTTTATACCTACTCGTACCATCACAAGACATAACCCCTATTAAAGTTACAAACATAGGAATAAAAAAATAAAATAAATTATCAAGATTATAAGATTATATTATCATCAAACGAAACATACAAATATTAACGCCAATTCACCTATTACCTTCAGCTGAATTAATATCAAATATCTACAAAAAATTATCTACGACGTATGGTTCATCTAGAGTTAACTGACCTTGTTGTGGTTTTAGGCATTTGAGCAATAAATAAATTTGTTTTTTTTTTCTTTGTATCAAAGAATACTTTTAGAAAGACAAATTTTCTTATATCCAGAATAAGACGTCTATCTTACCATTAGACAGCTTTTCAACAGTGAAAAAGAAAAAGTCTGCAAATATAAATTTATGAAGGCGAGCTACAAAAAAACTTTCTTGATTTTTAAGACTGGATTGCAACTTACCAACTCTGATAACGACTTAGATGTCCTCTCGAGTCTTAACGAGTCCTTTGTAGACATTAAGGCTTTTAAAAAAAAATTATGAAAATTTCGTGGAAAAAAGATTAAAAATTTAATTAAAATGTTTCTAAAATATTATTATAAACTTGATTTAATTAAGTATCTTAGCTTTTTAAAAATTATTCTAGTAGATTTAAGGGACGTTTTGGAAAATTTAAAATAAAAATACACTTTTCAAAAAAGGAAATCATTTTAAAAACAATGAAAGTGGAGTTTTAATTCAGTTGACATCCGCATGATGGTATAGAAGGATCAATCTAATTAGGGATTGATAAATTATTTGCCACTTCTATAATTTTGTTTTTATTGAAAACTAGTTTCGAATGTTATAACGTTCATCTTCAGTTCTAAAAACACACTAATTTTAATTCAGATGAAGGAAGTAGCAAATTTGCGTTTATATTTCTATGTTTTGTTAAATAAAATTTGTATATATATATATATATATATATATATATATATATATATATATATATATATATATATATATATTTGTAATTATTTTTAAATACTTAAATAAAATGATGTGGACTAAGGAGTTATATAAAACATTTGAAACATCCCAAAGTATTTTCGATGCCTGTTTTTATTTATATTTATAGTGGAGGGACCTGATACCTAAGGTTCAATAATAATGAAGGTATGATCCTATCGAATACCGCTACAATCTTCCTTCAACTCTTCCCTCCAGATCCTCATACCCTCGGGCCGGTGTCGAACCCACCCCAGGCCAGCGGAGCGTTACAAATCGCCACACTCCCGGTGCAACCCTTTGTTCCCCATGCAGATGAGCCCTTTGAAAGCGTTCCCTGCAGCAGGCGGAAGGGTACGCCTCTCAGTTATATTAATACAAACTCCATCTCGCGTCAGTTCCACGCTCGATCCTTCCTTTTTCAATGGATCCTCGTATTGTTTTCCCTTCTGCATCACTAACTAGAATCGTCGATTTTTTTTTTAATGGTTTGTGACGCCGTTTGAATTAGAAAATTAGCATTTCAATACTGAGAAAAAAGTATATTGATTACAAGGAAACTATATGAACAAAAAATTATTTTATTTCATTTAGTACTTTAAAATATATATATATATATATATATATATATATATATATATATATATATATATATATATATATATATATATATTTCACAATTAATAATTTATAATGAACTATTCTAATCATGGATGCTCGTAAAGAATTAGGTTTTATAGAAGAACCTACTTGGAGCATTGTCTGTTTGAGTCCGATCCAGTTCTTACAGAGAGCGCCACTTTAGCGCTAGTGTTGCAGCCACATATTGGTATATTTTTATAAATTATATATTTTCAAATATTTTGAACTGAAATTAGCAACCGAATAAAGTTGGAATAGCCAGAACAGAATCGTGTGTATAGGTTAGTTTGCCAAGCTTCTTTAAATCCCTTTTAGCATACACGGCTCGTCTAGACTTGGCAAATGAGTTAAAGCAGGTTTAGGTTGGGTTGGCGATAGTTCGATAGCATTATCGATAGTATATCGATAGTCCTCACTATCGAAAACCTTATCGATACTCGTTAACTTTCGAAGAGACTATCGATGACATCGCATTTTTTCCCGTAAGTCTGATCTTTTAGTATCGGAAAAAGTAAATATATAATTTAATTAATGAAAAAAGACTCTTAAACTTGAAAACCTATAAACAGTTAATCTTCTTGCAGTTTTATTAATTTTCGGTGGCATTTTATCAGATCAGTAAATAGAAAGCAAAACCAATGACTCAATAAGGGTAATTATATAACTTGAAAATATTTGATAAACTTTACAGCAATAAATTTATATAGATTAATTGTGTGTTGTAATATTTTACTATAGGAAAAATATAACAAAAATGGAAGGGAATAGTAGATGTTGACGTTTCTATTTCATATGAACAATTAAATTAAGTACGTTTTACATGATAGGTATTATTGAAATGAAATATTTTTTTTAAATAATTATATAAGAAATAATATATTATGTTAATGAAAATCGACTAAGCAAATTTGCTCTTTCAAACTTGACCGAAACGTCGAAATAATATAAAATAAAATAAAAAACTTAGTGACCGAATGGCCTTTTTGTTTTCTATTCACTGAACTATAAACAGTGCTGCAACAATTCCAGACTTAAAACTTAAAAACTAGCTACTGGAAATGGAGGGTCTGGTTCCAACTATAAAATTTTCTGACGTTAGAAATTTTGAGGTATATCTCTTTGATATGCGATATGTCTAATAAACCGTTCTCGCTAATAGAAAATAAACAACATATTAATCCTGAAATCAGCCTGTTCATTTTCAATTCTATTCTTCGGCCATTATTAACTTGTGGGTTAATAGGATTGCTTTATAAGTAGGATATTGGGCTGTACCTCAATGGAATAGTAAAGAAAAGTTACTTTTCAAAATAAAATATTAATCAATGAAATCTAAACTTCTAAATTTTTATAATTCAAACCTGTCCGTTGGTCTTCTAATAAATATATTTTATCAGTTTTTCTCAATAAATATTTATTCGGCTATGGAGATAATGCGTGAATTGATCTGTCAATTGCTTTAATATATTTTCAAAATAATATAAGACATTTTAATTTTCTCTGCCGTGAAAAGTTTACGGTCACTGCCAACTGAGTGACCAAACCTCACCCACCCAGCTGCAAAGGAGCATCTGCTTCTAGGGGAAGGACTTTCAAAACCGGTCGGTCGAAGAACGGTCATTCAGAAGTTGGAATTGGATCGATATTTCGATTGTCCTAAAGGAAATAAAGTTTTGACTCTCAAAATAAATCTGATCAACTAATTGTTCGTTTTAAATAAAGATTTTTCATAGGAAAAGTTAAATATGTATTATATGTTGACATCAGACGACGTGGAAGACTAAACACTAGTTGGATAAAATCCTTGAATCGATAAGCAGAAGTTCATGTAATAAATCTATAAATAAATCTCTTAAGATTTTGGCCAGATCGTAAATAAGGAATTTTCATTACCATGAGAATAATTGAGTTGGCTACTCTGGAATACTGAATCAGCGAAAATTCATTCATCTATAATGAATGAACTATGAAGATTCATTCATCTATAATGAATGAATGGACTTGTCCTTAACTTGGCAATTTGTCTCACATGACACAGTTCTTTTATTAAATTATTTTCATGATACAGTTATATTATTCAAATTTTCAGCCAGAGCCTACCCCCTCCCCCAAAGGTCTTCATTGGCTGTTGCAAGACTCGTTTATTTCATATTTTTAGATGGAATATTTTCTGTACGATAATTACTAAATATGGTGGGTATTGCCAAGTGATTTGGGCGCATACTGATACAATTTTTGTACATTCCTTGCCCTTTGTCTTGATAAGCGTCAGTAAGTGTAGCCATCAGTAATCTTGACTTTTTGTAGTGTTTCATTTCATATCATGCGTAATAAAATACTAATTGTCAATAATTCAAAGACTAAAAACGTTAAAATAAAAATAATTTTAATTTAAAAAAATAAATAAATAAATTACAGACTTATCTGCCTTAAGGGACGGAATGTACTAGCATATCTTAACTTAAACAAATTGGAGGGTCGTTAGTGGAATCGACGTCTATGAATATTGAAACTTAGTGTAATAGTCGGGTGTCTTCCACAAGACGTTTCGGCCCTTTTAAGTACCCCTTTTAAGTACTTTTCGTCTCTTGGATCTGTCCGAGTTAACGTACAAAAAGTAAATTAATATATTGTCAGAAGATTCTTAAGTTTCGTTCAGGTATGGAGGGCTCCTGTCTACTTCATTGACAACCCACCAATGTGTTTTAGTAGATATGCAAGTACTTTCCGTACCCTAGAACGGATAGGTTATTTCTGTACAGGTTTTTTTTTTTTTTTTAAATAAAATTATTTATTTCTCATTGAGTAACTTTAGTTGATAATTAAGATCCAAGAGAAATATTTTTTTACAACCAGGAAACATTGTGTATACTAATTGTAAAAAAAAATTTAAAAATTGCTGAAAACAAAACCGAGCAGTACGTAGTAAGTCAGTCTGTATCTGCTACGTGAGGAGCCATGTGTATTCTTAACTCCTGACCTGTAAATTGCACCCCTTAAAATATATTTGAGACTATATCCTTGGAAATACTCCAAAGAATTTCAGAGAACTATTGTAGAGATGCTTGGAAATTCCAGAGGAGTTGAATGGAGTTGATTTACATGATCACTTCAGATATCTTTCTTATTTAAGTTAAATCGGTTATTTATATATTGCCAGTTTGTTTTCAAGGCGATTTTATCATCTTTCATCGTAGTTTCATTCTTTAGTCGTGTTAAAGTTATATATATTTTTTTTACTCTACACAGTTTAGTTAGATCATAAATAAGGAATTTTCATTGTTATGGAAATAATTGAGCTGGACTGTTGGAATATTGAATTGTAAAAAAACAAATGAAGAGCTAAGGTTGTCAGTATTTTGGTGAAGATTCATCGCTTTCTCCTCCTTCCAACCGCGCTATTAGGTCTGTCTTTGTTATATATGAATGCTCTGGGTACAGAATTTTATTACTATAATTTTCTTATAGTATAGACCATTAATAAATGACCTGTACCACTGCAGCCAATGAAGGGTCTTGGGTTCAGTACTTGGTATCGTACAGTACTGTTACCTTGGTCAACGATTGTGCAAGGAAGTGATTCGGCCAGAGTCACGCTCAACCGCCAGATTTTTCTCCAATTAAGGTTACCCAACTATGAGTTAATCCAAGCCTGACAGAATAAATAATTATCTGTCACAGCCGGTCTCAGAAGAATAGGAGCAGAGTGCCTTACCACTGAGCTATCTCGCTTCCTTTATATCATTTCGGTTACATTAAAAATCTTTCCTATGAGAATTTTTTTTTTTAGAATTGAATTTGACAAACGTTATTTTATTATTTTTTTTTATAAATATCCGTCAATTAGACTTGTCAAACTCCATTGGTTGCAGAATGTCAGTTTGTTTCAATTTTTTTTTTTTCTGATTTCAACGGAGACATTTTTATAAATTATGCTACCTTCTTTATTATTCAATTCACTTGTTTTGTTTTTTTAGTGATGAATATTAAGGACTGTAGTAAGGAAAGAATGCAGAGGGAGAGGGAGAAAAAAAAATTTTTTTTGTATGTTGTTTTTTTGTTGAATTTTTAAAATAAAAAATCTGGATTGATTTTTGAATAGAGTGCCTGAATAAATTAATAGTTTTGTTTTTTTAGTATATTTGAAACATATACAGTAAATTACATATATGAGACATTTAATATTATTATTCGAACCAACGCTAATATTTAAATAGTCGTTATCTGGCAAATGTAGTTTTATCTTAAAATATTTTCGTAATTTATATTCTTATAGGCCAAATATCCATAACGTAATAAATTACACATTTGATAAAAATGAACAATCGTGTTACGTAGCACGATTATTTTAAAAAACAAAACGTACTTATGACTTGAATGCAGTATGGCAGCTTCCGCGCATGCGCAATCTCAGCCAATGAGATCCTTCTGTCTGCCACCCCTCAAAGACCAGAAGACCTCCCGTTATCGCAAACACGCTTCGACTACTAATTTTTCTTGATCAATATCGGTTATTTATTTTTTTTAATATGACGGTTTAAAAAATAAAATACTAAATAGTCTTACCAATGTTTCTGCTCCATTAGCTTCTAATCAAATATTCATTCACTGTTTTCTATTTTACCAACGTTTAGTATCTTAAAATCAATGATAAAGAAAATTATAAACGAGTTATACAAACAAGCTTGGGCATACATAATACATCCTATCTACTGTATACAGCTTCAAAACAAATTATTTAAAAATTGATAAAAATTCAAACCACAAATTTATTGCTGTTAAAAAATAAAAATAACCAATTTTAGAATATGATAATGGACGCATTAAATCGTAAATATGTGTTTGGTATTTTTTAAAATAACTTTTTTGATTGTAAAATATTATATTCTGTCTCAATTAAGGCCCATAGTAATATATGTATTTTAAATAATAATAATTGGATTTATTATAGTTTACTAAGAGGGGGAAAATGGCGATCCTTTATAATTTTTTTTTATATCCAATCAACTAATAATTAATATATCCGCCATATTTTTCAATATATAACAGGCATATAATGTAAATTTGGAATTTTCAGTTTTATTCATTAATTGAAAATTATTCAATTATTGGATGTATTGAACAAACTAGATTGTTATAATAATAATAATAATAATAATAATAATATTTTAGTGCATTAGTGCATCTCAGATTAAAACTAACAACCAGGGAACTAAATTGCATATCATGATCTGTCGTATCAGCACAAACAATTTCATCCTTTTCATTGATCCTAATAAATGTTTTTTTATAATATAAATTTGATTTGTATTTTATTATGAATGAATTATATTTTTCATTTATTATTTTTTTATGATTAAAAATGGAATAAATAAATATATTTTGATTGTTATTAAAGTATATATATAATCATACATTTTTTTTGTTTGGATGTCGAACATTTGTGAACCACTATTTTATTATATTATTATATTAGCGAATACTTTGATTCTGGAAGCGAATACGGTAAAATTGAGCTAGTCTCTTTTTTCGAATTTAAAATAATAAAATAAATCAATAAATTTTACAGTTTAGAATTAGCTTTAGTCATTTGTAAATCGGTCGACTACAACAAGTTGTATTTTATATCTGTAACTATAAATTTATTTATATTTATATAAATTATATTCATTTCCTACACATCAACGAAAATACTTGCTTCAAAAGATGGCAGTGCCAAATATTTTCTAATAGCTTCGTTAGATATCTACGTTTGGAGGTTATTTATAATCTTGACGTCAAACTTAAAGTATATTTAACAGTTTCAATATTATTGAAATAGAATATGTAAATATTATGTTATAAAATATAACAATTATTGAACATGGTTATTAATTAATGTACAGATAAGCATATATAACATGGACCCCAATCCAACGACTCAAAAAATTATTAAATATATTGAATTAAAAGTTCTATAGTTGGTGAAGGAAATATTAAGCAAGAATTTTATTTTTCATCTTGAATTTTATTTTTTGTTTCAATGTTATTTATTAGAAAAAGTTCTAGTATTAAATATTCAATCCTCCCTGTGTATAATACGGTGCCCTAGATCATTTTTCCGGCTCTCAGGAACGATGGATTTTTATGAGTGAGGTATCAAAAAAAAAGTAATTTCACGGAGAAGTGACGAATTCTAATTACAATTTTTAAATTCTTACTTGGGCTTAAATAAAAGTGATGGAAAAACTGGGAGGTTTCAAAATTCTGACGGTAGTGAGTCGGCGGATCGAAACGGGTTAAGTTGAGTTTTAAAGTTTTCGACGTGGGCATCAAGATAATATACGTTCCTACGGACTATTAAACTGAAGGGATATTTTCCAGCGGGGCAAGGTAATTACTAATTAAGTATTAACTGTTACTTCAACAAAGTCATTATAAACTATGTAGCTTCACCAAATGTGTGTGTTAAGTAAACTATCTTGGTTATATTCTGTTTTTACTTCCTTGTACGAAGTAAAGGAAGTATTGTATTCGCGAAAATTTTCGGTTTTCAGATTTCAACGGAAATATCTTGATCTTGATCACTGCTTGATCACCGGAAGTGGTACTTTACTTGAAGGTCATAATTGATTTCCATCAAAAATTATATTAAAATACTATGCAAAACTTCTCAAATTTATTATTTGTAACTTATATATTGATTTAAATAACATACTAGATTTTGGTTTAAATTGAAAAACCGGAAGCGGCACTTTACTTAAAGATCATATTAGACTTTCATCAAAAATTATATTAAAATATAATGTAAAACATCTCAAATTTTGTAAATAGGATTTTTATATCGATATGAATGTATTTAATATATTTTGGTTAAAATTGGTGAACCGAAAAGTGTACTTTATTTGAAGGTCATAATAAGATTACATCTAAAATTATATTTAAATTAAATACATAAATCATATGTTTCGGTAATAAAGGTTACAAACGCAATTTGGTTCCCAATCCAATTAAACATTTTTATTACTTGTTTTAAGTGTTAAAATTGAGGGTAAAATACTGGTTTTCCTCCCCATTTGTGTGTGTGTGTCAATAGATGGATGTCGCGACGCAGAGTGTCGTTTTTGAGATACTGTAATCTTCGGAAACTCAGGATCACTTTTTAAGCCAACGATTTATAGTTTAATAGGCGTGCAAGGAAATCATGTGTTGTCCACATCAGATATTTTATACGAATAAACATAGTTCCCTAATATCGGTTAGACTTGTAATGTCTTAGGGATTAAAAGGAGGGTAGATATCTAATTGCTAGAGTTCTCGCTCGGATATACTAATTTTATTGAACAAATTACTAATCACACAGAAAATTCAGAAATCCAAAGCTAAGTAAAATGCAATCCGATTCAAATGGTTAAGATACCAGTGTTAATGGTTTTTCTTACAACTTAATAGTTGAATATGTATTCTAGAAATGAAGCTAAGTTGAATATTTTAGTTTGAAAGATTTTTCTAAAACTTTTCTTTTTTTTTTTTTTGGATGGGTTATATACTGCCAAAGTCGTTTCAAACTGATATTTAATATTATGAAGGGAATTAGAACGTTTTCTAAAAACGTTAAAAATGAATCTGAAGACAGCTTTGGGGGTTGTAATGTTGCCACGGGCTGGGCAGTTTTTATTTCATTCCTTCCGTTGTTTGCTTTTTATATGATTCTTTTTTGTTTTTTTATTTATAAGAGCCCATACATATTTAATTTTGAAAATGTAATTTTTTTTTGTCCCAACAAGATACTTCTATTTTATAATAACCCCTATTTCATAATAAATTATGAAAGTACCAGAGCAACTGGAACTATGACTTACTACGCCTATGGCTTAAACTGTGAAATATTGAAACACGATAATATTTAAAATAGTTATATTAAAAAAAAGTAAATTAAAAAAAAAATTGAATAAAATTATTATTATCTAATGACGGTAAGTAACCTATAACCTCTAAAAACTTTTCCACTTTTACTTGCACTTTTATTATAAAATAAGGCCCAGGTTGTCCCTAATAATCTGACACTGATAAGTCAATTTTCTTCTACGTATTTATGGGAATTAATGTTACGGTGTTAAAAAAAAAAAATTTAATTACATTTCAATACTTGCTAATATTCCTTGCAAAAAAAAAAAAAATGAAATGGTATCGAAACTTAGAATTTATTCAGTTGACATCCGCATGATGGTATAGAAGGATCAATCTAATTAGGGATTGATAAATTATTTGCCACTTCTATAATTTTGTTTTTATTGAAAACTAGTTTCGAATGTTATACATTCATCCTCAGTTCTAAAAACACACAAAAAATTCAAAAATAAGCAATTCAAAAGATAGTTGGTATTAAATTCATAATTCATAAATGTTTTATAATACTGATTTATATAATTTAATATGTATAATATACCAACTATATTTTGAATTGCTTATTTTTGATTTTTTTATGTGTTTTTAGAACTGAGGATGAATGTGTAACATTCGAAACTAGTTTTCAATAAAACAAATTTATAGAAGTGGCTAATAATTTATCAATCCCTAATTAGAATTTATTTGCCGGCGTTGAAAATTCATTTTCATTGGGATTATTAAGATTATTAATGCTTTAATTAAATAACAGCTGTCGATTTCCGCTCGCTGCAATCGCTCTAGAGATATACAAGCCCCCAACGGATCCTTTTCAGTTGAGGTCGGGACCTGACTATAATTTAAATTTATGTAATGGAAATATCATGCCCACTCTTACGGACTTTCTTCCATGGAATAATCCCAAAATGTTTGATATATTGAAAAGAAAAATCTTAAAAGAAACCACAGGTATCAACAAACAAATACTTTAGAAATAATATTAATAACCGAAGCAGAAGTGATAAAAAAATAACAGGATAGATTATACAACTAATGTTGGTCGACCGTGAAATACGTTAAGTGCCCTCAAGAATATGTATTCTATTCAAAATACTTAGTTTCCAAAAAAAAAAAATTAAGGCTCTTTGAAATCGATTACGGTAATGCAGTACATAGAGGTTCTATTTTGTGTATGTATAATATTCAATTGATCTTAAGGATTATTCATCTTTTTTATGTTGTATTTCCTCTTGGTTTTAATTTAAAATAAACAAAAAACATCAAGCATCATTTAAATTCCTTAAATCAATAATATCCTGGAATTATTTTTAAAAATTTACCTGAGTCGTTCCAAGAATAGATCCTGCTTCTTGCTAACAATGATTCCCTTAAAAATCGAGAGAAAAATTTATGAATTCTTCCTTTCCACCTCGGAGTTGTCGCGGTAAGATTTTTTTTTTCTTTCTCTTTCTGTCTCATTGTCTGCACCACCCTTTCAGTGTTATTTTTCCATTTCCAGAAACTGGCGGAGCATGAGAGATCAGATATTTCTCAAGTGCCATTTTTCTTATCTCACTGCCTGGAAATATGTATCATTATTTCTCCAGAATTGCCTCTTAGTCCAACAATACACTGCTTTCTCTTGGGAACGCTTGTAGCTTTTCCACATCTTTTATTGTCAAACTTATAAAAGGAAGACATAATATAGCTAAATTATCTCGGTTGAATTGATATTAAACTTAATATTTTTCAAAATTTAAGACTAAGTTGCACAAATCTTGTAACAGTAGACTCTCGCTAATCCAAACTAATTAAAACCATCAGGGTTCGGATTAGCGAAAAATTCGGATTACAGAACGGGGATAAAAGCCAATTTATAAACAATAAATATATATTAAAAATATTTTTACAGTAGTTAATCATTTTTCAGAAATTTATCTTTTATTTATTTTATTGAGAAATGTGGTAAGACTGAAATTTTGAAGCATCTTTTTCAAATCCTCTGACTGCATATGCTTCATTATGATGAGTAAACTGCTTCGTCAAACAACGGCGAATCGCTAAATTTTACAGTTTGGCAGTACTTGAACTTTCTTCGTTCCATGGAAGCAACAAAATTTTTATTTTTTAAAAAATTACTGAGCACATAGATAGTGTATTAGCCAAAATAGAATTCCACTCCTAATTTCGATCCGAGTTCACCTCCCTCAAGACTATTTATTAGGTTAAGTGAATAAAACTGTGAATAAAGAGACGTTAACAACACGTGCTCCATATATGGGTTGATCATTGATTCGGAGTACCTGCTCACCTTTCTAAGCGATTAAAACTGAGAAAGAGCTCAATTATGTGAGTATGTACTCAGTAAAATGCTGAGTCTATGAAAGAATAGATCGGCATTAGTGAATACCTACTCACACAGTGGAGCACTTTCTCAGTTTTACTCATTTAGGAAGGTGAGCAGGTAATCCGAATCAAATAATTTCACTTCTATAATTTTGTTTTTATTGAAAACTAGTTTCGAATGTTATACATTCATCTTCAGTTGTAAAAACGTACACAAATTCAAAATACAGTTTGGTATTATTATACATATTAAATTAATGCAATATAAATTAATATTATAAAACATTTATGAATTATGAATTTAATTAAGACAAGAAATCAAATAATATGTTGGTACTCACCAAGGTTTAAGTAGATTATATCAAACGTAGATTATATTATACAAGCTTTTCTGTTTGATATAATCTACTTAATCCTTTGTGAGTACCAACATGCACTTGATTTCTTATAATACTAATATATATTACATTAATTTAATATGTATAATAATACCAAACTGTATTTTGAATTGCTTATTTTTGAATTTTTGTATATTTTTAGAACAGAAGATGAATGTATAACATTCGAAACTAGTTTTCAATAAAAACAAAATTACAGAAGTGGCAAATAATTTATCAATCCCTAATTAAATTGATCCTTCTATGCCAAAAATTATAGAAGTGGCAAATAATTTAGCAATCTCTAATTAGATTGATCCCTCTATACCATCATGCGGATGTCAACTGAAATATTTTCAAGTATACCATTTTGTTACTTCTCTTTATTCAAATCTATCCGGAGCATCTGCTCAGTTTTTTGAGGAATGAACACGTGCTCAGTTTTATTCACTTCACATAATATCGTTACTTTCTCCTCCAAAGTTAAATTGAGATGCTTCCTTTTTAAAGCGCACATTTGAAATTTAGAAAACATTTTGAACAAATTAAACATCGGATATTATTACTTATATATATATATATATATATATATATATATATATATATATATATATATATATATATATATATACACATATATATACAAATATACAAAACTGATTGGGCAGTAGGGGGCAACGTTTAGTATAGACATATGTTAATAAGAAATACCCAGGTGTTGGAAACTCATGTCTCATAGTTAATTATATTTTTGAATAGCTTAAACTACTCATTTTATTAGCAATACAATTTTGCACTTAAGATTAATTTAATGAAAAGGTCAATTAATATCCACCTATATGGGAATTGAGAAAATAAATATATTTCCAAATTTGTATTACTTATTTTTATTTTAAATAAACGGATTTTGCACAGATATAATAATGATGGTTTCATTGAAATAGTATGGAGAGATATGTCAGGAATTAATTGTGTATCCTATTTTCGAACCATAGTAATAAAATTAAAGTTATATTTAAATGTTAAAGAATTTAATACTACGGCATAATTGCATTTCAATATTTAATTCTGTCCATTACTTTCTGGGCTTCAATGAAGCAATGCATCTGCAGCGAGCTGGGACTACACAGGGTGTGAAAATCCAACAGCGCTAATTGAATTCAAGCTACACCCCATTTGTAATTGACTAATGCCATTAATTATTAATAGATAATTACTGATTGCTTATGGAAATAGTAATCTATTATAATCAGCGAGGTTTGAAATAGGTTTGTCGAAATTAATTAGTTCCTATTTGTCCATCTGAAACTGCAAATTAGAACTAGATTAAGGCATAAAAATTTATGAGTTGAAAAAAAAAATATGACATACGTTTTATTCTTGTTTAATTTTGTGGCACTAATAAAGAATCTAAACGGCTTACAAATACCATCTACTAAAATAACAACAAAGAAATATCTTATGACCTAAAAATTGCAAACAATAGAAAAACTGTTTCATTAAATGCAACATATAAAGATGTTATACTTGACATGAGGAACATCCTTATATATACATATAAGATTTTTTCAGGTATTTTAAATTAATTTATTAGGTTGATGTGGGATAAGTGCGTAATTGTCTCGTTAGATCTAAACTCTTAACTGAGAGCTTCCCTTTACGAAGCCTGAAGCCTTAACATAGATGTATCAGAAATCAGGCACGAAAGTTTAACGGGTTGTAAAAATATTAGTTCCAACCTGTTGATAAAGTTGTGACTTTCAGCTTTTGCAGTACAATTGTATTGGCGTTTATCTATCAATAGGCCTTTTTTTTTCCTTTTTTTTTTTTGTTGGCCACAAGCGGAACCTACAGAAGCTGTTCTTCAAAATACTTTTTGATTTGCATTTTTCCTTGACAGTTTTCAATTTTTTTTTAAGCGCTCGTCCGCAGTCACCCGGCAAAACATGGTAGTAAGGGGATTTGCAGACCCCTGTTGTGTGACAAGTGTTCGTGGTATACACTTAGGCTGTGGCCTGAGTGGAGGAGAGCGGTAGCGAGAACTGGCGTGCAGCGTTTTCAATTATAAAATTGATATAAATGCACCTGCCCTGGGCCAGATGGGCGGGGAGCGTGGTGCTGTTTACTGTCTCGTGTAGCGGGCAGCGTGCATCTCAAGCCTGTTTGCCCTCATAGAGCGTTTAAATTGAATTGAAGAGATTATTATAGAAATACAGAGAAAATATTTATCGCTATTCTTTACATGAATAATTTAATAATTATAATTATTAAATAATTAATAGCATTATCAAGCCATATTCAACGGTATCCAAGAAAAACTCAACCTTTTTTGAGTTCAATAAATTAATATAAATCATGTTTACATGATTATGTGGTTTATGGTTATTTAAATTATCTATTGTGTTTTTTCATATAGTATTTGTATCTATTCATTTTACCTTCTTGGATTCTCTCGATATTAAGATCCATTCCTGGGGTATCGGAGGCCCCTATGGCAAAAATACTATCGATTTTGAAATCGCGCGCTCACGTATCGATTTATTTTAACTTCTCGGATATCTTCGATATTGAAATCCATTACGGTGTTATCGGAGGTTCCTATAACAAAAGCACTATCGATATTGAATTCGCGAGGCCACGTATCGATTTATTTTAACTTCTCGGATCTCCAAAAGCTACTTTTTTCGCTATAGGGATCCATAGTATTTCTTTGTCAAATTAAATCATACCCATTTTAAATTAAACATTGGCATTTAAATTCAACCTTTTTTGATTTTAATAAATTAATATAAATCATTTTTACATAATGCTATTGTTTACGATTATTTTAATTACCTATTGTTTTTTTTAAAAACGTGGCTTCGTTCAAATGGTATTTTCATCTATTAATTTTAACTTTTCGGGTATCAATTAATATTAATATTATAATTTTTTATAATATTAAATTATAATAAATTAAATTAAATTATGTAAACATGATTTACATTATTTTATAAAAAACAAGAAAGGTTGTTTTATATATATATATATATATATATATATATATATATATATATATATATATATATATATATATATATATAATCTTTTTTGAATTTTATGAAATAATACAAATCATGCTTCCATAATTTAATTTAATATAATAATATTAATATTAATTGTTATATTAATATTAATTATAGTGTTATAGTATTTATTTGGTTATATTATATTAAGGTGCATTTATATCAATGACTGGAGCGTTTAGGTGGAGACCGTTTAGTTAATCCTCTCATAAGCACTGCCCGCTCTCCACCCAGGCCACAGCCTTACGCACACTCTTACTATCATGTTTTGTCGAGGCAATTACGGAATAGCGAAATATTTGGTTCAATACATTTATTTAATTCTATTCCACACGCCACTTTCATAACTCAATGTAGATTGTAAAATGTAAATCTCAGATAGATAATCTTTAACTTTTTTGGATGAATACACCATTATTATGATCCTCCGGAAACCGAATTATTTTGCACTCAAAACCGCTCCTGATTGAATAATGAGTCTTCCAAATACCTTGTAAGAACTTACCCCTTAAATTATCAATCTCATAAAAATGGACATGGTTGAAACGTAGGCTTTAATTTAATATTTAAACATAATCGTCTAACGAAAATTTAAAAAAAAACTCTAGCTTAAAAATAAAAAAATTAAAATCCTGCAAAGTCGAACTTTGTAAAAGTTAGTGCGTACTTCCCCCACATTACTCTATAATGTTTTGATGAATTCTTCAAAATAGAATTACATTATAGTAAGATGCTAATGTGATGTAAATTGCTAAACTTTTTATTTCTAAAGATGGGGAGGAATACCACGAAACGTCAACATATTTAACAATGTTTTAGTTATCAACTAATAAAGATATTAAATATGAAGATCTGATTGCCATATTCTGATATAAATTTTAATTGTTCACCTTTGTATATTTTCCAAATAAATTCCCATTTGTTACATCTGCTTAGAAAGCTAATTGATAACAAAATGTTTAAATTTTATGAGTTAATGACTTATTTATAATAGTTTTCAGAATGAGATTCTTTATTGGTCTGTCTTTGTTTTATGAATTAATAAATTATTTATATTTATTAACATAAAAAAAACACCAAAACAAAGGAAAGCTTTAGTTTAGAAATAACCATTGTAGGTTACATCTAGGATGCACATTTATGTTTTCTGGGTGAATTGTGACACGAATAATTTTATTTTGTCTTATTTGTAATTAATTGTGATAAATAATTTCATAATATTGCTATAATTTTAAAGGGCATTTCGATATGAACCACCATTGAATATCTTCTCAATTATCGTCTCTAGACACTTACGCAGACATTTTTTTTTTTTTGCAAGGGATTTAAAAAAAATTTCGGGGGAAATTAATAAGAATAAAGCAAATAATCATTTAAACATTTACAATCGCCAAATTTGGCGTAAGTTTTAAGGATAAGCATGAAAATTGGATCAAAAGCTATAATTAAAATAACCAAAGGTATTACTCAAAATACAAATCTTATGTTAGTGGGTATGAAAATTGTATTTTTTCGTACATTTAATCATTATCTAATTAAAGACACTGAAAAAGTCCAGTAGAAATTTTTAAGGTTTGGTGACTGTTCTGTTTATTGAAAGTTTCTTTCCTTACCTAATTACGTTATATTTTAAGTTGAAACCCTCTTACGCATTGGGTCTAACTGAGCTTAACTCTTTACTTTACCTTAAATTATTTAACTTGAAATTATTTACTTTAATTTTTTTCTCTCTCAAATCATAAATAAAAATACAAAACAAAAAAAAAAAACGTTGATTTGATACATGAAAAATTCTTCAAGAACCGTTTCTTGATTATATTTGTATCAGAATTTTTTCTTACAAATTAACTTTATAATTTTCGTTTTCTGTATTTAAATATATCAAAGTTTATTTTTTGTAATGAATCTTTAATATATTTTTAATAACTGCTATTAATGGAGTTATAAAATTTATTTATATTATTCTTTATATCTTCGTTTTTTCTTTTCTTCGTCCGAGTATTTGGCCTTCCTTCGAAAAATTTGTTATAACTCCAAATCCGCCACATTTGATTCTGGTACCGGTGATGAGCTCTAGCGGCGCTTTTAGGTATTAACAGACTGGTAGTATTTTATATTATGTTGGGACTTAAATTTTCCTAAATGTTTTTAGAGAGTTAATTTTTATTGATTTATTTATTTTAAAAAAATACACAAAGGTGTAATTTACTTAATTATGTTTATTTAGCATTTTACTGCATTTTCTGATTTTTTATTTCTGTCATTTGTTGAACTGTTCTTCTTAAATTACTAATAAAGCTGTATTATTCATCGTTTAATAAATTGATCTAGTTATAATTATTTAAAATCTTGTTAAAATATGTACTTGCAAAAAACACACTTCCTCTCTCATTTTATAATAAAATTTATAAACAATTCTGAATCAGCTGATAAATTATTTAGATTCATTAATAAATTATGTTATTCAGACCAAAGTTTTTGTTTTGTTTCTTATGTCGTAATGAATGTAGGCTTCTTCCAATATGATTGATATGCTATGCCAATTATTGAATTTATTTTTAATTTTCTTCTAATATAAATTAAAATCAAATAAGTTCTGTTATTTAAAAAAATAAATATCTATTCTGAATTTCAACTGTATAAAATAAATCCCTTGAAAAAACCGTATTCATTATTGAGCTCAAATTTGGCACTAGCACAGAAATAGAATCATTGAAATTAATTTTGTAATTTGACTCAATAAAAAGAAATATGCAAATTTTAGAAAACTAAATAAAATATTTTTGTATTTTCTCACTTTCTTTCTAGGCTATAAATTTAATTATAATTCAATTTATTTATATAATGACTAGTATTTGTAGTCATAAAGTTATTTGCATCAGTCAATATATTATATAGCAATTCATTTTTATATTACTAAAGATTTAAAACGAAGAATCGTTATAGTTACTTTTTTGTTATTTTGTTAACATTTTAAGAATGATATAATAAAATTTATGTTTTTACCTTCACATTACGAAATGTCCTTATTGAGGAGCTTTTCTTTAAATGATTGACTGATGCACTTAGAATAAATTCTTCTTTTTTGACATATAATTTTTAATAAATTATCATGAATTATGTTTTGTCATAAAAATCTCAAATTTTTTTTACCATTTTATATTTATATTTAGAGATTATAATAGTTAACTTTCAGAAGTGCAAATCATTTTTATTATTGGTATTTTCCATTGAAGTCATACTTGAAATCATACTGCATAAAGATTAGTTATTAATGGAATATAAATTTCTAGTTATGTGCGCATTAAAAAAAAAAAAATGAACCTTTTTTTTAAAAAAAAAATTAATTGAATGGATGAAGTTTTATTAGTTGAATGTTTTCATAATTTTTATAATTCCTATTTTTTTTATGATGTGAATTGTGATTTTTAAAAAATAAAATTAAAATAATTCAATTAGCATTTTCATTAAAGTATTGAAAATAACCATAATTTGAGTTTAACCCTAAATTAGTCAGTGCATAAATTAGGCAGTTTGAGCAGATTCTTCTTCTTCTTTCTCTATCTCCATCGTGCTGTTAGGTGTGGAGTAGTCTAGAACCTCCTTCTCCATTGCTCATGGTCCCATTCCATTCTTCTCATCTTTGCCATGCTACTTCCTCTGGCTCATCTGAGTCGCGCCATATATTCTTATTCCATATGATGTTATTATTATAGATATTTAGTAGAATATTGATTGGCCTTCCTCACACATTCAGTATCTCCTGAACGATCCTCGCATGATTTGTGATCGTAGACCATAATATTCAACACTATCTACAGCCCCTATGAGCTAGCCATTGCAATTTATTTGCAGATGATCTTCATCCCTGCCAAAATGCACGATCTTCCCCTTTGATGGGTTGACGATCAAACCTCTCCTCTTAAGCTATTCATTCCATTTATCCACAGCTATCTGTTGGTGATGAGTGAAATCTGCTATTTGGACTGTATCATCTGCATAGATGAAACTCGGAACTAGGTTCCTCAAGCTCACATTTGCTCTGGGTGTTCTTCGTTTTGCACCTTCCAGACATCATGCACCACCAAATTAAACAAGAGGGAGCATATTGCTAACCAAAAATGCTGTAAAGGATGCAAATCAAGAACTACCCGAACCTTTTCCCTTGGCCTTACATGGGCTGTCATGGCAGAACCTATTTGTATTTTATTTTAATCTATTTGAGGAATTGAATTAATTATAATAATTATTATTTATATGTTAAATTTTCACTAATATGGATGAAAAAGGTTATACATTTTTAATGCTGGTACAAAATAGATTTTATGAATTATTTAAGTTTGTTTTTAAGTTTAATGTAATATAAGTTGGTAGACTTTCTTAAACTTCCAGACTTTTGAGCAACTATACTACTATAGATTACTTCTAAGTTATTGATTACTTAAATTGTAAGTTTTTTTTTTTTCATATGTTAAATTCTTTTCAAGTACGATCTTGAAAGATTGGAAGTTTATTGATTGGGAGTGGATTCAGGATGTAATCTTCACTATTTTATTATGCTAATCAATTATTTTCTAACCATTGATTAATTATAATGTTATATTTATGGAATATAAAGCAGCTTAGTTGTTAGAAACAATATTGCAAGATTAAATGTTGCGAGATGTTTGAGAAAGGTACAGCAAGGAATGTTACAGGATGCCGCCGAGTTATGTCTACCAGAGCCCCTACTTGACGGCGGCAGCGGCAGCCGCCCCCAGCGGGCTCGTCACATTGCCACCGGCACCGCTGAGTCACGCTGCAGCAGTAGCCGCCGCCGCATCACAGTTCTACGAATATCAGAACGCAGCGGCCGCCGCACTGGCCGCATCTTACCCGGCCACCAGCCAGTTCGCCAATGGCTTCGATCCTTACACCACCGCTGCAGGTAAACAGTAACATCCTTAATTCAATTATATTTTGCAATTATATAACTGCTTGTCTTGTATCTCTTAAAGAGACAATTTTTATTTTATTTTTCTTTCTTTTAGTTAAAATAATAAAACCAGAATTAATAATACAATGACAACTTATTCAATGCTTCATGACTTCTCCCAATTATTAAATATTGAAGTGAATAATAGGTATATCTTTTTAAAAAGGAGCATGTATTCTCACAAAAATTTAATGAGTGTACTAAAGTATTTCCCAAAAGATTTCCACAATCATTTGAGGATGGACGAAGATACTTATTTTCTTGCATTGGTCATCCCTTTTATCTCCAAAGAAGTTACGATTATGAGGCAACCCATTCTCCCCTTTCCCACCTCCCTCTACGAAAGATTAGTAACACTGAGATTCTTAGCTACTGGAAGGAGCTACGAAAACCTCAAGTTTTCTACAATGATTTCTCTTCAGGCTCTTAAATTTTACATTTAAGCTTGAAAAATAAGATGAAACTGAATCATTGCCTTGGGGTACAAAACCTTAATGAGCATTTGTATGGAAATCCTTAGTAGGATTCAAGACAAAAGTATTTCAAAAAATGGCTTGGGTGTGGTTGAGTTCACACTCTGTGTGATATGATTAAGGTATCCATTTCAGGTTGAAATAAGGTATCTTTCATTAATTGTTCAGGCATGACGGACAGTCGCTTCCGAAATCCTCAGAGAAGACGCCAGTCTAATAAAACCATCAGGTCAATCACAAGCGTGACTAAGGGAGCGGAAAAATCCGACCTCAAAGCCAAAAAGAATTGAATTTCGTTGGAGATTTTTCGGCCTCTCTCGTCCTCGACAAGGCTTTCAGTCTGTTCGGGCCAAACCTTGAACAAATCCCGTTCGTGTTTGGGAGCCTTAACAATGCCAGGCTCCCTCATTGTCTGACTCCAAATTTTTGGCATTTACAGGATGAAAAAAAAAATCGTCCTATTTTCATTTAGTAGAATTTCTGAAACCTTCCCCGAACCAGCAAAACGAGCTGTCGTTGGGCTTGAGTACTACACTGCACAACGCTTGAAACGTTATAACGAGACGAATATACTTCTCACTCTTTGACGATTGGTTGAAGCTCTCTTATCATTTACCTAGGCTATGACCACCAATTGTAGAAATATCACCGATTCTAGAACGACCCTTGCGCGGGCTACTAAAGTTTGTTTTTAGTCTTTGTTTAAAAATAATTAACTGTTTCATTGCCACTATATAGTCATTTCAGTTCAATTATGTAAAGCCACCTGATACCTTCCAGTTCAAAGATTAGGATATTATACATTTATTATAACTAAACTCGATCTTTCAGAGTAGGGTGCAAGATTCAGAAAAGCAGTATGGTTATCAGCCGGTTCTAGGTCTGTTGAATACGACCCAGAAATGTTACATTCCACTAAAACCTACTTGACAATTCTCTTCCTCAGGTCTTGAGATTCAGAAACATAAAGACTTTAAATTGAAATTCTTTCGCAGTGCAGGTTTTAAAAAAATCTACCATTTCTAGGTTGGTCTTGAACATTTTCCCGTGATAGACCCTTTTACAATGGGCATCCAGCACTCCAGTTATATTTATTCTTGTTTTATTTATGTTATTAAAGAAATATATATATTCTATATGATGTAGAATTTAAATAAAAATGTATATTTCGTAAGTGGGGTTGTTGGCCTATAGCAGGGGTGCCCAACCCAAGGCACCCAAGAGTTCGGAATTGGCATATGGCGGCCATTTTTAATTCTGATAAACAAAAAAAATGAAAGTTCTATTGTATAAATAATAGTCATTACCTGATTTGATTTTATTGCATTAAGGGAAACCCTATTTTTTTTTTTTTTTTTTAAACGCCTGTACTATATCTGTACGTTAAAGGTAAACTGTCATAAGTACAATTTTGATTTATTATTGTAGTTGTATTATTCTGACCATATTTTTCTTGTATAGGTGCCGTAGATGGGCTAAAAGGGAAATAAAATATGCAGCAATTAAAATATAAAGATTGAACACCATCTATAACGAGCAATACAGTCCGAAATCTGAAATCTCTTTTTGCTCTCCTACATAACATAAAATGCTACTTACAACTGTTCACCTCTGCCGTTCAGATATAGAAATAATTATTGAAAAGGCCACAGGGTATAAGTGGGGTTGGAATATCGAAACACGATACATCGATATATCGGATTTGAAAAACCGATATTTTCTACGATATCTTAACATCTGATATATCGATATTTTACAACGATATATCGGCGATACTGATATTTTAAACTTTGTTATATTATTTTAATTAAAAATTTTCGTTATTCTTTATCATATTTTTAATTGTATTTGTGATCTGTACTTTGCATTTCAGCTGTGGCACGCCTCAACACGAGGAACCCTTGATTGTGTCACGCGTTATAAAAAGGTTGGGCACGCCTGGCCTATAGGAATACTCAGTATCCTTTGTAGTCCCTTCCCTCTTCACACCGCAGTTTCCTTGTACTATCAGGAATGAAACGTAGTCCTAGATTATAGGACAACTTTCTTTATCATCCCAAAGAGTTATGAACCATTTATAATTAAAGTCTAAAGTAATAAAATCTTTCTAATGTCAATTAAACAAGATAAGTTGAAAGAGATAAAAGTCATAGATTGGAATGAGGCCATTTGGCAGCGAGCTATATTCACGGCAGCTTATATTCAGTGGTAATTATTTGAAATTGCATTAGGCTGTTATTTCTAGACTCTTACAGCATTCCTTTCGGCGCGCTCGAATATCTTGTCTTTGGTCTATTTATAGACTTTGGCTTGCGTATCAGGAAACATCTAGAAAACCTTCTTAGTTTTGGAGGTTTATTTCTGGATAGTAAGATTATTATTCATCTATGGCGCATCAGATAAACAAGGATTAATGCTTAAGGAATTAAAATAGTATTTAAATAATTCAATTTAGTATCATACTGTGGTTTTAAAAATACAAAAATTCCCGATCTCTGGTTTTGGGTCGAACATTTATCGTCTATGATCGTAGACGTGCGCACGGTGGGAGTGTCACAAGTGCACAGGCACCTGCTAATAAATCAGTCTTTTATCTTTTATAGACCAAAAGTGTTAATTTTTTGGTTTAATTTTAATACAAAAACACCCAACTCGGGAATATGGAATGATCACTACAATACTGTATGCCTGTGCAGGGTATGTCTTTGATATTAACTGTGGTTCGACTCTGCCGTCGGGAGATCCTTTTGTGGCAACCCAGTCCCTTTAAATTGGGTATAAGCAAACAATTTAAGGAAGAACCTTTTAGTGCGCATGCGCCTAACAATAACATCTTATCATTGAAATATCAATCAACTTAGGAATTAGCGCACGCAATTGAAAGAATGTTAAAACAAATTGGTATATTTGACATGGCAGATGTCTGAAGTTGAATTGAGCCAGAAGAGTATCTACCCCCTGGTTGATCCTAACCTTTGGCACTTCCATTTGGCAGAGATCTGACCTGTTGCTCCATCAGTTCTTGAAGTTCTTACCTGCCAAACTGAGGCATTAACCCTCATCCAATAATCTCAGTTTCTTGATTTATGTCTTTCTCTGAGGTATCTTCAATGGCCCCCTACCTGTAGATTCTGACTAGGGCATTTGATTTGTTATTCTCCCCAGTATCAAGAGATTTCCTTATGTTTATTATGGTAAATTCCTATTTATTTATTTTTCATTTAAAGAAAATTATTTATAACATTTTATTGAAACTGTGTTAATAGGTTGTCATTCTCAACTATTTTATCTTTGACCGCAAAAGGATATCGATGATAGAATTAAATTAATACCTCCAAAAAACATTGCATTTGTTTAGAGAAAGTATGTTTTCCAAGAACGTAGATATAATAATTTATTGGGGCAAGGAAGTAAATTCTAAAATTTCCTTCCAATTTTGACTGGATTTCCAAATTTTATTTTATTTTTTCTATTCAAATACGATATTGTAATGATAGAACCTAATTTTTTAACTTTAAATTTTAGTAACTGTTTGATTAAATGTTTTAACACAATTTTTGCAATTTGAAATAGATTATCAAATTTCAATTTCTCAACAACCAACTCTTTGTTTGGGCTTTCAACTTATTGGTAGGAGGGAGAGTGATAGAGTGACACCTCCTACCCTCCTATGGCTTATATATATATATATATATATATATATATATATATATATATATATATATATATATATATATATATATATATATATATATATATATATATATGCTTTATTATTAAATCTCTGAATCAATGGATGTCTTTTTTGGTGCTAGAACAGGCTGGTTAAGTGGGTTAGGTAATGGTCAACCTACTCCTGATCCTAGGTTCGAGTTTGGCTATGGAAGTAAAATTTATTTGTTTTATCAGTGAATCAACTTTAACAGTGAGTGTTCAGTAGATTTTCCTCTAGTACATCCAGTCTTTATAAAATAGGAACCTGACCCTTCGATGTTTTTAGAATAAATTTATCCTAAATTTATTTTTTAATATATATGAAAAATTCTACCTTTTTAGCATTTGTTCTGCTGCTCATTTAATTAAACATTTTAATAATTTTAATGCCAATAGGTTATCTCTTTAAAATAAAATTATTAAAGATCATTTCTTTTATATAAAATTATTATATTTAATGGCACATCATATTAAAATTTAACTCTAAATAACTTCTGTACCTCAGAATGGGCTGATGTGCCCCACCTTTACGGCAAGCTAAATTGGTTTTTTCCCTCCAACCATAGACAATACTTCCTCGGATCTTTCCTGTACCAAACTATCACCACCCAACACCCTTCCTACATCTGCAGCCTCCTACAAATCAAATACTCGGTCCACGCACTGGAAACAAGGTCGTGCTTTTCTGACCTCTATATCCCTTCCCACAGAACCAAAACATTCAAGCGTTCCTTTCTCACCCATTCCTCTACCCTCTGGAATTTCTTTCTTTCTAATACCTTCTATGCTTCTTCTCTATCCTCATTCAAATCTCTCCTTTTCCAACACCTTATTTTTTTCTAAAATGATGCTCTCTAATTACGAAATTTCAATTTAAGATGAACATCTAGATCAGAAGTAAAAAATAGTTTTTAATGCACCAGCTTTGCTAATCAACTCATTACTTTTGTATTTCTCATATTTTTCTTTTTTCGTTTTTTTTTTAAATTATTATTTTATTTTTTTCAGATTAATTATATTTTTTAAGACAAGAATTTATATTGTTTGCTTATTTATTTCATTGAAAATATTGTAAACTTTTATTGATTTTTATTTTGTTGGCCAGATATTGTTTCTGTTTTACTTTTTTGATTGTATTATTCTTAGAGTACCTCATCCCAGAATAAAGATCTTCATTTTATTCTATATATAATTATATTTATATACAATACAATATATTTATATGCAATATATATATATGCAATATATATATATATATATATATATATATATATATATATATATATATATATATATATATATAATTTTAGTGCCTTCTGATTATTATTATAATTGAAATGATCATATTTATTAAGTACAATGTAATGATCTGTTTTGGCAGGAGCTGCCAGTTTCGTGACTCCATATACGTATGCTACATTACCGCAAGCAGCAGCAACTATCCCGACAACAGGAGCTTTCACCGGACTATCGCCGTACACAGCAGCTGCTGCCCAAGCTGCGACCCTCCAAGAGGCTAGGCTCCAGTGACCCCTCCTCTAGGCTTAGGCAAGGAACATGTTTCAGAGCAAGTCCAGTGCAATATTGGCAATACTGAAAATACTGACTGCTTTTCTTTTATTATTTTCTTATAAACGTGAATATATTTTGAGGTTGGACTGTCTTGTCATGAAGCATAGCAGGTACTGATGGAGGTGTGCATGATAAGAAAACACTGAATGAAAAGCATTTAATGTCCTAGTTGTAAGTCAAATTTCACTAAGATATTTTACGGTTAGGAATTTCTGTTTTTAAAAGCATACCTAATTATCTATATTTAAATAATTTTGTTAGAATTTTTTTTTTATTATAACTCTTTCTGCTATTTGCAGAAATATCACTTTTGGTATATAATTTATTAATGTTTCCTTATTTATTTATTTATTTAAATCCAGCTTGTTATCTGTTATTTAAAATTACTGTTGTGAACTTTATCTTGAATACTTCATATATTTAAATATCTTACATCATTGTGAATTTTGATCCAACCATTAAATTTCCTGTATTTGAGATAATGTACTGTATTTTCTTAATTGACAATTTTATATGGTTGGATCTGTTAGGATTATTTGTCTCATTTTACAAGACAATGTGAAAATTATTTGTAAATTTACATTGATTAATGTAAATATTTAAAAAAAAAAAAAAAAAAAAAAAAAAATGAAGTTCCCTATTGTGAGAATATACAATAGGAATTTACCGAAATTAGACATTTATACAAATATTTTCCATTGTTCTTCTGAGATTTGTGAAAAAAATCCCGATAATTTGTTAATCTCCAGCTTATGAGGAAAATGTTTTTAGATATTGATAAAATATAGACTGTGCATTGTAAAGGTTGTAATGATGCCATTCATTGACAGAAACTTTACGCAATAAATCATTGTGCTGAGACATGTTCCAAGTTAATTTCTAGAAAAATTATGTAGTTTAAAAGAAGAAAACCTCTTAGACAAGAAGTCAAAATGGTTGCATTGTTATATTTATTTACATTTTAATAATTAATAGCGTTTATAATGGGAGAAATTGCATATAATGCATATCATTTCTACAAGTCAGTTGCCTGAATATGAATGCACTTACATATATTCATGCATTAATGAAATCAAGTTACCAAAATGGCAACTGTTGTTTGGAATCTTGATAGACTGACTGGTTATTATATTACCATATTCTGTGGTTTTTATGAGAGAAAGAAGAGTTAAGAGGAAGAAGATAGTTTGGCAACAATATATAAATAAATGAAATAAAACTTGAGTAGGAGACTGTATATGTTCAACAATATGTTTGTTCTAGTCCAGTTGAATTTGATATGAGAGAAAGTTGAAAGTTTTAGTATTTGCATAAACTATCAGATCTATGTTGGAGTGGTTGTAATTTTTTATTTTTACAACAGAGAAAAGTAATGATTTATTAAAACAAAAGTAATAATATGGTCAAAATGTCTACTTCTGGCGTTAAAAAAACAGATCATTTCCATCTACTCTGAAATGTGGTTGGTGCATCTTAAACATGGTCACAGACAGCACTACAGTATATATTTTTGCATTAAAAAAATATTTTCAAAGTTAGTTGTAGTTGATGAAGTTTTGAGGCGACTTTGAGATGTGTGTGGATCCCTTTAGCTGTTCGACCATGCATACTATTGACAGCCTGAGGACATATTAAATTCAACTGTCATTGACCTCTTTGTATATACTCTTTTAGAGAGAACATCAAAGAAAACGACCAAAATTGTTTGGGATGTTTACTAATACATTTGTTAAAGTAATAGCAGCCACAAGTGTAACTATTAGGTTATATTTCTACAATTGTTAAACTTTAAGATGATTTATTGAAACAGGTTGAATTGCATTTAACCATAGACACATTTAATTTTACTTTTCACTATGTTTTTGACAAGAAAAATCATGTCATTATTTTGCTCAAGTGTTTCATCAATAATGTTGGTATGATTTTGTTATTAACCACAAATTAGTCATTTTTCTAATCATTTTATGGTATATATTTTGTATTTTTACTGATTAATTGTATAATTTTATAGATTTAACTTACCATTTGACTCTTCCAATAAGTCTCCCCTTTGTTGTTACCTTTTCGTTACAAAGCCTCATTACCTTGTAAACCATAATTTTTTAATGTTGCAAATTTGTAGATTTTTCATACTCATATAATAGTTAATTTAGAATTTCCTAATATCTAGTCTTAAATTAAAACTTGTGTTAAAATAAGGACAATAATTTTGTCTCACTATATGTATATATTATATATACGTAATATGCAATAAAAATATTATTATGCATAGTAGGCAGAATTGAATTGTAATTATTATAATTAGTAGTAATTATTTTCATTTTTTTTGTTTCTTACTTTTCACATTACTTTAAATGAATTTTGTAACTTATTTTGAAAAACATGATTGATGATGTAATTGTGTTGGAAATAATTAATTTTAACATTTTTTTATATAAAAATCCTGAATTGTGTGAAAGAAATGGAATTGTATATATATAATTCTTCCTCCAAGAATT
Source organism: Rhaphigaster nebulosa (assembly GCA_948150685.1). Taxonomy (NCBI): domain Eukaryota; kingdom Metazoa; phylum Arthropoda; class Insecta; order Hemiptera; family Pentatomidae; genus Rhaphigaster; species Rhaphigaster nebulosa. Next base: position 149,348,506 of record OX411309.1, read on the forward strand.
AAAAAAAAAAAATTATGTGTTACGAGAGTCTTAAGCATCTACTTATGTTGAAAAGAAATTAATGGCTGCTACACGATATGATTACCCTAGAAACATGTTTCAGAAACTGTTGTCAAGAAAATAGTTTTCTACTAACTGTAAGTAGATAAATCATGTATTGTTTGTTATCTGATTTACCTTGATTGATATCTGATAAACATTTGAAATGGAAAGAAAAAAAAAAATCAAGGTTGAATTTGCAAAATATATAATGATTTTAACTATGTGATCATACAGAGATCTTAAGGATATGATTTCCATTAGGAAATATAATAAATAATATAATAATAAGAATTATTGGTCTTTTATTTAGAAAACATTATACAATGTATTTATGCATTATAATACATAAATATAAATACAATGTATTTATACATCTGCATGAGGTAGGGATGAGTAAATTTTATTTCTTTGTACTCTATCTTATATAAAACCCGATAATGTATGCCACCTATAAGAATTGCCCTCTTTGCCTCTTAACAGTTCACTGCCTGGCTCCGTGAGCTAATTATTAGAATTATTTTATGTATTGGATATTTCTTAAATGTTCCAGTTAGTATGTTGGTTCTTTTTTTATCAACTAAAAAAAAATCAATGACGTCAATCCTAACTAATTAACTTGTTAAGTCTATGACTTTGAGTTTCTATGATAAAAACTAGCATCTCTGTGTTAAGATCAATATTTTATCATTAACAGGGCAGGTGATTTATGTAAAACTTACTGATCTAAGGTAAAAGATTTATACTATTCTTTTGAAGAAAAATAAGGGAATATTAAATTATTAATAAGGGAAGATTAAAATCTATTCACACTACCTTTCCAGAGTTAATAAAGATTTTTAGTGGCATTTATAAGCTACAGTATAACTAAGAAGTAAATGTTATAACCAAATCTTTGTTTTATATTTTTCATTCTTATTTTATGTGTTTAAATGAAAAATCCAAAATGATCAATATATTTTTAAAATGTACCGTGAATTAAAAGTGAAAAAAAAAACAGTTTGAAAATTATCATCATAAAGTAGCCAAGATTATGACTCTTAAGACCGAATTTTTTTATGCAGAACAGGCTGTGTATGCAGTTAACAATGTACTTTAATTGTTCTGATTATAGAGTTTCCATCCTCGTGTTAAAAGTTATTAATAATAATAGAGATCTCCTGAGGTCCAAACAAAATGTATGTATTGATATATTTTATATAAGTCATTATTTTGCACCAACTGTACATTCATCACACTAGACAAATACGATTATCTCTTATAAGCACATTTATATCTATATATATAGGGAATCTCTTGGTGCAGTAAATATTTAGCTGTTAATACCAATGTTTCCTTTTTCATTAAAGTTATTTATTTGTCTTATGGATCATTTGTATCCAAATATCTCTTATATTTAGTAATATATAAATACTATCATGTTAGTTCCATATGTAATTGTACTTAAGAACTTAATTGTATGTCATATGTGTAATGCATACTTCTTTATTTATAGAATTTAGATTCTTAAGTTTATGTAGATACATTTTATATTACTATTTAAAATATTTATTATTATATACTTTCGTATATACATATATATGTCTTGTTAATAGGAAGGTGTAAAATAGGTTGTGAAATTGATGTTCTATCAAGTCAAAATATATTTAAAAATTTTAAAAATATATATAACCAAAAAAAAGTAAAAAAAAATGTAGCAGGTATACCATTGTCTCTATGACTTAGATACATATCGTTTGATGTGAAAGCGATTTATATAAGAGGCCTAGATATTTTTCAATTGACAAAAAAATTAAAATAATAAAAAATTGTTTTCATTTTCATATCTTTGTGCCTTTACATATTAAGAGAGCACAATCTTTGGAAATAGTTAAAAGAATAATATAATTTATTACATATCCGTCCGCTACCCACAGTCTATATATAGTGGTATTCTGTACAATACAACCTGTGCCTTCCAATGCATAAATCGCTCTAATTTTTCACTTTTTTATAGGACTAAGAGATCATTTCAAATATTATACCATTTAAAATACATTGTTGTCATAATATATACATAATTTATAATAAAATATAGTTGTTAGGTGTAAAATCATAGAACATGTAGTATTGTAATTAATAAAATTTTGAAAAGCCAAGATTTTCTATTTTAAGTTCATTATTCAATCCCTTTAATAAAATTAATTATAAAATCCCCTTCCCTCTCCAGTAACCATAAACTCAATTTTATTACAATACATATTTAGAATAATTAAGAAAAATAAAATGCAAATATAAAGATAGGATAAACAAAATATAAATAATTTAAAAAAAGTTAGCATAAAACATCATGGATGAATAAAAAAAATATTACTATCAGACAAGGAAATTAAATCTAATTATTTTAAGTCTGAGAGAAGAATAGAAGAGAAATCACGAATATATTTTTATTGTATTCAATCACTCATATTTTATTAACAATAGGGGTACTAGAATTCACCTACCTAGAAAGATGGGACCAGGTCACTTGACCCGCTAACTACCTTTTTTCATACCCTTTAATCTCAATTTTAATTTGACATGGTTTTATTTCAACACATTCTAAAATGTAATAAATGAGGAGATTCAATCGCAAAGGTTGAAATAGTTTTAAATATCTGTAGAATAAAATTTAATTTTATTAGATAATAAAAAATTAAATCAAATGATATATCTATGAAAATAATCTAATTATGCTAATAATATAAAATTATAATTATATAATAATAATTATACTAAAACAATCATTTAATCAATTATTTTTACACTTGTGTATTATATTATACGATGAAGATTTAGCACTAAATTTTCCAATAAATGTTTTTACAATTCATACAAATGTTTTATGATTTATTCTCATATTTTTGTCGGATTTGGCATTGTTTTCATTTTTGCACTCTTTGTGGAATAGCTTCAAACATCGCAGGTCATAAATCTCATTTACATTGTCTGAATTCCCGGAGCCCAAAACAAAAGGGTCAATTATGGTTTTGAAAGAAATAGATTTAACTCCTGTAGAACTAAACATTTTCCGAAATAAATAGAAAGTTGTTAGAGGGTCAAATAACCCTTTCCAAGCCTTCTAAGTATAACTGCTTGTTGATTTTTAAATAAAAATAAACAAAGTCAAGAAGTTATATATAAAAACAATAATTTAAAGGTACTGATAAATAAATTTAACACTCTCATTTTGTGGAAGTAACCACTGGCCGGGTGCCTATTTTTGAAAAATTAAAGATGAAATAAAAAAATTAATAATAAAAGAACATATCGGTCGATTTAAGGATGAAGTACACTGCTTGAAAGCTAAAAGTCTACTGAAACCAACAGTTGATACCTGGAATGGAAAAACAATCCCCACCAGGGATGCTGGGATAAAACTGAATGGGAGACCAAGGAGCTCCCGTCACTGAGGACCACCTGTCTCTGGGAAAAAACAGGCGGGTTTCACCTGAGTGTGTTAAACACTCAAAATGGGTCATCCTTCAAGTGTTAATGTCGTTCTCAAAGCTGACATTTCATGAGATAAAATCAGACATACACTGTAAATGGTCCAGGTAACTGCGTTTTATGGTATATTTACAAAGAAAAAGATAGAATCTACTGAAGACTATTTACTTACAATGCTGAATACATTGTACTACATTCACAAATTTACTTTTTTATTTTTCTAAATATTTTTGGATTAAATCTATTTTTATGACAATCAATGGGGTCCTATAGTTGCCTGGCTTCCTTTGGCCTTCTTAACAAAGATATCATTACAGTCAGAAACACATTGGCTTTTGTTGTGGCCGCCTTCAAGTTCTCATTCATCACATTTTTTCAATTTTTTTCACATTCTCTTAAGCGACCTACACACATGGAGATATCAGTTCGTGAACAATGGTTCGTGGCTCTCCACACACTATACGAACAAAGGAAACCTTATGAACCGTTGTTTATCAGCTCTACACACATGGAACTTGGTTCGCCGAACCGTTGTTGGCGAACTGATGTTCCCATGTGTGTAGGTCGCTTTAGGCCTGACTGTTTCATAAACTATAGTCTTGCTGTTCTACTATCATGATTTTGTTTCTCCATCGGCCAGTCTATCCATTATCTCTTGTTGGCCCCATTTTGCTTCCAAAATACTTGGCACCATCCAAAATAGTACTAAAGTACTAAAAGAGTCTTTTATGAAATTCCTGTTCTTTTTGGGAAATAATCACTCAATTCACAGGTGTTTCATTATTGTCCAAAACTTTTATATTTTTGTGATTAGATGACTACTGTGAACAATTTTAGATTTCAGTTACTGAAAATGTCAAAGCTGAAGGCATTACATCCTTGCTAAAGTAAACCATTTGAAAACTTATTTACTATTATGCAATCAACGCCAAATACCTTACCAACAATTTTAATTTCTACTTTGGATTAATAATTCTTAACATGAGAAATGGGTCTGCTAAAAATAAATGTATTAAAAGATAAAAAATAAAATTAATGTGACTCAGTTTAAATAATGTTAGGTGAAATTGATTTATTATTTCTCATTGTTTGAAACGTTGTAAATATAAGAATAATAAACGAAACAACACTGTTGGTGGCAACACTGGACAGGAGTACCAATTATTGTGGATCAGAGGTATTATTAACAAAAAACACAAACAAGTAAGACTTGATACTTCCACAATGGCGCACACAAAGCAACAAGAAGTAAACAAGATAGATGGAATGAATCGGAAAGAAAAAGTAAACCATGAAGTAGAAGTAAACAAGATAAAGGAAGAAGAAATTAACAAACAACAAGAAGTAAACAAGATAGATGGAATGAATCAGAAAGAAAAAGTAAACCATGTAGTAGAAGTAAACAAGATAAAGGAAGAAGAAATTAATCAGCAACAAGAAGTAAACAAGATAGATGAAATAAATCAGAAAGAAAAAATTTACCTGGAAATAGAAGTAAACAAGATAAACGAAATAAGCGAGGAAGAAGAAATAAAGCAGCAACAAGTAGTAAACAAGATAGATGAAATAAACCAGAAAGAAAAGGTATATCGGAAAGATGAAGGTAAACCTTCTCTCTTTGATGTGGGGAAACATCTTAGGGGTAAGGTAAAGAAGAAGATAAAAATGTTTGCATTTAGTTAACTTAAGTATAGCTGAACTGCTGGACCTCGAAAAGTGTATATAATTAAGGCTTTAAAAATTGTGTAGTTGTTAGTTAAATTTATGTAAATATTACAGTGTTGTATTAAGTACTTAGTAAGTATATTTAGCAGCAGAATTAATTTTAAGAGAAATAATAAATAATTTAGGAAGGAAATTGTTAGGTGAAATTGATTTATTATTTCTCATTGTTTGAAACTTTGTAAATATAAGAATAATAAACAAAACAACACTGTTGGTGGCAACACTGGCACAGGAGTACTTGGCTTAAAAGGATAGCATGGGTCCCTCCCTTTCTGTTGCTTTGTGTGCGCCATTGTGGAAGTATCTAGTATTACTTGTTTGTGCTTTTTGTTGATAATACCTCTGATCCACAATAAATAAATCATGAAACATTTTATCACTACCTTCCATAAATGCATCTTCTGTAATGGCCATCATTGGTATGTTTAAAGTATCAGCCTTCAAATCATACACGACGTACTGCTGCTGAAGTGTTAGACGAGTAGGAGGATCAATTCCCAGACTCGTTTAGATTAGGATCTCAAGTAGGTTTATAGGATGGTAATCCTTGGAGATCAATTGCGATGACTACCAAGGAACAGTATCGGAGATCAAACCGATCGGGTAAGGGAATACTGGGTATCGGAGATAAAGCTGGCCATCTCAGGAGGCAGAGAAAAATTTAGGAACTGAGATACCGGTGATCAAGCTGGTCACTGCAGGAAAAAGTAGGAACAGAGATCAAGCAGGCCACCTATGGAAGGTAGAGGAAAAGGTAAGATCTGAGATAATGGAAGTCAAGCCCACTACATCTAGAAAGTAAAAGAAGAAATAACAACAGAGATACCAGAGATCAAGCTGGCCACCTCTGGAAGGCAAAGGAAAAGTCAGGACCAGAGATATTGGAGATCAACCGAACCACCTATGGGAGATAGAGGAAAAGATAAGATTGGAGATACCGGAGATCAAACCTGCTACATTTGGAAGGTAGAGGAAAACATAGGTCCATAGATATTGAAGAGAAAGCTGGCCACCTCAGGAAGGCAGAGGAAGAAGTAGAAACAGAGATATCGAACATCAAGCCACCAACCTCTGAGAGGCTCTACCTAAAAAGGTAGGACCAGAAATACTGGAGATCAAGCCAGCCACCAATGGGAGATGGAGGAAAAGGTAAGATCAGAGACATTGGAGATCAAACCCGCCACATCTGGAAGGTAGAGGAAAACATAGGTCCAGAGATACCGAACATTAAGCAGGCCACCTCTGGGAGTCGCAGAGTCGTAGTGGATATTATCCACGAACCATATTACAGTTCATTAGGTAGTAGGGCTTAAAAGTAGCTCAATTTATTGAATTGGAATAGTCAAACACAGAAACAAAACCAAATGATAGAACTGAACATTATATAATTGTGTAATAAATATAACTTGAGTCATAATCACGGCCAGATCCGTTTTTACTAACACATGAGTTACATCTTGTTTTCTTCTCTTTACATAAAAGTTACACTTTGATTTCATCCTCTGTCTGTCAAGCTCTTTCGTTATTAAAACCGTCAGAAACGTGTTAAAAATGTCACTTCTATATGATATTCGGTAACATGTAACCGGTTTTTGTGTGCTCCTGAAAAATTTTACAAGTGGATCTGTATTATGAATTTTGCAATTCATTATCTAAAAGAGAGAAACTAAAATGGAGCGGGAAAGATTTTCCCCCTCGCTCTGCTCGGTCTAACCCTGGTCCATAGGTTCCCTCTGGACTAGATCGGATACTAATAATCTATATACTTTGCATATGCAACTCTGGTCCCATATAAGAAAGGTAAGCTAAATTTAAGCTACCAGGTTCATACACTGTTTATAGAGTTAATCCTCTCCTCTCTAATAAAAAAAATCTGGTGCGGTGCGCGCATCACACAACTTTCCTTACCGTCCTATAATAATTATCTTTTTAATACAATTTTAAAGAGTTCACATAAACACTGCTTCTAATAAACTCAGCAGCATACACATCTTCTCCCACTTAAGTACAATAAAAAAGATTTTTAAACAATTTTAGTACAACAATCCTGTACACTACCTATATATTTTAACTTTGTCAAGTTGCAAATATATTTTAATAGTTTCTGGTTTAGTTTCCATGAAAACATTTTCTTTCCATTAAATAATGTGAAAGTAGAAATTATTAAGTTAATTTCTGCTTTTGCATTCTTAAATTACTTTATTACAGAGCGTATTGTTTGCAACAGATTGGCGGATTAGTGGGTGGGAGTATCCGTCTTCTTTCAGATGCACTTGGTTATCCATCTAGGGTCTTGTGCTTCTCATAAAATACACTATATCTTTGCTAATACTGGTCCGATTTTGATAATTCGTTTATTATTTTTTAGATAATTTAATTACCGTTCATACAATACTACACATAATTTACTGTAGAATGCATACTTTTTATGCTATGCGCAAATAAAATATTCTTTCCATCATAACTTTTTTCCCTGCAAATGAAAAGTTAAAGACCTTTATGAAGAATAATTTAGGCAAGTTCCATCAAAATCGTTAGAGCCATTTTCAAGAAAATTGTAAAAATCGATTATATAAAGTGGCACTTCCGGTTAGTCGATTTTGACGAAAATGTTGCTGTAACATCACATGCATGTGCCAACCTTAAATACGTAATTTCAGTATCCTACGACTTTTCGTTTTTGAGCTAGACTGTTCACATACACACATACACAGACCATTTTGCGAGACTTGGTCATTTAGACCCAGGGGACCTACCTTAAAACGTGTATTTCCGTCGAAAACTCGAATTCGAAAATTTTCATGATCGCAATACTTCCCCTTACTATATACTTCATATATAGGTAAGGGAAAGCAAAAAGGATGATGATTATTTTATGCTATTATAATTATTAGAACTTTAGAGGATATGCTCTAATAATTGAATCGGAATATGAATTGGATTAGAATTAAATATAATATCTTTTAGCCCTCTGATTTTATCCAAAATTAATAAATGCTACCTCTCTCTCTGACGGCCAACAACTTAGGCAGAAACATTGGCACACAATGAAATAAGTTTTTCTTATTTGTGTGTTTCTTCATTGACAGCAACCCCAGCCAAGTTTTTCCTTCTATTAGTTCCATGGTCGAACTTCCATCAAAAATGATAATAGTAATTTATTTGTAATCAATTCTGACAAAGTAGCCATTTCCCTGTGGTTCTCGAAATTTTTGACTCCAGCAGACCTCAACATAAATGATGGTGAAGCACTAAATAAGGAGGTTCATGACCTAATTTTTAATAACTGAGTTATTCTCTAATATTCATTCTAAATAAAAATGTCAATGTATTAATAATAGTAACGTGTATTAATATTATTCACACGTACCATTTTTTCCTACTTTTTTTTAAAAATTAATAACAAAATAAATAATTTAATAATTTTTCTATTTATTGCAATATTTTCATGAAAAATTTAATCATTAGTAAATTAATTTTATAAATAAGGGTAATTGGTCTCTAAACAAGGTATGACTAAAAATAAATTATAAGTACACAAATATATATTATTCACATCAAATTTATATGATTAGGCACCAAGCATACAATAAACAAAATTATACATACCAAATAAACCTCTAAAATAGAATGTCTTATTATTAATATATACTTAACAAAAAATCATAAAGGGGAAATGCCATCCCTTGAAGCCAGCCTTAATTAAAATTAATCAAATCTATATGTTTGTCATTCTCACAGAAGTGGTCACTTTTGTGCCACATGATATTTATTTTGACTTGGAATATCTTAGGACCCTGAGACATAAATCTTACTAAAGCCAGCTTTTTACAAAACTATACCACATTTTAAATGTTTTAAAATTATTTGTACATGTACCAAAACATACCCCCGAAGTGCTCCAGATTCATTCTCCTGTGATGTCCCAAGCTCTGAGTCGGTTAACATTCAGGTTCTGTGGCTATCTACTTCATCAATTCTAATTTTTTACAGTTTGAGAAGAATTGTCAAAATCTTAGCAAAAAAGGATGTTAGAACTTAAAAACTTATTTTTTAAACTTTCCCATAGGTTATTATTGTTCATTTCCCTGACAATTTTCGAATCTTGAATCCCACCGATCTGATTTGGCATGAAAATAATGAAAAACACATCATCAGTTATTTTGATCCCAATACTATCATCCATAAATTCCCTCTCAGTTTAAAACCTAATCTTCCAGAATGAGATGATCCCCAAAAGTGTATTGGTTATGGTTAATGTTATTCATTCCCCTGTCACCAACAGTTTTTACGGGTCAAGTTTTCTCTTAACTTATTTATTCATTAATGAATGCTTGTATGGTACTGTTTAAGTTTTCTAATTAGCAAAGCGCTAGTAATTTTTTTTCTTTTAACAGTATTTGAAAAATCTTTAAAGTTCATTCTCCTGTGCTAAAGTGAATAAAAAATAATAAGGGAAAGAAAAAAAGAGGGTGAGGGATGAAATTTAGCTTACATTGAAGCTTCATTCTAATTTCAGTGAAAATTAGGCAATAAAAATATGCCAATGAAAAACAAACATTTCATTTTGGTGGCAGTTGACAACAATACCCTGTTCATAGAGCTGTAGTTAATTACAAGAAATACAAATATGTAACCCTCAATCAACAGTGTCTTTGAACTTTACAGGGATGGGCATATTTGTAATAAAAAATATGAATATGAATATATTAAAATTCACTCTTGTAAATACGAACTCATATGTATGAATATATATATTCATATTCAAAGCTGTGAATATGAATATATTTGTATTCGTATTCATAGAAAATTTATTTTGTGAATATATTCGTATTCATATTTGTGACTACGAATACGCCCATCTCTGGTACCTTATTAGGTCATTTTGATCATGGACCTGCTGCTGTTTAGGTAGATTTCATATCTTTATTCATGAACATCATAGCATCTCTACCGTGGATACTTTAATTTTTGATCAGATGTATTTCAATTCTGGAATTTATTGGTGCTCTCTGAGTAACATACTATTCCTTTAGATGGTTGAAGGAATAGTATAACATAATAATAAAAATTTTTTAGTTCTGGAAAAAGGTCAAGACCTTAAAGGGTGAGAGGAGAAAGCCTATTCAAAATGTGAAGAATGATTGTGGTAAGATACTCACCAGGAATTTTTTTTAAATAGTTTTTTTTTTTACCCAAGTTATATGAAAGATCTTTGCTTAGGTGCATTCAGTTAGGAATTCTTACTTTATCTATTTAACGGATAATTTCTTATTTTAAGGATTTTTAACTGAACAAGAAATTGCAATTGCATCATCCAAAGACTATGATTTAATTCACCACATAATGTTGTCTTCAATACCACATTTCAGCTTTCAGCACATCATCAGGTACAAACTAGACAGGATCTAAAGATATAGTTCACTATGTAACCATGTAACATTTTTTTTAAAAACATATCTTTTTACTGCTTAATATTGCTACAATTATTTAATCGAAAAAGTATATTGTTCTGATATAAAAAATGTTTAACTATGAAGGTCTCCAATATAGTTAAACATATTTTTAAACTCCTTTTACATAAGGGAAGTCCTGCTGTTCCAGATAGTTTCACCTCAAACTGAGCATCTTCAATAGGAATGTTGATAGCGTCCAAAGTCCTGTTAGTTTGATCTTGGATCCAGCTGAAATCCACATGGTAAGATGTTGAGTGAGAGGGAGACCCTATATTTATATATAAAAAATGTTTTACCGTGAAGGTCTCCAATAGTTTAAAATATTTTTAAGTTCCTTTTACAAAAAGATAGTTCTGGTGTTAATCACATACAGTATGATATAATGTTCATATATGATATAAATATATGTTGTTCGCTGTGACTATAAATCTGCAACAAAAAAAAAAAGATGTAAAAAACATATCAGGTCCTGACATACAAACAAGAACCTTCATGAACGTCCTTATTGTGACTACAAAGAAGCAAGAAAAAATAAACACAAATATAATGTTCTTGATCTGAAACATTTTTTTCAGTTCACTTAGCTATAATTTTAGTTAATTCAGTGATGCAAATAGATTTTAAGAGGTCCATACATATTTATGAAATTTTTAAATAGAAATTAGAAATTGTTGTAGGTCAAGATTATTGTATTTTAGTAATTAAATAATTGTAGCAATGTTAAAAGGCAAATAGATTTGTTTTTGAAAAATAATGTCGTGCTAATATGGTAAACGAAATTTGTATGTCTTCTCTTGTTTATACCTGATGGCCTGAAAGCCGAAATGTGATATTTAAGAAAATATATTGTGATGAAGTAAATTATAGCCTATGCATGGTAAATTAATCAATCATATCTCACTTTAGTCATATATTAGTGGAAGTCTTCGATATTTTTAGGAGGTATTAGTGAAGGGTAAATCTTCCTTTTAAATGTATTTATTAATTCATATTAATTAGTTTATTCAACATTTCGGAATTCATATCCCATCTTCAGAAGTTAAATGGCTTCATTTCCATGTTTTATTATTATTTCCTATAAATTAATTATTAAGTCTCCTTTCCTCTTTATATGGTCTTCACTATATTCCATGTATCTATTCTTGGGAATCCATATTAACCACTAAAGGTGGGGTATGGACCTCGAAACATTCAATAAACTAATTGAATGCGAAATAATAAATACATTTAAAAGGAAGGTTTACTCTTCATACTACATCTACACCTTATAATCCTAGTACTCCTTACTATCCTAATCCTAGTACTCATATTGTGTCTTGTAGTTGTGAAAATTATTTTTGTTTGTATCAGCCTGAATATTATTTTTATTTAAGATATTCGTCAAATCCTTGTACCATATGTATTATTTTTACCAGATTCCTCTGCCATTAGCAAACCTTATTTATTTTAGCAAACCTCTTTTCTTGTCAATTTAAAACTTGAATTAAGTAGTTGTGACGAAGAGCCATATTGTGGTAGAATTTAGGCAGTATTTCTGTTTTTAAACGGATAAGAAATGTGGTGGTTGAAAATTTGTTAGTTCAAAAAATGAAGGATCTTCTCATGTTCACTGATAACTAGTCCTCCCCAAACCTGACACGTGTCTGTACTTTATAAATCCTCTGAAAACTGCATTGAGTATTTGAGTTTGGCATCAAATTAGTTTTAAAAGTTTTATAGAGAAAAGCTGCGTTAGGGACAATGTTGGAGTCAATACTATTGCCAGATATTTAAATTGATTTAACACCTCAATGATATTATTATACTAACACCATTTTTCATTTCTTGCTAAATTTCTTATCTATAATTTAGATTTTTCTAAATTGTGTCAAACTCCACAGTACACAATATTTTTGCAGATCTTTAATCATGAGGTGAAGTGTAACTGAGTCAAAACCAATGAAAGCCATATCAGCAGCATAAGCTAAAGGAACCACCCCTACCCTAATATCATACCACTCTATGTAATTTATGTATCGGCTAAAAACATATGGACTAGAATTATCCCCTCACTTTACCCCAAATAATATTCCAACAATTCTGTCAATCCCTTCAGGCACCATGTACTCCTGGTTTCAATGTATAGGCACATTATTACTTTAGCAATATTTATCATAAAATATTAATTGATTAAAAATAGATATTATATATTGGACTATTCTTATCTCCTACTTTATGACATGGGAATATAATAATTATTGAAGGTTTTTAGGCATATCTTTCATTATAAAGATTTTATTAATCTGTTGAGTATTTGTAATACAAGTAATCATTTGAGGCATTTTTATAAAATTCAAAATGAATGGGTTAGGTTCATCAAGAGAGAAAGGGGTTTCTAGTTGATCATTAGTTATAAATGGGTTTACATATTGTATCCTAGGAGTCTCTAATGGTTGATCTAACACCGCAATAAAGTGATGGGTCCATTTTTGAGATGAAAAAGTCAAATATTTTTTAAAGCAATTATATATGATATTTAAATTTATTGATTTATATGGGGTGAACACAGTTACATAAAGTACAATCATACAAATTTCACATAATAATTAATATAATATATATCACACTAGCTGGAAAATTTCACAAAAATAATAGGTTTCCAACAGATTTTAATACATTATGGGTTGAGTACAATTTTAATTATTTACATTCAGAAATATTGGGTACAAAGAAAGATTTAATACATCTATTTAGTAACCTATTAGTAGATAAATAAAATCTACACTCTACTCTGGAAAAAATCTTACTTCTTTCATTACAACATTAATTCAAATATTACATTTACCAGCAGAATATTATTAGAAATTTATAAAAGCTTTTTAAAAAAGAATCACGTAAAGGATTTAATTGAAGTACATTGACTAAAATTAAAAAAAAAATTAATGACTCAACATGTCATATATTCATACAAAATATAATCAATGAAAGAAAAAAAAAACATCCAATATGAACTGGTTTTGAAAACCTTCAAACTTCTATTAATGCTATAAAACAATACATTGTTAATTAAAGGCATTAATAATACACAAAAGGAAAGGATATAATTATAAACAAAATGTTTGACCTGGAATATCAATTTTGAAATATTCAATATCAGTCATTGAACATCACAATAGCTGTATTTCTGTACAAAGGGTTTGCTGTAAAAAGCAGATAGCTCAGCTTGAACAAAAGAAATTTTTTCAGCCACAAACTAGTGCATGTAATTGCAAACTCTCCAGCATGAAGCTATCCCCTTTTTGCAGCAAACTCTACATTTATACTTTAAATAAATATTAACTTTGTCACGAAATAAATATTAACTGGCCCAGGTGGGAATTGAACCCATAACGTTCCGGAACCGAGCACTGTGGGACAATCGCTCCAACGTAGTCAGCCGCCACGTCCTCTACATTAGATACATAGATAATAACATTCAAAATAAAAAATATGGAAAATACAAGAATAATAGAAAATACAGATAATAGTAACAATTAAGATAATAATATGCAAAACATTGAATCTTATCCTAAAACATTTGATAAAATGACATGGGTCCCAGGTCTGACGGATAATGTTAAAAAGATTTTTAAAGAATACAGTAATTCTAACATTTTATTATTCGATAAATTATTAGAAACTATTCAAATTTATAATAATAACATAATAACAGTTAACTTGAAAACTGATACTAAGAATACGGGGACACATTATGGTGATTTATTATATTATATTAATATAACTATTATAAATAAAATAATATAATATACTATAAAATTATATAAATTATGAACCTTTTAATTATAATAAGTTCACCGTGTACTTTCCAGTTATGCAACTTAGGACAAGTTGAGAGTTAATTGCCAAGTTCTGACAAAGTTTTTCAATGATATGAATAGCTAATATTGTATAGCTCATAACGATACAAATATGATTGAAAAAATTATAGGTGATTAATTTTACATACTGGTAAACCTTACTGAAATGATAAAGGACTGTGTATTCATAATGATGGAAATAATGTTTAAATAAATATAAATTGAATATAATATAATAAATTAAATATGATATATAAATATAAGTGAAATGTTTTGGAAGTATTAGGCAGAAATGAAGTAATCTATATGGTGCTTTTCCAAAACCACTGAGTTATAAAATTGAAATTTTTTCATTTAAAATTTATGAAATTATAAATGATTTGGTGTATTCACTATGATGGAAGTATGACTGACCGTGGAAGTAATTGTCAGAAGGAAATGCTGCACACGTTGTGGAGGAAGTAGGTGTGAACCAGATAATTACATGTTTTTCTTTTACATACATGGGGTATTGAATCTGTAACAAAACAGAAACATGCATAGATGTAATATTGAAATTCTGTTGAAATAATCAAATGTAGTCTTCGCGAGCACCCCTAATATGGACGCCCCGGCATATCATTACTAAGAAGATAAGATTGGAATTCTTACCTGTAGATCAATGTTGAGCATGGGCACTGGAAGTGTTAGGTAGAAAAGATCTAGATAGTATGGCGTCTTTACGAAATCATCATTTAACTGCCATAATTACATGTTGTTCTTTTACATAGACATGGGGTATTGAATCTGTAACAAAACAGAAACATGCATAGATATAATATTGAAATTCTGTTGAAATAATCAAATGTAGTCTTCGTGAGGACCCCTAATACAGACGCCCCGGCATATAATTACTAAGAAGATAAGATTGGAATTCTTACCTGTCCATCATTACTGGCTGAAACCTGAAATCCCAATACTAGTGCTCCACCTCAGATCTGTTCCAAAATCCTAAGATTCGGGAGAAATAAAAATCATAACCTACAAAAGTACACATAATTTTTATTAAGGCATGAAGTTTTAAATATATTAGTGAATATATCTAGTAAAAATAAATAAATAGACATGATATTGAAATATTGTTTAAACAATTATCTGCCTGAGCACCACTGACATAGAGCCCATGGGGTTAGTATTATTAAATTCTTACCTCTCAATATTGCCTCGCCACTTCTTGGAAAAATGCATGGACCCTATCATTGATATCAACTTTTCTTTTCCAATAAAATTCTGCTAGGTATCCATCATTATCATTTTTATTTCTCCCAAATCTGGGGATATTGGAACGTACCTCTCTCCACATCCTTTCAATATTCTGAGAGTGGGCACCAGTATTGGGATCTACAAAATTCAAACTGTGATTGACAGTCAGATGTCGGTATTGCGGATGATTCGCGAGACGGCGGTAACCTCTCCACAGGTCCGAAACAACGGTCGTGCCTGGGGCAATTCGGCGCAGAATAACATCCAGAAGACAGTTAGCCGAACGATCTCGGACAGTCTCAAAGAAGCATCGGTTAGTCCCTCTTTCAAAGGCGCCGAAGATCCAAGATCCTTCGACTTCCCGACCTCTATTGTTCTTCCTCTTGCCTAATTTAGCCTTATCCACTTCCACTGTCATTCCTGGACCACCAACAATATCTACATCCAACAACTCTATTGAGGCAATACAAATTTGCCTGCAAAAGTTTGACCAGTCCACTACCGTTTGAGATGACACATCCAACATTTGTCTGAGAAAGTCATGACGAGGATGAGACGTTGTCGCCCACATAGTAACACACTGGACCACCTTTTGGAAAGGTAAATGTATATTGCTCAACCGAGAGTTTGTCTTCACAGATTGAGAAAATGAGCATTTTTCAGCTACACCACCTATCCTCCTCTGTCTTTGGCACCTACAAACCACAGATATCATGATTAATTATCTCTCTAATAGGTGTTTAGATCTTTACGTTTTTGATAAGGTCTAATATAAAAAACTGAAAGAAAGAAACAATGATCAATTGTCTCTCTCAATTTGTTTATTGTAGTTCTAAGAAATTGAAATAATGTATTCAATAGCCATGATTCCGTATTACGGTCCTAAAAGCACCAAAGTCTGCTATGAATTGAAAAAATAGCATTAAACCCAACATTTAAAATTTAAAAAAACCCTGTCCTCATATTTCTCTTCTCCTAAAGACAAAATAGACCCTTTCGAAAAAAGCGGAGTATACAAACTAAATTGTAATGATTGTGCAGCCAAATACACGGGAAAAACTGGAAGATCACTAAATCAGAGATTAAAGGAACATGTACCTGCATATAATAATAAGACAGAGAATTCAGACTTTGGAATTCATTTAAATGAAAAAAAAACATAAATTCATGAAAGACTCAGGAGTTTAATTAATACATCACGTTGAAAACAGCCTAAAATGAAATATAAATGAAGCATTTGAAATAATAAAAATCCTTCAAATTCAGATTTTTGCTTAAATGACCAACTAATATCTCCAATAGTCCAATCTAAAATTTATTCCCATCTATAACAGAAAAACCAGTTACTCACCGGCATTACAGGAAAAACCCGACCCTTAAACCGTCTATGTATTAACACCCCCATTTCTTTCATTGCTAGTTGAGTGCGAGAAGAAACCAGTACAAACTTTTCTGTTTGATATAATCTACTTAAATCTTGGTGAGTACCAACATGTATTTGATGTCTTGTCTTAATTAAATTCATAATTTTTAAATGTTTTATAATTCTGATTTATATAACATCTAATTTAATATGTATAATAATACCAAACTATATTTGTGTGTTTTTAGAACTGAAGATGAATGTATAACATTCAAACTAGTTTTCAATAAAACAAATTTATAGATCAATCACAAATTAACAAATTTATAGACAAATAATTTATCAATCCCTAATTAAATTGATCCTTCTACACCATCATGCGGATGTCAACTGTATATCTTTACCCAAACACCACAGAATTAGGATGCTAAATTTCTACAACAATACACATAGAAATTAAGTGTTAATAAATAAACGCAATTTTTAATTACCTGAAGTGTGGTGGATTTATGACTAATCGGCATAATTGCCCACAATTTGGGCAATTTAAGGATGATTTTAAAACACCATGGCTTTGTAAATATGCCATGTAATCTAACTCCTCTCTACCTAAGACTTCTAAAACATTAAATATAGTTAATACACAGCCGTCACAAGGATCCACCATCTTTAGCAAGGTTGCAATACCAATGGAAAAATACAGTTCCATTCCGGGGACAACTAAAGGACAGCTAAAGGGACAACACCTACCTGAGATATGTGCGGCGGGAATTTTAAATGAATGGCGGGAAATTCAAATTGTAGGAGAAATGAGAAAGGTGGTGGGGGTAGCGATACCCCCCACATATTTCTTCTGAACATACTCGTCTCTCGGGTGCAGGTCTTTTTAAGGTCTTTTTACAACAGCTAACAATTTCGTTGTTTTCAGCGTACAATTTTTAATTTCTTTCCAGATTTATGAATATGTTATTTATTTTCACTGTATCAATAAACTGGTTAAAAATAAATAAATTAATCTTTATTTCGTCAATAAAAATGGCATTTTGTACAATTAGCTCTTTTAACGTTTTTTAGTTATTTAGAAACCGCATGCTTTACACTGGCAGCAGGAATAGTTTATCCACAAAAACTAAAGATGTCTCCACCAGTGATGGGTATTTTATGTCGTATTTTTGAGTTGGTTGCTTTAAAGACTATTATGAACCTCCATTGCTACTGGTACCGATGATTTTTATTTTCATCCTTCTTGGCTCTCAGGAATAATGTTTTCGGCAGAAGTAGCTTACCACCTCTACCAATAAGTTTACTTGAACTTCAAACTTTTTAATTCTTCCATTTTTCTTGTAATGGACCATATACATAAGCTTAAAATGAATTGTTCTCACTGCCTCCTTCCATCCTTACCCAAAAGTTTCGTAGTAGGAATGTTATACAAAAGAAGAAATACAATTTAATTGTTAATTTAATTTAATTTACACTTACAAAGCTATTTTTCTTATGAGTTATGATTTAATTGTAATTGTTTAATTATTTGGTTCAGTTCATTCAGAGAAACAAAAATGGATCAATGTAAAGACAAATTAAAATTTTTGTTTTGGAATAGGCTTCAATCCGAAAGATCCCCCCCCTCTTCTTCTTAAATCAATTAGCGGTACTGTTAGCATATTATTGGTAAGGAAAGTTTTTCTATCGTGGATTAACAGCATTCTAGGTGCTTGTAATTTAACTGGTTTCGCTAATTTTTATAATAAAAATAAGTTTGATTAAATACAAATAAAGAAATCAACCGGTTGCAGGTAAACTTTTGGAAGGTTACAAAATGAAATAGACTATGATTTTGGCGGGGTTGAAAAAACCGATTAATCATTTACTGTGAGTCAATTAATCAGTTATAATTTTCGCATAATAACCGTCATTTTCTGGAACGAAAGAGACAAACAATAGACAAATATAACTAATTTATTATGGGACATTAAAAATAATTATTATAATGATGTAAGGTTTTAATTTTTAAAAAAAAGATCAAAATATGATACATCGCATTGGATCTATCGATACATCAGACGATATATAGGCAACGATACATCGTTGTGTTCCTTCAATAATGTCCTGATAACTATTTTATAATTTTAATAGATAATTAGTTCAAAGTAAACATTTAGAAGTATGGTTGATTCAAGAGACTCCGTTCATTTAGAGGTAAGAATTTCCTTATTACTGGTTAAAGAGATGTAGTCAAAAGTAAATTATTGATAAAGATATATTATTTATTGTCCTCTTCAATGACACTTCTTGTAGCCAATGTACTGAAATATTATAGTTATAAGAATAAGAAATCTATCAATATCCCCTAACTTCATGTTTACATACTATGGTAGTGGAATACATTGCTATTTGGCTTATCTCTAACAATTCAAATTTCTCGATTACCATTAAAATCAAGTGGCACTTGAAACTGCATAATGATACTTTAAAGACATTTTACCATTTTAATCACAAAAACTAATAAAAATATAGTGATTTTAAAAATGTCAATGATGCAATATTACAGTATCTTAAGGAATGAATTTGTACTTTCTCCAATAAAAGTTGTGAATTGAAAACATACTTATAGATGACGTTTAGACAGAAGTAAATTCATTCTTGGAAAGATTAATCCATTATATCAAAGAAAATCAAAATTGTTTGTGTATGATCTCCAGGTACCCCGCTTGGTAAAGTCCATCTTACAGGTCAAAAGATTTATTTGCTTTGGATTTTATTTATCTTATTTAATGCCAAAAATATGTTTGATTTGATTAATTGTTATCAAATGTTTATTTAAAATATAAATTAACCTGCTAGGAGAAGCTTGAATTTTTTGTGTCTACTTCTATTATCACAAATTTATATATTTGATTTAAACAATTTTGGTACAATATACAAATATCAATGTTGATACAACGATCAGGATAGTTAGGCACTGTGCTTACCTGCTCTGGGTTCGAGTCCGGCTGTGGCAGATAATTATTTATTCAGTTACACTAGCCATATCAACCCTGTGGATTCGGGAGACCCTCCTGGGGCTCAACCAGCCTCTATTAAGTGGGTACTCTTCATTGGGGAAAACCTGGAGGTTGAGCATGATCTTGGCCAAATCACTTCCTTGCACAACCGTTGGCCTAGAAACAGTATGTGTTTACTATGTACTGAAAACAAGATTGTAGTGGTACAGGTTTTATTTTATTTTATATTTTTTTTAAATATGGACTTGGGTGTGTAATTAACAATTAAAAATAAAAAAATATATCCACTGCTTATTATTTAAAACTTTTTTTTTAAGGTTATATTGGGACCTTTGTTCTCTGGTAAAACTTCAGACCTCATTAGGAGAATACAGCGATACCATTTAGCATGTTATCGATGTGTTATTATAAAACATAGTAATGTAGACCAAATTTGTTCTACTACATCAGTTAAAAGCCATGACGGGCACTCACTTCCAGCTATACTTGCTCCAAATCTGCATGATGTTGAAGATGCAATTAAAGATTTTGATGTTATTGGCATAGATGAAGGTCATCTTGTAAGTTTTATTTTAAAAATAAATTTTATAATTTAAAGCATTTATTTTCAAAGGAATATTTCTCCAATTTACATGATTATCTGAACTGGAGTTATGGAGCCTTGCATAGCTACCTTTAGTAGCATAAGTTCATTTTAAAAAGGTCATTTTTCAAGATAATGAACGATTTACATAATCGTTGTCAGAATGTTAGTGAGATCAATGTGTAGTTAATAAATAACCTATTAATTTTGGAGAATTGGATTTATCTTTTGAATGTAAATGCTTCTAATATTGCATTTTAATATATTTTATATGCTACTTTGTTATTGTATATGCTATTTTATTACTAAATTTATATGCTGCATGTGAATGAAACAAATTCAAATGAGAAATTCATTTAGAATTTTTTTAAAATATATGTATAAATATTACTTTTATTATAGATAATTTTTTTCAGTATCCTTATTACGTCAGTCTGTCAACTTTGGAGGTGATTCTCCATCTTCAGAACAGATTTCTGTATTATTGAACAACATAGTTAGAATTCAGATAAATTATTTAAAACATTCTCAGCTTTAACAAAATTGAGGCATTCCCCAGAAGAAGAGTCCATAGAAAAAATCATTGCTAAAAACTAAATTGAAAATTTTTCTGTTTCATATTCACTAGCAAAATATTCGAATGTTTTAAGTCTCAATTCAAAATGTATTTTTATATTGTATTGATATAGGCCCTTCTTCCGGAGAACATCTCAATTATGGATTTGACTAAGGTAAAAATAATGCAAAATGACACTGTTAATAGTGCTGAAAGACATGGATGATATAAGGTAGACTAGTATATATGTAAATTAATTTTTAATTATTAAATGTTGAGCATGTTTTAAATAATTTATTTGAGTTCTAATTATGTTGTTATATAATACAGAGATTTGTCCTGAAGATAGGGAAATACTCCGAAACATTAACAAAAATGATGTAAAGAAAATTCTACTATAAGATTAAGGATATAATATAATATATTCTTCCATACAAAATAATACAGAAATTAAATGTATAAATAAGTGTTTGTTGCACCATATTTGTAGCTGGCTGTATTAAGTTTCTTAAATAGCAGTAAACAGCTAACCCGTCGACTTTTCCCCAATTCAGACATCATCAGGACAGAAAAAACTAAGATCACATATATATCACACAGCTCACATCAACAGTCTAAAAAGACACATCTATTAGATACAGTACCTCACTTCAAGACATCTACACACAACTTCTTTTCTTTTATATTAATATATTAGTATATAATTGAAGTTAAAATCAATCTTAAATTTTGGCTTTAAATCTGAAGATTAGAACTAGAGATGGGCAAAACTGCTCTTTTCATTGATTAGAACCACTCTCATACTAAAATGAGCTAATATATCTTTTTTTGTGTTTCATCACTCTCCCCATGCTGAAAAAGTTGATTACGTTGTGAATTTTTTTCTCAAAATTACCACTCATTCACTCAATTCAACATTATATGCTGCACTTCCTTCACAATTTACCCCTCACTTATTCCTCAAAGCAAGCCTTGCTCTTTGTTAGGTTTATGAATTGTTTTAATTATAAACAACAGTATTTTTCTATTGAAGATTTTCTTAATTTCTTTTAGACTTTTCATGAAAGAAAGCGAAAAAAGTGACTGATAACATCTTTACTTTACTGCCCATTATATTGAAGACCAATAAATCCACAAGTAACTTTGTGACTACTACTAATCATCACAAATTAAAAACTCCAATCATTAATTAGTCAAGATTTTTAATAATTTGATTATTATATGTTTGATGCAAATTTAATATCTATGAATAATTTTGGAAAAAAAAAAAAGTAAAAGAATGGTAAAGAAGTATTACAGGTAATCCCGTCCTAATCTTCATGTGTTGTACTGGTCCATTAAAATTGACTAATTAAGATTGTTAAAGTTTCCAGATTTGGTTTCCTTTTGTCAAAAGGAAAGTGATAATGGGAAAAAAGTTATTGTAGCTGCTTTGGACAGTTGTGGAGAAACTATTTACAAGAATGCACTTCAACTTATTCCTCTGTCGGAATCTGTGACAAAACTGACTGCAATATGTATGTCCTGTGCCAATGAAGCCACTTTCTCCAAGGCTGTTCCCAGCGATGGGGTATAAGTTTTTTATTTATTTATTTTAATTTATTTCTGTAAAATCCATGAAACATTTATTAAAAATGTTCTTTATAAAAATATTTTTACTTTCCTACCACTACTTGGCAAAGATAGTATTATCATCGGGTCAAAATTTTGATGCTCAGTTTTTAACGGATCTATGCGTTTCGAAGCCCCTGGAGCTCCACAAAACGCATTTTTGGATATTTGTCTGTCTGTGCCACGATTATCTCTTGAACGGGTGTTCCGATTTTGTTGTTTTTTTTAAAAGGTTTTGACCCCTGATGTCTGTGCACTAAATTGGGCACCCTGTGCTCAATAGCAGCTGCCCAATATCCGAAAAACGTGTTTTCTAATAGACTGTAGTGCAAAAACGGCCCCAGCGATTTTGAAGAAACTTCCTTAAAGCTTTCTAACAATTTATGTTTAAAGTGCATCCCCGAGAAAAATCAGGAAAAAAGTTATTACGAAAAGAATATTTAGTACAACTTTACTATCGGGTCGCATTATCAATGTTTGCACCCGAAGTTTGCCACACTTCACCATTTGTGCTAACTAACTGTGTTGTATTCAATTGTAAGATTCCTATCCATTAGAATTATTTACTGCTTTAATTAGATATTATTTAAAATTTTAGTGCTATAGACTTCCTTTCATTATGCTTCCTCAAGAGATAAACAAAACCCCAACGGATCCTTTTCAGTTGAGGTCGGGGTCTTACCGTAATTTCAATTATTGCTGCTTTAATTAGATATAAAATATTCAGCGACAATCATGATCGTATAATTATGACGAGAGACTGGATTTTTATACATAAAAACTCAAATCATGCAGTAAGAATCCAAAATGTGTAAAATTGTTACATAATACCTTAAACATGCAAAAATCATCTTTTTAATGTAATTAATGATATTAATACATGGAAATAGAGTTTCAGTCTCGGAATTAAAATTATGTGTAACGTATATTAACGATCTAATTATTAAATCAACAATAAATTACGATTAACCTAAATTTAGATGAAAGAGAAAATTAACCTATAAATATAACAATAGATTTAATAAGGAAAAAAGTCATAAAATAAAAATAAGAAATATTTACGTACTTGCCTCTTCATATGAGAAATTTGGACTTTCAATTTTATGCTATGAAAATCGAAATCATCTAAATGAGTCCAAAAAGTGCAATATTAAATTTTAATATATAATTACGTAGATCGAGAATCGGATAGATAATCTGTTTTAAAGATGCTATAACATGAAAATCTGGTGTGATTGTTATGATTGTTAAGCTCAATTATTTATGTACTATACTGTTGCATATTTATTTTTATAATGTAAACTTATTATTTAACAATATTTTTAGGAGGCTTTTGGAAACCAACCTAAATTCATGTCAGTCTGTGGCGACTGTTACCTTAAAACAAATCACAGCTGGCGGAGCCCATTTCAGAAGTATCTTTCTAATGATTCAAATAGTCCTTTAGTTGATGGGAGTTATAAATGATTATCTCTGATTTTATTTTAAAATTTCTGCATTTACTATTATTATTATGTTTCAAAATCTCAACTTCTTTTGTTTTTGAATTCTTATTCATTTCTGTGGTAAGATTATTAGTGAATTAATAGCATTAAGTCATTAATTTATCATGAAGAGCATTTTTGAACTCTATCTTAAAAGGTTTATTATTACTGTAACTTGTGTTGATTTCGTACGCAAACCTAATACACTAGTATATTATGAAATCTAAATATATTTTAATCTCAGGTTATTTTTCTTACTGTTACAATTTTTAATTAAGTATCAATTTAATTGAATATGAACTTTGAAACATAACAATATCATAGTGTATTACTTGAATGAGATTTTTAAAATATGTTTTGTGAAGCTGTTGTTAATCACTTTTTTATATTGTTGATTTGTCTTAATAAATACTTATAATTTTAGAATATTTTATAATAATTAGGATAGTGAGATAAATTATAGTGAATTTATAATACATTTAAAACTCCTTTTATCCAGCTAACCTACCTGGAAGAATCTAAACCAATTACTCAGACTGTTCTATTTTTTTGATTTGATGTTGCAACCAAAGTGAACACATGCTTATATTTACTGATAATAATTCGAGAGTACCTACTCTGTACTGCTAACAAAAGCTAGCATTAACAGACTTTATAATTATATTTTTACCTCATTCCTAAATTTGAACTACGCATGTGGACTTATAGCGATTATAAATGAATAGATAATCAAACAAATTATACAGGTTGGACTGCAATAACTGCAACCTAATGTACGTAGGTGAAACATAAAAAAAAAACAACTTCAAACCAGAATCAAGCAGCATATAAGCAACTGTAAAAATAACAAGAATACAACAGCATTAGCACAATATAGTATTGTAAATAACCACAGCTTTGATTTCAAAAAATTCTAAAATATTATAAAAAGAAAAGTACATAAAAAATAGAAGAACAATGGAAGCAATCCATATAATAAAAAACATAGATAATACAGTCAATTATAAGACTGACACAAAAAAATCTAAATTGTCACTATGCTGATATTATTAATAAATTGAATCTAAAATAACAAACTATGAAATAATGAGGATATATATAAAATAGACATAAAAATAGTTGATATCCGCATGATGATATAGAAGGATCAACCTAATTAGGGATTGATAAATTATTTGCCACTTCTATAATTTTGTTTTTATTGAAAACTAGTTTCCAATGTTATACATTCATCTTCAGTTCTTAAAACACACGAAAATTCAAAAATAAGCAATCAAAATGCAGTCTTAATTAAATTCATAAATGTCTTATAATGCTAATTTATATTACATTTAATTTAATATGTATAATAATACCAAACTGTATTTTGAATTGCTTATTTTTTTGTCTTTTTAAATCTGAAGATAAATGTATAACATTCGAAACTAGTTTTCAATAAAAACAAAATTATAGAAGAGGCAAAGAATTTATCAATCCCTAATAAAAATAGCACAGGCCAACAAAAATTTTTTTTTTGAAAACTATTTTAACTTTAATAATTGATCTTTATGGATTTTTATGTGCTGAATCTAAATCGGGCCTTAGTTTTTTTGTATCACCCATAGTTTTCCAGCAATATGCTTTGTATTATATAGTATAAACTCCTATACGGTATACAGGGAAATTAATGAAACACTATGTTACATCATAAGCATGGTTTGTATTTACAGGATCTACGAGGTTTTTGCGTAGAATGTTCTTCTCATCAGGTTTTAAAGACTTCCTCACAGGCCAGTTCTTTCTGCACCAATGTTGATCCCTAGTCCTACTGTCCCATTAACACAAGAAACATGGAAATTTGGTAAAACCACCTTTCTGACCAAATCACCACGTATATCATCCAACCATGAGCAGAATAGCCTATTCGATTTAATACTGTTTCTAGGTTTTCATAGTCTTCTTTATAATCACAATTCTTAAATTGTCGGTGATACAGCTTTTTTAATATCATATTTGAATTCAGTACCCTAAAAGCTTTAGGAATAAGGTATTTTCAGTACAAAAGTTTTTTCATCGTTGGTTTGTGTAGTTGTTATAAGAAGGCAATTAAATAAAATATAAGGAATAACATCCAATATTATATATATATATATATATATATATATATATATATATATATATATATATATATATATATATATATATATATATTTTATATATGTAAAAAAAGTAATCTTAGGGCAACAGCATAGAGGTTGATAGATACATGTGAGATAAATAAATAATAGTAGGGATGGATTAGTACTAGAGCTAATTACCAGAGCAATATGACAAAGATGAAAATAGATGTAACACACTTCTATCAATATTTTCAAAGATATAAAACACAGTTTTTCTGATTAAACTAATTGTATTTATTAACAGACAAAATCAATAGTGATGGGTCTAGACAATAGGAGTATAGAGGTATTTATAGTGGACAATATTGTTATATAAATAATTCTGACTGTTGTAATTGTTGTGTGATATTTGTAGTTTCAAAAAAAAAGAAAACCTTGAGAATGGGGGAGTACCCCGAAACGTTGGTTGGACTATGTAGCTAAAAAATAATAAAGGAACAAAGAGATATTAAGGAAGAAATTATTCCACTAATACATTAGAATTCTCCTTCTTCCCATTATTAATATAAAATATAAGCAAAACAAAGGATTTTTTTTTTTTTTAAGTTTGGAAGTAGAGATTGAGAAGCATATTTCAGTCACTGATTTCTGTATTTCGGAAAGAGAATTTTTTGAGAGAATGCCCAGTGTCTCTCTGCACCATATAGCCTTAATTAAATTAGTTCTATAGCTTTCATGTAGGTTACAATGGAATGATTGTGAAGGCTGTTCTTTGCAGTCATGTGGAAACATTTCATGTTTCCAACTAAATAAAGTTAAGTGTCCCAGTATTCCATCAGTAGTTGTATTAGTTTGCAATTTTTATTTATAGTGGTTTTGTAGTGTGTGGAATGTATTTGTGCAAGGTTCGTCCTTTAGTCGATTTTTTCCCATCTTTGTCCGAGTCAGTCATTGAATCTGCTTTGATACTTTTCTTAATAAATGAAACAGGTATTCAGTCATAATTCGATTATCATGATTAGCTGTTTTAGTAAAAAAAAAAAATCGCTTGCTCATTGCCTTTGATCCGCATTAATCTAATTCTTATTTATACTATTGTTCATTGTTTCAAAAGTTATGCAGTCAGTGAATCATGAGATTTTATTTTTTCTATTGAGTCGATTAAAGTTCTGTTATCGATATAAATGGTGTAAGTGTATGTTCCACCAGTCTTCTGTGTTCTTTACTACATCTTGTCTTCTACTTTACTTTGGTTGCAACATCAAATCTTTACCAATTAGAGAGTAGAATAGAACAGTCTCAGTAATTGATGTCGGGATAATAAGGTTAATTTGGCAGGATAATAAGTATTGATGCAAATGACGTATTAAACAGATAATATTTATTTACATATGCACAGTATTTGGTCTAATGATGATAATGTGATTATATAATATCTATGTTTACATATTACATAAAATAATATTTACAAATTTCATTTGATTTTGATCAATTGGAGGTAGGTTACAGCTATGTACTAAGAGATCGCAATGCCTTGGCAGGTCCCCATAATTGAATCTGAAACACATAATCAAACGATAGAGACAAACCTAAACCTAATTTTGCTATAATAAGCTAAAAGGCCCGAACTCCAAATCATTTTTCTAAATAAAGTTTTGTAGTGTATCCGCATGATTTTAAAAATTAAAGCTTTTTATGACTTTAGAAAACCCCAAATCCAATGGTTGGATCCAAATCATTGGTTTTAGATCTTGAAAAAAAGATGTATTTTTTATCGGAGTGAGTTTGGTAGACCGTAGATATATTTAAGGAAGAAGTTGGTCGGGGGAGGGTGCAGTTAAAGACTAACACATTAATAAGTAAGACTTATTTATTTTGTACTAACGTTTCGGCCTAGGTTTTCAGACTCTTGACCTGATGATGACCTAAAACTTAAGCCGAAACTTTGGCACAAAATAAATAAGTCTTACTTATTAATGTGTTAGTCTTTGAGCGTACAACCTGACCAATTTCTTCCTAAGGTGTATTTTTTAGTTGATTTAAGGGCATCCTACAAAAATGCATTTAGAAAAATAATTTAGAGTTAGGGCTTTTTAGCTTATCATGGTAGAATTGAGTATAATTGTTCAGCATGCTGATAATAGTATAAGTATGTTATATTAAATACAATAATGGCTTGAGCACATTCAAACCTGTAGTAAAACTGCGATCAATGCAGTATCAAATTTGCAGATCAATGCCAGTATTTTTTTTAAACATTTTTAATCAATTAAAGCATAGCATCAGTTATAAGAAATAACTATGATAAAGGGTAGTAAATACAACAGAAAGATTCAAATTATTAAAAAAAATTAAGATAGATGAAAACTAATAGAAATCATCTACATAATCATAAAAGCTTTAATGTTAAACTTGTTCCTGAAAGGTAATTCTGTGGGGGGGTTTTTATGTAGTTTATGAAATAATTTTCTATGAATCAAAATAGGGTTGAAATTATTAATTTAATTAATTTGTGAAAGACGACTTCCCATTGACGTTTAACCACTGTCTTTTTAAAAAAGCATTTTTATAATATTGTTATAGACGTTTTGAAATCCTTCTTCATCTTCACGATGTTTATTTTCTTTAAATACACAGTACCCTCCCCATGTCCCCACATCCGTACAATTTTACTTTGTCAATAATTTCTTGTTACATTATAAAATATTCTGGGGAGTGACTACTTTCATATCCTTGTCACACTGAAACTAGAGTCCCTCCCCAGAATATTTTATAATGTAACTAGTAATCATTGACGAAGTAAAATTGTAGGGATGTGGGGACATGCGGAGGGCACTGCGTATTTAGAGAAAATAAACATCTTGAAGACGAAGGACTTCAAAACGTCTATGGGAAGTTGTCTTTCACAAATTAATTAAATCATAATATATTAACTTTAACTAATAATTGGAAATTATTTAATATAGAATTGAATACAACTTAAAAACAATGGAATACTTTTGACTAGTCAGGAAATTATTATCTGATATTAGACTGAACTGAATAAATCACGTTAATACAGCAATTACTAAAAACTGCAACAGCACGATTCTATTCAAGCAGATAAAATTTAAGAAGGGCAACTTTGTAGTTTCATTTGAAAGTCATTTCCATATGAATGATAGCAATACTGAGAGGACTTTGAAATTCCAGAATGAGTTTCAAGGCTAATATACTACAAGGCTACTGTGGCATTTAAGAACTGAAAACATGGCCTTAGACGAAATGCAGAATGTGTCCGAAAGTAGAAGGAGGCAAGTGATCCGCAGACCTCCTTTAGAAACAAAACCAGGGAATGGATTGATATTCCTTTGTGAGAAAAATTCTAAAATTCAAACTGTGAGTAAGACACAATAATAAATTTTTAGCAGCTTAGGAAATTCTTTTAGTTAACCCTTTTTCGTCCAATGGAAACTTCATTAAAAGATTTTATACTCTCCTGCATAGAGGTAAAATCATCTTTACTAAGCATTCAGAGATCAATGGTATGCCGAAAAAAGTTTTAAAACAATTTTTTGGTTAGTTTTTTTTTTTTTTTAACAAGACTGAGGAGGACAACAGCCTTCAATTAAATTGAGAACTAACATTTTTTCCTTTAGATTAAAAAAGTCTGTTCTATGACATGTGAATGATATTTTCGTACACCCGTTAATTGGTAAGTACATCATCCAATTAGTACTTAATAAAAGATGAACCTGTTTCATACACAGTAGAAAGTATGTCATGTTCGGATTCAAAATATAAATTTTTTTTGGAGGGATTAGAGATTCACATAAGTTACAAGTTTTAACTAGACTGGTGGTTATATGATGAAGTCTTCCAGTAAAGTTTGTCATGTATTTTAATGTGTTTATTCAAATTTCAGAAGGAGAGCTCTTCCCTTTCTTGTATTCACAATTATGTGGTCGAACCCAGTTACAATAATATAGTAATAAAATAAAAGTAAGAAGTTTAGTTTATAAGTGGAGTGAACAATAAACTAAGTTGAACAAAGCAACATAGAAATTTCCAGTATTGTTGAAAACAGGTTGTTGGAGTAGAAGTTGCCAGGGAGGAGATAAAAGGGGAGAAAGACATGGCAGGAGATACTGCAGTTCTGTCGCCACCATCTACTTTCTGACACACTCGGCATTCCATCTATGACCATGCTCTAATAAGCTCTTGTCTATGGCATAAACAACTGGGTAGTCGAAGTAATCATCCTCGTCACAAAGATATATTATAAATTAAATTGTGAGAGAAAACGAGCATACTCTGGATGAGTGTAAGGTATTTTCTGCAAATAAGTAAAGTAATTAAAAATTTGTTAGGACAAATGAAAAATTCCAATAAAAGAAGCCAAGAGTCTAAGAAATAACAGAAATAAATAAAAAGAACATCTGTCAATATTTTGCCAATTCAGGCATTATCAGGACAGTAGGATTTCCTCTTGTATTTGGTTGATCTCTTCTTATTTAATTAATTTTTATGATCATTTATACATTTTTGTATGAGTATTTTCTTCTTTTTTTTTGTTATGATCAGCTGTTTGTAATTTAACTTTTCACAGCTGTTGTCATGTAACATCCCTTTTTCCCTCAGTATGTGCCTGGGTGTCTTAGTGTGATTTTTGCTGTCTCTGGTTAGTGACTTTTTTGATTCAGGATTTGAGATATGCTGCATTTTGCTCTTTATTAGGTTTTTTTTTTAAATATATTTTATTTATTTCTCTCCTGTTGATGATCTTTTTATTTATTTTTGTGACTCTTGGCTTCTTTTTTTTAATTTTGCATTTATATCCAAGTAATTAAAAAATGTAATTTCTAGATGCATCATGAGGTTTAGGAGTTATTCTCTATGCAAGATTTGTACATATATATTTTTTTAATATAGTCTTTATTCACTGAAAAACAGTTCTTGGATGTAATTA
This sequence comes from Rhaphigaster nebulosa, assembly GCA_948150685.1. Classification (NCBI taxonomy): domain Eukaryota; kingdom Metazoa; phylum Arthropoda; class Insecta; order Hemiptera; family Pentatomidae; genus Rhaphigaster; species Rhaphigaster nebulosa. The sequence continues at coordinate 149,379,921 of OX411309.1, forward strand.
TCAAAAATTAATCATTTTACTCTTGTAACCAAGGTCTTACTACTTTTTGATTGGTTTAATTCCAAGTGCTATTGGTAATTAGCCAATATATAAATTACTGACAATTCACACCATCGGCAGGTGAATTAATTCAATCAATATGCTGGATTTTAATGTATGTATATGATTCCTATGGGATCTCTAGATGGGCAGAGGGTTATCTCGCAAAAGAACCATCACGGATAATGGTGAGGAAGGGCTTCCCAACCCTTAGTGTGATAACAATATCCTGAATTTAATTGATAAATATAAAAATGTACAAATAAAACATTAAAGAAACGATTTAATGTACAATCTTACAGAATAAATGATTCATCAAATATGTAGAAAAAGTAGCAATGCTAGTTTGTAATTAAAATATACCTACCAGCATTCACATGAACTCTTTGAACTTGATATAAAAAATAAACTACGATCTTCTCATAGTTAGCATTGTATTGATTTCCCATATTATTCTTCGGAGGCATTCAATGATTTCTTTTAGTTGCTTATTTTTTAACACAACTTGCTGAAACAATAAAATATTGAGTATAAGCAAAAATAAGATTAAAGATTGAAAACATTTGTCATTAAAAAATGAATGAAGTACCTCCATAACTTCTTTGCTTTCATCACACGCTAATCTAAAGGGCTCCGATGTTTTTCTTTCATCAGATTTCATATCCTTCTCTTCTTTCAGTGGAATCAAACTCTGGAGAAAAAAATAATACTGAATTAAGATTTACAAAGAAGTTAAAGTAATAATATGGTTAATTAATAAAGCCATGTGTTATAAACTTATTATCTGGCAAGACAGAAAACGACTTGCGCAGAAGTCAGCTCAGCCGGGCGCGCATGGTGGGGAAGGCATGCCCCTTCCTCTACTACTCGTCTTCCCCTTCTATCATGATAGTTCTGTTTTTTATACATGCAAATCTTTTGGATATAATATTTGCTGGATGTATAACCTCTGGTTTGTTGGTGGTAAAAGTATTGATAATAAAAATATTGTGCTTCTAATGTGACGAATATGTGCGAAGTGGGGGAGTTCCCTTCCTCTGTTCCACATCCCTCAGCCCTGCCTCCGAATTTGGAGAAGGTTGTTTTCTATCTAGCTGGATTATAGTTCTCCTTTCTTTCAAAGTAAGTGTGTTACAAAAAGTCAAACATTGAATATTAACAGAACATATTACAAAAAATCTGGTGCAGTGCGCACATCATATAACTTTCCCTTAAAACCCTATAATAATTATTATGAAGCTTGTAATAATAGTAATAAAAATCATGAAGTTAACAACTGAGTTGAATAGGGAATATTGTTGAAAACAGGAGCTCGGTGGGGAAAGGCATAGCATCCGTTGTACTTCAATACTTCAATCTTTGCTAATACTAGTCTGATTTAGATAATTTTTCTTTTTTTTTTTTTTTTAGAGAGAATTAAATATGACATTTAAATAAAATAAATACTTTTTGAGTTATGGGTAAATAAAATTTTCTTTTTGTCAGAACTTTTTCTGTGATGCACATACATGAAAATTTGAAGGGCTTTAAGCAAGATTCATGAAAGTTGTTGGAGTAGTTTTTGAGAAAATTGTAAAAAAAATATGTGAATCGATGAAATAAAGTTGCAGAAACATCCCAGGCATATAAGATAATGATTTAAAGACATGATTTAAGTTTCATACAGACAGACACAAACACACGGACCATTTTGCAAGACTTAGCTATTTTACTCAGGGGACCTTAAAACGTATATGTTCGTTGCAAATTCAAATTCAAAATTTTTCTATTTATTTAAAATATAGGTAAAGGAAAGAAAAAATACCAAAGCCAAGTCTGCAACTACCAAAAATTATTATAATGGTAGATGGGGGTTGGGTGATGTGATTCATTTAAACTTCAAAAAATACTGCAGAAACTATCATTGGCTCCATTCTTGTTTGCAAATATAATCTCAACAAATAACAAAGATTAGGGATTGATAAATTATTTGCCACTTCTATAATTTTGTTTCTTCAGTTCTAAAAAGCACACAAAAATTCAAAAATAAGCAATTCAAGATATAGTTTGGTATTGTTATAAATATTAATTCAGAAAACATGTGTAAACGTAAGTAGAACTGGAAAAAAACAAAACCATAAACTTTTCAGATTTAGATATCTCAGTAAAAAATAAACATCATGAATTTGGAATTTACCGGAAACCCGTACCACACGGATGTCGTTATAAACAATTAAGCTAGGAGACCGGTAGCACACAAACTCGCAGCCTTTAATAGCATGATTTACCATCTTTTAAACGTACCATTAAATGAAAAGAATTATAATAAATAAATTGAAATAATATATTCCATAGAAAAAAAATAACGGGTACAATAAAACTATTATCAATCACATTTTAAAAAAACAAATACAAAAAGACGACAATTAATGATATCTATTCAACAACCCCTGAAGATAGGCCCATCCCGAATAATATATGGCCATATATCCACCAAAGTCTGAAATGAATTGAAAAAACTAGAATTAAACCCAGCATTTAAAATAGAAAAAACCATATCCTCATATTTCTCTTCTCTTAAAGACAAAATAGACCCTTTCCAAAAAAGCAGAGTATACGAACTAAATTGTTGATTGTGCAGCCAAATACATGGGAAAAACTGAAAGATCGCTAAATCAGAGATTAAAGGAACATATAGGTGCATATAATAATAAGACAGAGAATTCTAACTTTGCAGTTCATTTAATTGAAAAAAAAAACATAAATTCATCAAAGACTCGGGAGTTTTAATTTATACAACACATTGAAAACAGCCTCAAATTAAATATATATGAAGCACTTGAAATAATAAAATCCTTCAAATCCAATCAAGATTTTTGCTTAAATGACCAAATAAATATCTTCAATAGTCCAATCTTAAATTTATTCCCATCTATAACAGAAAAACCAATTACTCACCGGCATTACTGGAAAAACCCTGACCCTTAAACTGTTTACCTATAAACATCCCACCTTTCCTTTCTTTCATTGTTAGTTCAATGCGAAAAGAAACCAGTACAAACTTTTCTGTTTGATATAATCCACTTATTTATACCTTGGTGAGTACCAACATGTATTTGATTTCTTATCTTAATTAAATTCATAATTCATAAATGTTTTATAATACTGATTTATATTACATCTAATTTAATATGTATAACAATACCAAACTATATTTTGAATTGCTTATTTTTGAATTTTTGTGTGTTTTTAGAATTGAAGATGAATGTATAACATTCGAAACCAGTTTTCAATAAAACTATAGAGGTGGCAAATAATTTATCAATCCCTAATTAGATTGATTCTTCTATACCAACATGTCGATGTCAACTTAATAACGAAAGTATTTCTAGCAGTTTTCTATAGTGAATTTAAACTCAATATGCTCATTTCTATCAACATACCTCAATATGCATATACTCCATTCCTTGAAGTTGACAACTTTCATTGCATTTCTCATAGATCAACCTCAGTCGCTTGAAGAGCAGCCTGATAGTTCTTAGCTGCTCTTGCATTTTGGCTTTCTTTTCGTTACTGGCAGTAGCTCCTTGGGGTGTTCCGTTAGGTGGCTTTAATATAAACAATACTAATTAAGTACATAATTTCACAAAAAAAAAAAAATCATCTTACAGAAGAAACACAAAGATCAGTTAAAATCATAATAATATATATATATATATATATATATATATATATATATATATATATATATATATATATATATATATATTAAACTTGGTTATACACAGAAAACTAAATGTGACAGTTTAGGCAAAAAGTGATTTAACATCAATAAAGAAAATTCAATAAAATATTTAGTAAAGTGTAAATTAATTAAAAACTTATTGTGAAAAAATATATTATAGAAAAGTGTAATTAAATTTTGCAGAACTCACCTGCATTACTTTAAGCGTTTGAAAAACCTCTTGTGTCCTTGATACTATATCTTGAACGGTCTCTTGACCGTAGCGACATAAAGAAGCTGTGTTGAACTCCTTATTTTGAGCTCCTTGTTGAGGAACAGCCCCTCCAGCCTAAAATATTTTTAATATTATTAATAACACAAACATTCTACTTTTATACATTTAATTTGTGAATCAAGTACATGAATAGAATATAATGAAATATAGAGACATTATCGAATTAAAATATAACAATTAAATGAACTGGAGTAAACCAGGAAGGATAAATAGCCTTCTTTGAAGAGGTAAAAATGTTGCTATGCTGCAAACATAGTAAGATTTAAATTTCGACTCATTTATATTTGTTCGTACATGTTTATTAGGGAGTAGAAATAATACAGCAATGCATAAGTTCTTTTTATGGATTAGTGTGTGCTTAACCAGCATTATTACATATCATGAAAGAAATCTATTATTCATGAAAAAAATGATACTTAAATTAATAAAGTAAATTAGTTTTTGTACTTGTTGTTGTTGCTGTTGCTGCTGCTGCTGTTGTTGCATTTGCTGTAGCTGTTGCTGCTGCTGAATCTGCATTTGCTGTTGCTGGATTTGCATTTGTTGAGTTTGCGCAGCAGCAGCTTGAGGTATGCCAACCACACCGACTCCAACTCCATACCCTTGTTGCGCCACCATAGCTGAAATATATTTTTTTACTTAAAAAACTTTTTTATTAAAAAAAATAAGGCCTTTTTTTACCATTGCTAAATAGCTAATTATATCACAGTTTCATAAGTAAGTCCTTTAGACTATATATTAAATAATGCCTTCGATCAAACAAAACATTGATTATCTAGTTAGATAATTAAATTAGATAATATTTAGTTAAATATGACTGAACATACACAATATGGACCATATGAAGTAATTATTTATGCTGAAATAATTATAAAAATGAAAAGAAAATTAAGAGAAGGGGTTCCCAAGAACTATAAACAGTTGGTACCAGTCCACACAAACGATGTAATAACAAAACACCCTGACGTTAAACGAGCATTTGACCATCAAGATCAAACGATGTAGTAACGAAACAACATAAACTGGGATGACATTAACCGAGGATATACTGTACTTGTGCAAATTGTTTATAAAAAATAAACTAAAACATTATATTGAATTATTGCAGATCAAATACCTTATAAAAATCTTGCAGTTTTTAGAAGTTTTTACGCAGAGCAGAGAACTATTTTCATAATAATCACGAACTCATTTTTTGGCTCAATATACTTCATGCTGCAGATTGATAATAATACTAATAGTAAGGCTTAAGTGATTCTTCGTAGGATATTTGGAACAGTTAGAACTGGCCAAGGTTGGCATAGATGATCTAATCAAGACCTCCATGGCCTTTTTCAAGAAATAGATGTGCGGCAGGTCATAAAAATAGAACGACTAACATGGGCCAGCCATGTTTCCAGAATGGACGATACACAGATACCCAAGCGGCAGTTGATAGAGCTTCTCTTCAGAAAAAAGTGACGTAGAGGACCGAAGTTGAGGTGGACTGATGGTCTAGAAATTGAATGAGTCGCACAAGATGGAAATAATTGGCAGTTGGTGGAGGATACCAGGGCACGAAACCAGGTTATTGCACCACAAAACTAGCGATCGGTCCTCTAGTAAGTGAACTCAGAAGTTCAATGCATAATATCACCAGCACTATTTAACTCACTGAAATCCATCAAAACCCAAACCCAAAAGAACTAAACTACGGAAAACCGGCCTCTACATCATCGCAGAGAGTGATTTTCTTCAGTTAGTTAGTAAGGAAAATTATCTGTATTACGAATCCATCAGGTAAAGATGGAAAGAAATAGTGGAGCCAAATTATTCTTATTGATAACAACAATGAAAAAAGCATTCCGTCGGATAAGAACTAAGAGGAATTATTTTAAGAAAGAAAATTAAAGAAAGGATGAAGAGAACTAATCGGTAATAGTAAACAAATAAACGATTTGATACATGAGAATATTGGCCCTATGGCACTGAGCCTCCAATGTAGTGATGCAGTATATGTACACCATAGAATTGGCAATAGTTAAATGATAAACATACAGTACCAATTTATGACAACACTAATTCCATTTTGATCAAGTTGTGTAGTTGCGTCATTGTTCTACTGGGGAGGTAATATGTAGTTTTATCTACTCAAAAGAGGTAACAGCAATTTAACAGTTAACTGAATTCATATAACGAGCATTTCCTATCTTTAACTTTGCTTTTATTTTCTCTTAAAAGGGAAAAGAGAATAGTCATACATGTGACATTTATAACTTTTAAAAGATTTCACTTTAACTAATAAAATAGAATTTAAATGCAACTGCATCTTTCTGAACATTTAACAGTTGAACAATATCATAGGATTACAGTATAAGATAAATATGTAATGCCACACACCTGATTGCTGATTGGGAGTCATAAGGCCAGTTTGGTTTGGGGCCATCAGCCCCCCCTGATTTGGTGTCATTAATCCACCAGCGGCAACAAATTGATTCCGCATAGCTGCTTGCTGAGCATTAGGAAATCCAGTCTGGAATGTATGAGGTGGGCCAGCCATCTAGAGAGCATAATGAGTAATTAAATAGCACCAAAATACTTAAAATGAACACTATCTTTATGTCAATAAACACAATCAGATAAATCACAAACTACTCTTACTTCTGTTATGGATTTAACGACGGGTTTTAGACAGTAAGTTACTTTACAGGATAATCAGTATTTGACTTTTATTTAAAGATGACCATTGTAACTCTGAAACAAAACCCGCTAAACGTAACCCAAGCATAACCTTCCCATAAGTCTAGCCAACATGTTGGGTTCTTTGTTTTGGTTTAATGGCATAAAACTCACTTGAGTCATTAATACATTAAGTCTGTCCTAAGATTTATTAAATGTTTTGTAAAAATTAATTTAATATAATTTTATTTATTATACACAATTTAGAAACTTTCGATTTTGATTAAACAAGTCCATAGATGAATGAAGAGGGAGGGGGGGGGGTACAAGATGGTGTTTATTACTATTATAAAATTGAATATACTATAATCGGGTTGGATTTTTAATGAACTATTAACCAAAAAAATAAACCAACGTATATCCGCTTAATAGGAAAATTAAATGGCAGAAGCATAAAATATGACATCTAAAGTATTGTATAAGTTTAAAATACTTGATTGCATTCTTGTATTCTGTTTATTTTATTTTTATCATTTCTAAAATTGATTTGTTTTCATTTATTTCATTGCCTTTCAGATTGTTCAAGAACATTTTTAAAACACTTCTAACTATTATGATACATGTATTTTACTGCTTGTGACATAAACGTTAAAAAAGATATACATATATACACAATAAAGAACTAAGATGAATATGGAATAACATTTTTATTTGTCATTACATTCCAGAAAAACAAAAGTATTTTGGATCACTGTGGATTTGATTTAACTATAACATTTTGGTGGCTTTATGTTCGCAAAAAAAAAGAAATGGTAAGATGCCAGAGGGAAATGTGGAATACCTAATTCCATGTAGGATAGACATTTACATTATAATCTTCATTCTGTGGTGTGGTCATTGGTAAGAAGTTCATCTTGGAGGATACGCCAGATTGGTAAGAATCAACATCACAGGTGATCTCACTTTTAGGCGAAGTTTTGGGGGTTTTCTTCTTCTGTCCTTGGAGATCATCAGTCTCCTTCTTAGACTTCCTCTTTGAATCCATTTTTATGTTGTTGTTTTTTCTTTTTGTGTATCTAACTCAATTTTCCTATGAGAAATGACAGCAGTTTTCCCCTTGATATTGTGATTTCTTTAGTACATTAGGTAATTAAGAATACTTATATATAAAAAAAAAATAATTCAAAAAATTAAATAATGCGAAAATCTCTCTTCTTACTGACGTAGCATTACCCAGCGTTTATTTACGGATCCCAATTAAACTGATATTACAAATGAAAACTGAGTTCTGCATATTCTACATTTAATGATTATAACCTAATCATTAAATGATTAAATGTTTTAAATGAAGCATTATTTATTTTATCATTTTATTTTGTCGCCTCCATCTCTTTAGATCATTTTTGTGACTTTTTTTTTATACTTTCTCTTCCCTATAAATGAAGAGGAATATATATAGTAAGGGGAAGTATTGAAAATAACGAAAATAATATTTTTCCAAAAAAATTGGTTTTGTCATGTCTATTCTAAATTATCGAAATCGGATCAATATTAACAAAGATGAAGCGTATTAGACTTACCGTAAGTGCCTATTATATCATCGATTTACAGGTTTTTACAATTTTACAGCTCTAACGACTACAAGACTAGACCCTAGATGGAAAGTGGAGTGTGTCCGATAGCAGACGGATGCGACCGAATCTCCTCTCACAACGGTCCCTAAACTGTAGTCAATAATACGCTCTGTAATAATGTAAAAGTTGAAATTATTAACTTAATAATTTCTACTTTAATATTATTTATTGAAAACAAAACGTTTCCATTTAAATTAAATAGAATATATATATAAAAAAAAATTCTACTTCACAAAAAAAAATATTATTAAAAGAATTGTCGTACTGCTGTTTGCTGAGAATATTTCAAGTACTGTTTGTGTGAACTCATTATAATTATTATTAAAAATGGATTATTATCATAGTATGCTAAGAGAAAGTAGTGTGATAAGCGCATCGCACCAGATTTTTTAATTGTAAACCAATTTTTTTTTTGTCATTATTTTTATAGACTTTATTTTGTATCGCCTCAGATGGGAGCTCCTAGATTACGCAGGTGAAATTTCAGTGGTCATCCACAATATATGCAAAATCAATTCTTTTCTGCAGTTTAAGAATTCCATTTTTGATTTATTAATCTGATTGATTGGGATCATAAACGGCAGGCTGGGGGACGCTAAGCCTGCAATACTTCAACAGAATGCGGGCAGCGTCTATTAACCGCTCTTATGAAGGAATAATTAATTGAATAAAAGTTCATTTAATTATTTAACAGTCTATATTTTATATTCTATGGGAAATTTTATGTGATAGTGATGCCCATCGAAGGGAAGAGAAATAGATTTCTTGTTGGTATGCATTTGGGTGCACACTCAACAACATATATATATATATATATATATATATATATATATATATATATATATATATATATATTTGTAGAAAATATTTTTTCACGGTATCCATCCTTTGCCTGATATGTCAATGTTGTGAAGTATAGAGATGATCTGAAACCTTTCAACCTGATACTTTGTTACAGATACAGATAGACTTAAACGCAGTGATGGATTTAGACAGAAGAAGGGTATTTGCCTGGGGCAGCAACTATCGGGGAGAGGCTAAATTCGATTGAAATTATATTTTTTGATTCAAACGAATTCGTAAGTCGATTTTTAATCCACTTAATTTTCAACTATGTGCCTAAATAAAATATAGGAGATGGGAGTGGCTGGAGAGGGCGTTATTATCTGTAATGCCTGTGGGCTGTAATATAACATCCTGCTAAAATGTGACTAACTTACAATATCAGATTCTTTTAGTGGGTACTCGATACACTAGATTATCGTGCATAGAGTTTTCACTTGGATATTTTTTATTACTTTCCCTTACATATTATGAAATATATAATTAGGGGAAATATTGTGATCGTGAAAATTTTTGTATTCCAGTTTTTAACGGAAATACAAGTTTTAAGGTCCTCTCAGTCCAAGTAACCAAGTTTCGCAAAATGGTCTGTGTCTGTGTGTATCTGAACAGTCTAGCTCAAAAACGGAAAGTTTTACGAAACTAAAACTAGGTATTTAAGGTAGGTATATTCATGGGATGTTACAGCAACTTTTTCGTCAAAATCGACTTACCGGAAGTGCCACTTTATATAATCGATTTTACACTTTTTCACAATTTTCTCGAAAACGGCTCTGACGGTTTCGATGAGACTTGCCTAAATTATTCTTCTTAAAGCCCTTAAACTATTTATGTATGCAGTACATCACCGAGGAAATGCAGAGAAAAAAGTTATGATGAAAAGAATATGAGAATGGGTGGTGAGGCATATGACAACAGGGATTGGTACAAAGTTCATTTCCAATGATATTACAGAGTATGTGACAAAGATGGAAAAGGAAAGTTACTCCCCAAACAATTATTATTTTTTTTTTATAATGAACCAGCTAGGATTGACTAAGCAAAATTATATAGATGTCGGGACATGGGGAGAGAATCATGTAATTTAAAGGTAATAAAACATTATTTAAAATAGTAACAAAATATATTGTAAATTAAGTGGATTTAATAGTTGATGTTGTATTGTAGAAAGCACATATCCTGATGACGAAGAAGTACTTCGAAACGTCGTAACCAATGTTATAATTTTTTTTTTTTAAATATAAAGTTATAGATCAAAGGGAAAGTGTCATTCACAAGATACTTTTTATTTTGTCATAGTGTAATATGAGGTTTGCATTTGTGCAGGGCTCGTCTTTTAGTCGAAAGTTGCCAATTGCCAATTGCTCTGAGTTGTTGCAGTTTAAACATCTGTATTGAATTTCTACCAAGAAAAAATCTTGATGAAAGATGTGTCTGTATACTTTAGGGAAACCCTGGGTCGTGAAAAGTAGTGACATGCAAAGGTTATATAAATTAAATAAAGTGGCTAGATTTCACAGCTCGTGAAGTCGGACGTTGAGGCCGAGCGGGTTCCTCCTCGTTAGTATTCGGCAGCGATCGGATGTCCCCGTTCCGGCTAGTTCTTCACTCTTCTTCTGTCTTCTTCCTCCTCGTCAGCATGTCTCTGCTTCTTGTTCCTCTCCTTATATCACAAGGTAAATAATTATTTATAAATTTATTTTATATTATTGTTTTCTATATCCATTTCAATTTATATTTTCGTTATCACTTTGGGAGAAATAAATTTAAGAAAAAAAAAACATGAATTGCTAAAACTGGTTTGGTATCTCCATGCTAACTTTCATCTGGTTCTAGAATTACTTTCCGGTTTAGTAGAACGTTGGTAAAAAAAAAGGGAATTATAATTTATTTTTCTTCTCATAACTAAAATATAAAAAAATATTATTAATCGACCATAAATAATTGATAAATAAATCAATATAAACTTTAAATAAAAAATGAGTTGTATATATATATAAATATATAACGGAGCAAAAACTCAACAAGAGACATAAATTACTTACTCTAAACAATTGGAAAATTCCAAAACACAAAGCCTTAAGTCACAATAATAATAAGAATAAAAAGAATAAAAAAAACAATTAACAAAAAAAGAAACTAGAAAATAAATAAGGTATTATGTACAAAATAACATTTAACTAAACTAAAATACATAAATACAATCATAAATTTATTTATTTTTCTTTGTTTATTAAATACGTTATATACAAAAGCTTACAGAAAAAAAATAACTTCAGTCAGTTAAGTAAGTAAAGAAATAAAAATTAATGTATTGCTCATTAGAATTTTGACACTTCACAGTTAAATATCAAATACCATTCCCAATCTCTCGGACTTTCTTCTATGGAATAATCCCAAAATTTTGGAAATAAAAATCTCAGAAAAAACATTGCATACATTTAAATTACGATAAGGACCCGAATTTAACTGAAAAGGACCCGTTGGGGGTTGGTTCATCTCACTAGCGAGCGCAGCAAGCGGAAATCGATAGCTGTGATCTAATTAAAGCAGTAATCATTTTAATAATCCCAATGAATACGCATTTTAACGCCGGCACAAAAATCGAAAGTTTCGGGATTATTCCATTTTTTCAATTATATTTTTGTGGTGGGGCGTATATCAAACTAGTAACAATTAAATAAATAGATTATAATAGTAATGATTAATTTCTTCAAAATTACGATTATTTTTTTAGTACGTTAATGTCTCCGTTCGCGAGCACATCTCATATTTAGCTTTTAACAATCAAATTAAAATATCTGGTGAAAATATTTTTTGACGATTTCAGAGCAATCTGAAGAGTCAATTGAATCGTATGTAATGATATCTATATTCTTCTATAGAGTGAAGTATTTAAAAAAAAAATTATTAAAAACTGACATCAGATTTATTTTTAGCACTTTAAAAAACTCTCTAAATTTAAATTTTCAGCGAATATAAAAATACATTTTTTTTTTTTTTTACTGGAAACCCCATATACCTAGAACGTCCTTCAAATATTTTAAAACAGTCGATAGTTCAGGAATCCTATTCCAGATTCAAACTAAATTTGGAGGGTTGGCAAAATTTCATGGATGTTGTGTTTTACAACAAAGGTTATACGCAAAAAACTTATAAAAAATACGGATGAAAACTCAGTCTTATTCAAATGGTCCAGTGGTTAAGTCGCTGGACTCATATAAATGGAATCCTAATCAAGGTCAAAATAGTTTTAAATTGGTTCAAACTGTAACATTGTCATTGGATTATTAATTACTAATATATCATGTCGATTCTCCGTGAAAAGAAGAATATATACAAGCATTTAAAAAATATTTAAAAAAATGTACTAGTATTCCAAATACTGTGGTCATCCTGATAGACCCCCTGAAAACTATCTCTGTATCCGCCCCTGAATCGGATATACTGAAGACAAGATTCAAAAGTTTAAATCAAAACGTAATTTCGTGCTTTAAAAATTTTGAACCCCAACGGCAGTGAAAACAACAATTATTTTTTGTTTTCGATGATATTTTCAATATAAAGGTTTTTTGTAGGAGAATCATTATTGGGGGGCGCGGTCAATAAAAAACACACACAAATAAGAAAAAAATTATTATAATGTGTGCCGAAGTTTCGGCCTAAGTCTTAGGCCATCATCAGGGCTGAGAAAAAAGAAAATAACAATAGATGTAACAACAGTAATACTAATAAAAAAAGTTTAAAAAAACAGTAAGATGAAAAAATAAAGTATAAAGAAAAATATACTAATCATAATGTGAATAATAAGAAAAAAAAGTTAATAAAGTATAATTAGTGTTAATAAATTATAAAGAAAATTATGCTAATCATGATATGAATTATTAGAAATAAAAAAAAATAAGTGAATAAAAAAAGGGTATTTCAAAAATTGTGAAAATATAGAAAAAAAGATAATGAATAATATGAAAGATATGGCAAAATATATGAAAAATACTAATTTGTGACTAAGAACCTGTAATTTAGTATCTAATAAACTATAATTACTATAATATATAGTAAGAACCTGAGTAATTTAGAATTACTTACAAATAACAAAGTAAAATAAAGTTTAAAGATATAAAGTTATATAAGCTTAAAGATAGAGTAATATAATCATAAGTAATTATCGTGTTTGGGGAAGAAAAATAAAACAATAAGGATAGAGCAACAATTAACAGGATGGAAAGAATGAACAGGATGGAGAAAAAAATACGTAATAACAAGAAAGGTTTTATGATGTGCTGAATCGAAATCTTTCTTTTTTTCGAAATGAAAAAATCTATAAGGCTAGTTTAAACATTACACTAGTTTAATAATTTAAACATTTTTAACGTAGAACGAAACGTCGGCATACAATAAAAAATAATTTCCAGTTGTTAGTTGGTTTTCTCTTCTTGACTGACCTACTTCTTTAAATAACATCTACAGGAAACTATACCCACATCAATACAAACATTATCAAAATTTATTGGACCAAAAAAAAAATTATTTTTTAAATTTTGTATTTTTCTTATAATATACTTTGAAAAAAAAAAATTGCTGGAAAAAACACGCCGATATAATTTTTCAAACTCGAAATATACAATAAAGCAGTTTCATCGTGTTTATTTTATTTTTCTCAGTTCCGTGGGCCCATTGTACGAAACGGTTGAACAGTAGCTTTTTACTAGAACTTTTTTTTTCCAATGTAGAATCACCAAAAAAACTTTTATCAAAATCGGCGACTGACACATCGTGCATTCCTCTTGTAAGTCTTTAATCTATTGAAAAGTCAAAATCGGTACATCATGTAATTTGATTTTAAATAGTTCGCTGTTAAAAAAATAAATCTTGAAGGAAGTCTTGTATTGAAACAAACTGCTACATATTTCAGTAAAACAATAGCTTCTGAAAATCCATTAATTAAAGAAATTGGCAACTATAACAAATCCTATCTTAAACGCTACACTCATAAGAGAACAAAACATGTATTACTAATGTAATTTAATATTGTTTATTTAATTTATTATTATTTCATCTATTTATTTATTTTTATTATTATTATTATTTATTTTTTTGGTAGTTTTTTTTTAAATATTTATTTTTATGCTAAATATATCAGATCTAAAATTGTTTGATTGTAAGGATGTGACATCCGTAATCATGTAAAATAATATTTTTTTCTTGAAGGAATAGTATTTAAACAAATATTATACAAATATATATAGCTAAAAAAATATCATATATATACTATAAATGGTAATTCATTGATGTACGTTGAATATATAGTAATAAATCGACGAGTCCGGTTTTTCTGTAATCAAAAATCATATCTTATTATATTTGATTGATTTTTTTAAGATCATCTTCACTATTTAGACCTCATAAAAACAAAAAAAAATAATAATGATATAAACAAAATCTTCACAAGTTCACAATTTACCAGAATGTTTGTTTCGTGTTAAAAACTTTGTTAAAAAAACTCCATTTTTGTCTGGGCATTTAAATATTTACCTCTCTGAACAGGTTATTTTTATCATATATTGAATGTAAACATGTGTTGATGTTATACTTCGATGGACACCCCTCGCCTTGGTTGATGGCAGACATCGGAAATGCCGCAACGCGTTCCGTAGCCAGCCAACTGTATTCTTAAATTAGTGGAATTGCACACCTGTAATGAGCCTTCACCTCGATGAGTAGACGTTTCGCACATCCAGAACGAAACGGGCGCAACTTTAAATCGTCACATTCAGAAGATTTTTTTACTGATCCCCAGTACTAATTTTAGCCTCTAATAATATCTGATGTGGACAACAGATGACGTCTTTGTACGCCAATTAAACTATAAATCGGTGGCTCAAAAAGTGATCCTGAATATGGTTACTAGTTTCCGAAGATTGGAGTATCTCAAAAAAGATACTCGGCGTCGCGACATCCATCTATTGATACACACATACTCTTGTTTCTGGAGATTTTATTCCGTTATTTTCCGTTTTCTATCAGCAGGTAACTAGTTTCCAAGAGATATTTAGCATGCTATTGTTGAAACTCGCCGAATAGCACAAATATCATGATTTAGCATGCTAAATGAGATTGTGAGTACCCTTATTAACTTGTATTATGAATATAGTTATATATTTAAAATAGTAAAGAGAAAGTTCGAATACATAAAATTTATTTTTCGTGTGCTGCTCAACTGTGCTGAGTTGCCAAACCACACAGCATACCGGATCAATCGGGAGATCGAAACCGAAGAAAAGGGAGATCGGTCCTTGGAAAAAACAGTGCAATTAATATTGAAAGAAAAGAAAATGGGCCACAACATGACAAAATAAAGCCAACACCTACGTCACCATTCGTTAATGAAAGATCGGTAACGGAAATTTTAAATTAATTTCTGAATTGTTCTACATTGCTTTACGTTTGAATTGTATTTCATTTAACATGTCTCTAATTCAGCTGTTTTTACTTCCTTGTACGAAGTAAAGGAAGTATTGTAATCGCGAAAATTTTCGGTTTTCAGATTTCAACGGAAATATCCATTTTGATGATATCCATTTTAATTAGCTATATTATATATTATTAAGTCAACTTTTTGGAATGTCAGTTGTTATTATATTAGTTTTTATATTGGAAGTATATTATATTAAGTATTAATTAAATATTAATATTAATTTTAATATTAATAATGAGTATTCATATTACAATAGAAGTACATTAATACAATTGAATAATACAATTGAACAAATAAAACAGAGTAGTCTTATCTGGCCATAAGACTACAAAATAAAAATCAGTTCATGCTTAAAATATTTTCAGTAAAATAAATAAGCAAATAATATAAATTATACTCTCGAAAAATATAATTAATGAAATAAAAGAAAAAAAGAAAAGAAAAAGAGAGAAAATGAAAAAAAACAAAACTAATATATTAAGGTAATAAGATAATGTATTCAATAATGACTAATTTTACTATTGCTTGTATTTATATATCATTCCAACTACTTATAATATTGTCAAATGCTCATCGTCAAACTAAAAAATTTCCCTTATCCTTGGAGAGATAATTAAAGAGACGATGACTACCTGGCGGATGGTTCATGTTTCCATTCTTCTGCTTCACGCAAGGCTGCTACTCACTTCCTCTTATTTTGATACTAAGAATCTTTTTCTTAGAATCTTTATGAGTTGTTTCAAGTATTGATTTCCGGCTGTGCCTAATTTTATTCTCAGTAGTTATTTAATCTCTATTGTATGCAATGTAAATAAACAGTCAATCTTGGAATTAGAGAACCCTAGTGTATTCCAGACTGAAATGGACGAAACACTAAGATTATTTAAAAGCTACATGGAGGAGCGAGATAAACAAAAACTGATCTCCCCTAGATACAGTCCATTATATCCTCTCGTGTATTCAGAAAGTGATAAGCATCAACCATATCTCGCACTAAATTCCCCGTTCCCAATGACTAAAACATTAGTGCAAATCAGATTATCCGGCAACTATCATATTAAACTAACATTTAATAATATTTATTATTATTTCAAGCCGAAAAAAAAACTGCTCTATCTCCAATTTAAATGAGCTTGAGGATCTTTTCCATATTTTGGTCCGGTGGCCGATCTATACACCTTTCCGTTATAACTACCTGCCTCATTCCGTAAATATCAACAGATCAAATTATCTAGAGTTATTTAGAATTGGCAATAGCGACCTTCTTGAGAATCTGTTTTACTACGTTAGGCAATGTTGTGGATTGAAATCGTTTATTGTCAATGAATGATTTTGTTGATTTTTTTTTTATCATAGCAGCGAGTCTATTCATGTATCATATATTATTTATTTGTGTATTTAAGCTGTTTTAAGGTTTTTATTTATGCATTGTTTATATTATAGTAATATTTTATTTTTATATTGTTATATGTTATATTATGTATGTATATATCTATATACTTATGTCTGCATGTATTTGGAGATGATGTTGACATAGCAACGTAGTCAAATAATATGTTTACTTCCTTGTATGAAGTAAAGGAAGTATTGTAATCACGACAATTTTCGGTTTTCAGATTTCAACGGAAATATCCATTTTGACCAACCCTGAATCCATTTTGACTAGTTTCGTCGTGGCGTCTCTACGTACGTACGTTCGTATCTCGCTTAACTCAAAAACGGTTAACCGTAGAAAGTTGAAATTTTGTATTTAGGATTGTAATAAAATCTAGTTGTGAACCTCCCTTTTTGGTCACGGCTTGATCACCGGAAGTGGTACTTTACTTGAAGGTCATAATTGATTTCCATCAAAAAATATATTAAAATACTATGCAAAACTTTTCAAATTTAGTATTTATAACTTATATCTCGATTTAAATAACATACTAGATTTTGGTCTAAATTGGAAAACCGGAAGCGGTACTTTACTTGAAGGTCATATTAGACTTTCATCAAAAATGATATTAAAATATAATGTAAAGCATCTCAAATTTGGTAAATAGGACTTTTATATCATTATGAATGTATTTAATATATTTTGGTTAAAATTGGTGAGCCGAAAAGTGTACTTTACTGGAAGGTCATAATAAGCTTACATCAAAAATTATATTTAAATTAAATACAGAAATCATATGTTTCGGTAATAAAGGTTACAAACGCAATTTGGTTTCCAATCCAATTAAACATTTTTATTACTTCTTTTAAGTCTAAAATACGAATACTTTTCCTCCCCATTTGTGTGTGTGTGTGTGTCAATAAATGGGTGTGGCGACGCCGAGTGCCGTTTTTGATATACTGCAATCTTCGGAAACTAGTAACCTAAATCAGATAACATCATGCAACATAAAATAAATAAATAATGGCAGATAGTAGGTCCTATTTCGGATTACAGCAGCATAGCGTGAACCTCGGCCTACGAAAATCCGGCCATAACACCCTCGTTCTACCAATATCAGTATATCGCTACCTTGGAAGATGACTGGTAGGACTCAAAAATGTTTATGTAGTTTTTCAAAACTACAGCTTTCGGAGTTGTGCCGGTCTTCTTCTACGGTAGCTTTTTTTTTATTTTTTTTTATTGGGGTTTAACGTCCTTTCCTATCCTATTAAGGCACATAGGACGGGTTATCCTACAGGTTACCAAGCTATTATAACCAGAGTGGGAAGGTCGAGATTCATTACGTAGGGCCGCTCTTCTACGGTAGCGGTGTGCGTTTGAATGCTGGTCCCTCACCAGGAGTCATGAATTACTTCTGCTGAGATTCAAGCGACGAATTCTCTAAAGAATTCCCGAACCAACATGCATTGTTAATTCCTGAAGACAGCGGAACTATAGGTATATCATGCTTCATAACGGAGATGTGGATGTAGTCCGATTCATTAAAGCTGGAAGACTTCCAGGACGAAAACAGAAGAGATGTTCGAAAGATATTAGAAGAAAAGCTCTAGACAACAATAAGAACAGGAAGGCCGAGGGTAAGATGACTTGGTTATGGGGATGACTTGGATGGTGGATAATTTGGATTCAAATTGCTACACAAAGACTGTTTGCGAGAACACAGGAGATGTTGTAAATGATGACATATAAAAATCAATAATAGCAAAACTAAATCAGTTTTCTTAACCCTTAGATATAGGATACTTCCAAAGCTAAATATTTTAAAAAATAATTATTTGTTGAAATAAATCTTTATTTATTCTGTGACTGAGTATTGAATAATCGGTGTAGAATAATATTACAATTAACAAAAGATGGGCTTGATATCGTTAGAGTAAAAAAATATTATTAATTTAAATTATATAATTACTGACTGGGCTATTCACATTAATATTAGCACCTTAAACTATATAAACAATTTAAACTTAAACAAATGACTTAACTACAATATTTAAAACAACTAGGTATTAGTAACTACTCATTTGGAACAATGGTTTGAGAATATTATCGTTCCACATCCGCCATTGCCAGAGAAGACATCCATCCATATACGCATATAAAACCTAAACATACTATTAGGCTTCGTGTGTGGAATTTTCGATTTATATTCTAACAAGGAATTGATGTCTCTTTTTACCAGACTACGACGAAGTCACTTGGAGGGTAATGTGTTTAGCTTGACCGTTAATAGCTATCTAACGATTTTTTAAGCGAACAACTCGTCCGATTTTCAAGTTTAATGGCTGCAATTATTCTTCGTGATCCCGTGAATGTTTTGAAATATTTTGAGCTCAAAATACTAACGAAATGTTTCTTACGATTTTTTAAGAGAAAGGTTCAACTGATTTTCAAGTTAGATGGGTCAAATTACTCGTTCTGATCCAGTAGTTAACACATGACATTGACCCAGGAAGTATTAGTTATTAAATAGGGTTTATAACCCAGGAAGTTATTGTTTTCCTTCCTACTTGTCAGCGTTAAACAAATGTTATACTCTTAACATCCTCTCCCCTATTGTATGTATAAAAGTCTATCTGAAATGAACAAAAGAATTAGAGTGTAAGATAGAGTGTAAATTAGAGTGTAAGAATTAGAATGTAAGATAGAGTGTAAATTAGAGGGTAAGAACTAGAGTGTAAGATAGAATTTAAGATAGAGTATAAGAGATTGTAAGACAATAGACTCTCACTATGTTAGCTTTAAGTCTAGTAGTAATATCTTTAGTATAGTCTAACTTTAGTTAACACCGCCAGTAGCTCACTATTCTATATCATGTAATTCTGTATTTTGTTTAATAAAGTATTTTCTAAGGCTTACACGCATCGACTTTACTAATTCAGTGAATGTTTTGAAACATTTTGAGCTCAAAATACCAAATAAATATTGTATTAAATGTGTTTAATCTGTGTTAGGGTGTGGAAGGCACCCGACTATAACACCAAGGTTTTAATGTTCATGGACGTCAACTTCGCTAACGATCCATCAATGCGCTTTCCGTCCCTTAGGACGAATGGCGTTGCAAGATATAAAAATTATTTCTGTAGTCGGGGTTTTTATTTTTGATATTGATCTTCCTCTCCTCTGCATTTTTACTTCCAATTTTTTTTTTTTTGTATTTGTTATTTTATTTTTATTATTTGTTTTATTTTTAAGCTGATTTGTACATTTTTGGTTGTTTATATGAGTTTTTTCTGTTTTTCTGATGATTAACAGTTTTTAATTTAATCTTTCTCAGCTGCTGCCATGTAACTTCCCTTTTCCTTCAGTATGTGTGTAGATGTCTCAGAGTGAAGTATTGTCTCTTATTGATATGTCTTTTTAAACTGTGGATGTGAGATTTGCTGCAATATGTCTGTATATATATGATTTTTTTTTTCCTCCTGTCCTGATGCACGTATTGGTGAATGTCGGTGGTTAGTTATTTTTCATTATTTTAGAGACTCTATATTTCTCATTATTTATGCCTCTTTTTGAATTTTTTCTCATATATATTAATACTACTACAGTTTTATAGAAAAAATTACAAGTAACAATTGTTCGATGAGTATCGATATCTGTAAATGATTTTACAGTGGTAAATTCAGAAATCGATATTCGTAATATCACTTCTACTGGAATATATCATGCTTAATCCATATTTAAAAAAACAAATTCTTGTATAAATGGGAAACAGACGCGATATTTTCATTTATAACTATGGTGATAAAATTTCTTTTCAAAGAATGCTTCCAAGTTCTGTGTCATGGAGGTAAATTAGATTTTGATGATCCTAGAAAATATTCGAGGTCGCTCCACAAATACTACTAGCCCATTTGATCTTTTGTTGAAGATAAATATTCAGCTTTTCTTATTACATTTTCTCTCCCCTTTTTTATAAATATATTATCAATAAAGCATTTAATATTTACAGAAAAATCATCAAATGGTACGATTTTCATGCTCTACAACTTTCATTCAGTTTTTATTCAGAATAACAGTTTGGAATCATGAACTCTTCATAAGTCATGATGAGGGAATTTCACACAAAATTAAAAAAAAAAAGGTTGATTTCCAACTAACGATTATGATGATACTACTCACTCGAATTCCAAGTTTAAGTAAGTAATTTTACGCAGAATTTAATGATCTTTAATATTTGTAAATACTTTCTAGCTAGAAATCCCGGTTTAGAAGTCATGGCGAAAATTTAAATGTTTTCATTGCTATAACTCAGCTTCCAGAGGGCTTTGGAATGTGCAAAATTGTTTTTTTAATTGTTGTATTGGTCACTATAACATATCACAAAATTAAAACTATCCGGCCTTTTGCACAAGACGATGTATAAAGTAACTGGCTCCATTTCGACTGCATGATAAATGCATTTCGAACATAAAATGTCTGCATATAACCTAGCAGTGAAATAGATTTCGGGATGTCTTTTGAATATTAATGATTTAAATTTAAAAGTTCAAGTTTTCTTCATAATAATTTCTAATAAACTAATTCGAAGTCTCATGATCTTCAATATCTATTTTACTACTTAACCTAAAAGATATACAGTCGAACTTCTGTATATTATTATTATTTCTGTTTTATTTGTTCAATCATGTTATTCTTAAGGGACCTAGTCCCAGAATAAAATTCTTTTATCTATCTATCTATCTAACTATATCGAACTGCCATGTATCGAAAATCTCCATATATAGAACTTTTTTTAGGAACCTTGAATGTTTATTAGAAAAACAAATTCTGTATATCGAATAAAATTTCTATATATCATACAAAAAATTCCAATTTAAAAAAAATATAAAATGTGATTGTCATCAAAAAGAGTTTACGTGCATAAGAATGGGTAATAAGAATGAAATTTTCGTTTTAAATTCAGTTTAAATTTGCCTTTCATGTTGTGAATATTGTTCCTAAACATGACTTCAGTGATGAATTACACAGAAATAGACATTAGAAGCTATCTTCCGCCAAAACAAAATAAATTAATTTTTATGCATGTTTGCATATTATTAATACATGTCCTTATTAAATTATAAATGTAAATTTGTAAAAAATTTGCAATCAAAGATGTAATTTGTACAATTTTTCAAATAAGTGTTACTGATTGTTCAATTTTGTTTTTCTTTAACTCTAAAAAATTGCTTTTGTTACATCATTAACCCTAAAAATTGAATTGGTACTTCTTTAACCTTAAAAAATAGCTGTAATTGTTTTTAGCCTGAAAGGGTGAAAATTTGCAATCTTTCGATATATCGAAATTTTCATATATCGAATTTTTTCAAGGAAAAATTCATGATCGATATATAGAGGTTCGACTGTATTTAGGCCTGCTAAACGATTGGTATCGATGTTGCAACGACAATTCAACAGGTTAGAAAGGAACTACTTTGCTTTCTGCTTCTATATCCTGTCATTTTAGCAATGGCATTTATTCCTTGTCGGTTGGTGAAGAAATAATAATAGCGTTTTAAAGACTCCTATTTTCCTTCTTAGAATTTCTGAGCATCATGGCAATTTTTAGTGAGACTTTAAATAAATATAGCCTTTTTTTGTTTTTCTTTGGGACAATAGTACTTAATAACCCACTTTACATCTAAAATATCTGATGTGGACAACACATGACTTCCTTGTACGCCTATTAAACTATAAATCGGTGGCTCAAAAAGTGATCCTGAAGTTGGTTACTAGTTAACATCCATCTATTGACACAAATACAAGTTCTTGTTTCTGGAGGTCTCATTCCGTTATTATATTTCCTTTTCTCTCAGTAGGTAACTAGTTCCCAAGAGATTTCTTCGTGTTCCGTGGCAACATTAGAACTGCCAATGTCACTAGATAAAGTATTGGAAAATCGATATTTTAAGCAGAAGAACCCACTTAGCTTATATCTTATTCTCCTGCTGCAGACTTGTTCAACTCATAAATGGAGAGGAAACCACGTATTTTACACTCACTTTGAACACTTAAAAAAAGTAATACAAATGTTTAATTAGAGTGGGAAAAAAAATCGCGTTTGTAACCTTTATTACCGCAACATAAGATTTATGTATTTAATTTAAATATAATTTTTGATGTAATTTTATTATGACCTTGAAGTAAAGTACCCTTTTCGGCTCACCAATTTTAACAAAAATCTAGTATATTATTTATATTGATATAAAAGTCCTATTTACCAAATTTGAGATGTTTTATATTATATTTTAATACAATTTTTGATGAAAGTTTTTTACGACCTTCAAGTAAACTACCGCTTCCAATTTCACAATTCAAACTAAAATCTAGTATATTATTTATATCAATATATAAGTAATAAATACTAAATTTGAGAAGTTTTGGATTATATTTTAATATAATTTTTGATGAAAATCAATTATGACCTTCAAGTAAAGTACCACTTCCGGTGATCATGCAGTGACCAAAACGAGAGGTCTACAACTAAATTTAACAACAATTCTAGATACAAAATTTTAACTTTCTACGGCTAATCGTTTTTGAGTAATGCGAGCTACGCAGTTACGAACGTACGTACAGACGACACGACGAAACTAGACAAAATGGATTCCGAAAGCGATTACAATACTTCCTTTACTGCGTACGTGAATTCAAGTCAAATACTAAATTGATATCTTCTTTACATTGTAATGAACGAAATTCACATTTATTACAATTATGTGGTTTAGTTCCAAAGTTGCAATTATGAGAAAATTATTCCAGATGTGTTTAGTTAATTATTTTTTCAAATTAAAACTTTTTTGTACGCTTTGGCATGAAATAATCTAAAAATAAAATCTTCTATTCAAAACTTTTTAGAAATGAAAATCTTTCCAAAAAATAAATTCGAATGCCTTCTGAATTGACACCAACAATTATTCCATCTCGTTCATACGTTTCATTCACGTCTTACTACGTACTTGCCTTATTACATGACCTTCGCGGTTCGCGAGTCGTGCGAGTTTGATAAAATCTTATTTCCAGCCATTATACTACTGCTCCGATCATAATGATAAACAGGTTTCTCAGAGAAACAAACTGCTCTACGTAAAAATATGCGCACTTTGGATATTTCGTTTATATGTTCCTCTGTGTAACTAGGAGCGGGCTAGATTCGTAGGTAAGACACTGGACTCCTTATTCTTGGGCTTAGATTCGAGTTTTGGGGGGAGGGGAGGGGGTAAAGACAGCTGTATACCAGCCATTCATCGATTCTAAGGTCGGAAGACCCTCCTGAGGTATTATTTCAATTTCTTTATTATAATTATTTTCATTTAATGGTACGTTCAAACGATGGTAAATCGCGCTATTAAAGGCTGCGAGTTTATGTTCTATCGGTCTCCTAGCTTCATTGTTTAGGACGATTGTTTATTTTAATAATTGTTCAGCCAAATACACGAGAAAAACTGGAAGATCTCTAAATCAGAGATTAAAGGAACATTTACGTGCATATAATAATAAGGCAGAGCATTCCAACTTTGCAATTCATTTAAATGAAAAAAAAAAAACATAAATTCGTCAAAGACTCAGGATTTAAATTAATACATCACGTTGAAAACAGTCTCAAATTACATATATATGAAGCACTTGAAATAATAAAATTCTTTAAATCCAATCCAAATTTTTATTTTAATGACCAAATAAATATCTCCAATAGTCTAATTATAAATTTATTCTCATCAATAATAGAAAAAACAATTATTCACCGGAATAACTGGAAAAACCCCGTCCCCTAAACCGTTTATCTATAAACACCCCACATAATATAAATCAGTATTATAAAAGATTTATGAATTATGAATTTAATTAAGACAAGAAATCAAATACATGTTGGTACTCACCAAGGCTACTCCAATCCTTACTTAAAGCCAATAGATCATTAACAGGATAATCTCACGAATGTCGCAAACCGTGAAAACTGTGGTAACTTATTTTACTCAAAATGTTACTAAAATTTAAAACCAAAACCAATACCATTTGAGTTAAGAAATTGGAATTTAATTGATACAATGTTGTGTTTTATTAGAAAAATAATTATTGTTGGCATGTGTTAACATTGGCAATAGAAAAGTGAAAAGTTCAAATCCAAAAGAGATGAAGAAAATTACAATATTTCATAGTATAGTTGGTAAAATTAAAATATTTAATATAGTTGGGAAATACAGTCAAAAAATGGAGAAATTTTAGATTTTGCCCCTATCCTAATAAATTGTTGTTGCAATGTCCTGAATAAAATACGCAGATATGTGCGAATACAAATTAATCTTTCTCATAACTAACAGGCTAAAACCACCCCTAGTGGAGACATTAGAAGAGATGTAATAAACCTTATGAGAAGTCTGACTAGATTTAGTCTTTTAGATAGAGATAAAAATAATATTTTCTGATATGAGTTTTTCTGAATAAAACAATGAAATATTTATATTGAAGAAAAATTTCGTGGTAAAACCTAAAGGAAAAGAAAATTACTTTGACATATATTAGAAAGAAAAGGATATTTAAATAGAGTTACATTATTTATATAAATCGTTCGCTTTGAAGAATAGTGCCACAATACGAAAACGTGAAATTTCATACAAAAAGCATTTGAAGTTTGCCTATTTAGGTTCATCACTGTCTCTCAACTTACTGATAAAACATCAAATAGGAAATTTTTTTAGTCAATACTGTTTATCTTTACTACTCTCACTACTTATCTTCATGTTTTGATCATTTAATCATGGATCAAATTATGGCAGTCTTTCATATTAACCAGAGGTTAATGGGAAAAAAAAATTATTAAACAATTAATTCAATTTTTGAATAAAAATTAATTCAAAATATTTTATTGAATGCATTAAAGTACAAAATAATATTTTTAACACAAATAATGATGTTTTCAATCACCTATTCATACAGAAACGAAATTGATATCTTTTATTGACCTAAATAGCATAGGAATAATATTATTGCAACATTACATCACTATATGATAATAATAATATAGCTTCATTGACATCATTTTTATGACATATGCTTCTCTCGGAGGAGGTACATTGGAGTTTAGCTCTACAAAATAATTATTCAAGTATAAATATTGAAGATACAATTATAATAATATAATACCATATAAAATAAAATAAAAACAAACATCACTTTAATTTATTATTATTATTATTATTTTGAGACAGTCTTTTTAAAGTTACTTTCATATGAAAGTTTGAAGGTGGTCATTATAGTCGACTAGTAAACTTATAATAGCTAAACTAACAACAATTTTTTACTGCTGTTAATATTGAAACTAAAAATCTGACATTTTTCTCAAGGAAATAGATGCCAATGGACGTTTTAAGTTTAAAGAAGGAAAAACTAAAATTTTTATTCTATGATCTTATTCCAAATAAATGATATTTACATAAACATATTATAAAATATATAAAAATGAAATAAATAATTTAAAAATTAATGATAATGTAAACATAAATTTCTCACATTTTTTTTTCATTCTAAATTTGTGAGGATCTTATTCCACTTTTATAAACTATAAAAATTATAGCATAATAATACAAATAAAGGTGTTAAAGTTTCAATAGAACCATTTTATTAAGAAGATAAATTACTTTTATGTCCATGATCACTTCTTGATATTCTTAACAAGTCTAGAACAGACTTATTTCCATTTTAAACTAAGAATCAGTTTAGGAAGTGATTGTAACACAAAATACAGTGAAGTATATTCTAGCTAGTTTTTAGTTCCATTCATAATTACAGATAATTATTGAGCTAAAAATTATTTTTGTTCAATGTAAATATGAAGTTCCTGGTGTTTTGTAAATTCCAAAACACTATAGCCTTCATGGGTCAGCAGCTTGAATGCTTCCTCTGAAATTATCTTGTCGTCAGAGGTACTAGAAACCAAGGAAAACCCCAATTTATGATCTTATCTAGCGTCATGGGGAATTAGAAGGGAGGTCTCTCGGCAGCGACATCGTTTGAATTTTCTGATTTATTCGAAAAATGATTTCTTTGCAATTACAGCTTTACAAATCTATCTAGTTTTAATACTTCTACATTAAGCGTAACCACAGGGCCCTATGGTTATGGTTAATATAGAAGTGTTAAAACTAGATTAATTTGCAAAACTTTAATTGGCTCCCCTATAAAGAAATCAATTTTCGAGTAATCATAAACATGACCCTTCTTTTCATTAAGATATTACTACCTATAATTGAACAAAAATATATCATACAGTCTTAGAACTCACATAGTTGTAGTTAGCGAGGTATTACTAGCCCATCGTTACTTATGCTCAAGCTGATGTCTTGGATTTCCTGGAGAGAGTAGTAGGAGAAACAGAGAAGTAGAGAAGGAGAAACAGATGTAAAAGTCTACAGGCTGTACAAATTTTTTAACTGATTATGTAAACTATAATTATATATATTTATATAAGCTCTAAAAATGATGCTAAATCTAATTAATTCAACAAGGATTTTATTTTTCAATAATTTTTTCTGACTAAAAAAAAACATGCAGAAATATGTGATTAATCACAATAAAATAGTATAAAATTATATCTCGTTTTCCTAAATTAACTTAAACAATTTTTTATTAATGGCTTTAATACTACCTGAAAAACTGTATCTCATTCTAACAATCAGATTTACAGAGATTTTGGAATCACAAAAATTATTATAATTATTTTTGTGAATGGTCATCAAACTTTATTATTATGTATAAATAATCTGTCAAATTTGATTCCACTCTGAAATATTTAGGCACGCAATAAAGTAGGTTAAGTTCATATTACATTATATTATAAGATTTTACATTGCATTACAATTTTTTTTAAAGATAATTAAAATCAATTACATGATGGAAATTTATTTTTAATAAACAAATAAATAAATAAAATTAAACTAACCTCAATTGTGTTTCTGCTTTCTTTCAGTTGTCGGGTTCGCAATTGAGGCAAAGCTGGATTTGCCTGATCCTACATCATTAATTGGTCCTAATGGTCAGCCTGTTATACTCGATAGCAGCCTGAGTCCTAAAATCGTAAAAGCTTTCTACGAAATCAACTTTGTTCCAACATCAAAACCTGACAGAAATAAACAATTTATTTCTGTTTCCAATTCTAAGGGATGCCCCTATTCGACAGACTTCTGCAAATTTTACTTTGTACCAACTAAGGTAAGTACTGTCCAGAAGGTAGATGATATGATTGACCAGGCCAAAATGAATTCTGAAATTCCAGTCATCGAAGGCTTAGCTGTCCCGGATGAAGAGAAACTTCTAAGAGAACTGAATGCAACGATAATGGCAAAAGTGAACAAAGTTGTTTCGTTGAAGAAGAGTGAAAGTGGTGATGTACCAGTGTTCAGGGGCACGGTCAATGTGGAACAAGTTCTCAAAAGCCCAGAAATATCGTCTTTACCGGACTACAAGCCTCAATGGCCAGAAATAAAGAAGAATCCTTGTTTCCAAGGCCCTTGCTATTGGAGAAATCCTCAACAACAATCACCTCCAATAAATATCCATTTGCAGTAGTTTCAAGTAAAAAAATCATTATTGAATTTTTATTATGCAAGCAAAAAATCAAAACAATGAATGTTTCTACCTCTGAAAATATCAAGAGATTAAGAAGCTTGTGGTTGCTAAATTAAAGTTGTAATAAATTAACTATATAAGATATATGAAAAGTGAAATAAAATTAGTAATATTTAAAAAATGATAAAATTAATTCAATGTGAGCAAATGTGTTAAATAAATTATTGTAACTATATATCTATGTATTTAAATGTTGACTATCAATTATCATATTTTTACCTTTTTATTTTCCCTCATGACTAAGTAAGGATAGTGTAGTGTCTAATGAAATATTGATCTTTGCTTTTAGCGCATTTGTTTGATAACTCTACTAGAGTGTTATGTTTAAAAAATCTAACATTTATATAAATTAATCAGTTGCACAACAGCAAGAAGTGATTAGGGAGTACACAGTATTCCTGGGGAATATTGTAGTCAACTTTGTGCTCCAACTGCCTGATTTATCATCTAACTAATATAAAGTAAGTGCTCCGTTTTGTATTGAGTGGATCCAAAAAGCATCTGTCAAATCATGGTTCCGATACTGACAAAGACTACTTTCTAAAAAGAAAATTTAGTGTACCATATCAGGGTCTGAACTGGGTTTGTTTAACAGCCAGGCCACCTTGGTCCTAGGCCAGTTTAATTGACTTAGATGTGGTTTATTGACTATTTTTTAATGATTGGTAACATCTTTTTTATTTTGTATAATAATCACTGGAAATTTATTATTTAAGCTTACATTCAATGAATAGTGTTGAATATTTAAAATATATTTATTTTCATTAAAATTAAAAAAAAAAATATTATTGATTAAGAGCTAACAAAAGCTGATGCATAATTTAAAAAATACTGCAAAAATGAAGAAAATTGATCACAATAGTATAACTCTCTAAAAGATTTTATTATTAGCTCAATAATGGCCATACTTTAAGGTCATCATTTTAAATTAATGTAAAATCCAAACTAATTTTGTATTAAATGTTAGTCTGATTTTACTTAAATTATTTTTTTCTCATATTAATTTACACAAATCAATTACCATAATTACTTATCAGTTTAAAATAGATAAAAATATTTTCAATAAGTTTGAGCCAATTTATATTCGTCACCACGTTTCAGCAATTGCATTTTTCGAATTCCTTAGTTTTATTAGTTAACCAGAAGCATATTTACAAAATCAAATCTGGGGCTCAGAGAAGTAAAAACATTATTCGCAACTGGAAAGTTAAAATTAAAAGGTAAAATTTTTTTTTTTCCTTAAAAGTATTCACATTTTTTATTTAAATGTGGTGGTGATGATTTAAATTTAAATTTAATTTATCAGAAGAAAAAAATCATAAGATATTCCAAAAATGAAGAATTATGAAATTCTGTTCAAGGAAGTTTTATTAATTATCTGGAAATAAAATTTCATATTCTCTAGTATTAGATAAAAAGAAGTTCACAACAAAATATTACCATTTATTTTAGTCTATTTGTATTGATTTTAAGGCTTTTATATTTCCTTATTAGGGCAGGGAGTTATCTATAGATTAATTTCAGACCTTAAAGAAGATTTGAGCCTAGATTGCTTTTTGTATTTTTGTTCTAACTTACAGGTTTATTAATCCAACATTTTCATTCACAGGAGGTACTAAATCTTTCATGTGCTTAGTGTATCTATCATAAAAACAGTAATCATAAAAAAAAAAATTAAAACAAGAGGCATAACAAAAAAAAACAAATTATTGTTTCAGAATATTTCATTTTATTTTTAATAAATGTGGCTTAACTTACTCTTATGTACAATCAAATTTTTGATAATTAGTTAAGTACACATTTCCAATCATTAAATGCAACATGGTACCAATCTATGAATTAAATTATTTTCCTTATTCTAAAGAACTCAGCTACTTAATAACAAAATTATCACAGATTCAAAATTAAGAGATATCTTCCATTTTTAACTGTTATACAATGTGACTGATTTTAGCTAAGATATCTATAAAAAATGCATTTCACTTATTTTAACTCTACTTACAATTATTTTTTTTTAAATGTTGCATTATCTCCATACTTATTTATACATATAGTATTAAATTTCAAGCAATTACTACAAATGAATATCATACATGATAAAATCAAAAAAAAAATTTTAAAAGTCGAATATTAATATACATATATATTTCGAATAAATGATAGAAAGAATGTAAATGATAGAGGAAATAGTCAGAAAGTTTGTTTTTCAAGGATCATGTGAAGTATAAGTTGTTACTTTTCCATTATCATTTAAAGAAACTGATGCAGCCTTCTGGCTAGTTTTCTTACCATCAACATCTGAAGAAGAGGAACTTGAGAAAGAAGAAATTCCGACTGTACCACTTCCGGGAGCTGGGAAAGGCCCTGAAGATTCACCGATAGGACCAAATCTATCACCGATACCAGATCCTCCACTAGATGGGAAAACTTTGGTTGCACCATAGCCCCCTCCTGGTCCAATAGATCCAGATGCGACGGCACCAACTGATCCATCCTCACCTCCTGCTCCAAAGCCACCACCTTGGGCGGGGAATCCACCACCAGAGCCAATTCTATCTCCTAGGCCACTGGTTGGACAACCTCTGATTAAAGTATGAAAAACAGATATTTAGCTCATGTTCTCGATTTTAGCGAATCCCGCCACCGAAAACATGGACTAAGAAACATGCTCATGCATTTTCATTTTAAATAAGAGATCAAGTGAAGAAACTTAAACCAAAACATAGAAATAAAACATGAACAAAACAAGAAATCACAGATAAATTAATGAAAGTTTAAAGGATTTTTGTTTTTTAATTTTTTATTATTAACAGCCAGAAGTATTTTTAAAATTTATGAAGTAATGAATACAAACAATTAATAAAGAAGAGTGAAAACTCAAGAAAAGAGACAAAAATTGTTATTAAAATATTATTTGAAGATTCCACACACAAAACCTTTAGTCTCTCAAATATCAGTAAACAACTAACCTTTCAATGTTTTGCCAATTAAGGTTTTAACAGAACAGAAAAGACCTAAGGTTACAAATCTGCAGACAAAATGCAGCAAATCTCACATCAACAGTCTAAAAAGAGCAAGACTCTATTTTTGGACTGCTGATGTAAGATGTACTGCATTTTGTTTGCATATATCTGATCTTATTTTTTCTGTCCTGATGATACCTGAACTGGTTAGTTGTTTCCTAGTATTTTCGAGACTCAATGCTTTCTGTTTGGAATCATCCATTTATATTCTAATAAACAATTAGGAAACACAAATTTCAGTTTTGAATAACAGAAAAGAAGACAAGTACTAGTTTAGAAAATATTAATATGAACTACATTCAGCATCAGAGCAAGTAAATATACTTTATTATTAACAGCTTTTTGTTTACCCTTTTTAAGAAAAAGATAAAAAACAGAAAATTATTAAAAGGAAGACCATATATTTAAAAAATTATCAATTATTAGTTTTGCCTGAAGAAAAAGATTTTCACAAACAAAAATTTATTTGTTATAAAAATAAATTAATAAGAAAGAATTTTAAAATTAGACACTCCAAAAGCCAAGAATTTACATTAGCTGAAATATTTTTCATATTTGGTTAACACACACAATATTATAAAAAATCATCATTAATATAATCCATCACCAGTTTTTTATGAGAAATTCTTCATTTTCATCAATGAATTTACCAATTTGACTGAGTTGAGAACATTTTTACTAAAATGTAAAAATGTGTTAACAATATATATATAATGTGTTATAATGTGTATATATACAAAATTCCATTATTTTACGGTTATTTTGTATATAAAGAGTAAGTTTGATAGTTTCATATCGTATATGATTTATAGATTGATTTATTCATTCATAAATATAAATTACAGATGCTTTATATGAATGGTATCAATGTTATTATGTTACCTATGTAGACGGCAGGTGTTGCCAGGTGTCCTACTTTGGGTAGGACAGTGCTATAATTCGTATAAACTGTCCTATGTTGGTTACCAGGATTCCTACTTTCGTTAACAATGCATTTTATATTTCAAATACATATTTTAATCTAGATTTAATATAATGCGTTTTCAATAGTTTAGTTCCTCTAATCATAGAGGCACTGAAATACTTCTTCTAGAGTTATTATATGTCCAGAGATCGAATTTTAATGATTATTCATTAATAAAATAATTGTCAAAATTGAAAATAGATGAAACATAGACGGGGCAATCAAATTTTGTGGAAGTTTCAGAATTATTAAATATTCTTAATATAAACATGGACAAACTTTATGAAGAACTAGTTATTGCTAACTATTTATAAAAATATTTGCAAACACACCTGACTGAAAAAAATTACATACATCTATTGATAGATGGCACATCGATTTAACAAAGTTTACCATCTGAGAATTCTGAAAATATATTTATAATTTTATCATACAAGGCGCTCCATACAAGAAGGACAAATCTGCCTTGTCACAAAATATTTTTTTCTTTATTTGAGTACTGATATAATATACCATATACATATAACAATATATTTTATATATCATAATAAATAGCAATGCATGCATATTAGTTACACACACATATATATAGACTGAGGAAATCAGATTAAAGGTGCTGCAACTGTTGAGTGTTAAGGAATCAGTCGAGGTGAAATGGGTGAAGGGGCACTCGGGCATAGAAGGCAACGAAAGACCATATAGCAAAAGAGGCAGCCAGCAGCGAGATATTGCCCTCTTACAGTATGGCTCCAATTTCCCATATCAAAAAACTAATTACAAATGAGTTGGTAGTTAAGTGAAATGCAATGTGGAGGGCTTTGGCCAAATCACCCAGTCTACACAAATACATTCCACAAATAACACTAAACAATTACAAACAATTACACAGCACAGAATACAAATTGACAAAAGTCCTTACAGAACACGGTAACACAAAATATTACTTAAAACGTTTCAACATCATATCAACTGACATATGTGACGAAGATGGACAGATTCACAATTTTAGGCATATCCTTTATGACTGCAAATTATATGACAGACAGAGATTTAAATTAAAACAAGACATAATACTAAAGCATGGTAATTGGTCTGAATCAGAACACATTCTTTTTGCTAAATTTAAGACAGATTTAAAAAAAATTATAAAACAAATTGACTTTGAACGACTGACCGACTAGAAAGGCAACCTAAATTTCTCTTGTTGTGATTATTGAAATTTTTTTTTTTTAATTTAATTTTATTTATTTACTTTTTTGGTTGTTTTTTATTTTATTTTTTTTTTTGAAAAAAAAATTATTTATTTTTAGTAAAGTTTAAATAAGTGTAACGTTTAAATTTTTGTTTTTGTGAGGTTTGGAGTTTTATTATATTTTCTTTAGCTATTTAAAAGTTTAAATTTTATTTTATTGCCAGATCAAAAAAAGGTTTATAGTGAAGTTTTGGTTTGTTATTTAAATGTTTAAGATATTTTTATTTATTTTATATTTGTATGTATATATATATATATATATATATATATATATATATATATATATATATATATATATATATATATATATAAATATTTTTTTAATTTACTTTTATTATCTGTTCTATTTTTATTTAATTTTTTGTTCTATTTTTTTTTATCCAATTTATTTTGTTAACTTTTAGTTATTTTGTTAATTTTTTCTCTCATGTTAACAAATTGTACATTCAACTTGTAACATAAATAATTTTGTATTATTTAAATTATATGTATACAACAAGCAATATATGTAGTATGCCTCTAAAAGGCATGGAACATGCATTCAATAAATAAACTCTCCTTTTATGGCGTTACCATAAAAGGAATATATATATATATATATATATATATATATATATATATATATATATATTAATAATATACATAAGTGGAGCACCTCATATATTTTAAGCATAGCCCCATAATCATTTTTAGAATGCTATTTTTTAATAATGAAAACTAAATGGACTGATGAGAGGAATAGATGTTCTGTAGATCTAATTAAAATAGAATAATTAAGAGCTTTGATTTCTCACAAAAATCGTGTCATTTTTTGAAAATATAAAATCTGATGTAGGCAACCTTGTTAAAATGTTGCAAGAGTAATCAAATATATAAATTTGGAAACTATATAAGCTAATCTGTTACTACATGAATAATCATTTTTGAATTCATAATTAATATTATATAATTTTATACATTTCATAAGTAATATTGAAGGGTTATAAGAATCAATACCCAATATATTACTAAAAAGTATATCGTTTTTCAGTATACAATGTGCTATTAATTATTTGCCTGAAAAAATTTCCTTAACCACCCTCTACCAATTTACTATTGTCCTACTTCAGAAATTTAAAAACCTGGCAACCTGGCTCTTCACAGAACTATATACTGTTTAACAATGGTTAAAAATGGTGATATCTCTCCCCTTTGTTTTAAGCTATTCATATTTAATTCAAAAACTTTCTTCTTTATTTCCATTATTTCTTTCTTTATTTTTGTTTTACTGATAAAGTATTCTGTGGCTTAAAAAGTCTTAGTGCATACATATGTTCACAAATTGACAAATCAATATCATACATACAACGAGATACATAATTGATGAATCTAATACACACTGAGCCATCGCACCAACACATAATGTGACATATTTATTTCTTCAAGTTTACAAAACTTGATAAGTTAGCATTGGTATAACTAAGGGAAGACTCCAGCCCAATCCAGTTTTCCTGTAACCCCGATCTACTTTGCCAGAAAATAAAACCAACTTTATGTTTAACTAAACGGAGCATAATTATTCAGAGAAATCGTTTTTAAGATGTATTTTTAATTTTTTTAAAATATAATTTACATAGTATTTTATTTCTATGGAATGTTTTACAATATATCAATTTAAGCATTGAGTCTCGCCACTGTCTCCACACCCCAATGCATCACATCGGTTGTTTTGGCGCTATGTAATCCACTGCATGTTAGTCAAATAACGTATTTAGTTGTAACAGATGGCCACTAAGTGTTGCAAAGTTCTTTCAGACTCCTAAAAGTGCCCATATTCATCAATAATTCATACCCAAATTTCATGACATGGAATATATTTTAAAATGATGAAACACAGAAGAAAATCCTAGATACCTATCGAGTTGTTTGCTAAAAATTTTGATTATAAGATATTTACTCCTATTAGTAGTTCAAAACTACTAAAATATTAAAATAGTTAATAATTTTTTTATTGTTAACTAATTTTACTATAGTTTTATTTTTCATTGAAGATGTTTGTGTGGGATTAAAATTAAACTGGGGTTTAATATTTTATCCTCAAGAAAACAATTTTAAATAAATGATTAGACTCTTTCTGAACTTCTTTACAAACTAGCCTAAATATAAAATACTCACGGGATGGCATTAGCTGACGTTGCTTGTGCTTGCATCTTGGTCCACTCTTGCATCTGGTTCAGGTAGTCTTTAAGGAATGTTTGGAAGGCATTCAGATCTGGGAAGCCTGGGGGACTGGGGAAGCTGTAGGGATTGCCTCCATAGCCACCTCCACCAAATCCACCCATGCCAGCATATCCTCCTCCACCTCCTCCATATCCGCCATACCCACCATACCCAGGCCCGTAGCTGCCTCCATATCCTCCGGGACTGCCTCCACCGCCTCCACTATATCCTCCGGCACCACTTCCACCATATCCTCCGGCACCACCTCCACCATATCCTCCGGCACCATATCCACCAGGACTACCGCTTCCAACGCCACTTGGAGCTCCACCGCCATATGATCCACCAGTTCCATATCCTGAGAAGGTACGGACTAAGCGAAATCCTTAGGTATACCCATTTCACCACCACCAAAAATATGACGCGGAAAATGAACAAATATAAATACATTATTATTCATATAAATAGATATTTTAAAAACTAAATATACATATTGGCTAACTATGTTAAAAATTGAAGGATATCTAAAACCTCATTTATTATTTACACACGCCCCTTCTTTCAACTCCCTCAGCTCAATAAAAATCAACTGTTTTGTAACAATAATTTAGATAATATATTTCGAAATAAATATCATCATCTCATAACACTAACTCATTTAACTGACTGAATTATGGTCAAAACATTCAAAAAGCCCCAACAATTTTTTTGTTGCCTAATCTAAAAATAAAATTTTGTTTAAAATTTGCGCCCTCTAAATTCTGCCGCTCGAGATAAGTGCCCTCTTTAACCCTACTCTCTAGTTCCGGCCCTACTATTAAGCTTAACTTAATGTCTTATGCAGTAGTTATTAAACTTTTGGAGTAAAATTTTGTAACGCAAAAACAGTTTGAGGACATAAATTTAATATTTCATTTTTAGATTTATTCGATAATTTTGGAGCGGATTTTTTTGGTGATTTAAAGATATTTTAAAATAACGGAAACCCTTAGAGCCC
Organism: Rhaphigaster nebulosa; assembly: GCA_948150685.1. Taxonomy (NCBI): domain Eukaryota; kingdom Metazoa; phylum Arthropoda; class Insecta; order Hemiptera; family Pentatomidae; genus Rhaphigaster; species Rhaphigaster nebulosa. The sequence goes on from OX411309.1 coordinate 149,417,048, forward strand.
TTTGCTATCCGGACCCTATGGACCACTTTGCTATCCGGACCCTAGGGGGCTTTTGCTATATGGGAGACCTACGCGGCCGCTTAGTCCACAACAAATTTTCAGATATTTACTTTTTCTTATTAATACAATTGTTATATGTTTATCTTCACATTTTAACATTAACAATCCAAGATTCTTGCTTAATCGCATGATTTCTCAGTCAATTGGGTATATCATGTCTTAAAAAAATTGCGTAAAGAAAAACTTCATCAGCCATTTTCTCAAAACTTTAAACGAGTAAGATAACACCTTCATCCACTCATTTCTTCAAATATAATTTCCTATAGATACCATTTTAAAACATATTAAAATCATTTATTTTTAAAGTGCCATTTTACTATTTCTATAAGAGTCTGTCTGGGCACAAACTATCGGTAATGTAGCGTCCCAAGCTGAGCGCCTTGACCACCTTCCGCGTTTTTCCGCTTTCCCAACATCGTTCAACATTTTACGGCGGAGTCAATGACATTCATGCTAATTACTAGTCCAAAGTATTTTCATAGTCCTTACTATATTCTCGCCCATTTTATGTATAACGATTTTATCTAATTTGAAAGAGAAGTAATTTAAATAATATCGAAAAATGTTATAGATCAGTTGAGGAGCATTTCTATCAAAAGTGGACATCTCCACTTCCGGCCAAAACAAATTTCGATGAGTTCTGATGCTCCTGTCAAAAGTATTTTCTCCATAGAATAGTGAATGGAAAATTTGTTTTTCAAGCAAAAATGGTGGAAAAATTAGTTTTTAATGTAACTTTGTGAACGAACGTGGAAATGGATATGTCCACTTTTGATAGAAAGCTCCCCAGTTCAGAGCAACACGCATAAAAAAGAACATAAAAGCCTATTTTTATTCCGATATTTTTAAAAAAATATTTGGCCATGATTTGACTAATTATTAGGGATTGATAAATTATTTGCCACTTCAATAATTTTGTTTTTATTGAAAACTAGTTTTGAATGTTATACATTCATCTTCAGTTCTAAAAACACACAAAATTTCAAAAATAAGCAATTCAAAATACAGTTTGGTTTTATTGTACATATTAAATTAAATGTAATATAAATTAGTATTATAAAACATTTTTAATTATGAATTTAATACCATAATACTGTATTTTGAATTGCTTATTTTTGAATTTTTGTGTGTTTTTAGAACTGAAGATGAATGTATAACATTCGAAACTAGTTTTAAATAGAAACAAAATTATAGAAGTGGCAAATAATTTATCAATCCTTAATTAGATTCTTCTATACCACCATGCGGACGTTAACTGATTGGTTATTTATGATTTATATAAAAAAAAAGATAAGTTCAAATTAATTAATAATTAATAATTAATAATTAATAATAATTAATTAATAATAATTAATTAATAAGGTTTTAAATAAATCCATGAGGAAAATTTTTATGTGATTCCGTCAAAACAATCTTTAATTCTAGAAATGATCATGACAGTGTTGGACGTCTCTTTATTACTGGAATTAACTCGTCTCAGAGGTGTTTAGATCTGGACCTAAGTAGCTGCGTGGGTTACAGGCGAGATTTGACCAGGCGCTCCCCCTAAAAATCACGCGTGGAAATTTTGAATCTGTTCTTCCACCAATAATCGATTAAATTCGAATCACTAACCGGTTTGTTGTCATTTTAATTATTAAAAAATAATATTATATTGGCTTTAAGTTTTATTCCTAGGAATGTCTGCGTTTAAGATGCTTATTGCTTATTTTATTATATTTAAGTTTATTTTTCTTTCTTTCTTCCTATTTATTATTTTGCTATTATTTTATTTATTTAAATCTCTGTAAATGATCTCTTTAATCATTATTGCTATTGTCCTTTATTGAGATAGCATGTAATATTACTCAATAAACTATTAAAAAAAAAGTTTGAGTCCTTCTGATCGCGACTCTAATCCGGACATCATTTGGAGTTCTATAAAAATCAGATTCAAGCGTTTTCCAGGTATTGGGATACCAAATTTTCGTATTTTTTATCTTCGTGTGTAACAAATAATTTACGAAATTCGATAAATTTTAATTCTTCTGTAATCATTAGTTCTTATTCTTTATCGTAGACTCTACTAATCAGAAATTGAATGATCGATATTATGTGTAGATTCGTCAGAGTCGAACGAATATCAAACCTCTGTGACAACGTCAGAGGATCGTCATAATTTGTTACGAAACTATTTGAGATAATTCTCCTTGTTTTTAATAAATCTTTGAAGTATTAAAAACTAGCATAAACAAATAACAGACCATTTTACGCTTTAAACAACTGAGATATAACGTTTTTGCCTTTGCGATAAGTGACTCAGAATTTAAGGCCAAGGCTATGCCAAGGGATAGAGACCTCTATCCTCGCCAAAACTAGAATTATTTGTAGAGCGTTACAATATATGTATACATTTCATCCTCCTCCCCCTCCCCTCTCGCCCAACCAAACATCTAGGGATAGATGTTTAGATTATTTCGGTAAAAAAAATTAAAGAAAAAACTTGGTTAAAGCCTGATTAGATAATTAGTATAAGAAAGAAGAAAGAATTGTTTGAACAAAATTAAAAAATTAAAAATCTTACTAAAAGCCTTATTTGCTTGAATAAACTTCTGCTTTGCATTTTTCACGTTATTTGCTTCATCGTGAAAATTAACCTGTATGGAACTGCATAGTTTATAGCTAATACCCAGAGCACTGATTCACACTTCTTCGGCTCACACGCAGTTCCCTCAGGGCCGTCTTAAACCAAATTGGGGCTCATTGCCCTTAACCAAGCGGGGTGCTTATGGCCCTTTACAATATAGGAGCCCTCCAGAACCGCAGCTCTGTTGGTTCAATAGTTCACGAGATACCTTCTTCAAAAATTGGCTATTTTTTCAAAAAGTAAATTTTTTAGTTTTGGCAAACTTTTGAGCCAAATATTGGGGACAAACTGAATTGAGAACGATGTCGGTAGACCCGATGGTTGACTAACATTATGCAAAAAATAAAATGAAAAAATTGTATTTAGATATGATTGAAAATTTGTATATTAATATTTTTCCAACCAGTATCCTATATTTGTGAATACGCGTAAAATCAATCAGTGATTCGCTTGCTATCATGTCGCCGATAAACTTTTAAATATCCCTGAAATACGAATTTAATTTATCGATTTAGGTTATCTTGTGACCCATGACGGTTAATGTTTTCCATCCTTGTTTTTTCTTACTTTTGTTTTTTTGAGGTATCGCAAAACTGTTTTAATTTTTTTTTTTTTAATATTGTAAAAGGTCAAGAATAAACAATTCTTATAATATTACGGACGCAGCTGAAACATTCGAAGTTTGCGGCACAACTAATTATTTATTTCTAATGTTATTGAAGAAGTTTTCAGTTCTCTGAATTAAAATCAATAATGTTAGAAACGAGTTCGGTAGCCCAAATATTATGTCATTAGGAGTAAAAAAAAAAGCCTATTTAAATTTAGGTATAAGACGTTTGTAGTACGTAAATACATATATATTTAAAAAAAAATAATCTGAATTTTGTTCTGATTAGGGATTGATAGATTATTTGCGACTTCTATAATTTTGTTTTTTATTAAAAATTAGTTTCGAATGTTATACATTCATCTTCAGCTCTAAAAACACAGACAAATTCAAAAATAAACAATTCAAAATACAGTTTGGTATTATTATACATATTAAATTAAATGTAATATAAATTATAAAATATAAAACATTTATGAATTTAATTAAGACAATAGATGAAATACATGCTGGTACTCACCAAAGTTTAAGTAGATTATATCTAACATCAAAATTTGTATTGCTTTGTTCTCGCACAGAACTAATAATGGATTAAATTATCATATATATATCAAATTAAATATATATATGAAGCACGTGCAATAATAAAATCCTTCCAATCCAATCCAGATTTTTATTTTAATGGCCTAATAAATATCTCCAATAGTCCAATTATAAATTTATTACCATCAATAATAGAAAAAAAATTACTCTCCGGAATTACTGGAAAAACCCCGACCCCTAAACTGTTTACCTATAAACACCCCACCTTTCTTCCATCATTAGTTCAGTGCGAGAACAAACCAATACAGACTTTTCTGTTTGATATAGTCTACTTAAACCTTGGTGAGTACCAACATGTATTTGATTTCTTGACTTAATTAAGTTCATAATTCATAAATATATTATAATACTAATTTATATTAAATTTAATTTCATATGTATAATACCAAACTGTATTTTGAATTGCTTATTTTTGAATTTTTGAGGGTTTTTAGAAGTGAAGATGAATATATAACATTCGAACAAACAAACAAATTTCGAATAAACAAAATTATAGAAGTGGCAAATAATTTATCAATCTCTAATTTGATTGATCCTTCTATATCATCATGCGGATGTCAACTGAATTTTTTCCATAAATCGGATATTTTCAAGGAATCTTCAAGATTTTTATTTTTGATATTTTACCAAATCAGTAAAAATGAGGTTTATGGGAATTCAAATTCAACAATACTATATATTTTATAATTAAAGTGCCGGTGATTATTTCGGGTATTTTATCAGTGCTTCAGTGCTTGAGCGTGAGGTTCAAGGATATTTCCCGGACTAGCAAACGAGTGTTTCTTTCATGTCAAGGACGACAAGATCGCATCGTAGAGACGGAACTTCTCTCTGGGATTTTTTAAAACCTGAAACATTCATCTGAGCTACGACTGAACTTTTATTATTCTTCGGCAAGATTTTTCCTTATTTTTTTATATATCCCAAAAATATCCTAGCAATTAAAAAACACAGAAAATATTTACTTATTAACATATCTTTTGTTCATAGTATCGAACAAATAAATTTAAGTTGACATCCGCATGATGGTATAGAAGGATCAATCTAATTAGGGATTGATAAATTATTTGCCACTTCTATAAATTTGTTTTATTGAAAACTAGTTTCTAATGTTATACATTCATTCTCAGTTTTAAAAACACACAAAAAATTCAAAAATAAGAAATTCAAAATATAGTTTGGTATTATTATACATATTAAATTAGATGTAATATAAATCAGTGTTATAACAGATTTATGAATTATGGATTTAATTAAGACAAGAAATCAAGTACATGTTGGTACTAACCAAGGTTTAAATGGATTATATCAAACAGAAAAGTTTGTATTGGTTTCATCTCGCATTGAACTAACAATGAACGAAAGGTTAGTAGGATATTTATAGGTAAACGGTTTAAGGGTCAGAGTTTTTCCAGTTATGCCGGCGAGTAATTGGTTTTTCTATTATAGATGGGAATAAATGTAAGATTGGACTATTGGGAATATTTATTTGATCATTTAAGCAAAAATCCTACCTACCTTTCGTTCATTGTTAGTTCAATGCGAGAAGAAACCAGTACAAACTAGTCTGTTTGATATAATCCATTTAAACCTTGGTGAGTACTAAAATGTATTTAATTTCTTGTTTTAATTAAATTCATGATTCATAAATGTTTTATAATATTGATTTATATAAATATCTAATTTAATATGTATAATAATACCAAACTGTATTTTGAATTGCCTATTTTTGTGTGTTTTTAGAACTGAAGATGAATGTATAACATTCGAAACTAGTTTTTCTGTTTGATGTAATCCATTTAAACCTTGGCGAGTACCAACATGTATTAGATTTCTTGTCTTAATTAAGTTCATAATTTATAAATCTTGTATAATACTGATTTATATTACATCTAATTTAACATGTATAATAGTACCAAACTATATTTTGAATTTTTTGTGTTTTTAGAACTGAGGATGAATGTATAACATTCGAAACTAGTTTTCAATAAAACAAATTATAGAAGTGGCAAATAATTTATCAATCCCTAAATAAATTTAAGAATTAATCGTAGATAAATTGAATAAATGATTATAGTGAAATTATATATGAAATTAACATCAATATAGTGAATTATGCCTAAGAAAAACAAAGTATTTAACCTGCTGAATTTTATTTAAATTTCAATTTTATTTAGAGTTAACCTGACACATTAGGGGTTCCCAGACTTTATGTAACTGCTTACTAATTCTACATTTCAGGTAATTGGGCGTACTACTTGGTCCAGGAAACGAAGCACTTTTAAAACCAATAAGGTCGTGTATATATTCTTTTGTTTGTTAAATACAATTTTGTAAAGGTACGTTTTCCTCGGTGCGACTATCACGACGATCGTTCAAGGATTGAGTTATTAGAGTCCTTCAACGATAATCATAGATCACTATTAGACTGTATTTCATAGGAACACAGCTCCTATAAAATACAGTCTAATAGTGCTTCATGATTATCGTTAAACAACTCTAATAACTGATTCGTTGAACGATCGTCGCACCGAGGAAAAGGTACCTTTAATCAGTTTGTATTATTTTTTTTTTTATGAAGACGAATCTTTGATACTGATAATACGATCGAAATTTTTATATTATTCGAGAAAAATCTTAAAATTTTCTCTCATTTTTCATTCCACGCGGAATATCTTGGACACTATATAACTAAAAATATTTGTACACGATTATGACAATATGTTACATTCATCGAAAATGAGTCATCTTGAGTAAATTATGATATCTGAGGAACTATTAGACATTCATACGCCTATTAGTTTTCAAAATGAAGCTAATTCAATTGGTTTATATAATCTTCTTCGTAGGAACAGCAGTTTCCATTATATTTGTCAAAATAAAATCACGAAAATGGTGATGTTTCGTTTTTGGAAAAAAAAAAATTCGAAATTAATTGATGTATATAAATTAAATTTCGCAGAACGTTAAGTATCGTTAAAACCAAACTTTTATGTCATACATAAATGAAGTACTTTTTCTGGAATTCGGCGTAACAAGAATAAAATATAATTCATAGCCTCTTACACGTTCACAGACCAAGTTCAATATTTGCTTATTTCAGAATTACATAAATAAACCTTTCACACAATAACTTTTAGTAGTAAATATTAAATTTTCGAGAATAATTTTATTCAATACTGCCGATGGAATTCAGACTTTTCTTGCTTTTTTTCTCCTAAAAAAAAAAAGTTGTTTTTCGAAAAACTGTATCTCGGGTACTATTTAACGTACGAAACTCTATAAGGGCTCAAAGTTTTGCAAATTTACTCAACTTTAAAAAAGGCATGAGTAATATTTTTCGTTCGGTAGGTAGATTCCAAGTTAGCTCATGGTAGTAAAAATGAACGAAAATTATAGGGTTTTTCTTGAATAAAATAAACTTAAGGTCTTCTGCGCAGATTATAAATTTAGATTTTTAATATAAATCCAAATCCAATCATCAAATGAGAAAATCAAAGCTGTCCGACCGATTGAAGTTTCTGTGTATTTTACAATATGGAAACTTCGACGGCTGAATTCTTTGTACTATTTGTTAATGGAGTAATTATATTTAAAAAAATAAAAAGTATAAGTATTTTCATTATAATTGAGACTGTAGTGTCTTTATTTCAAATAAATTTAATCGTATTGAACGAAGTGACAAATAATTAACCACTGTCAAAAAATTGATTTGTATATATCGATTTTTGAATTTCATAAGGCAATGTGTTATCAGTGTCATATAAATCTCAACAATTATTATCTGCTAACTTGCATGTTCTTCGTCTGGGGTTTTTCCCACTGGCAGAAGAATCTCTTCTGATAATTACTGCTCTCCAATCTCTCATATCTGATGGAGGAGAAAAAAAAAAGCTAGACAAGTCTGAATTCCATCGGCAATATAGAATCAAATTATTTTCTAAAATCGAATATTTACTATTAAAAGTTATGGTTTGAAAGGTTGGTTTCTATAATCCTGAAATAAGCAAATACGATTAATATAAGAACCACCCATTGAACTTGATCTGTGAACGTGTAAGAGGCTACGAATTATATTTTATTCCAATTATGCCAAATCCCAGAAAAATTACTTCATTTATATACCAGTTGGCATACGTTTGATGGTATAGAAGGATATATCTAATTAGGGATTGATAAATTATTTGCCACTTCTATAATTTTGTTTTTATTGAAAACTAGTTTCCAATGTTAAACACTCATATTCAGTTCTAAAAACAAACAAAAATTCAAAAATAAGCAATTCAAAATAGAGTCTGATATTATTATACATATTAAATTAGATGCAATATAAATCAGTATCATAAAACATTTATGAATTATGAATTATTATGCGTGTTTTTAGAACTGAAGATGAATGTATAACATTCGAAACTAGTTTTCAATAAAAACAAAATTATAGAAGTGGCAAATAATTTATCAATCCCTAATCATTTATGTATGATATAAAGGTTGGCTTTTAGCCGTACTTAACGTTATGCGAAATTTAATTTATATACATAAATTAATTTCGAAAATCAAAACAACCCAAATCTATACATGGAATGGTTATGTAACGAAAACCTTATTAACCGATTAATGGAGAGGTTAGGGTTTTCGGTTATTATTCTAAAGTAACCGGTTGTATTTAATTTTAAAACTAAGAGGTTACTGACTTTTCTTTTTTTTTAACTATTCATCTAGAACTGAAAGCTGATACGGGACATTTTTTACAATATAGATTCCTTTAACACTGGATATTTATAACTAAACTACACTTTTATATTTTTTTTTTTATTCAAAATGGTTATATTCGGTTCATCTGTTATATCCTTATTCTTAATTACAGCCCTTCATTAACAAGAAGGATAATTTCTAACAGAGGAGAAAAAAAATATTTTGGCAATAACTCACTATTTTTGATTTTTTTTTTTAAAGATTGAAATTGGTATATAACAAAAAGACGGTCGTCTGAAGACGGGCGACCAGACCCTATAAAAGTTCACTATACACGGCAGACCTGGGTAATTACGTTGCCTAGTGTAATATGACCTATAATAAACTGGGAGACTTGATCGCCCTCTGGTTACTGCCTGGTCGCCGGCGACCAAGTTGCCTAATATAATAGGGGTGTTACAGTCTTAGAAATATAATACGAAAATGAAGTGTTCAAAATGTATATGTATATACCTTTTTCTGCTCCATTCCTGATTCGAAAAGAGAAATCTTAACTAGAAAACTGATGTTTAAGCGGACTGAAATGATAAGTTGTGCTCAAATTAGACTCAATTTGTCGGAAATTAATTTTTTAATATAAATAAGGGTGAGAAAAAGTTGAAATTTTTTTAAAACTAGAAAGCAATGCTACAGAAAAGACGTTTTTACCTCCGCCAGAGGAAGAAGCAGATGAAGAAGCATAAGATGAACTACTTGCTTTCGAGCTTTCACCAGCAACAACCACCCAGACTCCTAAGGAAAAACATAAACATAAACATAAGATACATAAAGTTTATATATATATATATATATATATATATATATATATATATAAAGCAGTAATAACACTTAAAATAGAGAAAATAAATGGTAGTATGAATATCAAAAAGTAGTAAATCACAAATTTTCTAAATCGAGATATAATTTTCAGAAGCGTTTTACTTTTTACTTCCTTGTACGAAGTAAAGGAAGTATTGTAATCGCGAAAATTTTCGGTTTTCAGATTTCAACGGAAATATCCATTTTGACCATCCCTGAATCCGATTTGACTAGTTTCGTCGTGGCGTCTGTACGTATGTACGTTCGTTCGTTTTTCGTTAAACCGGGAGCGGTACTTTACTTGAAGGTCATATTAGAATTTCATCAAAAATTATATTAAAATATAATGTAAAATATCTCAAATTTGGTAAATAGGGCTTTTATATCGATATGAATGTATTTACTATATTTTGGTTAAAATTGGTGAGCCGAAAAGGGTTCTTTACTTGAAGGTCATACATAATAAGGTTACATCAAAAATTATATTTAAATTAAAAATCATATGTTTCGGTAATAAAGCTTACAAACGCGATGTTTTCCAATCCAATTAATTATTTTTATTACTTGTTTCAAGTGTTAAAATTGAGTATAAAATACTGGTTTTCCTCTCCATTTGCGAGATGAACAAGTCTGCTGCAGAAGAATAAGATATTAATTAAGCGGATTTTTCCGCTTAACATGTCGAAATTGTCAATTTCCAATGCTTTATCTAGTGATATTGACAGTTTTAATGTTGTCATGGAACATGAAGAAATCTCTTGGAAACTTGTTATCTACTGAAGGAAAACGACATAAAATAACGGAATGAGACCTCCAGAAACAAGAGTGTGTGCGTCAATAGATGGATGTCGAGACTCCGAGTGTCAATCTTCGGAAACTAGTAACCAAATTCAGTATCACTTTTTGAGCCACGGATTTATAATTTCAAGGAAATCATGTGTTGCCCACATCAGATATTTTTTTTTCAGATTACCTCCAACCAAAATCGTGTCTACTTTATATGTTAAAAAAATAAGCGTGAGCAGTAAAGCTTCGCCACTAAGGTCGTATTTTAAATTATATTTAATAGTAGGTAACTAAAATATCAAAATGTTGCACTTCTATTTGAAGGCCCATTTGAAGGGAAAAACACTTTACAGAAGTTTTTAAAAAAATAAGCTAAGTACTTTATTGTCTTAGATTGGGGTTAGCTTTCATGTTAACAATAATTTTACATAAGAGGGGGCACTTTTTACACACCCTTGGGGCGGAAGGCAAAGGGTACAAGTGATTTTTTTTTTTTAAAGATAGAGTTAAGTGCGGTAATGGATAGTGAATGTATATACAATGTTTTTCAAAATCAATATTGCTCAATATTCAAGGAGTGCCATACTATAAGTATAGTGCCACACAATTCATATCACACTATAAATAGCTCTATAATCCTATTGTCTAGATATATCCACATTAATTTCGTCTGTTAATAGAAACAAATAAAAAAAAAAAAAATGAATCTTATATGCTTTATAAACATTGCTAGACAATAGGAGTATAGAGGTATTTATAGTATGAAATGACTTATGTGAAATATTGTTATATAAATAATTTTGATTTTTTAAATATGTATCAATGTAAAGGTCTGACTTCAGATAGAGGGATCAAAGATATTTTTTTTTCTTGAAATGATAAATGTTATATCCAATAAAACACTTTACAGAAGTTTTTATGAAAAATGAGTTAATAGTACCATTTTTAGCTTTCGTGGAGTATGCACTAACCCCCACGCACATTCATATTTGGTGTAGAACTAATTTAAAGCCGTAAAACATAGACATAAAGAGCATAAAGGAATGCAAAATGACGTAACTAAGGATGACTGTGGCTCAATGAAAGCATTTTTCCTTTTCGCCCTCTCCTCTCTCCCTTTCAGAAAAAAATAACCAACTTTTTCATTTTCGAATTCCCTTCTAAACATACCAAACGGAACATAGCTATCCACAGAAATCGTTTTTAAGATGTATTTTAAAAAATTTATCAAACATTTATTTGAAAGAGAATTTACATAATATTTTATGCTTATGAAAATGTTTTCCCCATAAATGGGTCATTCTTCGAAAATAGGGAGAGTACAGTCCTATGAAAAAACCAGGCTTTTTTGGTAGATATTTTCCCATTGATTTTGATAAAGTATTGTCTTAGATCAGGGTTAGCTTTCATGTTAACAATAATTTTACATAGGAGGAGGCCCTTTTTACACACCCTTGGGGTGGAAGGCAAGGGGTACAAGTGATTTTTTTTTTTTTGAAAGATAGAGTTAAGTGCGGTAATGGATAGTGAATATTTATACAATGTTTTTCAAAATCAATATTGCTCAATATTCAAGGAGTGCCATACTGTAAATATGATACAAAGTTTAACGTTTTTAGTTTATATCAATACGTTTGAAGTTTAAAATAGGTTTTCACAAAATTATTAAATTGCCACTTGTACCACTTAGCTTATCGCCCCCTCACATACAAACATATTTTAAACATTAAAAACCTCACTCTTTCACAGTTCACCCCCTCACTTATAATAATTATAAAATATGCATTTCATGCATGTCTCTAATTCAGTTGATATAGACTAAAATTGATTTATCTCTTATGCGTTGTAACAATTTAATAATTTGACTAAAAAATATTGAAATTAAAGATATTTCAATAAAACCATAATTTTTTTATTTCATTGTTATTATTTCCTTGTAACATTCCCTCATCTTGACAGTCTCTGCCTCATTCCCACTAGGATGGGAAACACCATGGGACACCATGGGAAACACATTTTTGACAAATTTCAAATTTGTTTATCTCAAAATTAAGTTTTGTCTTGCAAAGTGTTCTTACCATGAAACCCTTCATTTATTAAATACGGGAAACAATATCAAATCATTTAAAAAAATTAATATTAATAATATTTAATTTAATCTAATAATAATAATATACCAGCGCAACCAACAGTCCAAGATTTAGGTATACCACCAGAATTCGCGCCCTCGACTAGTTCTTTACAAGACAGTTAAGCATTTAACATTTATAGAGTTATTATAGTTAAACATTTAACATCTATTATAAATCTATGCTATTGTTAAATTAGGGTCTTTTATCCCTTGGTCACTTCACGACCTGGACTTGCCCTAAAGACAATCGCCTTGACGTGGCGGACAAGCTTGCTCGTAATAAGATCGTCTTAATTAAAAAATTTTTTTTTTAAAAATAATTCCAATCTTAATTGTCAAAATCTACCAACGAGACATAGGAACTTAACCCATTAAAATGTTTTTGTTTTTTTTAATTTAACGAGTTTTATGCTTTATGCAAATTTATTGCCGACAGAAATATTATAACATGTAGGTAGTAAATTCATTAAATATTTATTATTATTATAAATGTTATTTAAATTCGTGTATAAAAGAGTCCACAGATGGAATCCTCAATTAGTATGAAATGTGAGTACGAGGCCATCCATAGAGCACAACCACTAATGTTCTTCCTTCATTTCCGTTCACATTAGAATATGACTGAAGTTTGTTCCTGTTGAGATCGAATCGACTTCCGCCATTACTGACCTTCGGAGCTTCAGTTTCAAGGATCGTTGCAACGAATCTTCTGTTTTTTCATTCCTTTAATACCTTATAGTAGGATTTACTTCGAATAATTCCGATTTCAATTTAAAAATTTAAGTACAGAAAATTGAAGATAATTTAGAAAGGATGTGGTTCACAATTTCATGACTGATTGAACATTCAAAGCTAACTAAATCTAAAGATACATGTTTCCATAAAACAGCTGTTTCTCTTTTAAAAAGAAAACTAATTGCCATTTCAAATGAGCTACTCATTTTTTTTTTTGTATTTATTTATTGGGATTTAAGGTACAACTTTACAAGAGGGGCGTGCTATCACTGGCAGTCAGTTAGCACAAATGGCGCTAGAGTATGCTAGTCCGGCGATCTTCGGGTAAGTTCGGAAGGAACCAGTGATAACACGCCCCTCTTGTAAAGTTGTACCAGATTTAATGTCCTTTCCCACTCCTTCCTTAAGGAGGAATGATAGAATTAAAAGAAGATAGGATAGAAATATCTGAAGATAATCTTTTCATTGAAACTACATAACTTGTTCCAGGGTCAGAGGATCCAGCAATCTCATAGTTCGCGCCTCATAAAGCATAGTTATACTTTAATCAATACATTATTTATTAGAATTTACAATAAAATAAAAATTCAAATAAATAAAAAAATATTAGAAAGAGAAAAACAGTCTTACGAATGATAAAAGCTCTTCAGGTATTTCTCGGGCAACGCTAAGAACTGTACTCACGTCAGTGTTATTTTTCCTGTACGAAGGAACGGTAACCAGATAGTACGAAATTAAAAGTATTTTTAATTCTCATAAGCTATCAAACAAATGACACAAAAACTAGACCATTTGATTCATTAGTAAAAAATTGATAGGCTTGAACAAATTTATCAAAAATTCATCGATCAAATCTAGAATAAGCAATTACCTTTTTAAATTAATAAACAAAAGGAAATAGGACGGGTTATTCCTACAGGTTACTAGGTTATTTTAACCAGAGTGGGAACGTCGATTTTATTAAGCGGATCCGCAACAAAATAAATTTCTACCCCACTCTGACCGGATTCGAACCGGTGCCACTGCAGACTAGAGAATGCTAAGGGGACGCCTTAACATTCTCGACATCGACGGCTTTAAATGAGCTATTCATGTGACATATCTAATTATTTTCTGCTTTTAAAAGCAGCCTAAAATATTTTAAAGAAAGCTTGGTTCGACAGGATTCTAACTGCTCTAAACTTAATTTTAAGAAAAACGAGTTTGAAAATATGAAGTGCTAAAACGTTTTTCGTTATAAATAAAATGTATGAATCTTCTCTTCATTACTTTGCATGTTTTAATTTAACTTTTGAAGTTGATTTAATAAAAAAATACCTCTGATTTTATATAAAATATGTCAAAATGTAGTCATAAAAAAAAAAAAAAAAAATGAGTAAACGACTATTTCGCAACAGATCGCAGACATAGTTTCTCTTGCGCATTAGACAAATGAGAATCATCAATAATCTCATTTTAGCCTTAAATGTCAGCAACAATGTCAAACCTAGGTTTAACACTATGTAGTAAAATACCAGTGCTCGGGTGTGCTGATGATTTGTTACTGTTAGGCAAAGATCTGGAAACTATTAAATAGCAACAACACCGATGAATTATGAAAAAGAATTATGTCTCGAAATAAATACGGATAAAACAAAGTCGAACCTCTGTATATCGAACTTCCATATATCAAAAATCTCTATATATCGAACTTTTTTTAGGAACCTTGAATTTTTATTAGAAAAAAAATATTATGTACATCGAACAAAATTTTTATATATTGAACGAAAAATTCCAATTTGAAAAAATATAAAATGTAATTGTCATCAAAAAGAGCCTTCAGTTTAAGAGCATAAGAATGGGTAACAATTAAATAAGAAAAAAAATTGTTCCACTGGTTCGCAAAGGAATGAAAATTCGGGGAAGATCTTGTTTCAGAAGAAGCACTGAAGTATCAAAATTCGCTGAATCTTTTTCGTAACATAAAGTGAAATTTTCATTTTAAATTCAATTTACCTTTGCCTTTCTTGTTGAGAACATTGCTCTTAAACATGATATCCGTGATGAATTATACACAAATAGAAATTAGAAGCTATTTTGTATGAAAAAAAAAATAAATTAATTTTTATCTATGCTTGCATATTTTGAATGCATGCTTTTATTAAATTATAAATGTACATTTGTAAAAAATCTTCAATCACAGATGCAATTTTTCAAAGAGGTGCTATTGATCGCTCAGTTTTCTTTTTCTTAAACCCTAAAAAATTACCTTTTCTTACATTTTCATTAACTCCAAAAATTGCCTTTGGTACTTCTTTAGCCCTAAGAATATAACTATTCTTGATGTATTAGTGGAATAATTTCTTCCATACATCACAATATCCCTTTATTTGTATATTTAACATAGTTCCACCAACTTTTCGTGGTACTCCCCATTCTCAATGTGTTTTTTCTCTATATGCAAGGTATAGATATATCCATATTAATTTTGTCTGTTAATAGAAATAAACAAAACAAAAAAAAATGTTTTATATCCTTTAAAAACATTCCTAGGAGTGTGCACTACATATATTTTCATCATTGCCACATGAATGTTTTAAAATAATATAAAACTCAGTTTTTTTGTTTGTTTCTATTAACAGACGAAATTAATATGTATATATCCAGGCAATAGGATAGAAAAAACAACTTGAGAACGGGAGAGTATCCTGAAACGTTGGTGGAATTATGTTAAATATACCAATAAAGGAATATATGGAAGAAATTATTCCACTAATACATCACCAGAACAATGAAAATAAATGAGCTATTGAAGAAGCTGTGGAAAGGTGTGGTGAGAGAAAACTTCAAGGTCCTCTGGATTTTTATTTGTTAAAATTGATCATCTGACCGCAAATAAGCAGGATAATAATCCTGCTGACGGCAACAGGATAAGGAAAATGGTAATGGAAAGCTAATTTTAGGTTTGTCAGCCGAAAAATGGATTAGTAATTACATTGGCAAGATTAATCGCATCTACGATAAAAATTTGTCTGACTGAACATTTTTGAAAACCGTGAAAAATTCAATGACTTCAATAGCTTTGATCAATAATATTACCAAAGTACTAATATGTACATTGAACAAATCATAAAATTACTTTTTTTAAAAGTTAATTTAATTCAAGATAATTTAAATCTAGCGATGTATTAGGGGAATAATTTGTTCCACATATCTCAATATTCCTTTATTGGTATATATTACATAGTTCCATCTACGTTTCGGAGCACTCCCCCATTCTCAAGGTGTTTTTTCTACAAATTTCATACAATAATTAAAATTATTTATATAACAATATTGCACATAAGTCATTTCATACTATAAATACCTCTATACTCCTATTGTCTAGATACATACATATTAATTTCGTCTGTTAATAGAAACAAATAAAAAAAAATTAATCTTAAATGCTTTAAAAACATTGCAAGGTCTAACATTGCTAGACAATAGGAGTATAGAGGTATTTTAGTATGAAATGACTTATGTGAAATATTATTAAATAAATAATTTTGATTGTTTAAATATGCATCATAATAAAGGTCTGACTTCAAATAGAGGGATCAAAGATATTCAAAAACTTTGAAATGATAAATGGTTTATCAAATAAAATTAATTTTTGAATTATTCTCATACATCAACTGGAATAACTAAGAGATGAGAAAATACTTTATCTTTATTATATATTTACTGTTTGTAAATACCCAGATCAGAAGAGATTCAAATAAATTTATTATCTGCATATCGAAGTTGTTTTTGGAAACCCTGAACAATTTAATGACAGAGTAATATAATTCAAAGCCTATGTTCTACTCCTTATCATAGACTCATATTACATCTCAATCTTCCTTTTAGAAAATATTATTCTCGTATCATAAGTTTTATTTTGTGGCTGAACTGTGATTAATATGCAATTGAAAGGCAAACAAAAAAAAGCTATAGTGTTAATTATAACGAATTCATTTAATTTATGATATTTAATGAAAATTTAACCGAACTTTCGACCCTTAATACATAAAATTTTCCACTACTTCAGTTGGGAAACACTTTAGACTAATTTAACACAAAATAATACTTTAAAACCAAATACTACTTTTAGAATAAAATAAAATAAAATTGTATATATTGTGTTAAACACTTCATTATATAACTGATTGTATATATTAATAGCAATTGATTACTTAGTTAGTTATCCTAGTTATTACGTTGTTAGTTATTCACAGTATGTAATTTAATTCGAAATGAAAAGATTTTATTCTCACATTTTTTTTTTCTTATTGAAAGGAACGTGCTGACTGTGAATAAAGTCAGCTTGTGAGTGAAGCTCTCGGAGTGTAGCCTTGGAAAAAAACACTTCATCGCAAAAACAAATCTTGTTTTTTTTTTTAACAATTTATTTCTCTTAGCAGATTATGTACCTCTAAGCCAATGGATATGTTGAAATTACATTTGAATAAAATTTGATTGAATAACATAATCTAATTTATATTGAAGATGCTACTTTTGTAAAAAAAAACTATTGTTTCCTAACAAATTGTCGTTAAGTCATGGTTTAATGTAGTCTTAGATTTAATAAAACGAAACTCACTAAAGTATTTATTTATTCCGAGATTTAAGAAAGGTATTGTTTCTTTTGTTCTGACGTTGTAGTAAAGTAATTTCATTTTTTTATTATAACTATTTAATACTAATAATAATGGGAAGAATAAAAATTCTAGCGATGTATTAGGGCAATAATTTCTTCCATATATCTCAATATTGCTTTGTTGGTTAGTTCATAGTTCCACCAACGTTTCGGAGCACTCCCCCATTCCCAAGTTGTCTTTTTTCTCATACAAGAATTAAAACAATCAAAATTATTTATATAATAATATTGCACATAAATCATTTAGTACTATAAATACCTGTTTACTCCTATTGTTTAGATATCTCCTTATTAATTTCGTCTCTTAATAGAAACAAATAAGAAAAAACAAAAAAAATTAGTCTTATCTCCTTTAAAAACATTAATAGGCAATAGGAGTATAGAAGTATTTATAGCATGAAATGACTTAAATGCAATATTGTTATATAACTAATTTTGATTGTTTTATGATATTTGTAGAAAAAAACGTCTTGAGAATGGGGGAGTACCCCGAAACGTTGGTAGAATTATGTATAATATACCAATAAATGAATATTGAGATATATAAAAGAAATTATTTTACTAATACATATCACCATCATATTTTATTTTTGAGGTAACCATATCTTTAAACAGCAGCGAATTTAGACCTTGCGAAACGATATTGCGAGGTCCCCTTGGTTATGGCTGAGGGCTGCCGAGAATAAAACCCACATACAAAGGACGGTGGGAGGGGGGTGTTTGGGAGGTGTGAAATAATCCCCAAGAGGACGAGGGAGTCCAGAGGCCCCCTAAAACTATAGATTCGTCTGTAATGTATTAGCCATTTATTTAATTTTTCTATGATGCGGGGCCCTTCGTCCTTCGTTCCTCCTCCGCCATAGATTTGCCACTGTCTCTAGTTTATTTTAGTCTCGAAGCCTAAGAATCCTATGCGTTCTATTTATAAGTCGAATTTTCTCCGAATAAAATAGAAGATTGCACAAGGTCGAAGGACGGCGGTGAATTTAGATTAATAATCGATAATATTGCTTTACAATGGTTTATTTATAAGAACATTGTGGGCCACAAAAATTTAACTCGGGGGGGCGCGCGTTTAATATCCCTGCTTTACACCATTACCACCATCAGTTTAGAAGCCTGAACGAACTACGAGTGTATGCGTACAGCCAGAGTGGATCATTGAAGATTGTCACGCTGAAGGCGCACCTTGACGGGGCGGTCAAGGTCCCATATCCATCATCCGTCATCTTTATCTTTATAGCATCTTCCGACATCTTGTACAGAAGATGAAAGAAGAATAACATTAAACGGTACAGAAGATCCACATCAGTAAGACCAGAAAAGTGCATGCATTTGGCCGTCAATTTGCCTTTTATTTACATTCACGGGTTCGATCTTTGGTCTTGTTCCTTTAAATATGATTATTTTTTTTCAAAATAACAAGTCAAAAATAATGTTTTGGGCGCGATATGACCAGGTGCCACTATGCGACGTTCATAATTGAAGTAAATTAGGTTCTAGTTGAAAACACTTATTATTTGAGTTTTTTAAAAAATTATTTAAAACTCAAACCCGTCTTCCACAGCTTTAGGAAAATTAAGGGGATATTGATAGCGTTGCCTAGTTCATGATCTTACGACATTTTTGAGAGACAGTTGATGAGGCTGGGTGAATCCAGAATGCTTCTTTCATACCATACTCTCCAAAGAGCAAGGCTACTTTGTCGTCATTGGAATGACGAATCAACATTGAAAAACACGACGAATCCGTTAAATCTCTCTTTGATTCCTTTTCGTAGCTATTGCTATTTCATCGAGATAATCTAGTTATAGTATTATAGGAATTACATAGACGAATTTGGAAAAAGATACTTTTACCAAATGAATCAGGATCCAAAGGGGAGGGAGGAGGTTTGCGACCGCCTAGGGCCGGGCGTCATAGAAAATTTAAATAAATGGCTTATACGTTACTGACGAATTTATAGTTCAAATAGAAGATTCCCTCCGAGGCACCGCGCCATATACAAAAATTAAATAATATAATTATATGATACATATAAATTCAGCTTACAAGATAGTACCTAAAAACTAACTGTCTGATCGTGGAGCTACATTATACAAAAATTTGAACAATACAAAATTTGCTTTTCAACAAAAAAATCGTAAAAATTGGAACTGAAATGCAAGATTATAAACTAAATTCACGTAATTTTAGAATAAAGTTAAACCGCTTAAATTCTGCCATTGCCCCAAAACTTTCAAACTATTTCGGGAGAGAACCCGCCTTCCACTTGGACGGTATTTTATAGCCCAGACTTGTTCTCCCCAACCATTACGATTACCAGTACCAGTACCCACCAAATCCCCTTAACCGCAATCGACCAGGGCTACGCAAGGTTTAAATCCGCCATTGAGTAGATTATAGATAGGTTGATTTGTTACATCAACGAATTTTGTTAATATACTATTATCAAATGAATCAATGGCGACTTTGTTTTTAATTTTGTATATTGTAGACCTGCATTTGCTAGAACAGAGGGAAGGGATGGTTAATATTCAGGTCATTTTTCGTTGAATCATAGAATGGAAATAGCTCTTTTAAGCGTGAATCACGAACTACTTTATGCTAATCAATTGTCGTCTTTATGTATGCTACGTACTCAAACCACGTAACTACATTGTTACATTTCTTTCTTAGTCGGTGATGCATTTAAAAAAAAATCATTTTTAGTGAATTTTCTGAGTAGGCTAGTTTAAAAAAACAAGTATCTATGCGTGTTTATGAAGAGAATGAGAAACGATTTTTTTATTTAATTTTTTATAATGTTTGATTTATTAAGAAATTGTATGTTGTAAACATATGAGTCCTCAATATCTTATATTATATTATATTATAGGAAAAACAAACAAATCAGACACACAACAGTCGACAAAGAGCCTAGGTAGATGAGCTTCAGTTTTTCAGATCTACGGTATTATTATAAGCCAGTATGGTCAATACTATGCATAAAACTCTTGATGAATCTCCTGCTTTTGTCAATATTTCATTAACATGTCAGGGGGTAAGGCGCTTCAGAAAGCGAGAAAATGTTGCAAATGTCATAAAACCACTTGGAGTGATTTTGGTTGGCCGTAGATATGCTTAAGAAAGAAGTTGGTCGAGGGATGCGGTCAAAGACTAACACATTAATAAGTAAGACTTGTTTATTTTTTGCCAACGTTTCGGCCTAAGTTTTAGGCCATCATCAGGTCTAAAAGAAAAACCAAATTACAACATTGAAAACAACAGAGGTAATGTCAGTAAAAGTAAAAAAATTATAAAAACAGAAATTACAAGTAGGTTGAAAATATATAAAGTATAAAAAGAAAAAGATGACACTAATAAATTGTAATAAATGAAAAAGTAAAGTTAAGTGAAAAGAGTGAAGGAAAGATTATGAATTACATGAAACAATAAAGTATACGTTTATCATATACATTATATGATAAAATATATGAACACAATTAATTGAAATGACTACTAATATGCTAGTAATATATCATGTATAATGTACTTTATTGTTTCATGTAATTCATAATCTTTCGTTCTCTCTTTTCACTTAACTTTAATTTTTCATCTTTTACAATATACGGGTATATTGTCATCTTTTTCTTTTTATACTTCATATATTTTTATCTAACTTGTAATTTCTGTTGTTTACTACTACTGTAGTATACTGGTTACTGGTTACTACCTCTGTTGTAATTTGGTTTTTCTTTAAGCCCTGATAAAACTTAGGCCGAAACGTTGGCACAAAATAAATAAGTCTTACTCATTAATGTTTTAGTCTTTGACCGCACCCCTCAGACCAACTTCTTCCTTAAGTTATAAAACCATAATTACAAATTTCATAAATTTCGACTCGTTAAGAAGTCTAATTATAATTGTACTACAGAGCGTATAGAAATCATAAAAGATTATAATCATGAGATAACCTCATTGTTTTTATACGAGCTCATTTACGTAAATATGCAGATTATTTCGAATTGCACTAACAAGAGGAGGGTACAGTCAATGGGTCACCGATTTAAACCAATATTTTTTTGGTGAATCTAAATCTAAAAATATTGTACTAAATATGCTAAATCTAAATATTTGTGTCGGCGATCGTTACAATGGTGCCCTTGGAGCCCAGGAAAAAAAAAAAACATGCTGAAAACGCTTTATTTTTTTATCTCGAGTTTGAAAAATGATTTTTCCATCGTAATTTTTCCATTAAAACTTTTTTTTTAGTGTATATTAAAGGAAAAATACAAACTTTAAAAAATGATAGCTTTTTGGTCAAATAAATTGAAATTTTATTTAACATTGGGTAAACTAAACATTTAGTATTTTTTCACACCAAAAATATAGCAGATGTTGAAATCTTCACGTTATAAATATGATAGAAAAAAAAATAATTTTAGTTTCGAGGTAATTTAAAATTTGTAAGCCACGAAATTACGTTTCAATTTGAAGCTCCGTCGTATCTCGTCTTCAGTTTATCTGATTTCGATTTTTTTGGACTCTTTGGAAAGATGGAAGTTTCTTCTTTTCGTTAATGTAAACAGCTATTGCATTATTTAGAAGGTCCGTGTAAAAAAATGTGATTACAAAATAAAAACAAACTTGAGGTTTTTTGCGGATAACGTTGGTTGTAATACACGTAGGAAGACCACAGTTAAAGAAAACCGTGAAGACTAAAAACCTTTACAATCCAAATTTGGTTTGAATCTTTCAACGGGTTCATTAGCGAAATTTTTAGTAAAAAAAAAAAAAAAAAAAGTTTAGATTCATCCGAAAATTTGAATATAGAGGTTTTTCAGAGTGCTTAAACCAAATCTAACGCCAGTTTTGAATAAAAAATTTCTTTTCTCACATCCCGGTCCCCAATACGCCTTCCCTCCAATATCTTCTGTCAAAACAGTCTTCTTCCGTCAGACCTCTAGCAGCCATTTCTTCTCTGACCCCTTCCATCCACTGCTTCCGAGGTCTTCCACGTCTTCTTCTTTTCTCAGGGCAATATTCAAGTGCTCGAAGGGGCCATCGTGTCTCGCCCATTCTCATGACGTGTCCAAAGCACAGCAGTTTTCTTTCACTGATGTCATTGAGAATGATGAGTTTAGTCCCCACCCTATTTCTTATAATCTCATTGGAGACCTTCTGCAATCTGGATATGGCACAACCTCTTCTCCAGAAATCCATTTCTAGGGCCAGTAATTTATTCGCATATTGCTTTGTCACTGTCCATGATTCTGCCCCATATAACGTTTTGCCAACCAAGAAGGAGTGGTATATCTTCTTTTTGGTTTCGAGAGAGACCTTTTTACTACATAATATACCGTTTAAGAGACCTATTATTGTTTTACCATGTAGTACTTAGAACACTTAAAACTCGTTCTTACACTTTCAAATTTAATTTCAATTTACTGTGATATACCAGACTCTTAAACATGCACATATTATAATATAAAATCATTATTTGTGATCCAGTAATAGAACCTAAATATTGAAGTGATAATTTAAAAAAAAAATGAAATAATTAAATTAAACAACCAAAAACCCATCAGAATGGGCCAATTCTTAACACTACACTCAGGATGTCATAGTAAATAGAAATTTAATTTGAAAATTTATGATCGTGTTTAAGGTGTTATAAGTATTACAAAAACATTATTTGTGATCCAGAAATAGAAAATTTTAGAGTTATCTTTTAAATGTAATAATTAAGTTTTATAGCGATTTAATTTCTATTGAATTCAATGAAATGAAAACACCATTCTCCTAAGGAGTGAAGTATATTAACAGAAATTTTTTATTCAAAAGTAGCGTCAGATTTGTTTTTAGAAATCTGAAAAACCACTATATTCAAATTTTCGAGCGAACTAAAGATTCAGATTTTTTTAAAGATTTAAAAAATTTCATTTTTGTACACATACCTTCTAGATAATGCAATAGCTGTTTATATTAATAGGAAGAAGAAACTTAACTCTTTCCAACGAGTCCATGAAAATCGAAGTCGGATATATCGAAACGTAATTTCGTGGCGTAAATTATTTTTTGTTTTCGATGATATTTTAAACATAAGGGTTTTTCGGTGCACTGATTCAAAATCTGCCATAATTGTTAGTGTAAAAAAATTTATAATGCTAGTTTACCCAATAAACTAAACATTTGTTTCTATTGATTTGACCAAAAAGCAATAATTTTTTAAACTTTGTATTTTTCATTTAATATACACTGAAAAAAAATGTTTTGGTGGAAAAATCACGTCGATATAATTTTTCAAACTTGAGATTAAAAAATAAAGCAGTTTCGGCATGTTTTATTTTTTATTATCGCCTTCTAAGGCCCCATTGGAACGAACTCCAACAAAGCTTTCTAATATTTTTGAATGTTAAATCGCCACAAAAAATTTGCTTGAAATTGGTGACCTATTGATTGTACCCTCTCCTTGTAAGTACCTTAATTCATTTACTGAATTATCCAACGACTCGTGTTCACTTAATTCTTAATTTGATGCAATGGTCTCTTAAATAACATTAAAAAGTTTAATAATATTAGAAATTTAAAAATATTAAGGAGGCTTAATAAAGAAAAAAAAAGAAAAAAAAAGGAATTAGGGACTTATTAATCCGTATCAATCTTTTGTGATTAAAAATTTGAGTGTCTGGAGCATTTGTAGTTTTCTACCATAAAACCATACCATACTTTTTTGTCCTCTTTTTTCCCGGGGAAGTACTTTATATATGGATAGTTAAAGGGGGCTTTGAATATACGACCAGGCAAGTTTCGTCGAAATCGTCAGAGGCGATTTGACGCTTCAGTCTTTAGAAAGCACGTTTATTGGTTATTGTGCACAGGGTGCTCGATTTTATACAAAGGCATCAGGGACCGAAATCCTACCCTACAAATACAAAATCGGACCTCTTATTCAAGAGATCTTACATTTATTTATGCTTCTAATTCTTATAATTATAATTCCAAAACATTTAATACGTTTTCTCTATCGTCTTAAATGGCCGAGATATCAGCATATAAAATCTCTGATCGGCCGCCATTTTGAAACGAAATGATGGATGGTAATGCAGAGTATCCTGGGAACATCCTGTGATGACTGTAGGAGCGGATTTTTAAAAAATCGATTTTTGGATTCTATCTAAAACCTCAAGGTAAAACCTCAAGTTGAGTGTTGGGGAGGGTCAAACACTTTTTTTTTTCTTGGTAGTTTACAAAGTTATAATAAATCATTATTTAGGTGATTCAAATTGAATAATAAGAGAAATAAGCATTGATGTCACTGTTCTTCACTCTATAGATTAAATACCTTACAGAAATACATCTAAAATTTATTTCTGTTTCCATATTAATAATTATTTTATATTTACTAACATTCAAAACAGGAATTCCAAAAGTAATACACAATACAATCATTAATTTAGTATTTTATATATATATATATATATATATATATATATATATATATATATATATATATATATATATATATATACATATATAACCATTAATTTGCAACATAGAATCGAACCAATCAAATAAAATCGATATTTTTTACCTTAACATTTAACTTACCAAGTATTGTTGATAATTTGTTTTGTTGATTTTAAGTAATTAGACAGTATATATTTGAGGAGTTTTCTATCAAAAGTAAATACACCCACTTCTCAAAAACAAAGATTTTTTTGATGAATTATTATTCTTCATATAAAATTATTTCACTTAATTCAAATCATAAATTTTTACCTGTTGAATAGGTGTCATAAATCAGCATTTTCAATAAAAATTTGTCTTATTTCCATAAGATGTCCCCTAGCTAATTTTTTTGTAATAATTTTCCAAAAGTGGATACATTGACTTTTGATAGAAAACTCCTCATTTATATAAGAAGAATCTAGGAAGTGTTCTATTTGATAAAATAATATTAATTTTTATCGTCGAGTTCATGGTAAGGTTACCCTTCAAGGATAATTCCGCTTAAAACCGTTGATATTCAATAAAAATATCACAATCAAATGTTCATGAAACCTACCGAAGCCCATTTCAGAAAAAAATATGAGCATATATTTGTTATAAATGGATTTTAACTAGGATTTGAGCAATGCTATCAAAATGTCATGGTTCTGAACCTTATGTAAAAGTAACCAAACAAAGGTAACGAATCCAAGCTTACACCTGCCATTACAAAATAAAAATACAAACAAAACTGCACGCAATACAATCAAGGTTTGCAAGGTCCCTCCGACTATTAAAGTATAATTTGCGCCTTAGTTCGAGGTGTCGTTACAAGGCACTTATTTCCTGGACTGGTGTTAATGCAGAACTATATTTAACAGAGGTTTCTAGCATTCAGTATGAGAGCATGCTTGCCATAAATATAAGTATTATATGATATATGGTATATGATAAGATAATATACTGGCCTGTGAGGAAGATGATCTTGCAGAAGAACGCCATAGTGAATGACACTTGATCGGCAGGAGCTGCCTCCCACCGCGGCACGGTACGTGTGTGGAGGGGATCCTCCAAGGACAGGGGGAATTCCCGGGGGTTGTCACCCCCACGAGGTTCCGGGGAGTAGGGCGAAGTTCAATTTTTCCAAAAAAAACTAGTATACCAGGTCTTCAATGGTACACCTCATTAAAACTAAGCAGAAAGTACTAATACAAATACTAAAATACATCGACTCCTATAGATCATAAAAAGATCGTCTCAAAAAGGGATTTATTCTGTTTGAATTTTATGGACAGAGAGAGTATTACAAATAATATAATGGAACTTATTTTTAAGGATCGGTCATGGTTAGTTGTTTATATTACTTTCCCTTACATATATATATAATAATACATATGTATATAATACATATATATATATATATATATATAATACATATATATATATAATATATAATAAATATATAGTAAGAGAAAGTAGAATATTTCAGAGACAACCCTCTCCCTCAGCTATCCATCCCATGTCGTCGGCCCTGGCATTGACCTACCTTGAAAGTTGAACTTAAGTAGATTCAAAGGTATTCCATAGTTAATAGACATTTTAATCACGTACTGACTATTATTTATTTACATTTGTTTCCAGGAGAAAACCCTATACAAATAAAGTCTATCTCTAAACTATCATCATCAAAATTATCATTATAATATTCCTTTTTTTTTTTTTTTCAAATTCAAATATTAATTCTACGCTACTATTAATAATTATATCTACTGATTAGAAATAACGGGTCTTTTCCGTTTCGAGTACCGAAGTTACTAACCGGTGATTTATGTGATCACTAGTTCAACATATGATGCTAAAGTTTAGATTATTAATAATGTATGCAGTGACCAACAAAAATAAACAGTTATTTACATTGTTAAACCATAAAATAAATACGTAATATCCAAATCTTCATGTTTCATTCGTAAATCCTTTTCACACCACTGAATTGTATAATACTCGTTTACCCAAGAATATATAGACCATAGTGACGTCTTAAATAGTAACTTATAGCCTTGAAACCTCGTTTCAATTCATAGAGGTATAGTAGTATAACATGTTCTTCTTGTATACCTCCAAATTACAGACGAAACTCCCTTGATGGAGAGGCTCCATATCATGACCATTTGGACACAGAATCCTATGAGGTATGACACCCTGATCCATATAATAACAAATAACAACTATCCTCGGTATTAAAATCAGTAACAACTGTAGAGAAATTTATTTTACCCGAATTTAGAACTTTGTAGTGTAAAGAAAGCAGGTAACGAGGTTAGTTGATAATAATAACAGATGTTTAAAATTAAGCATGCAAAATAATATACATTATCACAGAAACTGCGGGTTAGTAACTGCGGTACTCGAAACGAAAAAGACCCGAAATTACAATTATAATCTATAACAATCGAGAGCATGCATATATCTTAGACAAACAAACAAATAAAACCATTTATACTACATTATGTTTTAACATTAATTTTAAAAATATAAATGCAAAAGACAAGACATAAATAATAAAACAAGGTCAAAAGTCACCTTATTAAAATAATATAATAAGTAACAAAGTAAAAAATTCATTATTAGCTATTATAAACTATATTACTATATATATTATTAATTATTAACTATTATTACTAACAGGGATACAAACTAATTATCAACGTATATCTTATATTATTGTTTTACTTTCACTTACGTATATATGAAATATATAATAACATAAAGTATTGCGATCCTGAAAATTTTCGAATTGGAGTTTTCAACGGAAATACACGTTTCAAGGTCCCCTGAGTCCAAATAACAAAGTCTCGGAAGAAAGGTCTGTGTATCTGTGTACAGCCTAGCTCAAAAACGAAAAGTTCTACGATACTGAAATTACGTATTTAAAGTAGGATAAGCATGTGATCGTCACAGCAAAATCGACTAACTGGAAGTGCCACTGAATATAATCGATTTTACACTTTTTTACAATATCTCGAAAATTGCTATAACGATTTTGATGAAACTCGCCTAAAATATTCCTCGTAAAGCCTTTCAACTTTTTATATATGTAGTACATCATTGAGGAAATGCAAGGGAAAAACTTATGATGAAAAGAATATTTTATTTTTGCATAACTCAAAAAGTATTCATTTTATGGTAAATTATGTAAAAGAATATATTCAAGGTAATTAAATTCTAAAAAAAAAAAAAGAAAAAAAAAAAAAGGAATTATCGAAATCGGACTAAAAGACCCAAGGAAAGCTGAGCACGTCCGAAAGGAGACGGATACGACCGGATACGATAGAAAAATAGAAATTAACTTAATAATTTCTACTTTTATATTATATAATGGAAACAAAATGTTTCCATGGAACCTGAATGAAACTTCTATGGAAACTAATCCGAAACTTTTGAAATATATTTTTAGCTTGACAAACCTAAAATATGAAGTGTACAGAATTATAGTATTAAATTCAATCAATCATCCTTACTCAATTTGGAGGGGGTTTAAAGGTGTGCAAATGTTTTAAAAAATCGGGAAACCCGAGGAGAGGGGTGGAAAAACCAAGCTGAGACCCCCAAAAGATACTTCCCTAACACCAAACCAATTCACATACAAATTTTCAGCCCTATAAACTAATATGGTGAAGCTGTAGAGATGCGCAAAACTTTAAAAACGCAGAAATTTCAGGTAAAAATACCGAAATCTTGACTATTCTTTAATGGTATCGTTCTGTCTTGAAGAAAGTCCTACATACCGAATTTCAGCTCATTTGACCAAAAGGGGGCCGGCCGCTTATATATATATATATACAGCCGGCCTCTTATAATATATATATACAGTGGAGCGTCGATTATCCGAACGTTCGATTATCGGAACGGTTTTTTTTTTTTTTTTTTTATGAGAGTAATTTTAATTAATTTGATCATGGCATTTTATTTGCCACAGCATTAATTTTGATAAAGCTTTGATTAGATACACTTTGATTATTTTTTTGCATACACGCAAATACATATTTTTGTTCATTTCATTATGTACCTGTGACTAAGTTAAATAATTTATATGTACTTCATGACACTGGTTTTTTCACTATGCACATACATACTATATTTATATAAATAAACAAACATGTTTTTTTTACAAAGTTCTTGTTTTAGATCTTCCTTTTCCTTATTATATATAAAAAATAAATTAATTTATATATATATATATATATATATATATATATATGTATATATATATATATATATATATATATATATATATATATATATATATATATATATATATATATATATATATAGTGTGTGAGTACTTGAATTTTGATTATCCGAACTTTTGATTATCCGAACCACCACTGACAAACATTAGTTCGGATAATCGACGCTCTACTGTATATCAGACATCTCCAAAACTTCCATAATCGTGCTCTAGGGGTTATGAAGCGGATAGAAAACGCAGTCCCGCCGACCTTCGACCCACTGCAATAGTCTATTTTTTCAGGGAAAATACGATTAAAAAATCACAGATGCCCAAATGTCATACCTGAACTCCCAAACACTCAGGCATTTTAAGTAAAAAGGCCTATTGAGTAAAAAGCCTAAAAAAAAATAAGAAGGATTTTTTTTTATTTGATAAAAGAATTAACGATATTTTGAAATATCGATATTTCTTTACCTATATCATTAAGATATCATTGTTATAATATTGATATTGCTCTGCCGATATCATTATGATATTGAGGCTCATTTACAGCAGGATTTAAAGAATAATAAGCAGGTTATCTCTTGATCTCCTTTCGTTTAGGTTTTTTATTTGATAAACGAATTAAAAGGTTGAAATGTCGATATTTCTGTGTCGATATAATTAAGATATTGCTTTTATTGAGTTCATTTCCAGCACAATTTAAAATCAAGAAACAGATAATATCCTAATATTCCTCTAATTTGTTCAGACTTATTTTTTTTTATTTTATAAAAATATTAACAATATTTTTAAAATACCGATATTTGTCTTTCGATGTCCCATCTCTAGTACACAGACACTATAGATAGTAATACGAATACACCACATCACAAGTTTTTGTTGTTATTTGTTTGCCGAACCTGCCGTCCTTTTTTTTTTTTTTTTTAATAATGCTTTTAGATATTCAAATAAAATATCGATATTAGAATATTTAGATTAGATTAGAGAAAAAAACATATCGTGATATTTTTTTTTAAATATGGCTATTTTTTCAACATCCAAAATTCAATCA
This sequence comes from Rhaphigaster nebulosa, assembly GCA_948150685.1. Taxonomy (NCBI): domain Eukaryota; kingdom Metazoa; phylum Arthropoda; class Insecta; order Hemiptera; family Pentatomidae; genus Rhaphigaster; species Rhaphigaster nebulosa. Next base: position 149,447,567 of record OX411309.1, read on the forward strand.
AAATTCATCAAAATTCAAAATTCATCCAGCATATTCAAAAGTTCTACTCAGATATTTTCAAGTAGTCAATGTGTCAATGGATAGAAAAAGCTGAAGCTGACTAATCTAGTCTGAATGTAATTTTGTAATCATAATTAGTTTTTCTGATTTCCTTTTATGAATGATTTTATCGTAAATAAAAATTTTTTTTTTAACTTATTTATTTGGTAATAATTCTTTTCCTTATTTCTCTACAGTTGAATGATTTGAGAAACTTCATATACCAAGCAAATATAAATATATATTTAAATACCATTATCACTCTTGATTGGTAACTTGATAGGGTTTAGAGTCAGTCGCATTTTTAATTATAGGTTATTTTGGACTGTCTTAAAACCTGGACTGTTTTCCAAAAATTTGAACCCCATGACTTATGAGGTTTCCCAAATCACCGATTCATTAATTGTCCTCAGTTTTAACTGTTGGCTGTTGAAGACAGATATACCATGAATGATCGATGAGGAAATGACGAATGGTAAGCTGACGATTCGCAGATACTGTGAATTGTCTGCATTCGACCCTCGCTTGCTTACAACTCTTATAACCAGTTCCGGCTGTGTGGTTTCAAAAACAGAATCAGTATAACTGCACGAATTATCATGATTAGCACGGGATATCTGCTAATGCAAATTTCGTTCGTGTCGAATTCATGTCACGAATTCTATAAATCTATGGTCATGCTAAGTCACGAAGATTTATACTTCATAAATTGATTTTCTATTTATTATAATTAATTGACTTTTTTTCTAATTTTCGACGTCCACACTTACATTACAAAATTCTGAAGGTACATTTAGAAAAAAAAATTCGTGAGCAGCAGAACTCCGTCACTACAGGCGTATTTTCACTAAAATACAAAATATGAGACCCGCAAAAGATAGTTCCCTAACATGCCGAAATTTACCCATATTTTTATTATATTGTTCTGCCGCTCCGCTGACCTTCGATACAGAAAATCTTACATACCAAATTTCAGCTCATTTAAAACAACGGGGTCCGCTGAATATCTTTGCTAATACTGGTCGGATTTCGATGAAACTTCTTTTCTTTTAAAGGTAATTTGAAAGGGTGTTAAAGATGCACAAATATTTAAAAAAAATCGAAAAACCCGGGAGGATGGGGGAACCAAGTTGAGACCACCAAAAGATACTTTCCTGACACCAACTCAATTGAAATACCAATTTTCAACCCTATAAACTAATTTGGAGGAGCTGTAGATATGCGCAAAACATTAAAAAACGTCGAAATTTCAGGTAAACACATCGAAATTTTTACTGGAATTTTCCCATTATTTAATGGTATCGTTCTGCCTGGAAGAAAATCCTACATGTCGAATTTCAGCTCATTTGACCCAAAGGGGGCCGCTGGAAGTGTTCAAATCTAGCGGAGGAAAAATATATATATCAGACATTTCCAAAACTTCCATAATCGTGATCTAGGGGTTATGAAGCGAATAGAAAACGCAGTCCCGCCGCTCGCCGCCAACCTTCGACCCAGTGCAATAGTCTATTTTTTTCAAAAAGTTCAAAAATTGTTTGCTGTATCATTGCTAATGATCAATTTAATGATCATCTGCAATATACTGGAAGCTGTATTGTTTTCTAGTTATTAGAAAAAAACAAAAGTAAACGGGTTCCCATGGGAACATGCACAGAATATATTAAAAACATTGGCAAAAAGTCCAATAGAACATATTTTCGCTAATACTGGTCCGATTTAGATGATTTTTTTTTTTGGTTTTGCATAGAACTTAATTATCTTTCAAATGTTCTTATGCATAATTTACCATAAAATGCATAGTTTTTGAGTTATGAATATATGAAAATTACCTATCGACATAAGTTTTTTCCTGCTTTTTCTCGGCGATGTATTACATCTATAAATAGTTAAAGGGCTTTAAGGAGAGCCGTTTTGTCGCTACAGTCTATAGCTGTTATTGTGAATAGGGTGCCCGATTTGGTGACCGGGTATTGGGGACAAAAATCCTACATAACAAAAAATAAACAACAAAATCGGCCCAACCATTCAAGATATAATTCAGGCACTGACAGATCAATGGCCGAAAATGCGTTTTTTAGACTAAAGGGCTATGAAACGCGTAGATATGTTCAAAACTGCACCTCGAAAGTAGTAGGAAAGTTACACAAACTGAAAATTAAAAATAAGCCAGAAGCCATAATTTTTACAAATGCAGGTACACACAATTTACTAGCTCCCCTTAAATACAGCACAAATTCCTTAGCATCGGCTTTTTGTTTGGAATCCTCCAATATAACCTAAAAATAACTATCATCTATTATTTATTGTGTATAATGATGCATAATTTACCATAAAATGTATACTTTTTCAATTATGCTCATATGAAATTTACTTTTAGTCATAATGTTTTCCTGCTTTTTCTCGTGAAAAGGTAAGGGATATTAAGGAGAAGACTTTAGGCAAGTTTTATCAAAATCGTTAAACCCGTTTTATTCTACAGTCTATAGAAAAATACGTTTTTCGGCTATTACACGCATGTTGCCAGATATACCATGCATTACTTTGAAAAAAAAAAGAAATAAACAATAACATCGTTCCATCCGTTCAAGATAATCGTGAAACAGACAGACGAATGACCGAAAATGCGTGTTTTCTAACACGTAAAGATCTGTTGAAAACTGCACATCGAATACTTGACTCCATTACATTACTTTCCTTACATAGAAAATAAACAGAGGATATAAAAGCTAGGATTAAATACTTATTTCTCAGTTGAAAAATTATTTATTTGGCGCCTAATGCTCAGAAATCTGAAAGTAAAATTGACAAAACTATTTTATCCATCCTGGGTCATTCCATATCATATCATCATATCATATCATCCAGAAAAATTGGTTTATGACACCCATCATCTCAGATCTTGATGAAGCACAGTATGTTTCATCCTTTCCCATAGATAAAATTGTACCATATTTTATTGTTCTATCTCAACTATTTTTGTTAATTCCTTATACGAAGTAAAGGAAGTATTGTAATCGCGGAAATATCCATTTTGATCATCCCTAAATCCATTCTGACTAGTTTCGTCGTGGCGTCTGTACGTACGTTCGTTCGTATCTCGCATAACTCAAAAACGGTTAGTCTTAGAAAGTTGAAATTTTGTATTTAGGATTGTTGTCAAATCTAGTTGCGAACCTCTCTTTTTGGTTACTACTTGATCACCGGAAGTGGTATTTTACTTGAAGGTCATAATTGATTTCCATCAAAAATTTTATTAAAATACTATGCAAAACTTCTCAGATTTAGTATTTATAGCTGATAAATTGATTTAAATAACATACTAGATTTTGGTCTAAATTGGAAAACCGGAAGCGGTACTTTACTTGAAGGTCATATTAGAATTTTATCAAAAATTATATTTTAATATAATGTAAAACATGTCAAATTTAGTAAATAGGACGTTTATATTGATATGAATGTATTTACTATATTTTGATTAAAATTGGTGAGCCGAAAAGAGTACTTTACTTGAAGGTCACCTTATCAAGGTCACCTTGAAAAGCTTAAATCAAAAATTATATTTAAATTAAAAATCATATGTTTCGGTAATAAAGGTTACAAACATGATTTGGTTTCAAATCCAACTAAACATTTTTATTACTTGTTTTAAGTGTTAAAATCTGAAACGAAAAAAGATGAGGCAAACGAAAAATTTAGAAGGCTACGAAATGTGGCATCGAGGATCAAGGAATCGATAAATATAATTCAACTAATAACACCGCGAAGTATCGATGACAAAGGAAAACGCAAGGATATAACGTCAGTGCTGAGCATAAGGGTATTCTGGGTTGTAAAAAGTGGTTAATATATATAAAAACATCATAATTTTTAATAAAATAGATATTTTGTCGTAAAATTTGTTGGTTTCCAAAAATTCAAATTGATTTATTCTGGAATATGGCGAGCATAAAGTCGACTTTAGGCTAGGGATGTTGGGAAAATATCGATATATCTTTATAATTTTTAAAATATATCGATATTTTTGTCCAACAGTTTTTATCGATATTTTTTGCAGCAAAAAAAAAATATTAACAAAGAACCAAATAAATTTGTGGTTCGTGTTTCTGTTTTGGGATGTAAATATCGATAAATATCTTAACGAGAGTTTTCAAATATATCGAAATAGTAGTTCGATATTTCAATGAAAAATATTTGCCATATCGATAAAAAATATCGATATATCGGGCTTTGATGTTTTTTATCTCTGAAAACAGAAAAAAAAGAGAGTTTTTACATTGAATTAAAAAACAGGATAATATAAATTGACAAGTCTTAAATTTGTATAGCTTTAAATAGCAACAATTAACATAACATGCTACCTACCTTTCGTTAATTGTTATTTCAATGCGAGAAGAAACCAGCACAAACTTTTCTGTTTGATATAATCCATTTAAACCTTGGTGAGTACCAACATGTATTTTATTTCTTGTCTTAATTAAATTCATAATTCATAAATGTTTTATAATACTGATTTATATTAATCTAATTTAATATGTATAATAATACCAAACTATATTTTGAATGGCTTATTTTTGAATTTTTTGTGTGTTTTTAGAACTGAGGATGAATGTATAACATTCGAAACTATTTTTCAATAAAACAAATTTATAGAAGTTGCAAATATTTTATCACTCCCTAATTAGATTGATCCTTCTATACCATCATGCGGATGTCAAATAATTAAAATTCATATAATATTAAGATATATCAATATAAAACTCATCCATGCGTTGTTTGCAGTTTATTTTATAAAATACATTTTGTTTGTTTTCCTTTTCAATTTTGTCCTTCATGTTGATCAAAAAAAAAAAAAAAAAATATTAAAAAAAAAATAAACAGGACGGGAGAAAACCAATATTGAACGAACTACTAAAAACTTATCAAAGTACATATTAACATTTATTATTAAAAAGACGCATTACTAAGAATTAGAGTAAAATTAACTAAATTGAATTAATTAAATTCTTTTATGGAAAAAACATCGGTTTCCTCAACTCAAATCTTAATATGAATGTTATATATAGAATTAAAACTATCGGACAAAAATATCGATATATTTGTTTTAAAATTTCATACATCGATATTTTTCCAGCCTCCCTAAAGCCCTCAAGGGGTCTAAAAAGTTAAAAATATCGAGGCTCGAAAAATCGAAATATCGATATTTTCTTCGATGTATCTAATTACTATTTTGATATATTCGAAAAACATCGATACGATATATATCGATACTTTTTCGATATTCAAAACCCTACTAAGGGCCCAATCGTTTATTAAAATCTCAAAAAATAATAGTTTTTTATATAAATAATTGCTGACCGAAAAAAAAATTGTCAAATACCACTAAATTATGAAATAGCTGGAGTGCTTTGACCTGTGATATTTTGTATCCTGATTTAGTTAATGGGCCAATTAAGATAAAAGGTATTTAAATGTGGCAGACCGATTGAACTATTCATTCGTAGAAATGCTGCTGATCTTTGTCTGTATCTCCCTGCTTTTAGGTAAGTCTTGTGTAGAATTGTCTTAAATCTATTATTAGAGAAAATCAGTTTCTAGTGATTAAGCATTGCTTAATGTATTCCAAAACTTTTTATTTTAAAATCTTCATATTTATATCTAAATGTCTTTCATAATCGATATTGTATTTGAGTTTCTGAGAACTTAAACTGTTTTTTTAACTTATCTTATTCTGTATCATTTGTGGAAGTAACATCCCTTTTAATGAACAATATTAAAATAAATATTTAAACTTCTAAACAGTTTTAATGCCATGTTAGGGGCCTAAACCCTTTATAGGAAATGTTATTTTGTCAAAAAATCTATAATTAGGATTAATAAAACAACATAAAAAAGGCATATACATATATATATATATATATATATATATATATATATATATATATATATATATATATATATATATATATATATATAATTTATTTAAAAAGTTTATAGTTGTCCTGATGAATAGGCATGCATTACTAAATGTTCCTGCATTACAAGTAACTACTAGTAAAACCTATATCTAATCCAGAAAAAGCTTGAACTTGGCGAAGAGCTTATATGTTTAAAATTAACATGTTTGATAACAGTAGAAAAAAGAAACGGAATAAGCCCACACAAAGAAAAATCGGAGTAACTATCATAAACAATTATTAATTATAACAATTTTTATAAATAATTGTTTTATAGCAAATGTATAGATAGTTCTGTTGTGAATACCTATAACGTTTAAGAGAGGTTTCCAAGCCCTTACTGAGTTTTTGAATGTCAATTTTTTCTCAAAATATAATTTAGTTTGAGCAAAAGTATATTAGTTCTACTGTGGGAAGTTGTTTATTGCAGAAAAATTTAGAAACAAAACTAAAATTTTACGCACACTTGGCACTTCAATATGTTATGGATATATTGAGATTTATAAAAGAATTATATTTTTGACGACCTGTGATAAACAGGAACCTTCAATCATTATTGACAATTATAATCTTGTCTCTATTTAGAGCATCAATACTGTTTTGGTTTATTATTTTCAATAATAGACCTTTGTAATCGACCAAGGAAAACAATTTTGCAACCCCCCTCAAAATTTGAAGTTTTACGTTTCAAGATACGTAGAATCCGAATATCAAATAAAAAAAATTCGTCCGTCCGCCTTACGCCATTCGAGGCTTTTCTCCTAGACTACTGGACCGATTTTCTTAGACTCGGCACCAATATCACAGGTCACCCCAGCATGATCCTCGGAACTCGACATTCGACTGTTTTTTTTTTTTTTCGTCTTATAATTAAATTAGATTTAATCGAAAGCTAGTGAAATTCCCTACAAAAAAAAAAATCATTTAAGTCGGACCGGTATTAGCTGTGATATAGCGTAATGAACTTCGTAGACTAATTCTCCGGCGCTGCTGATCATCATGAACCTAGGCCTCCTGACTTATCAATTGGGCTTCTGACTTCATCGCATCTCTCTGCTTTATCCTTTCTTGGATTATTTCTGCACTTCCTTTAGCTTCCTTTTTCTTTTCCCACAGAAGTGCACATCCAATATTTTTCTATGTACCGTTTTACCCTTTGATGTTCTGTCCTAACCATCTTAGCCTACTTGTATTGGCACAGTTTCTTCTTAACACTCCCAGTTCGGCACTCTCACGGCGATCATCTTGGGACAAGCTTGAAATTTCTTTTCCTTTGGAATTTCTGCTGCTCAATTTCTTTGTTGAACTTGGTAGTTATGTTTTACAAAGTATTCTGCACATGTTCCTTTCCCGAAACACTCCAAATGCTCATTTGAAAGACAATCCAATTATCTGAACTGTAAACCAAAGCAATGCGGAAAGTCCTTTGAATAGACAGATCAGATATTTTTGAAATCTTACTATTTGGGAATAATAAACCATGTTCTTTTTTCTTAAGATAAAAAATAATAAATTACTTATTAAATATATGCTTCCTATCTTAACTATATTGATGACTGTTGCAGCAGCCGGCAGTGATGCCCGGGCCAAGAGAGACGCGGATGGAAGCTTCTGGCGAGAGATGAGGGAGCTGCTGCCGGAGGAATACGCGAGGACCGCCGAAGCGAAAGGACTCAACGACAGCAATGTCTTCCAGAACAGGGTCATGAAGCTCACTTACGAGCAGGTCGGTCGGGCCTTCATTGCCCCCCTCTTTGCTATCTTCAACTTCCTTCTCTTCTTACCGCAAGCTTACCACTTTACACTCCAAACTCTAGACTTCGTAAAGTGGATATTGTCCATACTTTGGAATCCTCAAGAGCAATAGACCTGGATAACTTCTTAGTATGAATAATAGACGTAATTGCAATAAAAAATATTCAAATAAACCTTGAATTCATTACTTAATTTTTTAACATTCGGTGAATAAGTTTTGTTAAGTGCTTCGTTTCTTATGAAAAGTATTGAGTTGATCTAGTACAAAGCCATGAACATTTAAAAATAAAGAAATCCAATTACAATTGATGGATTTCAATTTTTTTTTTCTGGCAGTAATTAATTTGCCATTTGCAAATTATTTTTGCAATGTGCAAATCTACGCTGATCTGGTTTATAGCGGTTTTTATAGCGAAGTTTCTAGGACACCGCCTCGAATGTCGTCGGTGTGGGACGTATTAGTTCGTGGTGGATATTGTTGTACTAAGGGAACAACTGAAAGTGATTCGCAGATGACAAATTAATTATAGTCGAATTATCTAAATAAATGATAGAATTTTTTTTTTATTGAAGTAAAAAACTTATTAGAAGTTTCCGATAATTTTTATTTTTTAATTTTTTTTTCAAATTTTCATTCATTCTTATTGGCGCGACAGTCGCATGTAGCGGTAATTGGCCTGCTCAGTAGCCTTTGCCCAGTAGTCCCTGTTGGCAGCGCACCTGATGGATATTCCGCTCTTCCTTAAATCTTCTCTTACACTGTACATCCATCTAGACTTCGGTCTTCCTCTAGACCTAATTCCTTCTGGTTTTCCAGAATAAAGCCTTCTTTCAGTTCTTACTTCATCCATTCTCAGAACATGCCCCAATCATTTCAAAACTAGAACTCGAGCGAACTGGGAGATAGATGGATCGCCGTATATTGAGTAGATTTCCTTGTTTGTTCTTAGGCGGGAAGCTCCTTCCTCGAGTTTAGGCCCTACTATTCGTCCAAGGATTTTCCGTTCGAAACGATCTATTCGTTCTGCAGATGCTTTCCTCCATGTCTCGCACGCATATGCAGCAACTGGCCGAATAAAAGTCTTGTATAGCCTAAATTTGGTTGTACGACTCAACAATCAAGATTTCAGATGGTTCGCTAGAGAATAATAAGCTCTATTACAAGCCATTATTCTAGTCGATATCTTCTCATCTTCGCTATAGGTATCATTTATTATTGACACAAGTTTGATAAAGCTCGAGACTGCTTGGAATGTATGTTTTCCAACGACATAGTGCTGAGTTGGATGGGTGAGCTTCTTCTACCTTAACACTAGTATTTGCCTTCAATGATACAGAGCCCCATTTTCTGTGCTTCATTTTCCAACCTACAGAATGCTTCCTGGACTGCTTGAAGTGATTGCCCTGCAATGACCCCATCGTCTGCGTATGTCATTCTGTGAAATATTATTCCTTATATTGTTAAACTTGCACTTTCAATTGGAAAATAATTTAATTTTTAATTAAATTTAACTATTACAATAATCGGAAGTTCCCTTTATTCAAGAAAATCCTAAATTTTTGCTCATTTTTCATTCAATGCTCAATATCTTGAAAACTAGCAACCGCTCAAGAAACATCATGAATATCTTTATTAAAGAAATGTAAATTTGCCAAAATTTGAGCCCTAAAAAACTCTTTATCTCAGGAATTAGTAAAGTTTAAAAAAAAAAACAATTTTTCCCAAAACAACAGTTTCTTCCTACCAAGATAATCATAATAAACTAATTTATGGTACAAACAATGAATGAAAAATGAGCGAAAATTATAGGGGTTTTCTTGAATATAAGGAATTTCCGATTGTTAAAATCTTTCAATATCTATTTTTCAAGAACATTTATTGTAACTGTTATATGCCTAGATAAAAATTGAATTATTTCTTAAGTTTGAAAAAAAATAAAATAAATAAAAGCGGAAACTTTGTACTTCTTGATGTAAGAAACCTATAAATAAAAAAAAATTAAATGCATCCATTGTAATTGGGTTTTTAGGTATAAACCTAAATGCACATGACTAATATGGGGATATGCTTCTTGAAATAGTCTCTGATTCCTTTATCTGCTAATTATATTCATTAATTAACCTGAGAAAAGTAAATCTGTTGCCAACAGGTCGTCCAAGAGACCGAGGCCCTAGCAGCAAGGCAGCACATCCTCCAAGAGTACGTCAGCTGCGCATGCCCTCGTTGTCCAGAGCACGACGTACCGTCGAAGAACAGGTCCAAGAGGGAAATCGACTTCGAACCTCTCAGAGCTGCCACTAACTTGCTGGTACCATGCGATTCCGAAGCTGTCCTCAAGACCATTAAGTTGCTGAGAGTTAACCTAGCTACGACGTACCTGACCAACCAGCAACTAGCGCTACGCGTAGCCTGTAACTGTCCTCATGCTGAAAAATGCCGAAGAATCCTAGATCCTCTGGTGTATTCCATCATCAGCGGACATAACGACATCGTGATCAATAGGATCTATTGGCAAAATTCGCTCAACGGGTTTCCGCAACTTGTTGAAAGGTCTCTCGTGGACTCGCTGACCGGAGCTGCCACTTCTGTACTAGGCTACGTTTTCCAGAACTTGAGACCGAAGCCGACAGCTCAGAAACCGACGACTCAGAAACCTCAGGCTTCTATTACGCCGGAAACTCAGGGAGCGGATAGTCCACCGAATGCTATGAAAGCCCCTCCAGCACCACCTAGTATCTTCGCTCCAGATCAGGATCCTACCTTATGGAACGGACACCGTTGTCCAGACGTTCAAGTTAACATTACCAACAATACGAAGAAAGTACCTGAGAAGAAAGAGCTTGACTTAACATCAAATTCTACATTATATTTTGTAGAGGAACCAGAAGATGTTACAACTCAGAAATACTAAACCTATCACAAAATAAATTTTAAAATCTTCAATTGTCTTAATAAAACAAAAAAAGTTAAAAGTATGCAGAATATCTTAGTTCCATCCAAAATCTTTGTTGTCTAAGAAAAATAGTTGCAACATTAAATTAAGATCAAATTTAACATATATGATAATTGAATAATATACAATAACATTGAATAATAATATACATAAACAAAGGAAGTGTTTAAAATTAAGTTTTTATTTGGTTAAAAAGATAAAAATTTCATAAATATTAATAACCCACACCAATTCATAAAAATATGTCTTTTGTTTTTAGAAAAATCAACTAATTAACTATTCCATGTTATAACGATAATTAGGGTATAGTTGTAAATATTACAAACATCTATAATACAGAATAAAAAATAAAGTTTCATAACTTGATAAATATTGTCTTCATTGGGAAAATTCGTATTCAATACATTTAATTGTATTATATTTAGGTGCTCTGTTAATTTTATATTATTTGTAGAAGGTTATCAATGTCAATATATCATAGAATAGATTAGTTGAAATCATTCACTAGAGAATGCGCCATCTGTACTACTTCAGAATAATGAAGCAAACAGAAATCCTCAAGAAGGATTCAGGTTTTGCTAAAAATATCTGAAAATGAGAAATATTTTTTTTTTTTCATTTACATTTCAGCCGAATAAATAACCTGGTTCAAGCAGAATTCCAAAAAATCACAAATTAATTATTAATCATAAACTACCTAATTAATGATTAAAAATCAATGTGTATGAAGATTAATAAAAAAAAATTAAAACTAAAAAAATCACGTAGAAAATTTTTAAAATATAAAAAAAAAAAGAGTACCTGTGTATATATAGTTATATTATATATTATGAATATCTTAGTTATCCTATATATTTATAAGTTGTACAAATTATCAATATAATAATATTAGTATGCTGTGTGTATAGTAAATCAATACAGTTGGGCAGCACCTCTTTGATTATAAAGTGTTTCTCTTCCTCGAGTCCAAGGTATAATATAGATAATAGATGTTAACATAATGATTAGTGAGGATTAATAATAATATAACTGAAGGTATTTTTTTTAATATTGTTTATCAAAGGAAAAAGAAGGATTGATGATGGTCGATAGGAATCCGAAACGTCGCAAAAAAAAAAAGTGAAAATAAAGCAATTTGAAGTATGATGGGGTTTTATTAATTTTCAGAAATTAATATCTAATATCATATATAGTACATATTTTTTTTTTAAATCAAAGAATGGCTTCATCGGAGTGATGGAAATCCGGTTCCCTTGACGTATTTCATCTCTTAAATCATTTTCATACTGATGTCACTAAATTATTACTCAAAACATTTCGACTCCAAGAAACGAAATAATCTGTGGGAAATACGGTTTGCAGGGAAAATGGCCAGTTGAGTAGAAGTGGAATTTTTAACATGTGGTCTGGCGTAATCACGAAGTGAAATTACCTTTTTTGTATATAATCTGCGGTCAATTTGCCATAAGGATACATTTAAAAAATTCTAATTGCTATACGAAACTACCGATTAACAGCACTGATTTCAGTTGAAACCGAAGCCCTAAAAATTAATTATATTTTTTCTTAGCTCTTCAGACGTTTCTTGTCTGTAGACATAAATATAATTAGTTTTTGAACTTCCCAAAGATTTTCTCGAGAATCGTTCATTCTTTCGTCTACTGTTATTTTCTGAGGAAAAATATTGCAACATACAAGTAAAACTTTTCCTTTGATATGGTTAAAAAAAATGGTTAACATTATGAGCCAAAATGCTTACATAACACCCACTGTGTAATTGTTATTACAATGCTGTGTAATTGTAATAAAAAAAAATGAACAAGAAAAAAATGTTTTGGCTGAAGGTACAGCCATTAAAAATAAAACAATCAGTTTAGTTCGTGAAGCCAAATCGATCTACTCAGCATGTAGATGAGCTGTATCAATCATTTTGAAGGATTTTGATTAATTTATTCACCAAAATATTTATATGACAAACACCTATAACTATTTTATTTATTTATCTTTGAATAGTCAGCTGAAATAATCCCGCAAAATAAAAATTTAGCGTAAAAAAAACAACTTAAAATCAATAAACGTTTGTGTTTTTACTTCCTTGTACGAAGTAAAGGAAGTATTGTAATCGCGAAAATTTTCGGTTTACAGATTTCAACGGAAATATCCATTTTGACCATCCCTGAATCCATTTTGAATAGTGTCGTCGTGGCGTCTATACGTACGTACGTTCGTATCTCGCATAACTTAAAAACGGTTAGCCGTAGAAAGTTGAAATTTTGTATTTAGGATTGTTGTAAAATCTAGTTGTGAACCTCTCTTTTTGGTCACTGCTTAATCACCGGAAGTGGCACTTTACTTGAAGGTCATAATTGATTTCCATCAAAAATTATATTAAAATACTTTGCAAAACTTCTCAAATTTGGTATTTTTAACTTATATATTGATTTAAATAACATGCTAGATTTTGGTCTAAATTGGAAAACCGGAAGCGGTGCTTTACTTGAAGGTAATATTAGACTTTCATTAAAAATTATATTAAAATATAATGTAAAACATCTCAAATTTGGTAAATAGGACTTTTATATTGATGTATTTTCTATATTTTGGTTAAAATTGGTAGACCGAAAACGGTACTTTACTTGAAGGTCATAATAAGCTTACATCAAAAATTTTATTTAAATTAAATACATAAATCATATGTTTCGGTAATAAAGGTTACAATCGCAATTTGGTTTCCAATCCAATTAAACATTTTTATTACTTGTTTAAGTGTTAAAATTTAGTGTAAAATACTGGTTTTCCTCCCCATTTGTATGTGTGTGTGTCAATAGATGGATGTCGCGACGCCGAATGTTGGTTTTAAGATACTGCGATCTTCGGAAACTAGTAGCCAAATTCAGGATCACTTTTTGAGCCACCAATATGTAGTTAAATAGGCGTACAAGGAAGTCATGTGTTGTCCTCATCAGATATTTTTTTATTTATCAGATATTCATTCTTTGTCTTTTATATATTATATATTATAAATATATTAAAAGAAAAAAAAAACCTGTATCTACCACAACAACCCATACCACAGGAACGTTAATACAAGGATGTGATCTGTACAGGATTACACTCAACTGGCAGGTTTTTCCACCAACCCATTGAAGGATCAGTACCCACTTTATAGTGGCTGGGTGTGCCACAAGAGGGTCGTCCGACCCTAGAATCGATCTTCGGCTGATATTACAGAATAAATATCTACCAGAGCCGAAAAGTCATGATTTGATTTTTATATTTGAAATAAAAACCAATGTTAGATTTTTATTATTTGAGTATGAATATAAAAGTTTTTTCTTCTTGGGAATTAGAGATGGGCAAAAATATTCTGAGTAAGAAGTTACGAGTATCGAGTAATATTGATATCAATTTTGAGCACTCAAGTATCGATTAATTTGAACTATAAGTTCCATCATTAGGTTATCGGAGTTGATTTTTTTGATAATGCTATTGATTTTAGATAAGCGCTCTAACATATCGATTTATTTTAACTTCTTAGATTAGCAACTGCACACCCGATAACTCTATAATCGATCTCAACATCGAAGAAATCTGAAAAAAATTAAAATCATTCGAGGCGATAGCGCACGATATTAGAAATTATAGATTCTAAGATCGTGCCTCGATTTATTTTAACTTTTCCGCTTTCTTCATATTATCATAAAAAGCACTTCCGATAACCCAATAATGGACTTAAATACCGAATGCATCAGAATAGTTAAAATTAACTTGAGCGCTCGATCTTAAAATCAATAGTAAGTAACTGGTACACGTTCCCAATTCGCAAGAAGAAAAAAAAATTATATTCATATTAACATTATAAAAATCTAACATTGGCTTTTATTTTTTATTGCAATTATAAAAATGAAATCATGGATTTTTTTTTAATTTTCTGAGAAAAATAAGATTTAATTTCAATCTGTGATATAATAATCAACATTTTAAAATGATATATATCCTTAAATAGTGTAAACTTCATGCTATATGACTTGCTTCACATATGAACAGTTTAACTTGCAACATGACTACGAACCATATTTATTCATAATAGATTATTCAATTATACTCAAATAATTTAATACCTAATATTTTATATGTGGACTCTGAAAATAATTAAACATGATTGTAAAATCAACTTTATAAAATTAAACTTAAAACCTAATTATTAGAAAAATATTGGAACTGACCAATTTTGATTGAATAAATCAAAGTAAATAATTAGGTAATTTGTAATAAATGATTCATTAATTTATTATTTTTATATTCAATAAAAAAATACAAATAAGTAAATATTCTGATGTAATCTGATATGATTAATGGGTTGATATCAATTTATAAAAATTGTCTATGCACTCCAAGAGTCTTTTATTTTCTATTATCCATATTAATTATTATATTTTTATATTTTAGCAAGATAAATTCAATAATTATTATTCCTTGTGTTTGGCGTAGTTTGCAGTATTATTATGTTTTGTGCATTATTTATATTCTATGTTAATATATCTTTTTTCGAAGGACATTAAATATATTATTTTCTACTAATTATTATACATTTTTATAGTATTTTTTTTTATTACGTTTTTTATTGTATTTTATTTCTTCACAATTTATGTTATTCCATAATACCATTATCAGTGCCTTATTATTTCCATATTATTTTAAAATCTTAATCTTTTCTTATAATTAATTAAGAATATTATGTGATAGTTATCTAAAATTATTATTAGTTATAATTTATATGTATCACTCCATCAGTTTCAAATCTTATACATATTATTAAAGTTGCAGCCTTCACAACATCCGACTAATTTACATTATTAAAGAAAAAAAAATACTCTGTTTTATTTTTGTGATTTTTTATATAGGTATTATTTTTGGCAACGGCCGATAGATGTTGACATCTGGCCGGACAGAAGTGTAATTATTTATTAGATAAAACCTATTTTTTTTTCTATAATAGTCTCAAATCGTCCTATTGCAAATTATATGGAACTAATTAGCTACTAAAAAGTAAATATATGTTAATTAAAAACATTTTAAAATTATTTTAGATTCGTACGCTTTGACCTTCCCGCAGAGAAAGGTATTAAAGATGCATCAAGATCGTTACAGCCAACTGCAACAAGGATCTTGTTTCGAGGTCGTATATTTTAAATGATAAATTATTATTTTACTTTTGATTTTATTATATTTCCTAAATCAGTAGATCCCTCTAAATCATATCTATTTCAGTATATTTATTTATTTGTATTTTGTTATTGGAAATAAAAATAAAAGATCAAATCGTAGACTTTGAAGCTTTATTGTACAGCGAATACTTTGTTGATAAATGGTTGATGGTTTCATCGACGTCCGTTAACGGCCTTCGTTTAAAAATTATTAAAATTTAATTTCAGTTATTTAAATTTAAATTCAGTTGTGATAATTAACTCATTAGAATGCCTCCTAAAAAATATGGGAAAGTTTCGGACTGCCAAGATCCAAATAATCCAATAATAATAAGATAACTTTGCTAATATAAGAGTTATTAACATGTTACTCAAAATTTTTAAATATTTGCTCTGAAACATAACTTTAGCTAATAACATTTTATTTCATTTTCACCAATTCGTTGAAAATGTAACATTTCGCTATTGACCGGTGTAATAATCAGGCATCAAAATTTTAATAACAAAAACATTATCAACATTTCGGTGTAATGTTTAAACTACTATAAATAGTGGCTTCTCAATCGAGTCAACTCTTCGAAGAATCGGAACATTTTAAGGTAGACTTTCGCTGGTACTGCCCGCGGTTGCGGTCGGAAAACTTTGCGGGGAGTTTACTACTACTTTGAATGAATAGGTAGGGTCTATGTATGACGTCATACCTATACTGCCGCGTCCCTGACCGTTCTAGAAGGAGTCATACTGCCTCAGACGCGACGGTTCCCGCTTGCCATTTAAAACAATGTCGTTTAATAAAAAAGGATTCAACGATTATGACTACGAACGTCTAGTAGAGTTTAACCAATTTCAGGTACTTTATGACCACAAACATAAGAATTATAGGAATGTGATAGTAAAAAAAATGTGGAAAACATATTTAATTTTTATATTCACACACTATTATTATTATTGTATTAATAAACAATAAAGAAACCTCGACAGACGAACTTTGTTCATTGTATAAAATACCTAATAAATATCAAGTTGTAAATATCATAACAATATATATGTTGTGCATATATAGTTGCATATCTGTAAATACTTGTAAATAAACGTATTCATTTATCTATAATTTGTATGTATCTAAATAACATATAATTTTAAAGGTTTTAAGGTTATTCTACATGGTTATAACGATATGGTTTGATCATAAATATAGGAGAGGTTATAACGTTATAAGTTATGCAAGAATGGGCCGCTGCGGTGGGCAGTTGCAGCGAAATATAGAAGCAGTTAGCTGCTACGATTGGCAAGCTTTGCAAATCGCAACCGCGGGCAGTACAGCGATTGTCTACCTTTAGAGATTCTCAAATAGAGAATATTTGAATATTATAAGGATTCATTATAAAAAATATATGTTTATATTATATGATTACTACTACTTACGGAAGTTACATTACTAATTTTTTTTTTTTTTTATGAACAAGTACACTTCTCTTAAAACATCTATATTATTTTTTTAACATAAACATGTTTTTACCCACAAGCAAACCAACGTTTCGAAATTCTCTTTCATATTCTGGAATTTCCTTTCTTTTTTTCTTAATTATGCTATTTTTTCTAATATAAAATAGTTGGCAGTACTTCTCTAAGGTTTGTTTTTTCCATAATACATTATTTCGTCTGTTGTGCCCACTATTAAAATTGTTTAAAAACGTTATACCAATAGACTGTCTGCATCAGTGTGAAATCGATATAGTCTTAATAGACATTCTCTAGTACATTAATGTTTTTAAATGATTTTAATATTGGACACAACAGATGAAATAATGTTTTATGGAACAAAATTCCAAATGATTACTAGATTAGTAGATATACTACTTCCATACTACTGATGCATTACTAAAGTATTATCATTTGATAGAAAAAGATATAGTATGATATATTACAATAATTATTACTCCTGAGAAAAGATAAAAGAAGTACATTGAAGCAAAATCGTAAAATGGTGGCCGAAACATCGAAGTTTAAAAAATGATTGATTTTAAAATTAAAATATGCTGATATAAATTCATAGACAGCTATCCAATTTAGGAAATAGAAATTTAGGGATCTAAAAATAAAAAAAATAAAACAAAAACACATTGGAAAATGTATTTAAAATAATTAAAACACACTGAATGAGTTCAAAAGCCAATATTTATTGTTTTATTTTCGCTCAGCTGCAGTCAATATTCTACGGAGAATTCAACTAATTCAAACATGGGAATTAGTCAACCATTTCTTCAGCGCACACTGACGTCAAAGAGGTAGCAGATTGAACCAGGGAGTTGGACTTAACCCGATAGCCCAGAACATATCCGGGGCCCGGTTCCCACAGACTGGAGGACCACATCCGGCAGAACTTGAGGACTTCTTTTTGCTCTGGAAGACGCCGGGAATCCCCAACTAATTACAGAGCTGACGGCGGGGTACTGGACCAACCAGAACTCACGATGGCTTGGTGTTCTCTTATTGGCGAACAGGCCACGAAGCGTCGGTTGGGTTCTCCAGCGCGTTCGGTATTGCTAATCGATCACGCTTATTTTATTTTTTATTGCCTAGGAGATGGCATGTAATAATAAAAAATATAACTTATTGGCCTTAAGATACCATGTTTTTAAGTTATTAATAGGTTTCGGTTGACAGTTAAAATTTATTCCTGTTTAAAAGATCTCATATACAAACAATTATTCTCTTATTTATCGATGAAAAATGTGGTTAACCTTGAGAATATGTATTACACTATAAGTATTTACGTCTAGAAATATAAAAAATACAAACACTGGTCCTCTTTAATAATATTTCTCAAACAAGTTATCCATGCTTGCCTCGTAACGAAGCCTCTTAAAAGGATAGCCCGATGTAAAACAAAACAACGATGATGTTAATAATACCCGGATTCGAACACAACTTAAAAATCTTAATTAATAGATATTTTTCCATTAATAATAAATTTCACCATACTTTATAGCCCAGTCAAATGGTAGTTACACGTGGAAAAAATTCAAATATTTCTCTGTGGTACTATATATTTTTGGGGTGCTGAATCAGAACTTGAAGTTTTCTAACAAAATTTCCCGGTGCGTTCAAAGATTGAAAAAAAAAAGGCGAAAAATATGTTTGGTAACGAAAAAATTATTTTCAAATTATTGAAAGTATACTAATAAAGACAAAATATCTTACACAAAATTGGTCATTTTTTCTAAAAAGTGATATTTTAAATTTTGGGTCAATTGAGGCCAATATTGAGAAAAATACAGATCATACGAGGAAAATTGTATTTAGAAGACACGTACGCAGATTTTTTTTTTTTCTAGGGAGAAGTAATTTCTTTGGAGGGAGAGGAAGAATTTGAATTTTTTTTTCGGGAGAGAGGGAAGGGATTTAATTTTTCTTCGGCGGAGGGATTTAATAAGAAGACAAGTAATCATTAAATCTCATTTTTTCGTGTTCCGTGACAACATTAGAACTGTCAATGTCACTATAATAAAGTATTGGAAATCCACAGTTTCGACATTTTAAACGGAAGAACCCACTTAACTTATATCTTATTCTCCTACTGCAGACTTGTTCAGCTCACAAATGGGGAGGAAAACAATTATTTTGCACTTAATTTTAACACTTAAAACAAGTAATAAAAATGTTTAATGAGAGTGAAAAAAATCATATGATCTCTGTATTTAATTTTAATATAATTTTTTATATCACCGATTTTAACCAAAACCTGGTAGTAATTTTTTAAGTAATTTCTTTGGAGGGAGAGGAAGAATTTGAATTTTTTTTCGGGAGAGAGGGAAGGGATTTAATTTTTCTTCGGCGGAGGGATTTAATAAGAAGACAAGTAATCATTAAATGTCAATAATCGCCAAATAGAGCGTAAGTTTTAAGAATGAAAATTGGAACAAAACTTATAAATTAAAATTTATCTATATGAAAATCATATTTTTTTTTAAAATTTCGGAAAGAGATATATCACCCTGATCTCTCCTCTCCTCCGTACGCCAATATTTAGTTTTAATTAATATATTTACTTTGAATTAAAACAAAACAGAACGGCTACAGCCTCAATGGTTAACTCATTATTTGCAAACAACTAAAAATGAAAAAAATGGGTTTTGGAGGATTCTATTTTAATCACATGGCTTGAAAACACCTTTAAAAATATAGACTTTCATTTTTTTATAGTTTTCCATGGCTATTGTAGTAATGATATAATATTATAATAGTTTTATATTGTATGTATATATATATATATATATATATATATATATATATATATATATATATATATATATATATATATATATATTAGATTACTAGATTATAATAACTTAAAATTAGGGGTAGAGGCATAAGGGAATGACTAAATAGTTTCCTTGATAATTTTAGACTTCTCAATATTTAGCTCAAAATTTAACCCAACACGTATAATTTTTCTTTTTGGAAAATGAAGTGCAAAAATTTCGCAGTATTTTCCTAATATCTTGGAACGCTGCTGGAAATTTTGTTTGCAAACATGAAATTCGGATTCAGTTCCCTGAATACATATGGAACCACAATGAAACATACAACTTGAATTTTTCCTATAAACGAGGTTTTCGCTGGGTATCGTTTGATCGTTTGACAATACTGAGAAATCCTAGGAACATAACAAGACATCATAGATTCCATATTCAGTTGTCTTTAAAAACTTTAGGTTTCTGAATTGTATATTTATAAAAATATCCGATGTGGACATCTTATGACTTCCTTGTACGCCTAATGTATGCCTAACAATGATGCCCACATCCTGAATTTGGTTACTAGTTTCCGAAGATTACAGAATCTCAAAAACAACACTCGGCGTCGCGACATTCATTTATTGACACACACACACACACACACAAGCTCTTTTTTCTGGAGGTCTCATTTTTTCGTGTTCCGTGACAACATTAGAAGTGTCAATGTCACTATAATAAAGCATTGGAAATCGACGGTTTCGACATTTTAAACGGAAGAACCCACTTAACTTATATCTTATTCTCCTGCTGCAGATTTGTTCAGCTCACAAATGGGGAGGAAAACAATTATTTTGCAGTTAATTTTAACACTTAAAACAAGTAATAAAAATGTTTAATGAGAGTGAAAAAAATCATATAATCTCTGTATTTAATTTTAATATAATTTTTTATGTAAGTTTATTATGACTTTCAAGTAAAGTATCCCTTTAGGCTCACCGATTTTAACCAAAATCTGGTATATTATTTAAATTAATATACAGGTCAGAAATACTAATTTTGAAAAGTTTTACATTATATTTTAATAATTTTTGATGGAAATCAATTATGTCCTCCAAGTAAAGTACCACTTCCGGTGATCAAGAAGTGACCAAAAAGGAAGGTTCACAACCAGATTTTACAACAATCCTAAATACAAAATTTTACATTTCTACGGCTAACCCTTTTGAGTTGTGGCAGATACGCACATATAAACGTACCTACAGACGTCAAGACGAAACTAATCTTAATGGATTCAGGGATGGCCAAAATGGATATTTCCGTTAAAATCTATTACCGATTACCGATTATCGATTACAATACTTCCTTTACTTTGTACAAGGAAGTAAAAATGATATAAAAGATATTTATTGTGGGCCCTCCTCCTCTCTCACCCAATATTTCATGTTCTTTATTTTTGCCAATAATATTAATGTCTATATAGATTTCATTATAACGTATTTCAGCATGATAGCATAATTTAATAATAGTTACTTAGGTAAGGTGTTCATAATAACACCAGTAGAGATTCAACTTTTTAGTGGTCATTTAAAAAATTTACGAAAATTTGTATGTGAATTTGAAAGGAAATTAAATTACCTATAAAGCAAAAGTAGTTCCATCGAGATCGGACCAGTATTAGCAAGTATATGGCTATTTCAACTCCTACGGCCCCTTTTTTTTCAAATGAGCTGAAATTCGGTATGCAGGACTTTCTGTATCTAAGATCAGCGGAGAGGCAGAACAATATAATAAAAGTATGGGTAAATTTCGGTATGTTAGGAAACTGTCTTTTCTGGGTCTCAACTTTTTTCTTACTCCCCCGTTTTCATAATATTTTTATAAAAGTGAAAATACGACTTTAGTGACGGAGTTCTGCTGCTCACAGAATGTTTCCGCTAACCAAGACTTAATAGACAACAGTTTTATTTCAAATATAATTATGTACAACCTAACTATTTATAATCAGGCTACACTGTCGGGGTATGATAGAAATATGATATTATTTATCATAGATTGAAATGATTTTTTATTTACTTATATTTGTTGAACAACTTTTTATACTTTTTCCCCAGGTCTCGGAGATTTGGCTCCCTCCCTCGCCGCCCCCTGACCGCGGAATTGCTATTACATAGGTATTCTGATTCCAATTATGAGCCCACGAGATTCAAGGCCTCATGAATAGATGCGAGAGAGAAGAGCATAATTAAATATCCGAGACAGCACAGATTTCTACGAAGTATTGTTTACTCTGCGGTCATTTATTTTTTTTCATATACAGTGAGGTTCTAGAATAAATACAGGTCGCGTAATATATTTGTAATTATTAATCGTATTTTACTCGGAAAAATAGACTATTGCAGTGGGTCGAAGGTCGGCAGTGAGCGGCGGGACTGCGGTTTCAAACCCCCTAGAGCACGATTATGGAAGTTTTGGAGATGTTATATATATATATATATATATATATATATATATATATATATATATATATATATATATATATATATATATATATATATATATATATATTGCCCGCTACATTTAAACACCTCGAGCGGCCCCCTTTTGGTAAAATGAGCTGAAATTTGGTATGTAGGACTTTCTCCCAGGCAGAACGATACCATTAAAGAATGGGTTAATTCCAGTCAAAATTTCGGCATGTTTATCTGAAATTTCGGCGTTTTTAAAGTTTTGCGCATCTCTACAGCTTCACTATATTAGTTGGTTTTAGGGAAGTATCTTTTGGGGGTCTCAACTTGGTTCTTCCAACCCCCAGGGATTTTCGATGTTTCAAAATATTCGCACACATTTAAAACCCCTCCAAATTGAGTTAGAGAGCTCAAAACATGTTACATTTTCTAATTAGGGATTGATTTGCCACTTCTATAAATTTGTTTTATTGAAAACTAGTTTCGAATGCTATACATTCATTCTCAGTTCTAAAAACACACAAAAAATAAAAAAAATATGCAATTCAAAATATAGTTTTTGAATTTTTTGTGTGCTTTTAGAACTGAGGATGAATGTATAACATTCGAAACTAGTTTTCAATAAAACAAATTTATAGAAGTGGCAAATAATTTATCAATCCCTAATTAGATTGATCCTTCTATACCATCATGAGGATGACAACTGTTACATTTTCGTAATTTTGAATGTTTTGTTTTTACTTATATGAACTGAATGGTCTAAGAAGTTTCTATTTCTAGCTACAACTTTCCTAAGGCTTGTTTGACTTTCTGATTCTTCTATTCTTTTTCTTTCATTGTTTGTCCCAATATTAACTCGGATACTTTTAACTATTGCACTCTGTACACCGCAAGCCTGGTCATCTAAATAAATATTTGTATTTATTTATTTATTTGTATTTATTTCGCTAAAATAATTACGAAGTTGCTTTTCTATGATTATAAAAGACCCTAGTAAAAGTAACCCTGAATTTGGTTACTAGTATAAGAAGATTGCAGAATCTCAAAAACGACACTCGGCGTCGCGACATCCATCTATTGACACACACAAGCTCTTGTTTCTGGAAGTCTCATTCCTTAATTATCAATATCTGTCAATGTCACTAAATAAAGCATTGGAAATCGACGTTTTCGACATTTTCAGTGGAAGAAACTACTTAGCTTATATCTTATTCTCCTGCTGCAGACTTGTTTTGCTCACAAATGGAAAGAAAAACAAGTTTTTTACACTCAATTTTAACACTTAAAACAAGTAATAAAAATGATTATTAAGAGTGGAAAAAAAATCGCGTTAGTAGCCTTTATTTCCGAACCATATGATTTCTGTATTTAATTTTAATATAATTTTTGATGTAATGTTATTAAGACCTTCAAGCAAAGTACTCCTTTCGGCTCACCAATTTTAACCAAAATATAGTAAATACATTTATATCGATATAAAACTCCTATTTACCAAATTTGAGATGTTTTACATTAAATTTTAATATAATTTTTGATGAAAGTCTAATATGACCTTCAAGTAAAGTACCACTTCCGGTTTTTCAATTTAAACCAAAATCTAGTATGCTATTTAAATCAATATATAAGTTATAAATACTAAATATGAGAAGTTTTGCATAGTATTTTAATATAATTTTTGATGAAAATCAATTATGACCTTCAAGTAAAGTACCACTTACGGTGATTAAGCAGTGACCAAAAAGGGAGGTTTACAACTAGATTTTACAACAATCCTAAATACGAAATTTCAACTTTCTACGGCAAACGGTTTTTGAGTTACGAAGAAACGTGGCGAGATACGAACGTACGTACGTACAGACGCCACGACGAAACTAGAAAATGGATTCAGGGATTTATACTTTAAAATTTAATTTTATAGCATATCTTAGTATAAATAATCTTGTATGTTTACTTCTTTTTTAAGTATATGCACGCTGTAGTTATTGATTATAATAGATTTTAATTGATATTTTTAGCTTGTGATATATTATTGAATGTTTCATGTCTTGAATTTTTCATTAATGTGAGTTTCAGTTTAGTGTAGTATTAATATTTAAATTAAATGTAAAAAAAAAAAATAAAAATAGTTAAATAAGTCTAATGATAATAGTGTAAGTAGAGATAGATTCTATTTGTATAGGGTTCTTCCCTTTTCAGTTCATTTTATGTATTTATATAGGAGAATTTTTCCTATTTTATTTAATTATATACTCTTAATATTGAATAAGAAATTATTTGCGCTTTAAAAATAAATTTTAATTTATAATGAAGATTTCTTCGCATTTATTTTTGCCTTTATATATTAATAAATCTCAATATTATCAACATTTTTAACTTGTTATGAAAATTATAATTATTATTTTCAATTTAAAAAAAAAATTATAATTAAAAAATGAATAATAAAGGTCAAAAGAGACGCTACAATTTGTGACAAACGTCCCTGCTGAAGGGTTCTACCCTTATCCCCAATTAAATCGTAAAGAAAAGAAGTAATAACAATTTTTAATTAGATTGGAAACCAAATTGCGTTTGTAACCTTTATTACCGAAACATATGATTTATATATTTAATTTAAATATAATTTTGGATGTAATCTTATTATGACCTTCAAGTAAAGTAACCTTTTCGGCTCACTAATTTAAACCAAAATCTAGGATGTTATTTAAATCAATATATAAGTTATAAATACTAAATTTGAGAAGTTTTGCTTAGTATTTTAATATAATTTTTGATAAAAATCAATTATGACCTTCAAGTAAAGTACCATTTCCAGTGATCAAGCAGTGACCAAAAAGGGAGGTTCACAACTAGATTTTACAACAACTTGAAATACAAAATTTCAATTTTCTACGGCTAACCCTTTTTGAGTTGATGAATATGAACGAACATACGTACAGACGCCACGACGATACTAGTAAAAATGGATTCAGGGATGGTCAAAATGGATATTTCCGTTGAAATCTGAAAACCGAAAATTTTCGCGAATACAATACCTCCTTTACTTCGTAGAAGGAAGTAATAAAAAAAAGGAGTACAATGCTCAATGCGCTGTATCTTGACTAATAATAGTCCAATTTAGACGATTTATTTTTTATTTTTTTGTGTTTGAGTTTAGTTACTTTCAAGTGATTATTGTATAATAAAAATATATACTTTTCGAGTGATGCGCAAATAATATGTTCTTTCCTTTTTTCCTTCTCGTTCTCGGGGTGTAGTACCCGTATGGATAGTTAAAAAGCTTTAAGGAGAAGACTTTAAACGTTTCATTCTGAGCCGTTTCGGCTATAGCGCAGCCGTTATAGCGCACAGGGTGCACGATTTGATACACAGGTAAAATGGGCCCAAACCCTACAAAAAAAATACTAATAAATAAAGCAACAAAATCGGTCCACTCGTTCAAATTTTTTTTTATTGTGCACATCCACACAACAATACCTATCCAATATTACATCAATTTTACCAGTATTATACCTACAGGCGGATTATCGGTATGACAAAAAAACAGCTTGTCTATTAATATATAGATTTTTTATCTATGGACGAAGAACTTTCGTCATTAACCTCCGCAAAGTAACTGTTGACGTATATGTCAACAGTTAAGCGCAAAACATTCGAAATTTTGAAAGTTTTAATTGATTTTAGGAAGTAAACACCACCTCTATCGATTCCCGCTCACGATATATCGAAAAGAAAAATGGAAATGGTCTAAAAATCGAATATTGATGACGTAATCACTAACGACTCTCAGTCGTCACTCTGGCCTTAACTAGTGCTAGAATCCTTCAAAATATATTTTAAATATGAAGGTTTTGAAAGACTAATAAACTCCTACTCTATACAATAAAGAATAAAATTAAAAAAAAAAATATTGTTATTTGGGGAAAAATCGTTTCATGTGTTTCCTGTAAAGGTTGCTAAATGGCGCTTACGCATTTTTCAAAAAATGACGTTGATATAAAATAAAAGCAGATTCCGCGCTAAAAATAACAATTCCAAGATTGACAAATGTGCCAGACATTACAAAACCAGTGGTACGGTACGGAAAATAAAAAGAATGTATAAATCACTAAAGATCTATTAATCACTGCACAGATGTTCAATGCGTCCTTGATTGTTGTCAGACTATCTTTTATCGGTTCCTTTCCACGAATAATCACTGCAAGCGAATAACCACAAGTCCGCTTCATAGCCGTCCAATGGATTGGGGTTTTTACGAACAAATTGTTTGCGTCATTTCATTGGTTTCGCGATACGATAAACGGGTTAGTTAGTACCATCAGGATTTTACAGGAGCAAAAGATCCTTGGAGGAGCGGAACAGTGAGCTGATTGGATGAAAAAACATTATTAGTGCAGCTTATTTCAAATCAAAATCACGATTTTGTTAATTTTTTTTTTTGGCGAACAAGGTCACAATTGAGTTTTGATAAGCCAGAACATATTTTTTTCTCACGACTTGTATTTAACTTTTCAATTTTACACCATTTAATCAATTATTGAATTTAAAATTAAAATAGTCAAGATTTATCCAGAAGATGCTACCTAATTTAAGAAACAGAAATTTAGGTTTCAATTTATCATGGGACGAAAGCACCACCTCTATCGATCTCCGCTCACGATATATCGAAAAAAAATTGGAAATGGTCTAAATTTGATACACAGGTAAAACGAGCCCAAATCCTACAAAAAAATAAAAATAAAATAAAGCAACAAAATCGGTCCACCCGTTCAAAATTTTTTTTATTGTGCACATCCACACGACAATACCTATCCAATATTACATCCATTTCCCCACTATTCCCCACTACAGGCGGATTATCGGTACGACAAAAAAAAACAGCTTGCCTATTAATATATAGATTGTTTATCTGTGGACGAAAAACTTTCGTCATTAACCTCCGCAAAGTAACTGTTGACGTACATGTCAACGTAGTTTTTTGAAAAACACCACCTCTATCGATTCCCGCTCACGATAAATTGAAAAAAATATTGGAAATGGTCTGAAAATTTACTATTGATGACTTAAGCTCCAAATACTGACGAGTCTCAGTCGTCACTCTGGCCTTGACCAGTGCTAGAAGCATTTAAAATATATTGTAATTATAAAAGTTTTGTCACCTCAATAAAATTCTGTACACAATAAAGAATAAAATAAAAAAAAACTATTTAAAATAGCTATAACTATAGAACTATGTAATCAAGTGATATGTATAACCAGATTTGTATGAAATGTAACGAAACTTAAATTATTAAAGTTGAGAAAGACGAAAATTATAAGTAGACCTTTGGTCAATAGAATTAATATATTTTTTTTTAAATAAGAATGTATCAATCAAAGATTTCTTTTTAGTTTTTTACTTTCCTTTATCGAATACGAAGTATATAGTATGGGAAAGTAATGAGATCGTGAAAATTTTCGAATTCGAATTTTCAACGGAAATACACGTTTTTAGAGGACAAGGTCAGAATGACCAAGTCTCGCAGAATGATCTGTGTGTGTGTCTGTGTGTATGTGAACAGTCTAGCTCAAAAACGAGAAGTTGAACGATACTGAAATTACGTATTTAAGGTTGGCACATGCATGTGATGTTACAGTAACTATTTCAACTTTCATCAAAATCGACTGACCGGAATTGCAACTTTTTATAATCAATTTTAAACATTTTTACAATTTTCTCGAAAACGGCGCGGAAAAGTTATCATGAAAAGAATATTTTATTTGTGCATAGCTTAAAAAGTATGCATTTTATGGTAAATTATGTATAGAATTGTATAAAAGGTAATTAAATTATCTAAAACTAATAAAAGAATCATCAAAATCGGACCAGTATTAGCAAAGATACAGCGTATTTTATGACCAGTACAAGGCCGTAGACAGATAACCAAGCGCATGCGAAAGGAGATGGATGCGACCGAACCTCCTCTTAACAATCCGCCAATCTGTTGTCAACAATACCGTCTGTAATAATGTAATTTAAGAATACAAAAGTGGAAATTAACTTAATAATTTCTACTTTAATATTAATTTAATGAAAAGAAAATGTATCCATGGAAACTAAACCGAAACCTATAATATATATTTTCAACTTGACAAACTTAAAACATATAGGTAGTGTACAAAATTATTTTACTAAAATTGTTTAAAAAAATGTTTTATTGTTAACTGGAAGATGTGAGGAAGTGGATGCTGCTGAGTTTATTTCAAGTATTGTTTATGTGAACTCTTTAAAATTATATTAAAAAGATAATTATTATAGGACGGTAAGGGAAAGTTGTGTGATGCGCGTACCGCACCAGATTTTTTTTTAGTGGTCGGTATATTTAATATTTCGTGGGGTGAGTTCTACAACTAGATAACTACAATTTGAAAGGTTCCATTAGGATCCGTTAGGATGAAGCGTAACTAGCTTTGGCTCAACTGAAGTAATTAATTAGCAAGTTCCAATGCACTTTCCATAAATTAGCCAACTCCATCTTCAAATAGTTATTGAGTTTGCACCACGTGCCTTTATACTAAAAATCAAAGTACCATAGGAGATATTTATTGTTTTCAAGCGTTGTACTGAAAATTCTCAACAAGCTATCAGTATGACAGATATTATCAAAAATCGTATTTATTCTCTGTAAATGAATAGCATTCTAATAAAAACAAAGCTTAGAAAAATCAAGACGTCCTCGCCAAGCTCCATTTTGTGAAGACTAGTCCTTAAGCCTTCACACTTCAATTATCTATCACTACTATAAATTATTAGGGTACTATAGATCAATTTTCCGGCTTTCAGGAGCAATGGATTTTGATGAATGTGGTATCAAAAGAAAGGGAATTTCATGGAAAAGTGACGAATTCCAATTTTGTTTCTTTAATTCTTACTAGAGCTTAAATAAAAGTGATGAAAAAACTGGGAGGTTTCAAAGCTTTGACAACTGAGAGTCGGCGGATCCAGACTGGACCAGTTGGGTTTCAAAGATTTTGACGCGGGCATCAAGACAAATCCAAAGGAATGTATTGGTCCAGCGTTTTAAAGCTCAAAAACCTACCGTTTTCGATATAACGCACGATATAGGTCCGCACGGGCCTTATGCCATCTTGCGTACTTGCCGTTGTCAAGGCAACTTTATATCAATTGGAGTATGTTTACAAAAACTTTTAATGTGTGGGCAATTATGTATTGTTTCCCATGTCCAACCCTAATGGGCACTGTTAAATATGAATATTACAAATAGAAAATGATATAGCTGAATCTATTTGCCTAACTGGTAAATTGAATAGGTGTTTTCCAGTGGGGTAAGCTAATTACTTATTAAGTATGAACTGTAACATCAACATAGTCATTACAAACTATGTAGCATCACTAAATGTGTGTTAAATAAACTTTTTTGGTAATATCATATTGTTTACACGAATAAATATGTTTCCCTAATATCGCGTATACTTCTAATACATAGGGGATTAGAAGGATTGATATCTAATGCGAGAGTTCTCGCTCGGGTATACTAGTTAAATTTAAACGCCAATCTTAGAAACTATTTTATTGTCAGGTATACCAGAGATTCAATTGTTTACTATCAATATAATAATTCTAACTTTATTTAGTTGATATTATTCTTCTTTTCCGGCGCTACAGCTGAGGGTGAACTTTGGCCTTCAGTACAATCCACCTCCATTCGTCGCGATCCAGCTCCTTCGTCCTCTTCACAGTGACTCCAAGTCACTGTTTTACACTCACGTCCTTGGTCAGGTCTTGTTCCACATCTCTTATCCAGCTTGTCTTGGGACGCAATCTATTTCTCTTGCCTAGAAACTCTTCTCTCATTATTTTTCTAGCCATCTGTTCATCCGGTAATCACTGCATATGACTTAACCTTCTCAATTTGGCAAACCTTACTATGTCCTCATGCCCTATGAAAATATATGCTTTAATATTTTTCTATCCAAGGCCTCTAATAAATTAAAGTGACCTATTTTAAGTTTGTTTTATTTTTAATAACTTATTTTCGAAAATAATACGGCTTTGGTTTCTGTGTGGAATAAAGCGCCCGTGTTTCAAATTCATAAATACATTTATAAATAATTAGAGTTGAGGCAGGAGGCAGGAGCTTACGCAGAAGTTTTTTCGGAGGAGATTGAGATTTCATTTTTTTTTTTTTTTTTTGGAGGGGAGAGGAAAAAAGCAGAATTTAGTAATAATAACGCAAATAATCACCTAAGCTGTATAATCGCCAAATTGGGTGTAAGTTTTAAGGATAAGCATGGACATTGAATAAAAAATTATTGTAATATGTTATGTGAGGTGGGTATGAAAATCATATGTCCCCCGATTCTCTTCACCCCTGCGTACTCCACTGATAGGATGTATCTTTGTCCATGATACGTTGCGAAAGCGTTTGTGGGCTAAGAGCTGTATGAGAGCTTCGACAGTAAAGCTCTTATTAAAATATTTGATGTGGACAACACATGACTTCCTTGTACGCCTATTAAACTATAAATCGGTGGCTCAAAAAGTGATCCTGAATTTGGTTACTTGTTCCCTAAGATTGCAGTATCTCAAAACGACACTCGGCGTCGCGACATCCATTTATTGACACACACGCACACCAATGGTGAGGAAAACCAGTATTTTACACTCAATTTTAACACTTAAAACAAGTAATAAAAATGTTTAATTAGATTGGAAATCAAATTGCGTTTGTAACCTTTATTACCAAAACTTATGATTTAGGTATTTAACTTAAATATAATTTTGGATGTAATCTTATTATGAGCTTCAAGTAAAGTATCCTTTTCGGCTCACCAATTTTAACCAAAATCTAGTAAATACATTCATATCGATATAAAAGTCGTATTTATCAAATTTGAGATGTTTTACATTATATTTTAATATCATTTTTGATGAAAGTCTAATATGACCTTCAAGTAAAGTACCACTTCCGGTTTTTCAATTTAAACCAAAATCTAGTATGCTATTTAAGTCAATATATAAGTTATAAATACTAAATATGAGAAGTTTTGCATAGTATTTTAATATAATTTTTGATGAAAATCAATTATGACCTTCAAGTAAAGTACCACTTCCGGTGATTAAGCAGTGACCAAAAAGGGAGGTTTACAACTAGATTTTACAACAATCCTAAATACGAAATTTCAACTTTCTACGGCTAACGGTTTTTAAGTTATGCGAGATACGAACGTACGTACGTATAGACGCCACGACGACACTATTCAAAATGGATTCAAGGATGGTCAAAATGGATATTTCCGTTGAAATCTGAAAACCGAAAATTTTCGCGAATACAATAGGCACTTCCTTTACTTCGTACAAGGAAGTAAAAAGATGGACTGTGTCGCCTTTGCTTTATTCAAAAAGTGAAGACTCACATCAACGTTCTACCAACGAGTTTCGTATTATTCTCCTGTATATTCATTCATTTTTCATTCCGTGCTCAATATCTTGAAAACTTCCGACCACGCTAAAAATATTATAATAATCAAAGTCGGTAATTCGCCATTTTTGGACGCCATTTTGGCAAGGAGCGGCCACTTTTATTTCTGGGAACATTGGTTTTTTTTTAATCATTAGTCACAAGGAACGCAACGAGGTGCAATTTACAGGGATGTGGGAGGAGGGATGCACGATAGGGGGGGTCTGGCCCCCAGACCAACACTGTAGAATGGCAGTTGGGCTGTCATGAATGAGCTGTTCACAGATATTAAAGTCTACCATGGTACTTAAGGGATCCAATATTAATTACTTTGGATGGTACAGACTATTAGCACTATCAAATTCTTTTTATAGCAATAATTATTGTTTTAATTAATGGGAAATCACCATTTGTTTAGCTAGTGTATAGTTGTTCGGATCTTTGTCTTAATATTTATTAATATAATTAAAACATCTTCGTTATTTATTTGAAGTTTTTAAATATTGTAATACAATTGAATACCAATAATGTACATTAAAAGAAATGTTATTCAAGCTATGTAGAAAGATGTAGAAAAAAATAAATAAATAAATAATTAATAATAATAATCAGCTGACATCCGCATGATGGTATAGAAGGATCAATCTAATTAGGGATTGATAAATTATTTGCCACTTCTATAAATTTATTTTATTGAAAATTAGTTTTGAATGTTATACTATATTTTGAACTGTTTATTTTTGAATTTTTTGTGTGTTTTTAGAACTGAGGATGAACGTATAACATTCGAAACTAGTTTTCAATAAAACAAATTTATAGAAGTGGCAAATAATTTATCAATCCCTAATAATAATAATAATTGCGACGTGTAGTAATACAATAATAAATGATCGATGTTTAGATCTTGTACAATTGTGTGGCCTAGAATATTGTGTCTCAGGATTTAATGGAGAAGTTATAAACAAGCTTTCTCATATCAATCATGTAACTATCAAACTATATGTACGAACTATCAAATAAATATGAATAATAAAATATCTACGTTCTTAATGAACTTAGAGTTAAATTGATGAATCATATATGAATAACTACATTTCTACTTTAACATGCACTTGAGCTCAATAGTTTTCAAACGGAACACATTAAAAAAAAATTAAAGGTTCAATATTCGCTCTTAAACTTTGGTTTAGTATCGGCTGTAAGCTATAAATTAACAGTTTCATCTATTTTTCGTAGGACCGAAGGTCTATATGAAGGAGCATTATATTTTTCTTCGTGACGATAAACTACACTAGACCGATTTTGTGCCGTTTCCATTATATCCGTCATGGAAAGTTTCATTATAACTACAGTGGAGCGTCGATTATCCGAACGTTCGATTATCGGAACGTTATTTTTTTTATTTTTTTTTATGTGTGTAATTTTAATTAATTTGATCATGTAAATTACTTATTGATAGTGTTAAAATTATTGTTATTTTGAATAAAATTAAACGAAAAATAAAATTATTTTTCCCAGAACGTCTAAAAAGGATTTGTATCTGGTCCATAAGTGTGTGTGTGCTCAATGAACTTAGACGTTCAATAAGTATTTGTTTACTTAGAACTGTATACCTAATTAGTTCATTGCATTTGTTTCTGTGAAACCCTTTCCGCTCATTTGGCTGGTTGTAGATAGCTTATTTTCAGTTTTAAACCGTTCTTTGTGAGGTGTATACCGCAATTGTGATCACTTTTTTTTTTTTTAATTAAAAAATGTCAACAAAAAGAAACAAACAACAATCAAACAAACAAAAAGAAAACGAGTGGTTCTTTCATTAAAAGATAAAATGGAAATTATTACGCGGCTGAAAAAAGGTGAATCGGGTCAGACATTAGCTATCCAATTCGGTGTTGGTAAATCAACGATAACCGGAATAAAAAATAATTCTGATTCAATCACAAGTTGCGCACATAATCATGACAGTGAGGCGGGCAGTTCAAACCGTAAAACTATGAAAAAAGCGAAAAGTGAATTGGTGGAAGATGCTGTTTACACTTGGTTTTTGCAAAAACGGTCTTCTGGGTAGCCCATATATATATATATATATATATATATATATATATATATATATATATATATATATATATATATATGTATGTATGTATGTATGTATGTATGTGTGCGAGTACGTGAATTTCGATTATCCGAACTTTTGATTATCCGAACCACCACTGACAACATTAGTTCGGTTAATTGACGTTCTACTGTGCTTCAAATTACATCGTTTTTTACTTAGTGTTCATCAACGCTGTTACAAATCGTATTATAAGTGGAAATGAACTTTAATTACTCGTAGATAGTGATCAATTTATATCCTAATAACTAGCTACTAGTTTCATAAGAAAATAACTGATGTTTTGTCCTAATTAATGGACAATAAAGATTTTATTAATATGATCTTATTTGTTCTTCTTATTTTTCAACAGATTTTAAACATCTGATTAATAATCGCTTCTTTTTAAATATTCTACAGAGATTTTTAAGCGAGTTTGAACTCCGAAAAGATCCTAAGATTACCGTTATGGAAATGGTTATTAATTCTGTTTTAACATTCAACAAACCATTACTTTTTTTTCTCCCATTTCGTAAATTTTAAATGATTTCAGCAGTGGGATAATTATCAATTAATCAATATTTTATTTATTTGAAAAAGACATTTCTTGTACAAATAACATACAAAATAAATAAAAAATTGCACAAATAACATACAAAATAAAACAATTTTTGCGCTAGGCCTTTGTACAAATAAGATTAAATTATATGCGTATTACAAACATATTTTAAATATAGAAATAGCTTAGGCACTTTTACATTTAAAAAGAAAATAATTTATTATTATAATTATAATTATAATAATTATTAATTATAACTGTAATTATTATAATTATAACAAGGTATACAGATTTACAACTTCACACTAAGACACAATAAACCATTATTACTTTTTATGCTAATATGAAATGATTAAGGGAAGAACAAAATAAAACCAAAACACGTTTAGTTTTTCAATTTATGGCACAACATATTACAAAATAATATAGTGTATTATTTTTTAATACTATACACATTTAAAATCTACTCTACACTCAATTATTCAGAAATATATGTCCCTGAGAATTTGTTTCTCTGCACTTCAAATTTGATGCACTGAGTTAGAAAATGGTTCAAGGAATCCGTCACCAAACTATCACAGGCCGTGCAGGCTTCAACGGATTTAACAATTAGTGTTATGTTCATTATAAACACCTTTAGGAAATCCGCGCTTGAGACTCTTAGACGACTCACAACTCAGATTTTCTTAAAATTCGTCTGTAACTGCATGTAATCTTCCGGGTTTGCTATATTAAAATTGCATATTTCTCTGTACCTAGAGTTGTTGGTAGAATTTAGGATCCTGCGTATATCCGTTGAATACTGAAGGTTCTTCATCTACTCCAGGATGTCTCTTTAAACCTGTCCAGTCCTTGGGAGAGTACTTTTGAGAAAAAGTTTTGATAGCCCAACTCCACCGCTATTGATTTTACTTGGGTCACCCAATTATATATTTCATCAGACTTTCCTTCAGATACTTCCAGGGTAAGAAGTCTGTACCAACATTGCCTGGGTAAGCGTTCTTCCTCCATTAAGCTCAACTTTGTCCAGTGGTTAACAACTTTTTTTAATACTTCAACACTGAGTGGATACCTCCCGCACTCTTGGCGCGAATATGGTTCGGAGTACATCTTGACCACTGAAGTAATGCCTTTAAAAATCTGATTTGACCTTTTTCTATTACTTCCTGGTAACGAAGACCCCATACTTCAGCGGCATAAAGTGTTGGTGCCACACCTGAGTCGAAGAGCCTGGTTTTAGTCTCCTAAGAGTCACTCCTATCATTCCTTAAAATCTCCAACACTTTAGCCATTGCAATAGAAGACCTCTGTATAAAGTATTCAGCAGCTTTCTCGAGTTGAAGGAAACTCCCAGATAAGTGTAGCTCTTTGTATATCCAAAGCGTTTTCTGCCAGTGTAAAGGCTTTAGTTTCTTCATCTTTGGGGATTTGTGGAACACCAAAACTTTGGATTTGGCTGGGTTTAATGTTAGCGAGTTCTCTCTGCAATTATCATTAAGTATATTGAGGTTCCTTTGTGCAGCATGCCAGGAATTGCTAAGAATGACAATATCGTCCGCTAGCAAAAGCAACAGTGGGACAATTACCAGCATGCAACAAACAGGCTCAACATTCAAATTGCAATATTCACTACATATGAGAATTTATATGAGAAAAACGACATGACACCTGCAGATCTTACGCCACTTAAATCCTACCAACATTTGTTCGACCACCTACCGTAAGGAAAATATAACTTAAAATTTTAACAATGATCAAAACACTTCTCTTATAAAGGGGAATGAAAGCAAGCTACGCTCCAAACCAGACATGAAGATTATGCAGAACAGGAATGGACGAGTACTCTCCCAGCATGCCAACGAAACTATGGATGCAGAATACATCAGAATCTGCAGAACTCTGGACCACTCGAATACTGGTCACCAAGGCCACAAAATGGCTCAACATCCAACAGTGGGCGTTGGCTAATAATAAATAATAACGGTTTATATATGCAAATTAGGTTCTATTACTAACACATATTTGTACATGTAATAAAAAATTAAAAAGTCAAATTAACAATTACGTAGTAATGTACATAAGTTTCCGGCCTGAAGAAGAAGGAAAGGTGAAAGAAAAACCTGGTGTTATTATTTTTCAATATATTCTCCTCTAAGTTCTACACAATTGAAACAACGCTTAGGCAACATTTCTATACCATGAAAAAATAATTTTCTTCTTTGTTAGAAAAAGTCCTTCATCCGCTGTTCTCCTACCACGAAGATCAGATGTTAACTTTGAGAAAAGGTAGAAGACGCTAGAGGCCAAGTCAGGAGAGTAAGGTGGATGGGAGGTTTCTTGGAATCCTCAGTCCTTCAAAGCTGCCTTGGAAATCAATGCTGTGTGGACAGGAGCATTGCCGTGAAGAAGCCGAACACCTCTGCTCAACTTCCACCGCCTTTTCTCTTTGATGGCGTCCCGCAAGCGGTGAAGGGCTGCATAAAACTCGGCTTCCACTGTGGTGTTCCTTTCCTCAAAATCAATCAGCAGTATTCCTCTACAATCCCAAAAAAAGGTGGCTTTTTTGTCGACTACATGACTTTAGCCTTTAGCGGAGGTGCTTCTCCGGGCCTTCTCCATTCTATGGACTCCCTTTTGCTGAGTGGATCATAGTATAGAACCATTGTCTCATCCCCAGTTATAATTGAATCCAAGAAATTTTTAGGGTCGGCATTATACTGACGTAAAAATTCATTACAGTTCTTTTTGAGCAGCCGAAAGAATTTTTGGAACCCATCTTGCACTAAATAGATAATAGTTCTTTAATGATCCTCAGATCACTTGTTTTTGAAAGCCCAATCTTGCTGGTATTTCTTTGGTCTTCAGCCTCCGATCAGACAGCAATACGAGAGGGGAGAGCCCTATGTTTACATCTAATGGTGACTAAACACTATCATAAGCTGTAAATAAACAAACCCTAGTTCCTCAACACACAGTCTTTATAATTTAAATTTTAAAATTGTGAATAGTGTTTATTTTGCTAGTAATAGACATTTTAATTTGGATATGGCTGGATGAATAGCTGAAACTAAGCAACAAATATATCGTAGGAGTGAGTTCTTCATCTTGGTAACTATAATTTTGCAAAATATCGGTGATTGAAAAGAAAGGTTCCATTACGTTAGGCCCACAGTTGATTGCAAAGAAAGGTTCCATTAGGTTAGGCCCACAGTTGATTGCAGAGAAAGATTCCATTAGATTAGGTCCACAGGTGATTGCAGAGAAAGATTCCATTAGATTAGGTCCACAGGTGATTGCAGAGAAAGGTTCCATTAGGTTGGGTCCACAGGTGATTGCAGAGAAAGGTTCCATTAGGTTAGGTCCACAGGTGATTACAGAGATAGGTTCCATTACTTATATTTATACTATATATATATATATATATATATATATATATATATATATTACTTATACTTACTTATACTATATATATATATATATATATATATATATATATATATATATATAATACAGTATAGGTATATAATATAGCGGCAGTATTATTTACCAGTAATAATAATATTATTACTGGTACTGTCACTGTTGTTACATATATTTTTATCTTGTTTTTTCTTAGCCCTGATTATGGCCTAAAACTTAGGCACGCATTATAATAATTTTTTCTTATTAGTGTGTTTATTTATTGACTGCACCCCCAACCAAAATTCTTCTACGTACATTTTCCACGGTCAACCATACTCTCACCAAAATAAAACTACAGTTATCAGAACCAAAAGTCTTTTTACTAATCTAACGAAAGCTGATACTTTTAAATTTCCTATAGTGGTGTGGGAATGTTCGGAATCCAAAGGAATCAAGCGGAAATTTGTATTTGAAAATTTTTCAAAATTTCTAAGATTGATGACGTTGCTACAAAAATTTATTAGGGGGGAGGAGTGGTAAACTGAAATTTTCCAACAATTTGACCGAATTTTCCAACTGAGTAAGTTCTCAAATCTTAAATTTCCCAACATTTTGGGGTTTAAAATTATTTTCGGAGACAACCCTCTCCCTCACCTATCCATCCTATGTCATCGGCCCAGGGACCTACCTTGAAAGGTGTACTTAAATAGATTCAAAGGTATTCCATAGTTAATAGACATTTTAATCACGTACTGACTATTATTTATTTATATTTGTTTCCAAATAAGAAGCCTATACAAATAGAGTCTATCTCTAAATTATCATCATCACAATTATCACTACAATTTTTTTTTTTTTAATTCAAATATTAATTTTACGCTACAATTAATAACATACTACGGACTAGAAATAACAATTAAAATCTATAACAACCAAAAGCATCCATATACCTTAGACAAGAAATAAACAAATAAAACCATTTATACTATATTATGTTTTAACATAAAGTTCTAAAATACAAATACAAAAGCCAAGACATAAATAATAAAAACAAGGCCAAAAGTCATCTTAATAATATAAGTACCAAAGTTAAAAATCATTATTTGCAAAAAAACTATAAGTAACAGCAATAAAAACTAATTATCAACCTATATATTCTCTAACTAGGGATTGATAAATTATTTGCCACTTCTATAAATTTGTTTTATTGAAAACTAGTTTCGAATGTTATACACTCATCTTCTAATGACCAAATAAATATATCCAATAGTCTAATCTTAAATTTATTCCCATCTATAACAGAAAAACCAATTACTCACCGGCATTACTGGAAAAACCTCGACCCTTAAACCGTTTACCTATAAACATCCTACCTAACTTTCGTTCATTGTTAGTTCGATGCAAGAAAAAAACCATTACAAACTTTTCTGTTCGATATAATCCATTTAAACCTTGGTGAGTGCCAACATATATTTGATTTCTTGTCTTAATTAAATTCATAATTCATAAATGTTTTATAATATAGGTTTATATTACATCTAATTTAATATGTATAATAATACCAAACTATATTTTGAATTGCTTATTTTTGAATTTTTCGTGTGTTTTTAGAACTGAAGATGAATGCATAGCATTCGAAACTAGTTTTCAATAAAACAAATTTATAGAAGTGGCAAATAATTTATCAATCCCTAATAAGATTGGTCCTTCT
The DNA here is from genome assembly GCA_948150685.1 of Rhaphigaster nebulosa. NCBI lineage: Eukaryota > Metazoa > Arthropoda > Insecta > Hemiptera > Pentatomidae > Rhaphigaster > Rhaphigaster nebulosa. Next base: position 149,487,407 of record OX411309.1, read on the forward strand.
AAACCATCATGCGGATGTCAAGTATATATTCTGTTCTTTTTTTTTCAACCAATTATGACATTTAATAACTTTATTATTACAAACTAGACTAAAACTTATACAGTTGACGTACACATGATAGTATAGAAGGAACAATTAAAAAAAACAAAAAAAAACACAAATTAAAACAGTTTCGCGATACCTCAAAAAAAAGTATGGAAAAACAACGATGGAAACATTATCATCATGGTTCACAAGATAACCTAAATCGATAAATTAAATTCGTATTTCAGGAATATTTAAAAGTTTATCACCGATATGATAGCAAGAGAATTGCTGATTGATAGTACGCGTATCCACAAATATTAGATACTGGTTGGAATGTACAAATTTCAATGATATCTAAATCCAATTTTCTCATTTTTTTGCAAAATGTTAGTCAACCATTGGGTCTACCGAAGTCGTTCTTTGTTTGAATTAAAGCTAAACAAATTTTCTGCAACTTCACTCCGAAAAAATTCACAATTCAGTTTGTCCCATGGCATTTGGCTCAAAAGTTGGTCAAAACTTAAAATTTTATCATATTTGAAATAAAAAAATTTTTGATGAAGGCATGTCGGGAACTATTTTGAACCAACAGAGCTATGGTTCTGGAGGGCCCCTATACCGTGACATGAGCTTCCCCGCTTGGTTAAGGCCATGAGCCCTAACTTGATTAGCTATAATACAACTCTGGGTATTAGCTATAAACTATGATGTTCCAAAGAGGTTAATTGTCACGATAAAGCAAACAACGTGAAAAATACAAAGCAGAAGTGTATTCTTGACTTTCTTTTATTGTAAGTTAAATATCCCACTCATTTGCAGATACATGATATATTATCAACTCACTCATTCCGTGGCGCTACAGCCCTACAAAAGAACCAGGGCTGTCTCTATAATCCTACTCCAATCTTCCCTATCCTGGGCCTGCTCCATCCTCTTACAACCATCCCTTATAAAAATTTTCACATCTTATCTGTTAGTAAGATTTATTTTTCAAACATTTTGTCGAAAACACTCCCCGCCCATCCATCTCTTTGGCGCGAAAATTTTGTTATACTAATTAGATGGCTTTGACCCTGTTTTTTTTTGCCAAAATAATCTAAACATCTTTCCCTATAACACGTTTTTTTATTATTCAAATTCTAAAGCCCATTTTGTTTCTATTTTAATATTATTAATACCCTTATTTGACAAACTAAAACCTTCAAATATAGTTATTGGCAATTCTATGTTAAAACGGAGTAAGTTCCAATTTACAGAACGAAAATCGAACCTTCCGTTTCAAAGAAAATTTGATAATAAATTTTCCTAATTTTTAAGCGCGATGTTGTGGTGCTGAGGATTAGCCATATGCGTGGACGACCTCTTATTCTTCCTCCTCCAGGCTTACATTCCAGAAGTTTCTTGGGTATCCTACCGGTAGGCATCCTCTGCACATGTCCCAACTACCTCAACTGGTTCTATCTAACGAAGGACTCCAGATCCGATTCCCCGAACATTTCTTCAAACTCGTGATTCTTTCTAATCCTCCAGTTATCGTTCTCACAGACAGGTCCATGTATTCTCCTAAGTACTTTTCTTTCCTGTGTATTTAATATTCTTTTACCTTTCTTAGAATGTACCCAAGTCTCATAACCATATGACACAACTACTTTTGAAGAGCGAAATAATAACTGTTACCGGCAGTTACTCTTGCCTTAATTTCTTCTATGTGCTCGTTCCTTACTAAGATAACAGCTCCGAAGTACTTAAACTGGCTTGATGTCTTGAAAGTGTGGCTTCGAAAATCGACAAGTCTTCCATTCTTTCAAGCGGATTTCTTGAAGACTTTATTTTTTCATCGTACCCAGGGACATTTCATTGCACTGCTCTTGATCGAGGCGATATTATCACATCATCTGCTTAAGCTAGATGTTGTGACAACTTATTATAGATCTTGCTATTAAGGCTCGTCCGAATGGCATTTACTGCATCTGACAAGGCTTGGTTAAAAAGAACTAGGTACAAAGCTTCTTTTTGACTTAGGCCGTCCATGAACGCAAAGTATAATTAACTTGATTAATAAAATAATTATTAATTAAATATTTTGTATAATTATAGTCGCTATTTCATTACCTTATCAATGATGATAAGATTCCTTAGCCTTGGCCTTAAACTCTGAGTCACTTATCGCAAAAAGAAAAACGTTATATCACGGTTGTTTCAACCGTAAAATGGCCTTTTATTTGTTTATGCTAGTTTATACTGCTTGTTTATACTTCAACGATTTATTAAAAACAAAGAGCATTATCTCTAACAAACAATGACGATTCTCTGACCTTGCCACAGAGGTTTGATATTCTTGATATTCTTACGTCTCTGATTAATCTTCATGTAATATCGATCATTCAATTTCTGATTAGTAGACCCTACGATAAAGATTAGAACTAACGATTGCTGAACGATAAAAATTCATGGAATCTCGTAAATTATTTCTTACACACTGAGAGGTAAAAAAGGCAAAAATTAGGTATCCCTATACCTGGAAAACGCTTATATATCTTCAATCTTATATTAATAGAACTTAAGATGATGCCCAGATTAGGACGGGGTCAGAAGGACTCCAAGGATCAGGGAAAAAAAACCTTTTTTTTGTTTTGAATAGTTTATTGAGCAATATTACATGCTGTCTCAATAAATGACAATAGTAATAATGATTAAAGAGATCATTCACATCACATTTACAGGGATTTAATTACGTTTCTAACCATTATTGAATTTAATTAGGGATTGATAAATTATTTGTCACTTCTATAATTTTGTTTTTATTGAAAACTAGTTTCGAATATATATTGAAAAATAGCATATTATTTGAAAAATAGTACCAAAATACAGTTTGGTATTATGATACATATTAAATTAAATGTAATATAAATTAATATTAAAAAAAATTATGAGTTATGATTTTAATTAAGACAAGAAATCAAATAAATGCTGGTACTCACCAAGGTTTAAGTAGATTATATCAAACAGAAAAGTTTGTACTGGTTTATTCTCGCACTGAACTTGCAATGGTCATTTCCTGATGTAATGAAAATTACTATAATGAAAGAAAGGTGAGGTGTTGGTAGGTAAATGGTACGGTTTAGGGGTCGGGATTTTTCCAATAATGCCGGTGATTAATTGTTCTTTTCTGTTTTAAACGGTAATAAATTTAAGGTTGGACTATTGGAGATATTTATTTGGTCATTTAAGCAAAAATCTGGATTGTATTTGAAGAATTTTATTATTTCAAGTCCTTCATATATATTTAATTTGAGACTGTTTTCAACGTGATGTATTAATTTAACTCCTGAGTATTTAATTAATTTATCGTTGTTTTTTATTTCATTTAAACGAATTGCAAAGTTGGAATTCTCTATCTTATTATTATATGCACGTATGTGTTCCTTTAATCTCTGATTTAGTTATCTCCCAGTTTTTCCAATGTATTTGGCTGCACAATCGTTGTAATTTAGTTCGTTTACCCCGATTTTTTGGAAAGTGTCCGTTTTGTCTTTAAGATAAGGGAAATATGAGGATAGAGTTTGTTCCTTTTTAAATGCAGGATTTAATCCTATTTTTTTCAATTCATTTCCGATTTAGGTGGATATAGGGCCGTATGTATAAATTTATTTGAAACTAGTTTTCAATAAAATCAGAATTATAGAAGTGGTAAATAATTTATCAATTTCTAATTAGATTGATCCATCTATACTTTTTTAATTTTGCGGTAAGTGGAACCTTCAGAAGCTGTTCTTCAAAATACTTTGTGATTTATATTTCTCTCTGACAGTTTTCTAGTTTCTAAGGGCTTGTCCACAGTTACTCCGTAAATTGTGATAGTAGGGATAACTTCAGATCTCTGTTGTGGGACAAACGTGCATGGTTTAGACATACCACTTATAGTTATAGTTATATATTACAGTAATTTAAAGTTGAGCTTTATAAAATCTAGTACGTACTTACCTCACATTACCTTAGCTCGGACTAAGGTTTGATTGAAGACTGATGTGGGGCCAATAATTAAGAAAAAATGCCATGTGTTACAGCAGTAACGTATATTAATAATAAATGTTAGTTTCTTGTATTTTGTAATATATGATACTAATTTATTATAATTAAAGACCGGATTTGTATGCAAATGCATATTTTTTCATTTTTCAACGAAAATAATTGAATATCTTTACAAGTCAGTACATTTGGGGCAGATATATTAAATTTCATAGTGCATATTTTTGTATATTTGATGGGTTATTGCATTTTTGGCCAACAATTTTGTTTAAATAATTTTTCTGACAATTAAAATAGAAAATAAATTATAAACTAGAAAAAAACGAATTTGTGATACACGCTCTCATTTAATGTATCAATTGTAAGTTGGATAAACTCCATCTACGTTTAATAAAAATAGTGTACTATAGAATTAGTCTAAATCACTAGAAAAATAGTAATCTTAGTAAAGAATAAGCTCATAGAAAATTAATTCAAGTTGGTGTTGTGATCACAACTGCACAGAACGTGCACCTGTAGTTAAAAATAATTTAAAGTATTTAATTGCATTTCAAAACAAATAAAAATTAAAAGATCAAATATGTATAGTTACGTATTTTCAAAGAAAATAATATTTAGCACCGTAATTTTGATAAGTTTAGCCCTTACTTTCGGATACTTTTTTTAACAAAGTAAAAAACATCCTCTTGCACTTCTTTGGAATTACAAATTCTATTCTGGCCAGTAAGTGCGTTGATTCCATTGTGCATATCACGTTAAATCAACTACGTTTTAATTTTCTCACATAAATCAAAATGTCCAAAGCAGGAGCATTATTTAGTTCCATTTTAAGCAGTTGGAACCCTTTGAATTAAACACGGTGATGTTTTTCCTAGAAAATATATTTTTTGCAATTTGTGCAATAAAAATGTACCATATGAAAGAAATTTTCAAATCGGTCCGTAAAGGCAGGTACGGTTCATAAAATATTTTTGAAATTTCATACAATAATTTCACAATAATTTATTGTTTACTACAGAGCTGCTTGTGAAGACTTCGGAGAATTTTCTTGCAGTTGGAGACCTTCTCAGAACTCTTTGCCGATTTTTCAAATCTAAAGATACTTTCAATGAAGTATTTTGTTTAACATTAGTTGCATCTGGTATTCCCTTATTTAATCTTGTAAAATCTCGATTTGCAAACAAAAAATAATAATAGTAAAAGTAATATTTTTTTTGAATTTTTAAGAACTATTTAGCTGTAAGACAATTCTGTGCAAAAGTTTGTAAATAAAATTTGTTTTTCAATTTACTTGTGTCTTGTTTTATTTATATTGTAAACTAAAATTCTTAAACAAAGCAATTTAGACAATAATTATAGCCTTTTGATTTTTTTGCACGTTTCTGGCATTTCTCATACATAATTTCCTGCGTATTTCTTCAGATTTCACTGCATATTTGAGGACTTTATACTGTATATTATATGGCATATTTTTATATTTTTTCCTGTATATAAATCCGGTCTTTAATTAAAATACATTTATTAGAACTAGAAGAGAATGGGTGGGGAGGCATATGATAACAGGGATTAGTACAAAGTTCATTTCCAATGATAGTACAGTGTCTATGACAGAGATGGAAAAGAAAAATCACTCCCCAGATAATCTTTATAATGAAACGATCAATGATTGACGAAGGAGAGAATTATGTAATTTAATGGCAATAATTTTTTTTTTAAATTGTAACTAGATATATTGTAAACTAAGATGTGAATATTTATTAGTTTAATAGTCTGGTGTTGTATTATAGAAAACAAAGATCCTGATGACGAAGAAGTACTTCGAATTGTCGACAACAATATTATAAAAAAAAAAAAAATTTAAATATAAAGTTAAAGATCAATGGGTAGTTGTCCTTCACAAATTAATTTATCATGATATATCTTTATTTTAAATCTGTATTTAAAATATTTGATGTGGACAACACATGACTTCCTTGTACGCTTATTAAACTATAAATCGCTGGCTCAAAAAGTGATCCTGAATTTGGTTACTAGTTTCCGAAGATCGCAGTATCTCAAAAACAACACTCGGCGTCGCCTCATCCATCTATTGACACACACACACAAATAGGGAGGAAAACCAGTATTTTAACACTTAAAACAAGTAATAAAAATGTTTAATTGGATTGGAAACCAAATTGCGATTGTAACCTTTATCACCGAAACATATGATTTATGTATTTAATTTAAACATAATTTTTGATGTAAGCTTATTATGATTTTCAAATAAAATACCGTTTTTGGCTCACCAATTTTAACCAAAATATGGTAAATACATTCACATCAAAATAAAAGTCCTATTTACCAAATTTGAGATGTTTTACATTATATTTTAATGTAATTTTTGATGACCTTCAAGTAAAGTACCGCTTCCGGTTTTCCAATTTAGACCAAAATCTAGTATATTATTTAAATCAATATATAAGTTATAAATACCATATTTGAGAAGTTTTGCAAAGTATTTTAATATAATTTTTGATGGAAATCAATTATGACCTTGAAGTAAAGTACGACTTACGGTGATTAAGCAGTGACCAAAAAGGGAGGTTCAGAACTAGATTTTACAAAAATCCTAAATACAAAATTTCAACTTTCTACGGCTAACCGTTTTTGAGTTATGCGAAATACGAACGAACGAACGTACGTACGTACGTACAGACGCCACGACGAAACTAGTCAAAATGGATATTTCTGTTGAAATCTGAAAACCGAAAATTTTCGCGAATACAATACTTCCTTTACTTCGTACAAGGAAGTAAAAAGGATTGGAGAACTTTAACACCCTAGCCGCAACTAATAAATTAGCACCTTTCAGTAGAAACATAAATCGACGAATGCGATTCATGGAATATAGGCACGTTCTTCCAATGCAAGATTTATTGGAAGCGATAAAAGTTGTATCGAGAGCCTTGTACTCCCCGAAGTTCGGGGAAGCGAATCAGGGTGGGGGTGCGAGGTGTAAATAGGAGCCTCCTCCCTCGGGAGCTAGCAGAGATGTCGTGGACACCTCTTCTCTTCTTGGCCATCGGCGTCGCCGTTGTTGTAGCAGAGTCCGTTGGTGAGTACTTAATTAAATTACTTAATGATTTAATTACTTCATTTGGAATCCGAGGCGTTAACAGCACTTATAGTGTATTAATAACAACTCCTCTGCCACTTCTGTACGTAGTCTGAAGTTGATGTTTCAAATTGAATATTTCATTGGTAAAAACTACTTCTTTCGAATTCTTTTCACATGTAGAATAATCGCCTTATCCTCGTAACGAATTAAATTTCTGCCATAAATTCTTCAATATTAAAATAAATTCGAAATAAAATTAGTTTAAGTAAAATCTAAATTAATTGAAGAAAGTGCTTTAAAAAGCTACAGTGTAATACTTCAGTTAATATTTTCAGTTCAATTATAATTTTTTTAATTTATTCCTATAAAAATACTCTAATATATAATATTAGATTATATATAATTATATATATATATATATATATATATATATATATATATAATATATAATCTAATTAGCCTGATAAACATAATTATATTCGTAAAAACAAAAGTTGTACTTCGCCTAATACAAGATTAAATTGTTTTCGTAAATTTTTCATTATTAAAATTTAATAAATATTCTAAAGTTATTTCAATTAAAATTAAAATGCATTGTTGTTCACTTCATTAATATAATTCAATCATAATTTTTTCTTTAATAAAAAACTCGTAACAGACATTCTGCATTTTGATAATAGATTCTGGGACAAGTCGAGATTTTAAGATGATTTTCATTAAATTAAATTTTAGAAAAAAATATGTTTAGTCATTGATATACAAATATTACTGGAAAAAAAATTATTAATAATTACATCACTGATATGATCATATATTGACACTTTTGTGCATATTTACTTAAAAAAAAAAAAAAAGCTGTCGGGGTTGATTCGGTCGTTTAGTGGTGGAGTCAAATATAAATTGTTTTTGTAAAAACTAAAGTTAGATTTTTAGATTATTTTAATAAACAAAAACAAGATTGTTTTAATTCTTAAAGAAATATTCTCGAAAAAACAAAACCTTATCTAACTTCAGTTAATATTTTAATTAAAGTTAGATATTAACTTTTTTTTTTTTTTAATTCTACCAAATAATATAAATAGAGAAAAATGAAGCAATTACTATAATGTCACTTATACTTATTATTATATAATAGTATTATACCTAACAGTTTTAAAAAATAATTATTACGTATGTTGTTTTGCAAGAAACTGGTCCACGTTTAGTTTATTTTTGGATTTAAATTAACTTATGGTCCTCCTTTGGGAAGTACTTCTTCCTCAGCTTAACTAAAGCCAGTGGCATTATTCATTTTACATTTTTTAAGGAAACGAAAATATGACGTAAATTTAGCTTTTGACATTTTTTACATAAGAAAACTTAAAGTAAGATATAAGTCGCCGACTGAGAGAAAATGAAAAGAGAGACGGATTTTTTCATATATTTATATAAAAATAAAAAAAATTAATATTTAATAAATGAGCCAAAATTATCTTCCAATATCTTCTTTATTATATTCACTTTTTTTTTTTTTTTTTTTTTTTAATTATTTACGCTTCGGGAATCTGTTACCATCTTAAGAACATATTTCTGAAAAACGTCAATTTAACTTTTGAAATTTTTTACATAAGAAAACACAAAGTAAGATATAGTCGACTGAGAGAAAATGGAAAGAGAGACGGATTTTCTCTTATATGTAAAAATAAAAATATTTAACATTTAGTGAATGAGCCAAAATTATCTTCTTTATTATATTTTTTTTTTTTATGAATTATTTACGCTTTGGGAATCTGTCCCAATCTTCAGAACATATTTCTCAAAAACAGGCAAGTTAATCATACCAAACAATACAAAACATCATATAATAGTGAGTTAATAATAAGTAAATAAGCTTGACTAGTTCATAAAGTAATTACCTAACATATTTCAATAATAGTATCGCTGTCAAAAGCTATATAATATTATCCAATCATATTATTGAAAATTTCTGCCAGAAGCTTGGCCATCAGCTCAACTTCTCATATGAGAATCATTACTGCAAAATCCATAGCGAATTTTTTTCATCTTTGAATTCCCTTTAAAAATTATTTTGGAGCCCAGCTAACAGTCAATGTTGAATATTTTTAATGTACTTTACATTAAATATTATGTGCTTATAAAATTAAATTCGATAAATAATTTTTATACTTATCTGTTTTTAAAAATTAATTGAATACCTTCAATCGTGAACGAGGTAAAGAGCAAATAGCCGTTCTCAGTTGCTGTATATAATTTAATCGTTTCACGCAAAAAGAGGATAAGTATTGAGACAAGACGAGGAAAATCAAGAAGAAAACATTATTACAAATAAAGCTTTATTTTATTATTATAATTTTTTCCAAAGCATGAAAGGTTCTTTGTAAAATTCGATAAGATGCTTCTAATGGTAGATTTTAAATTTGCGCATAAAAAAAACTAATAATTGAAAACTAAAAATCCAACAAAAGTAAATTTTAGACAAGATGTGAAGTATCCCTTAAATAATATAAAAAAGATATAATTAAATTAAAATATTTTATTTACATCCAGCACTACAATAATTGAGATTTAGATGCTCTAGAACATTCATGTTCTTAGTCAAACATCCTTCACTTCAACTAGAAGAAAACTTTTTAAAAAAATTTTGAATGTGATGGTTAAAACCAAACATAGCAGGATCGAAGACCCTTAAATGAAACCTTACTCAAAGGTTTAACTTTATCGACCCACTTTATTTTTAATCATGTTGAAAATTTGTGCCTGATATAAGTGATAAATATAGTTAACAGAATCCATAGAGCTACACTGGATTTTTTTTATCAAGGAATAGGAAAATCTATCTAATCACAAGCAAATATTTATTTTATTAATCTCCTCAGGATCATATAATTCCAAAAGTGCATAAATAATGCTATACAATTTTTAAGTATATCGTCGGCAAAAGTGTAAACCACATAACTCCAAAACGGATTGGTTAAGAGATATTTTATTATTTCATTTTTTGGTAAATTGTATACACAGCAAAAAATATTCATTCTTTCTACTCGATAGTATATCACTCGATCTGGTACATACATAATATTTAAAAAAAACACCACCTTGATACGATGAAAATTTTATTTTTTAAACATTCCTTGTCTCTCTTCGAATAGTTAGGATTTGACATTCACACTTTTGCCTACGTTATCTTTACTCTAGAGATTATTCATAACATGTTAAGTCCTACTAACTATTTAAGACTGGAGTTAAACTAGTTCTTCTGAGTAAAAATTATCTTTGAAAGGAAATGAAATCGGTTATTTAAAGAAAGATGGTCCGGACGGTGGGCAAGAATATAATAAAATTTAAGTAACTATAAATATTTACCAATATTTACATTATTACAAAATTACATTGCATTACACTATTTTATTTTATTCTTGACCACCATCCGAACCATCTCCATCTTGATTTACCATGAGATCAACCCAGGCGCGTACACAGAATTTTTTTCGGGGGAGGGGAGAGAGGATTTAATTTTATTTTGTGGGAGGATTTTAATTTTTTTTTTTTGGGGGGGGGAAGGGATTCAAAGAGAAGACAATTAGTCATTAAATGTCAATAATCGCCATATATGGCGTAAGGTTTAAGGATAAGAATGAAAATTGGATCAACAATTATTACTCAAAATACAAAACTTATAATATGAAAATCATATTTTTTCAATAATTTCGGGGAGGAGGGTATATTATCCTGAACCCCATCTTTGCGTACGCCACTGGACCAACCATCAATATACACAAAAAATAAAAACAAAAACGTATACTCATTTCATCGATGAACATCAAATGATCTAAAATCCGTTCAGAACTTTTTGGGAATAAATCAAAAAAGATTATCGTTCTTAAAAGTTACGAAATGGATAATGATACATGATATATAATAAACACGATACAGATTGAACAAACAAATTTTGATTGATGGCTTGTATTTTTTTTTATTTAATTATATATATATATATATATATATATATACATATATATATATACATATATATATATATATATATATATATATATATATATATATATATATATATATATATATATATATATATATATATAAAATACTGTGATTCCCATTTTGGAAGCGCACTTCAGAAGATATTATTAAATATATTTTAGATTCGACCACAAATCCACTATTATCATTTTACTGGCAACTGGATTCATTAATAGCTTGTAGTTGAGAATGCAAGCGTTAATTTTCTCCTGCAATGAGAAACCACAAAGATATCCTCAAAGATGGGCAGTTTATCTGATTGAGCTGATGCTTAAATGGAGATTAGGTTAGAAGCGAGCAGCATAGGTCGCTCAAGTCAAGGTTAGGAAGGTTCTTACAAGGCTGAGGAAAACGCCAATTCATTAGGCAACAGTTTGAACATTATTTTATTTTTTTTTTTTTAATGCAATATTATCCTTAGAGATAAACTGAAACTATCCCAAACGTTACTTGTGGAAGGTCTGAAATATTATTCTAAATTGCACACGACAAAAATTCAGGCCATGTATGTTAAAGATAGAAAATGAAATAAAAAAATTGTAGATTATAAATAATTAATTCAAAGAAGCTTGTTGGGAAGATATAAAATTGTTGATAAACTAGTAAATTCTGTGACTGTTCTACATTAAAAGATCGTAATGCCATCTTCTTTTCAAACGCCTTATTTAATTATTGGAAATAAATTAAAAAGAAATGTAATGTGAACCACTTTGTAGAAATATTTTATTAGAATAAATCGTACAGTATATTATAATCAGCTTGAATAAATTTATTTGCAGCAAATTAAGGAATATTGAAGATTTCGCAAATGAGTTTGTATCTTGAGGATTATATTACTGTTTTTTGAAAATTATATTTTTTTTTATAAACTTTAAGTTTAGTGCGAATGTCTAGTAAATATCGATACAAATTGACGAGCAGTTTAAATTAAGGGTTAGGATTCCACGTTAATCGCTTTTCAAGACGAAATCCTATTTTTATCAAAGATTTTGCTTCGTGGTGGAAATATATTTTTTTTAAATAATATTTTAGTCATAAATTATAAGTTGTATATCGTCCATATAGTAAATGTTGAGGACTTTACGGACCTACCAGCAATTTCTTGTAGTATTTAATCTTTTTAAATGGATTTCATGTAAGTCGCTCATAAATACGAATTCCTATTTCACAACTATTACGTACCCCCTCCTTATTAAAAAATGCTTAAAAAAAAAAAAAAAAGAAGAAATGATTTCTTATTCAGTTATTATAAGTACACACTATTAAACAGTGGGTAAATAACAGGATTGTCTTAAATCTATTCATGCATTTCAAACTTGCAGAATCACGAAAAAAGCTGTTTCCAGTAGCTTATTGTTTGTTATTATTAATTATTTAGTTTGTTATTGATCTACTTACATCAAAAATATAATTATAATTTTAGTATATAATGTATACTCATAAATAAATATAATATAACCATAAATATAATAATGAGAATATGGTTGGCAGTGGAAAAGTATGAAGGAATATCTTGGTTGGGGATGCGGTCAATAAATGAACACGCAATAAGAAAAAAACTTATTATATTGTGTGCCGATGTGAGTAATTATTGGTAATGCTACTGTTGTTATATCTTTGTTATCTTGTTTTTTCTTAGCCCTGATAATGGTCTCAAACTTAGGCCGAAACATCGGCACGCATTATAATAAAAGTTTTTTCTTATTGTGTTCATTTATTGACCGCATCCCGACCAAGATTCTCCTTCCTAATAAATTATAATTTGAGGATTAAGCTTAATAATGGGTGAAAAAGGCGGGAATGTTTTAATACAATGATAAAAAATATTGTTATCACATTCATATACACCATAATAAGTATTTGTATCTCAAATGAATATTTATTTATTTTTTTATATTTTGCAAGTCGCAAAATGTTTTTTGTTGTCTTAAATGGAATTGTTGCAGAAAATAATGACATTTCTGGAAACCTGCGGCCCAAGGACGATGTCGAATTCGTCCCTGCAGAAGATACAGATCAACCCGAGAGCGATAGGCATATAATTCTGCTGGAAATCTTCGGCATTCGGCGAACCCAAGGCGGAGCAATGAGGCCGGTCGAAGTTTTCCTCATTGGTGCTCTGCCACCTGAGTCATCCCAATCTACTGAGGTAAGGACATGATTTAACAGGCAATCAAGAATATGCTCAAATGTTTAAGCTAAAATAATGCGTGGGTCATATAAAAATGATGATTTTGAGCTTAGCTATTTTAAAGAAAAAAATTCCGATTTTTCCCGGAAAAAATAGACTATTGCAGTGGGTCGAAGGTCGGCGGGACCGCGTTTTCTATCCGTTTCATAATCCCTAGAGCACGATTATGGAAGTTTTGGAGATGTCTGATACTATATATATATATATATATATATATATATATATATATATATATATATATATATATATTTCCTGCTATATTTAAGCATTTCTAGCGGCCCCCTTTGCGCCAAATTAGCTGAAATTCGGTATGTATAATTTTCTTCAAGACAGAACGATACCATTAAAGAATGGGTAAATTCTGGTAAAAATTTCGATATGTTTACCTGAAATTTCGGCGTTTTTAAAGTTTTGCGCAACTCTACAGCTCCAACATATTAGTAGTTTATAGGGCTGAAAATTTGTATGTGAATTGAGTTGGTGTTGGGGAAGTATCTTTTGGGATCAACTTGATCCCTTACCCTTCCGGATTTTTCGATTTCTAAAAATACTTGCGCACCTTTAAATCCCCTCCAAATTAAGTCAGGGGACTCAAAACCTGTTGCATTTGAAAGGAAATTAAATTACCAATAAAAAAAAGAAGTTTAATAGAAATCTGATCAGTATTAGAAAAAAATGGCTATTTAAACTGATTTAATGCCTTTTAAGTCGTATTTTCCACGAAAAAAATAGACTTGTATGGCAGTGGGTCGAAGGTCGGCGGGACCGCGTTTTCTATCCGTTTCATAATCCCTAGAGCACGATTATGGAAGTTTTGTAGATGTCTGATATATTAGATGTATATATATATATATATATATATATATATATATATATATATTTTTTTTTTTCCGCTATATTTGAATTCTCGATAGTAAATATTTACTAATTTTGATTGAAATAAAAGAAACTCGATTTATAATTCTTATAATTTTATATATATATATATTATATGTCTGAGTGTATATATATATATATATATATATATATATATATATATATATAAATATAATCTTTTTAATCATATTGCAGGAAAAGCCACATATCCGAGCAAAACGTTATAGTTATGGTGGAAACAGTGGAGGAAGCTTTTCTTCGAGTCAGTCTAGTGCCAGTGCATCAGCCGGAAGCTTTGGTGGAGGTGGTGGCTGTCCTACTGGGTCTTGTGGCTCTGGATCAGGAAGTGGATTCCCCAGTGGTGGATTTGGAAGCAGTGGAGGCGGCGGAGGTGGAGGTGGCGGAGGAGGCAGTGGTGGATATGGTGGAGGTGGAAAAGGATCCGGAAGCGGAGGATGTGGACCTGGAGGATGTGGTAGTGGAGGAGGGGCGCCCTACGGAGGTGGTAGTCCAGGTGGTTATGGCGGAGGACAGGGAGGAGGCCTTGGAGGTGGAGGTGGGGGAGGCTTAGGCGGAGCAGGAGGATTTGGAGGAAGTGGCAGTGGTGGATATGGAGGAGGTGGTAGTGGAGGCTATGGAGGTGGTGGCAGTGGAGGTTATGGCGGAGGAGGATTAGGAGGGGGACAGGGAGGAGGACATGGAGGTGGATTAGGAGGAGGACAAGGAGGTGGATTAGGAGGAGGACAAGGAGGTGGATTAGGAGGGGGACATGGAGGTGGATTAGGAGGAGGACATGGAGGTGGATTAGGAGGGGGGAAAGGAGGTAGTGGAGGATATGGAGGAGGCGGAAGTGGAGGCTATGGAGGAGGCGGAAGTGGAAGCTATGGAGGTGGTGGCAGTGGAGGTTATGGAGGTGGTGGCAGTGGAGGTTATGGAGGTGGTGGCAGTGGAGGGTACGGAGGCGGTAGCGGACTTGGTAGTGGACTAGGAGGAGGTAGTGGACTTGGTGGAGGACAGAGTGGTGGTGGTGGACTAGGAGGAGGTAGCGGACTTGGTGGAGGACATAGTGGTGGTGGTGGACTTGGAGGAGGAGGATTTAGTGGTAGTGGAGGTTATGGAGGGGGTGGAAAAGGATATGGAGGTGGTGGCGGAGGAGGAGGAGCTGGTGGAGTAGGAGGAGGAGGACTTGGTGGCGGCGGCAGCGGTGGCTGTGGACCAGGTGGATGTGGAGGCGGTTGCTCAACAGGCAAATGTGGTGGATCCGGTAATTCTTTCAGTGGCAGTCAGGCTTCTGCCAGTGCATCCGCTGGTTCTAAAGGAGGATAGTGAGTTTTGTTATACTTTCATTACAATCATTTAAATTTCTATATATTCATCTTTATTAATAATTATATAGTTCATTCATATTTTACTACACCATATTTTATATTTATGCATACAAGAAAAGAAATATTGAAAATAACTAAAACTGTAAAAAAGTTTCAAATTAAATTTCAAAGAATAGTAAATGAAAAGAACATTAAGGTAACAAATGTGTATGTGATATCTCTATATATCTTCTTTTTTCTTTCAAATTGTCGCAAACACTAGAAAAAAATGTTTATTTTCAAATTGCTGTGAGTCACAAGAAATAGACAAACAGGATTATCTGAAAACTTTTCTTGATAGTAATTGAGTAATATTTATCAATATTCTCATTTCATTTCAAGTTCAGATTATTAGTATTGGTTTTTAAATGTTTTCTATACTTCAAAGTTTCTATTTGTCAATAGTTCATAACATATAAAATAGATATAGCTGTAGGAAATAAAGAATTAGAAAGAAATAATGAAATAAAATGTTTCATTAATGAGTGGTTAAATATTTAATAAATAAACTGTAGTTTTCATTAAGTAATTTAAAGAATAGGTCGATAAAATATAATAAATATTTCTACATATATAAAATCTTTATAAATATCAATTAACTTGGTTTTATTTGATTTCAGTGGCCGTTAACAACATATGGAATTGAGAAGTACAAAAGAAAGAAGATGGCTGAAATTTCAACTTCATAAAACAAATATTTATTGTAAATTTAGCTTTTTTCAAGCTGTTACATGTTTACCATTGATGCCTCTCAATATTTATACCATACTTAGTATTCATACATTATGTTAATTTTAAGAAACAAAAATATAGATTAAATAAATAAAAATTAAACTGATATGATTATTATTTTACAATCCACAAGTATAAAGAAAAACATAGAACTAAAATAATGTGCAGTTACCCAACAAGATTGGGATTAATTTGCCCTTATGTATATTAGTCAAGTTGGCAAATTATTTTTCTATCTCTTGCTCTATTATGCCCTTTCAGCACAGAACACTCCTCTATGCCCATTTCTTGGATTCATAACTGAGGACCTAACAGCAGGTCCCATGTCCTCCTTCTGACACATCATACTTTCTTCAAGTGACACTAGACATGGTCTGAGGACTTTTTCATGGCCTTCCCTCCACTGCCACAGCCATGTACTAATTAACTCTTCATCGGATGTTATCCTAAACAAATGCCCCAGTCATATGAGATGTTACCACTCAATCCTGCATTTTATTTATTTCTTAGATTAATATAGGCAATCCACAGCAGTGGTGATGTTTGCAGACGTAAACAATACAAGATCTAATGGGAGTATAGTTGATAGACATTAAACAAAATTAAATTTTAAAATTACATAAAAAAATCTAAATAATAGAGAGGAGACAAAAAATAAATCATAATAAACAACATATAACTGCAACTTCAAATTGATTCGTATATGTTAATTTCTTTTAGATAATCAAATACTTGTAAATGAAATGTAAGGACTGTTATTTAATAAGGTGTTGTCAAATAGTACGGGAGATTGATACTTATCAATTGCCTGCAGTCTTTCAGTAAGTGTTTAACCGGAATACATACGTGTCAAACTGTGCACAGAATAGTTCAGATGTCCCATTCAAAAATATTGGTAGATGAGTCATGTGTGTCCGATTCGGAGTCTTGTCAGTACTACTTCTTATCACCTGCTATTCTGAATTGACGATTTCCAAGGAAGTACCTTTTGTTTCAGCTCCCTAAGCTTGTTTTTTGCACTTCTGGTCCAATTAAGCTGCCATAAGTTCATTACTTGTGATGTTATAAGTTTATAGAGGTCATTATGTGAGATATCTAGACAATCAGATGGGAGAATCAATGACGCAGTTTTTGCCGCTTCATTAGCTTTGCAATTCCCAGCCATATTGTTATGTCCTGGAATCCAGAGTGTAACAAAAACTGTTAGATTAATCCAATTTTGTCTAAAAAACAGGTGAAATGTTGAATCCACATATATCCTGGATTTAAAAATTACTTTTGATTTCAACCTAAAAGTCTTATATTTTCTCAATCTCAGTGAGTCTTTCCCAAATCATTTAAGAAATCTCATTTCAGCATTGCTGAGCCAGCTAAAATGCTTGTCAAGAACTGTTAATAATCATTAATAACTGAAGAATAATCATAATTGATTTGTAAATAGGTAATTATTTTCAAAAATACTTTTTACTTTTTCGCAATCCTCAGGAAGGATGATGTCTGTCGACTGTAATCGTGCTGATTTTGTTTGGGTAAGGTAAGTTACATTACCCAACAGTACCTTCTCCAAACTTGAATCTTGAGGCTGATTTACAGGAGTAAGTTTTTTTGTTAAAGCTTTGATCAAAAAACTTACCCATGTAAACCATCCTTGAGATGAAAAAATAGAAAAATATCCCTGAATCTGCCCCTTTTAAGCCGTCTTTGGACGTTTTGGTAGATGGAAATAATAAACTATTGTGTAATAATTTGCAGCGTTTTATAAATAAATTAAATGATAAGGTTAGCATGGGTGTAAGTAATATATAACTCCGACTCCATACCAATGCCAAATCGTTGGCCACTAGTGTGGATCGGAGTATTTATGAATATTAGAGCATTGGTAATTGCGTTGGCCGTTCCCGAGCGGTTTTCTTTCACAAATCAAAGGGATCGGCCTTTGCCACTGCGTTCAATTCTAACCAGCGACGAACTGTTTGCCCAACGGGTTCCTCAATTTTGCCTAAATATTGGATTTTATAATTGTTGTTACTTTAAAGTTGATATTGAAATAATCAGCGATTCATAACTTTTGGTTGTTAATTGGATTTATTGTTTTGATTCTTACTTATTTCTGCGTTATTAGTCCAATATTTGCTAAACAATTCCTAAAAACTCAACTAATTTTCGTAATTCAACCACCGATCATTGAAGCTCACAAAATATTGTTGTTAAATATAAAGGCTACTCCTGGTAGCGGTAGGAAGGTAAAAAAACATATATAGAAGGACAATCAATCTCCTTTATGGAGTAATGTCTCCTTTGTGGAGACATTACTCAGCAAACTAACGAGTGTGGGAACACTACCAAATGCATATACTGCAATCTTCAGCATTTGCCAACAGATAAAGCCTGTTCAGAAAGAATACGTCAAGAAAAGATTAAACAAGCAACGGCAACACAGCCCATTAATTACAAAGAAGCGGCTAAGCTAATAAAGCCAATAGCCACTTTTAATAGGTTCTCCCCTCTCGATTTCCCGGAATTACCCCATACAGAGTCACAAAATCCTTACAACGTACAAAATATCAATCAGACTCGATCTTTAACAAATTTCTCAGCTCAAAATCACAGGGATAGATCAATTAAAAGACCGCCTACTGGATTATCATCTGACCACTTCTGGGATTTACCCCCTCCTCCCATCTCTGAGGCATCTCATCCAATTCATACCATTCCAAAAAGTTTCACTTATTAACCCACACAAAAGCACACCAGATTCAAAATATATACAGTTCCTCAATTCTTTAATTTTGAAAATAAGGAACTCATCAGATGGAAAGGAAACTGTCAATACAATCGGTCAATCATTTTATAATTTTGTTCAAGACAACAAACAAATCATAAACAGTCTATCACCATATGGAGAAACAAGAACACATAGCATGGAGTAGTATTTCCAACTTAAATAATTAGGCATTCACTAGTTTACACTTAATATTTCAAAATTTAATATACATAAATCTATATCACAAAAATTTCTACTATGTCAAGACCAAAACTTTTCAAACATGTCAACAATTTAAAAATCATCCAATTCAACTGCCGGAGTATTAATAATAAATTTCAAGAACTTATCAATTACATGAATATAAACCAGGTGCATGTAGCTCTTCTTCAGGAAACGCGGTTCAACAAAACAAATAAATATGAATCTAAAAATTACTCAGTGATAAAAAAGTATAGGAAAGATAATTATGGTGGTGTAGGAATTATCATTCACAACTCAATAGAATACGAAAAAATCACAACACAGGCCCTATAGAAGTACTTGCTATCCAATCAACAAACTTAGATCCGAAAATCTGCTTCATTTCTGTATACATTCCTCCCTCTGCCAGACCAAACATCTCCCACTTTGCGAAAATTTACTCAACAGCCCATTGTATTACTAAATGAATTTGGTAAAGCCACACGCCTTGGAAGTCCAGGTCATAAAACTTCTATCACAGATCTTACTTTTGTAACCCTGGAATTATCTCATAGACTTTCAGGGTCAATAACTGATGAAAATCTTGGTAGTGACCACCTAATAATAACCAAGAAAATTAATCGTGATTTATATATAACACAACTTGATAGTTCAAATTTCCACGTGGAGAATAACATTAAAAATTTAACGACGCTTATTAATCAGGCAGGAAAGATGGCAATTCCTCGAACAAAACAAAATCCGTGCAAACATTTTTTCCCAAAACCTTGGTGGAATGAGGCCTTGGAGGCAACGTACAAACAAAAGACCACATCAATAAAAAATTATCGAAAAAACATGAACATTAAGAACTATAAGACAATGAGAACAAACATAAACAAGGTTAAAAAGCTTATAGCAAAGGCGAAGAGGGATAGCTGGAAGAACGATTTCGCAGGCAAAATCGATCCTGGCAACTATCGATCGATGTGGAACAAAGTTCGATGTTTTCAAGGTAAAAAGTATTCCTCATCGACAAACCCTAATACCTCATGCAAAGCCAAAGCCGAAGACTTCCTCAAGCAGATTGGAGACAACTCGATGCCTATGCCACCACACATTCTGGCAAACACAGATCTACCTAAAAATGAATACATCTCAGCTCATCCAGTTGCTTGTAAATTTAATGAATCAGAGCTGGATGCCGCTCTACAAGGCAAAAAATCCACAGCCCCTGGTCTAGATGAAATCAATTATGAGATAATAGCTCTTCTACCAAGGTTTCTGAAGCTTAAGCTACTCAGAGCATTCAATGATATTTGGGAAACATCAAATGTCCCTCCTGATTGGAGACAGGTTCTAATTATTCCTATTCTCAAATCTGGCAGAGACCCTTCCCTTCTATCCAGCTCGAGACCCATCGCCCACATCTCCTGCTTAGCTAAGACATTTAACATTATGGTTAAACATAGACTAGAGTGGTTTCTTGAAAATAATCATATAATAAGTCAGAACAGTTTTGGCTTTCAAAAAAAACGTTCAACGTCCGACAGCATCATGCTTTTTATAAATGAAATATATAAAACATAATAGCAAAAATATTCTCCTAGCGATTTCCTTGGACCTCCAAGACGCTTATAACAAAGTTAACATAACAAAGTTAAAAGAAATCTTGATAGATATTGATATCCAGGTAGTAATGATAAAGTGGATTA
This sequence comes from Rhaphigaster nebulosa, assembly GCA_948150685.1. NCBI lineage: Eukaryota > Metazoa > Arthropoda > Insecta > Hemiptera > Pentatomidae > Rhaphigaster > Rhaphigaster nebulosa. Next base: position 149,508,429 of record OX411309.1, read on the forward strand.
TTAATTACCTATCATTTAGAACATACTACTTACGAACATCCGAGGGAGAGGTCAAAGTTCATTCACAGACAGGCTTGCCCCAGGGAGATCCTTTAAGTCCCATTTTATTCAATATTTACACACACATGATAACGAAGTTCCCCCCTGATAGATGCAAAATTCTACAGTATGCTGACGATTTAATACTCTATACAACTTGTTCAAATATATCTGAAGGATGTCATATGCTGAAAAAAGGATTTAATACATTAGAAGAAAAGCTTGATGCACTTAATGTTCAAATAAACATATCAAAATGCAAAATTATCCCCTTTACAAAAAAAGAAAACTAAATCTAGCACAATTAATCATTCCCACAAACAGAGGCGTAATAGAAGTCACCACTACTGTAAAATTCTTAGGATTGTACCTTGACACGAAACTTTCGTTTAAAACACACATACAACAAAGCAGCCAATAGCTTAAACATAATAAAATCAATAGCATGAGTTACCTGGGGAGCACATCCCCACAATTTACTTACCATTTATAAAACTATGGTCAGATCAATAATGGACTACGCATCCATAATATACAATGGGTCTAATTCTCCACTAATTAAAAAACTAGATACAATTCAAAATAATGCTCAAAGGATATGTTTAGGAGCATTTCGCACAAGCCCTGTAAATGCTCTGTAAGCCGAAGCAGGTGAAATGCCTCTTTATTTGAGAAGGGAGTGGATAAAAAAAAATTTCTTCTAAATAAAAGTAGCATCTAACAGTACCCATCCTCTATTTGAATCTATCCAGAAGGGCACCCTATGCATCCCAAAAGCAGGTATTATAGTTCAACAAATGAGACACTCATTTAACTCACTTGCTACCTCTGCCGGACCACTCGACCTATGCACCCCCATTCCAAAGTCACAAATCGTTATTAAAACCAATTCCAAACTACATCAAACAGACTTGCCCAAACTACATTACACAGCAACAGTTCGAAGACAGAAAACCATAGAAACTTTGTCAGAAAAGTTCAAACATCATCATAAAATATATACTGACGCGTCTAAAGATAAAAACAAGGTTGCAGTAGGGATATACGATGCCCATTTTATACAAGAAACATCTATGAATCTCCCGACAAAATTTAGTATTTATAGTGCTGAATTATACGCTGTCACCAAGGCTTTTAAATTAGCCAATAGACTGAACAAAAATACAAAAGTAGTCATTTTAACAGATTCTGCATCCGTATGTAACTCTCTCCAAAACATCCACAGACAACAAATCCCATTATATTTAATCAACAACATAATACATTTCATACAGTCCATTGCACAACAAATAACAGATTCAAGGTCCAATGGGTACCAGGGCATGCTGGGCTTTATGGGAATGAACGGGCTGACAAGCTGGCAAAGCAGGGAACAGAAAGTGCAAAAAACGCTAAGCTACCTCTACCTGAACTAGTCCGGTGGGTTAAAAAACAACATATTATCGAATGGCAAGAAAGATATACCTGGGAATCAAGATCGAAAGGCAAGGATCATTATATTATCCACTCTAATGTCAATCTTCGACCATGGTTCTCCCATATCAGCACTATGCTGAACAGAAAAGAAATATCATTATTGACTAGACTAAGAATCAACCATGGCCGAACGAATCGCGGATTAACACTAATTAAAGTTAATAAGAATGACAAATGCTCCAAATGTAACACCATCGAAGACCCAATACATGTTATAGTTAAATGCAGCAAATACCACAGTTATCGGATAAAATACCCTGATATACAAAACCACAATACATTTCTCCAAAAAGTTGCAAACCTGGATGGGAACATGATACAATCTTTATGTCGGTTCATAGAAGAAAGTAGAATAGAATTCTAAAAACCAACTACATTACCCTCCATAAACTCACATGATAATACTACGGGCTGTATAGGACTTCAATGGAAGTCTTAAGCCAAAAAAAAAAAAAAAAAAGAAAAAAATAAATAAATATCAAGACATTAAATGGCTTTCTAATGAACAAAACTGACCTATAATTTATACCTTTATTTATAAACTGACCTATAATATAATAACAAACAGACAGAAATGCAAACTTGTACAAATGCACCAATAACAAAGCCGAACAACTAGCAATATCAAAATTAAATAATTCAGAAATATAATATTCAGAAAAATAATATGCCAGAACAAATCATTTCTACTTACACAAAAAATTAGCACGCTTCAAAAACAAGAATGTAAATTTTTTTTATTTCTTATCTAATAGGTCTTTTTGCCATATATAATATATATTATTTTATAGATATTTGTTGTATAATTTTATATTTTGTTCCAGAATAAAGTTGTTTTTCTACTTCTATCTCTAAACAATCCTATTACAGAAAAAAAGATACACCTTATTTAAATACTTACAGGAAAAAAAAAAAATAATATTCTATAAGGTCAAGTTTTAAATTTTAGTATCCTTGTCAGTTATTCCATAATATCTAAAACACATTTAAAGGGATTGATAAATTATTTGCCACTTCTATAATTTTGTTTTATTGAAAACTAGTTTAGAAGATCATTGCGAGAAGAAACCAGTACAAACTTTTCTGTTTGATGTAATCCATTTAAACCTTGAACTGAAGATGAATGTATAACATTCGAAACTAGTTTTCAATAAAACAAAATTATAGAGGTGGCAAATAGTTTATCAATCCCTAATTAGATTGATCCTTCTATACCATCGTGTAGATGTCAACATTTAAAGGATATATTATTAAAACAAAAAATAATGTACATACAGGCAAACTTGGGAAAAATAAAAGGACCTCATCATAAATTACTTATATCGAATTTTGATAAATGTTTAGTAATGGAATTTCACACAACACAGCTTTTAACAGATTCTATGATTATTTAAAAAGTTGGTGCAGTCAGGCGCATCGTGATAGGTATTACACACAGCTCTTTATTATAACAGTTTTCAATGTTATTTTATAAATAATCTGATTCAATAATTATGTTAATTAATAATAATTTTAAAAAAACTATGATTCTGATTCATAGTGTTTTATAATTTCATATTTTCCATAAATATTTTTATAGATTATGTTAGTTACATTATGTACTTCCACGTTTCTCATTATAATTAGTTTGTTTATAATGCTCGCTATTATCTTGCTCTTATGGTTTATATCTTGAACTGCTGTATAAAGTAAAATAATTTAATATTAGTTAAATAATTTTAAAGTACAATTATATTTGCTTGGCCAGATAAAATAATATCTAAGGAGCAATTGGAATAGTCATATTTAAAATTTATTAGTTATACCTTCTAATAATTCATAAGAGGAAAAATTATGATCCTTATTTTGTCATGCCTTCATATGCTACATTAATAGCATTCATTGGTTGTAGTGTTTTTGACAGTTTCCTATTTAGGTATGTGATTATAATAAAAAAAAATCAGTGTATCTTTGGTGCAATCCTTGAAACCAGTAAATTAGTTGTCAGTAATTTAATACATCGTGCTTTCTTAAACTATATACATTTTTTTAATTCTGTTAAATGAAAAATTAGCTAAACCAATTTCTCCAAAGAATCCATTTTTGTTTCAATTTCATAATTTCCATAAAAAAAAAAAAAACATATTCCCTAGATGATTTCAATAAGTACTATTAATTATACTAGTATTAATACAACTATACAACTAATTAATAAAATTAATACAACTAACATTAATATAATTTGCATGAATTTTAAAATTAAATCTGTAAAATAAAGTACATAATATTTTTTTAAATTTATTTAATCCATATAAAATACCGTTTGTTATCTCATGAGGTAATAAATAGAAGATTTTTTCTCGTATCATAATTACTGCTGACCATGGTAAGGGCAAGATTTAATTAATTAATAAAACAGTTTCCCTAAGAAATCATCTGAGGATTCCTAGTTAAGCATTAAGCATATGTGTGAGTGCCTGGACACAAGTGCCGTAATAAATGGTAACCAATGAAATGGCCGATAATGAAGCCTTTGCCTGTTCTTGGTTGTTTTATGATGCATAACACCATCAAAACAAGCACTTCCTTTAAAAGAGGAAATATACTAGAAGTGGCAAGAAGTGCGAGATATGACAAGCAAGCTAAAAAGTATAAAAAAGACAAGTAAAGCCAAGGTAGACTAAGTTAAGCTACATCAGCCGCAGAGAGTAGTTTCGACCCAAATCAGAATTGGACTGTCAGCACTTATTGATGAAATATTTTAATAAAATCAACTATACATTCCCACTCCTCTGTAAATTAGTTAGCATTTAAAAAAAAATCAAAGCAAATACTTACATTAAAAAAAAATTAAAGTTGGCAACTATCAATCACTCCAAATGGAACATTGAATTGGAACAGCAGGAGTACTTGGAGTTGAGACAATTTCAAGGCCACTGAATATCACTCCACTCCATTGCTCCATTTTTTACCAACAGGCAGTGATTTATACTCATGTAAGCATACATTAGTGTAGCTATAAATAGTGGCTCTCAAAAACATTAAATAATTTAATATTGACCCCCCCTCCAAAAAATATAAAAAAACAGTGGACATTTCATGCATATTAGAAATTATAAATCAACTAAAAATGTTTGTATTTATAATTAACATTTATAAGTATTTTATAACATAATTATAAGTAAAAAAAATTAAGTAATTAATATCAATAGTTAAAAAATATTTTATGCAGTCGATATCATAAATTTTAACAACATTGTATTTATATATAAACAATTTTTATTATTATTAGTAAGGCACAGTCTAAAAACTTTATGAAAAAAAATGTGCAGTTCATTGTTCCACTCCATCCACACTCACGATCAGTTGGAGTGATCAGATTTTGTTATAACGTGGTGGATTTTAAGACTGATGGAATTCCAGCTGCTCCCCTCTACTCGAAGCACTCCACCCACATAGGATTTCACACTCACAATTATTCTATGTTCTATTTGATGTGGAGTCATTGGATTGGAGTGATCATCCCCCTTTAAACCTGTAAATATTTGCAACAGTAAATTAAAACAGTAATATTTGTAATAAATAATTAGATCGCAAACTGCTATTAAAAATCTTGTACTTTAAACAAACTTCAGGCTAAGCCCAAACAGAAACCACATATTAAGAATTAAAAAATCAGTTATTTTAATTTTCTTCACATTTATCATTAGACGTTCCAAGCTTAATACCTTGGCTGGTCATTCCATCAGGATCCTGCAAAATAATATAAAAAAAAAAATATGTTTTTAGAAATATATTTGACAAACCAAGGCACACTGCAGCAGCATCTGATATCCAAAACAAATTATTCCAGATATTTAAAAGCATTTAACATAAAATGTGTACCGTAAATCTATTGAGCATTTCTTGGATATAAATTACCCAGAAATAAGATATTAGGGCATATTATATATGAGGTAATGTAGAATTTATTATTATTCATACTATATAATTTCTATTCTCTTCTGGAAGTTTAATATTTCTAGATCCGGCCCTGGATGCAACAATCCAAATGTAAAAAGAAACATTTTTTACTTAACCTAAAAATAAAATTTGCTTCTCTTTAAATTATGCCGCCTTCCTCACCTGGCAAGTGCCACCTTTGCCCTCCTCCCTCCCCAAAGTTTCATTTTAATTTAATACTGCATAAACACTGAAATAGCAGACTGTTTTGCATTTAATCTTATAAATAAAATAATACATTTTGGTATAGGCGATATCGATTTGAATGTATCGATTGTTTACCTACGGGAACGCGGGAGAGACATGTTTTTCTGATTGTTTTGATTATGGACTGTTTTGCATAATTTGTGAGCAAAATAAACGTTTGAGTTCGAGCAAGGTTTTTTGTTTAATTTATGTTTGTTTTAAGGACATTGCATAATGGCGACGATGATGGGATCTTTTTAGTAACGACCGAGGAATAAAAATTTGCAAGGTGAGTGTTTTTTCTTCATTGATTGTAATTCGATTCCACATATGAATGAAGGAGTGATCGTCGGATTTTTCGACAATGGCGAGAATTTTCCCTTCAAAAATAGTGGCAAGTGTACAAGCCTCATATGGATAGTTTTTTTAAGGCTAATAAACATTTTTCTCAAGATGGAGAACCTAAAACGCGACACATTTCTAAATCCTTTGAGCGAATACGCTTTCGAATTATTAACAAATTTAGCCATTCCGGGAAATCCGGAGTATACTTCTTATAAGAAAGTTTTGTTAGACGACCATTTCTCGAAGACAGGATCGGTGTTTGCATCACGTGGATAATGGATAGTGGACAACACATGAATTCCTTGTACTCCTATTAAACTATAAATCGTTGCCTCAAAAAGTGATCCTCAATTTGGTTACTAATTTCCGAAAATTGCAGTATCTCAAAAACGAAAATCGGCGTCGCGACACCCATCTATTGACACACACACATACTCTTGTTTCTGGAGGTCTCATTCCGTTATTATATGTCGTTTTTTTTTCAGTAGGTAACTAGTTTCCAAAAGATTTCTTCGTGTTCCGTGACATTAAAACTGTCAATATCACTAGATAAAGCATTAGCAATCGACAGTTTCTAAATTTTAAAGCGAAAGAACCCACTTAACTTATATCTTGTTCATCGCACAAATGGGGTGGAAAACCAGTATTATATGCCCGATATTAACACTTAAAATAAGTAATAAAAATATTTATTTAGAGTATAAACAAAACCGCGTTTGTAACCTTTATTACCGAACCATATGATTTCTCCATTTAATTTTAATATAATTTTTGATGTAAGTTTATTATGACCTTCAAGTAAAGTACCCTTTTCGGCTCACCAATTTTAACCAAAATCTAGAAAATATATTCATATTGATATAAAAGTCCTATTTACCAAATTTTAGATGTTTTACATTATATTTTAATATAATTTTTGATGAAAGTCTAATATGAACTTCAAGTAAAGTACCTCTTCCGGTTTTCCAATTTAGACCAAACTCTAGTAAATTATTTAAATCAATTTATAAAGTATAAATACTAAATTTGAGAAGTTTTCCATAATACTTTAATATCATTTTTGATGGAAATCAATTATGACCTTTAAGTAAAGTACCACTTCCGGTGATTAAATAGTGACCAAAAAGGGAGGTTCACAACTAGATTTTACAACAATCCTAAATACAAAATTTCAACTTTCTACGGCTAACCGTTTTTGAGTTATGCGAAATACGAACGAACGTACGAACGTACAGACGCCACGACGAAACTAGTCAAAATGGATTCAGGGTTGGTCAAAATGGATATATCCGTTGAAATCTGAAAACCGAAAATTTCGCGATTACAATACTTCCTTTACTTCGTACAAGGAAGCAAAACATGTTTCTCTCCTGTGTAAACAATCGATACATGCAAATTGATATTGCCTATACCACATCTCGATTGCTTACCTACGGGAACGCGGGAGAGACACATGTTTTTCTGATTATGTTTTGGTTATGGACTGTTTTGTATTATTTGTGAGCAAAATAAACGTTTCAGTTCGAGCAAGGTGTTTTGTTTAATTTATGTTTGTTTTAAAGACATTACATACATATAAATTATTATGTCTGTTAATTGTTAATTTTACATCTACACCTGTCTAATATGACATTCAAAATCACTGATTGCATGATCATTTGAAGTGGTGCTTTACATGAAGGTCAAATGCAAAACTTCTCATATTTAGTATTTATAATTTATATATCGATTTAAATAACATACTAGATTTTGGCCTGAATTGGGAAACCGGAAGCCGTACTTTACTTGAAGGTCATAATAAACTTTCATAAAAAAATATATTAAAATTAAATACAGAGATCATATGATTCGGTAATAAAGGTTACAAACGCGATCTTTTTGCTACTCAAAATAAATTTGACATACTTGTTTTAAGCATTAAAATTGAATGTAAAATACTTGTTTTCTTTCCCACTTGCGAGTTGAACAAGTCCGCAGCAGAAGAATAAGATATAAGCTAAGAGGATTCTTCTGCTTAAAATGTCGAAACCATCAATTTTCAATACATTATTTAGTGACATTTTTGCGTGTTCTTTTTGATTCTACTAAATAAGTTCACTGAACAAATTTACAAAAAAGGTTAACTTCAGAACAAAAACATGTGTTAACTTAAAAATAACACAACATTAATTAACAGTAGGAGGTTACATGATTGTTAGCCACTGGGTATAAATAATAATCAAATTAACATAAATAAATATAACAAAAAATATCTGATGTGGATAACACATGACTACCTTGTACTCCTATTAAACTATAAATCGTTGGCTCAAAAAGTGACCCTGAATTTGGTTACTAGTTTCCGAAGATTGCAGTATCTCAAAAACGACACTCGGCGTCCTGACATCTATCTATTGACACACACACATACTCTTATTTCTGGAGGTTTCATTCCGTTATTAAATGTCGTTTTTTTTCAGTAGGTAACTAGTTTCCAAGAGATTTCTTCGTGTTCCGTGACAACATTAAAACTGTCAATATCACTAGATAAAGCATTAGAAATCGACAGTTTCTAAATTTTAAGCGGAAGAACCCACTTAATTTATATCTTATTCTCCTGCTGCAGACTTGTTCATCGCATAAATGGGGAGGAAAACCAGTATTATATGCCCGATATTAACACTTAAAATAAGTAATAAATGTTTAATTAAAGTATAAACAAAATCGCGTTGGTAACCTTTATTACCGAAACATATGATTTCTCCATTTAATTTTAATATAATTTTTGATGTAAGTTTATTATGAACTTCAAGTAAAGTACCCTTTTCGGCTCACCAATTTTAACCAAATCTAGAAAATGCATTCATATTGATATAAAAGTCCTATTTACTAAATTTTAAATGTTTTACATTATATTTTAATATAATTTTTGATGAAAGTCTAATATGACCTTCAAATAAAGTACCTCTTCAGGTTTTCCAATTTAGACCAAAATCTAGTATGGTATTTATATCAATATATAAGTTCTAAATACCAAATTTGAGTAGTTTTCCAAAGTATTTTAATATAATTTTTGATGGAAATCAATTATGACCTTCAAGTAAAGTACCACTTCCGGTGATTAAGCAGTGACCAAAAAGGGAGGTTCACAACTAGATTTTACAACAATCCTAAATACAAAATTTCAACTTTCTACGGCTAACCGTTTTTGAGTTATGCGAAATAGGAACGTACGTACAGACGCCACGACTGAAACTAGTCAAAATGGATTCGGGGATGGTCAAAATGGATATTTCCGTTAAAATCTGAAAACCGAAAATTTTCGCGATTACAATACTTCCTTTACTTCGTACAAGGAAGTAATAAACAAACGCAACAATATGAATTTAGCTAAAATACAATGGAAACAAAATAAATACAAAGAAATTGACCCAGTGGCCAAAACAGCTTAAAACGCGTTAGTGGTTCCATCTATCGGTGTCCAGCGCAACCACTCCGCTACATCATTGGCAGTTCGAATGTTGTCATGGAACACAAAGAAATCTCTTGGGAACTTGTTACCTACTGAAAGAAAACGACATTTAATAACGGAATGATACTACCAGAAACAAGAGCGTGTGCGTGTGCATGTGTGTTGGTGTGTTTGTGTGTGTGTGTGTGTGTGTTTCAACAGATGGATGGCACGACGCCGAGTGTCGTTTTTACTGCAGTCTTCGAAAACTAGTAACCAAATTCAGGATCACTTTTTGAGCCACCGATTTATAGTAGGCGTACAAGGAAGTCATGTGTTGTCCAAAGCAGATATTTTCTTAATGTGTGGACCTCAAGTCAGTTTCCTATCAAACGTTAGTCCTGGGTAGTATATATTGTTTATTTGCGATATTGATACATTAGATGAAGTGAATAAAAGTGAGCACATGCTCATTCCTCAAAAATAGCAGGTGCTTGGGTTAGATATGATTAAAGTGAAGTTACACAATAGATTACTTGCTAATTGAATGGAGCGCGAATTCCAAACATTTGATTCGAAGTACCTGTAAACTTTTCTAAGTGAATAAAATATGAGAACGCTCCACTATTTGAGTCGGTATTTAGAAAAATGCTGAGTCTGGCTATTACTCCCATAAGGGAAGGCCTATGCAAGACAAGACAAGAAAGAAAAAGGAACAAGGAAAAAAAAAAACCTGTTAATTTCGTCCCTTTATACGTATATTTCTTTTATTATTGTGTACATAGTAACCTTATTTTTATTGTAACATTTGGTAACCTTATCATTTATTCATTTGTATATTCTTTTAAATATATGACTTCCTTGTACGCCTATTAAACTATAAACCGCTGGCTCAAAAAGTGATCTTGAATTTGGTTACTAGTTTCCGAAGATTGTAGTATCTCAAAAAACGATACCCGTCGTCGCCACATCCATCTATTCACACACACACACACACACACACACACACACACACACACACACACACACACACACACACACACACACACACACACACACACACACAACGCACTCGCACACACACAGACAGACTTACTCTTGTTTCTAGAGGTCACATGATAACTGAAATTTCCAATAGATTTCTTCGTGTTCCGTGACAGCATTAAAACTGTCAATATCACTAGGTAAAGCATTAGAAATCGACAGTTTCGACATTTTAAGCGGAGAAACCCATTTAACTTATATCTTATTCTCCTGCTACAGACTAGTTCATCTCACAAATGGGGAGGAAAACCAGTATTTTACAATCAATTATAACACTTAAAACAAGTAATAAAAATGTTTAATTGGATTGGAAACCAAATTGCGTTTGTAACCTTTATTGTCGAAACATATGATTTATGTATTTAATTTTAAGGCATCACTAGGCGAATGTCACGTCCTTATCAAAGGGGGCGTGGCCTCAGTAAGGTTATAGCCCCACCCGTCACCAGTTGCTACCATTCTTCCCCTTTGCCCTGGTTTTTGAAAACCGCGTGTTCATTGCAAGCATTAAAATTATTACTGCCTTAATTACATATTTAAAATTGTTAATGCTGTCGACTTCCGGTGATCTGGGGAAGTTAATGTAATAATTTAAAGGAGAGATAATTTAAATTACGTTAAGGACCCGACCTCAACTGAAAAGGAACTCTTGGGGTTTGTTAATCTCTTGAGCGAGCGTAGCGAGCGGAAATCGTCAGCTGTGATCTATTTAAAGCAGTAATAATTGAAATTACGGTATGATCCCGACCTCAACTGAAAAGGATCCCTTGCTGTTTTATTTACTTCTTGGGCGATTTATTATTATTAATAAATAAAATTGTGTTCATTTTTGTCTTTACTACGCAATTTTGGGAACTAACTGTGCAATTTAAATAATATTTAAATTTAACAAAGGAACGAAAATTCGTTTCTTCAATTCAAACATTATTGTTTTAATTAAATTCCTAGTTTTGTAATTATTGTGGTTGATTTTCTGAAAAAGTAGAAGCAGTCCTGATTATCGTCTGTGGGAAACGTAAATATTATGTATATTTCGGTAATTATTTACCAGAAAGATGTGAAAGTATATGGGAATGAATGTATAAGGGAAGGTGGTGGGGCTATAACCTTACTGAGGCCACGCCCCCTTTGATAAGGACGTGACATTCGCCGAGTGATACCAATTTTAATATAATTTTTGATGTAAGTTTATTATGACCTTCAAGTAAAGTACCCTTTTCGGCTCACCATTTTTACCAAAATCTAGTAAATACATTCATATCGACATAAAAGCCCTATTTACCAAATTTGAGATATTTCACATTATATTTTAATATAATTTTTGATGAAAGTCTAATATAACCTTCAAGTACAGTACCGCTTCCGGTCAGCCAATGTTAACCAAAATTTATTATATTATTTATGTTAACATGAAAGTCTTATATACCTAATTTGAGAAGTTTTGCATTATATTTTAATATGATTCATGATAAAAATCAATTATGACCTTCAAGTAAAGTACCACTTCCGGTAATCATATAGTGACCAAAAAGGGAGGTTCACAACTAGATTTTTCAACAATCCTAAATACAAAATTTTAACTTTTTACGGCTTACGGTTTTTGAGTTATGCGAGATACACACGTACGTAAGAACGTACCTACAGACGTCACGATGAACTAGTAAAAATGGATACAGGGATGGTCAAAATGGATATTTCCGTTGAAATCTGAAAACCGAAGAATGGTGATATAGATTATAAAAGCCCTCCTATGAGGGGCGGTTTAATGCATTGCTTACATTTATTAAATATATATATATATATATATATATATATATATATATATATATATATATATATATATATATATATTGTATATGGCAGACCATTTTTTGTCCTCATGCCTGGGCAGAATTAGGAAGAAATGATATGAATAGTACATTATTATTAAATTTAGTAATTAGTATATATGATATGAAATATGAAGGATTGTACGGGTGAGTTCTGTAGTCTGAGTGGAATATTTATAAAATTATAAAGTATTATTTTAATAATTCCTAAATCACGGTTAATTCTCGTGTTTTTTAATTGGTTTCTTCTTGAAATCCATGTTATGCATATTCTGTTTTTTTCTTATCCCGGGCAATTATGCAAATAGCATCCTATTGACCATTGGACTAGCAGTCAATGGCCGGTCGAACATCCTCTCCGTGGTCGCAATTATCTGGTAATTGGTTCGTATCCTACAGGATTATTAAATATTTTATACGTTCATTTTGGATTAATGGGAAGTACAGTTCGGTCAGTGATTCACAGTCTTTTTTATATTCGAGATTTCCTCAGCTGGCACATTCTTAACAAAGAGATTAGATGGTTAGCTAATGGTAGGTTAGGAATCACGTCAGTTCTCGTGACAATAACAGTATTACGGAACGTATAAATATACGTAATAAACGTAGTGACGGAAAACGGAACAAAATCTTTTGATAATCGCAAAAATGTTGCTGTACATTTTTTAAAAATTTAATAATAATTATTTATAATTGTTTTTGAATTTTTAATTGCTTTATATAAAATGAAACTCGAAGACATATTTTGAAAATAAATCTTGAAAATACGCGGATCAAATCCTTAATAAGTCATATTTCAATAATATACTTATTCTTGACGGAAAAGAGAGGTTAAAATTATGTAATTAGGGATTGATAAATTATTTGCCACTTCTATAAATTTGTTTTATTGAAAACTAGTTTCGAATGTTATACATTCATCCTCAGTTCTAAAAACACACAAAAAATTCAAAAATAAGCAATTCAAAATATAGTTGGTATTATTATACATATTTAATATGTATAATAATACCAACTATATTTTGAATAGCTTATTTTTGAATTTTTTGTGTGTTTTTAGAACTGAGGATGAATGTACAGCATTCGAAACTAGTTTTCAATAAAACAAATTTATAGAAGTGGCAAATAATTTATCAATCCCTAAATAGATTGATCCTTCTATACCATCATGCGGATGTCAACTGATCAATTAGATTGATCCTTCTATACCATCATGCGGATGTCAACTGACCAATTAGATTGATCCTTCTATACCATCATGCGGATGTCAACTGATTAAAACTATGTGTTCGTGAGTGTGTATTTATATATATCGTGGGCGATAAAGTAAAACCAACAAAGCTTAAAATAATTAATAATATCATATTTCACATTGACATTTCATTTCTTCACTTAGAGATCCATATATTCTCACCGGCCGAACATCAGTAAGTCATTCAATGCCTTATTTAACTGTAATTGGTGATTAAAATTCATGGAATCCATGCATTTTGTTTTTTCACCTGCTAGAAATAATTTATCATTCAACATATACTATCTGCACTTAGTGACTTTTGCTCGAAGGCCGATGGTATATCGCCATGACAACTGTAATGTTTCGATTGCAACAAGAACGCATTTTTCATATTTATTAATATTACAGTTGCTAAAAGGAATATACGCATAATGGTTGGATGTCAAAAATAAGATTCGCTCAGAAAGGATCTATCCCCATAGCAACTATAATAATAACGAATATGAAAAGTGCGTTTTTGTCACGTTCGATGCTTTACAGTTGACGACGATGTGAGTGTGTTTTTTAAATTTTAAGATAGCGCCAAAATCTTTTATGAGAGGTACTCTGACTAAAATTCCACAATAGTGTGAGATTTTGTGACTAAAAAAAAACCCTTCCCTATTCATCGTTTATTCCCCAGGGAACCGCTGTCAGGTATTACTTCGCGGCAGGCAGAATGGCTATGGACCTTCTTTGAACTTCTTAAGAAGCCAATGCATGGCCTTTTTCTATTTTTTTGCAGGTTTGCTCTGCATAGTCTATAACAACACTCCAGCACTCCTGGACTCCCAGCGCTCCATCTATATAGTTTGGTATTATTATACATGTTGAATTAGATGTAATATAAATCAGTATTATAAAACATTTATGAATTATGAATTTAATTAGGAAAAGAAATCGAAGTTGGTACTCACCAAGGTTTAAATAGATAAATGGATATATCTAACAGAAAAGCTGGTACTGATTTCTTCTCGCATTGAACTAACAATGAACGAAAGGTAGGTAGGATGTTTATAGGTAAACGGTTTAAGGGTCGGGGTTTTCCAGTAATGCCGATGAGTAATTGGTTTTTCTGTTATATATATATATATATATATATATATATATATATATATATATATATATATATATATATATCTGTTATATATTTTATGTTTATAGGTAAACGGTTTAAGGGTCGGAGTTTTCCAGTAATGCCGATGATTAATTGGTTTTTCTGTTATATATATATATATATATATATATATATATATATATATATATATATATATATATATATATATATATATATATATATATATATATATCTGTTATATATTTTATGTTTATAGGTAAACGGTTTAAGGGTCGGGGTTTTCCAGTAATGCCGATGAGTAATTGGTTTTTCTGTTATAGACGGGAATAAATTTAAGATTGGACTATTGGAGATATTTATTTGGTCATTTTGTATGTTTTTAGAACTGAAGATGAATGTATAACATTCGAAACTAGTTTTCAATAAAAAAAATTTATAGAAGTGGCAAATAATTTATCAATCCCTAATCTTAACAATGAGTTGTAAAGTTTTATTTAACAATCAGAACTTTCCCATGTTATTTGTGAACAATGAACTATTAAGATTTTTTTATTTATTAATAAACGTTAGTGAAAGATCGTATACATTTCTTCATGTAAATTAGACCGAAAAACATGTAATCAAGGCTGTGAAAATAAGTTAGATGAGCCTTAGCTGACCACTTCTACTCAACAATTCATAGCCATGACAACTAAATCGGTAAGAATTCTTACTTTGTATATGTCGTTGCCCGATCGTAGATTACCCGCATCATGGAACGACCGACCATTTCATGAAATATTGCACTGGAAATTGTCTACATTATTGCCTGCATATGCCAAGGTAAGTTAAATGAATAGATATCGTTTGATAATATGGACAATTAGATTTTTGACGATTTCATGATATGGCCAAACATAGATAATCATATCGTAAAGTAGTTATGTGATCCTCTAGCTGCAGATGGCAGCGCTTTGTTTACTTAATTCTATAGCTCTTGATTAAAATACGATAAACAAAAAATTCTTTTGGAATTTCCTTTATTAGTGAGAGTGAAAAAATTATATACAGAGTGTTTCCGAGCCTCTGAAATTAATTCTTTTCTTAATTATTTCATTACTTTATTTTAAATAAAACAGTTTATTAGGAATAGGACGATCAAAAGGGGAAGAAATGAAATAATACCCTTCTTAATGGAGTTCTCAACATATATAATTGGCTTTTTCAGGTATTTATTACATTTACAAGATTTATAAATAATTATTATTTGAAGAAAACAAATTTAAGTTATACTATTTTTTTTATTTATTCGAAATTTATCGTGTATACAAAAATTATAAATAACAAACAAGATAACTTGAAGCGTATTTTAGGCTTATGCCTAAGTTAATAGACTAAAAATATACGTAATGTTTGAAAATAGGGCTTCAGATCTTCAAATCTATATAACATTGATTGATCGCATTTGATCGATAAAATTTTATCATGGTATTTTAGAATCATACACCATTTACTACTGTTATAAAAATTAAAACTGCATGTTTCCTCCTATTTTTTTTTTTGATAACTTACATATTTAATATGGTCGAAATTACATCGCAATTGTTATTTAATAAAAAAAGCAAAATATTTTTATAACAAGGATATCAGATTCATTTTCAGATCAGGATATATGATTTCTTTAAATTACATTATTACATCTTCCCATGTCCCGACATCTATATAATTTTACTTCGTCAATTCTAGCTGGTTTCATTATTAAAAAATTATTTGGGGAATAACTTTCCTTTTCCATCTTTGTCACATTTTAATCAAACATCAGGTTATTAGTGAATTCAAATAAAATAAAAAAAAATCTAATGTCTAAAAATCATATTACTTTATATTTAAATAAAGTGAACTTGCATTAAAAAAATATATTCCAATTGCAGCACAGAAAAAAATGAAACCAAAACAAGAAGATTCTTCAACAGAATTGAACCAAGAAAACTATTCGATAAACTATTGCGAATTGAGAAAATTAGAAAATACAAAGAAAACGGTGTTAAAAATAAAAATAAAAAAAACTGAAAAAACCAGGACGCCATCAAGGTACAAAAAAAAGAACAAAAAAGAGAAAAAGCAGGATGGTCCTATGCGATTGGAAAATAATTACGAAATTTCAAATAACAAGATAATAAAAACTGCTGAATGCCTTAAGTCTTGTAAATCTTCAACTCGTCATTCAATAGCAAACTTATGTACAGCATTTTGTTGCAAGCCATATGGTTTTGCGAACGAGGCAATCAATCTGGAATGCTCAAGAAATCAGGCTATAAAACCAGTAAAATGCCCTAAAGCGTGTAAATATCCAGAAGATGAAGAAGGGTATGGCTTCGGCCATATGGTTCCTGAAAATCTAGTTCTTAGCTCAGGAATATGTCCTCCATCCTGTAAATCACCAAAGACATATGGTTGCAGACCAGATAGTCCTTCAAAAGATGAAATAATACCTAAAACTGGTAATAAATATGTTAAAAATATAACAACAAATGAATGCCCTGAGACGTGCAAATCTCCAACACATGCTTCAATAACACTCTTCTGTACAGCATTTGGTTGCGAGCCGGATAGTCCTACGAAAATGGAAAATAATCAGGAAATATCAAATAATACGGTAATTAAATTAAGTGAATGAACTAAGACTTACCAATTTCCGAAACATCGTATAATAATAGTCCTATGCATAACATTTGGTTGCTTGCCAAAAAACATTACCGGAGATGAAGCAAAGGGCATAATTTCTGAAAATGAAATTCTTAGATCAGGAGTATGCCCTTAGCATCATGTAAATCACTGAGGCTTGATTCATTAGCGAAATTTTGTAAATCGTACGGTTGCAATCCGGTTGGTTCTTCTTAAGTACGAAATAATCGAGATATTTGAAAGAATAAGATAATAAAACCAGATGGATGCCCTGAAAAAAAAAGAAAAAAAAATCATCTGTCTATATTTCGCCAATTCAGGCATCATCAGGACTGTAGGAGAGAAAGAAATTAAATATAAAGAAAAAAAAAACATAATAAAGAACAAAATGTAGCACATCTCACATCCAGAGCCAAACAAATCACTAACCAGAGATGACAAAGTAACCTTTTCCCAGCTGTTGCCATGTAACCTCCCTTTTCCCTCAGTATGTGGCTGGGTGTCTTAGCGTGGGGTTCTGCCTCTGGTTAGTGACTTTTAGTGACTTATGCTCTATATGTGAGATGTGCTACATTTTGTTCTTTATTATGTTTTTTTCTTTATATTTAATTTCTTTAAATAAACATCGACAGATGATACGGTGCATTTATTTCTTCTCGATCTGCCCGGTCCTAATTCAGTTTAGGATGATTATCTTAGGAAAAAGGCACTCAATCCAAATGAAACGTTGCAATTACTGAATGGTCGGCATTATGAAAAATTATTTTTATATCTTAAACAGGCAAATGCATACCGAAATGAACTAGTTAAAGAGTTTAATTACTAATTAATTATTTATATAGAAAAATCTGGCGTTGTTTATAAAAAAAATCCTGAAATGTTCTGTATTATTTTATTTTTTATTTATTTTTTTGTATTCACTGATCAATGTATTAATAAAGAAACCTCGACAGACGAACTCTGTTCATTTTCTAAAATACGTTGTACATAAAAAGCATATCTGTAAATACTTCTAAATAAACGTATTCATCTATCTATCTATCTTATGTTCATAATTAAAAGTGAATAAAGTTAAACCTCTCTGTTTTTATGAATGAGATTTACAATTTAAAAGCTGTTTATCAAAATCCAGGTATATAATAGCGTAAACATTTGGGGCGCTATATTATCCGATAATTAATGAAAATTCTCAATTAAAAAATATAAATTATATTAGAATTTGAAATTTATTTCCATTAATAATTTTTGGGAGGCTTAAGTTTTGCAAATAAATGCTATTAATAGGATTTATTATTTTAATTATACATTTAAATTAGCAAACGTTGGTAGAATAAGAAAATAGCGAAACCTTTTGGGAAACACTGAACTAGGAAATGGATCGAGTCGTTTTAAGATAGAGCCGAAACGTTTCTCAGTGGGGAAATGAGGGAATTAGGAGAGCGAAACTCCTAAACTGTTTCAAAATCTTCATAGCTTGATTAAAAATATTTCTTTGATAAAAAAATTGCCAATATCAAATTTAAAAAATATCTAATGTCATTTCGGCGACTAAATACATTTTATTTGAGTACAGAAGGAAGCGGCCAGATTTTTTTGAAGAAGATGAAATTAGTAAAAATATATTAATGAAATACGAAATTGTTAACACTTTTTTTTTTTAACTTTATTTTTGAACTTGTTTTAATAAAGAACAATTTTTAATATTTAACCCTTTAGTCAGTAATAAAATAATATTTAAAAATATAAAGATTTTTTTTTTCTAGTATGGAAGAATAAAATACAAAATTTATATTTAGTTTGGAAAAAAAAAAAAATCATTTATATTAATGAATTTTTTCAAACTTCCAACAGTATCCGCTTCTGTTTTCTTTAATATCAAAACGGCTTTCACTTCACCATGAACTGCTCCGTGGGATAAGAAGAAACTCGCATTAAAATACATTTTAAGAAATCAGGTTTTGGTTGCCGATGTCACATTTGAGCACTTTAATGAAAAAATTAGAATATTTTTCGATCAAAAGTTAGCATAGTCACCTAAATTACTCAAAGTGGTCAAAAAATAAAATGATGAAAATTTGGTGAATGTTTAGTACCTCGGGATTAACAATATGGATATATCATTTGAATTTTTTTTTTTTTTTTTTTTTTTTAAGCAAATGAAGGAAATAAATACACTCCCAAATCTTTTATGACATAATTGTTTTTGAAAATATATTCAATAATGAATTCTTAGTAAATAATTACAAACATGATTATTTTATAAATATAGATTATAACATAACGAACCTTGAAATTAAAGCCATTGGATAGCAAATAAAATCATTAAGAAAATAGATCTTATAATTAAAGAAATTCAAAATAATAAGAGTAACAAATTAACATAGTAATAATTCATATATTGAAAATAATATATCAAGCATAAAC
The DNA here is from genome assembly GCA_948150685.1 of Rhaphigaster nebulosa. Lineage (NCBI taxonomy): Eukaryota > Metazoa > Arthropoda > Insecta > Hemiptera > Pentatomidae > Rhaphigaster > Rhaphigaster nebulosa. The sequence continues at coordinate 149,528,198 of OX411309.1, forward strand.
TATGAATATATCGAACAAAGTCTAAAAATATAATTAAATAGGTACATAAATAAACCAAATATTAATAAAATAATGATAAAAAAATTAATTAGTAATGGTAATAATAACAAAGGAAATTGATGAATTGTTACTCATTACAGATAAAAATAACAATGATGAAATATTGTATCGAAAAGATGTAGCATATTTCGTAACGAAAATATTGATAAGTGGAAAATTGGACAACAAATTTATCGGGTATAAAGCTCAGGGACCTGCTTAAGCCAAACAAGATAACTTGAAGCATATTTTAGATTTATGCCTAAGTTAATGGACTAAAAATATATGTAATGTTTAAAAACAGGGCTTCAGATCTCCAGATCTATATAGCACTGATTGATCGCATTTGTTCGATCAAATTGTATCATGGTATTGTAGTACCATAGACCGTCTACTACTGTGAAAAAAATCCCAAAATTCTACTAAATAGCACAAAAATTAAAATTAAATAATTGTCGGATAACATTGACCCAGCCTTAATTTTTGTGTTTCACCCTCAAGCCTTACTATTACATGGTTAATCATTAAAAATAAACGTCTTTGCTAAATTTCCAAAGATTTATGATTACTTAAAATCACAGATATTCTGTTATACCTTGTAATTTTAATTTTTTTTTTTTTAATATTTTAAATTAGTACATGATTTCTTATGTAAGCACCAAAGCAGTGAAGTTCTTAATATATTTGGATTTTTATTACATCCTGTATGGACAACCTACATTAATGATATGGACAAACGCTGATGAGAAAATCGATAAACGTGGAGGATTAAATGATACGACCAGTATTAGTTCGTCATATAATGAAATGCCACCATTTCATGAAATGGTCGATCGCTTCATGATGTGGGTAATTCTACGATCGGGCAACGACATACATAAATAATAATATAATATGAAAAAAAAAAAATAAGGAGAAATCTTACTGCATAATCTCAACGCAAAAATACGCACAGACCTCAGGTTTATAGCCTCGTGTGAGGACCAACTGATTTAGTTTGCAAACAGGTAAAGTCGATCATTTCTTCGGAATTCTATTTTGAAAAAATACCGAATATATTGACCATCTTCAGAGACGTTTTATCATCGTTGTATAAACCTGGTTAGTTCGGTTACATCGTTGTATAAACCTGGTTAGTTCGGTTACATCGTTGTATAAACCTGGTTGGTTCGGTTACAAGCGCTTGCAAAATGACTTTGAACATACACTCGTTTCTACTATTCTTACAAGGATATCCAAGTAATTAATTTTTATTGAAGCATATAAACCTTAGTCGTTAAAAGCGATCACAATTGGCATTTTATATTGAACGCCAGTTTAATTACCTCTTCTCCCAGGAGAAATAATAAAGGCATGCTGATCTAAAAGTAAATTTAAATGCTTCATCTCAATTCCTCAGAATTATATTACCTTATTAACAGTTTGAAAAGGGAATGTAGTTTAGTTGACAAATGCCAGTTCCAACTAATAATTCGAATGATTTGATTACAGATATAAATAACTTGACCTCGGACCTACAGCTAAGCATTATTTAACAGAACAGTTGTAGAGTTAAAGCGCTAAAAAATAATATGGATCATAGAAGAATCATTGGCCAGGTCTATCTCCTGGCAATTATCAGTAGTAGTACCGGTAAGTTATGTAATGTAAATAATTAACATTTTCAGACTCTGTCCTAAAATATGTGTATATATTATGGATACTTAGGCAAAAAAGTCCATCCTCTCAATTGTGAAGTCTCCGATTTTTATCTGGGTGCCCTGGTGATCCAGTCCGTGCGGGCCTGCCCTCATGATTTTTGCCTCGGTCACAGTCAGGCCTATTCTAAGTGTGGCTTCTTTGAGTGCGAGAAATGCTTCCTTTATGGATGTCATAGTTCTATCCAAGTCATCTGAGCGAAACCAAGGATCTGAGCCGATCTATTAAATAAAATGCGCTCAATCTATACCAGGTATGTAAATATGAAACCGGAATTTGCCAATTCAGCTACCGTGAAGTCCCGCTGGGGGCACCATTTTCTTTTGTTATCATCTGTGAAGGTGTTTCAACTCACAATTCAGTTGTCATACAACAGTGTATTTTGTGAAACAACAGTAAACATGTCCAATTTTGTGCCTGAAAACTACGATTTGTGGACAGCATTGATTTTTACCATTTAAAGAAAACAGCAGCAGAATCCCATAGAATGCTTGTTGAAGCTTACGGTGAGTATGCTCTTGGGAAATCACAGTGTTTTGAGTGGTTAAAAAAATTTAAAAGAGGTGATTTTGACATCAAAAACGAGACACGTGGAAGACCACCGAAAAAATTTGAAGACAGTGAATTGCAAGCATTGTTGGATGAGGATGACACTCAAACCCAACAACAACTCGCAGATCAGTTGAGTGTGACACGAGAGGCCATTTCCATTCGATTGAAAGTCATGGGAAAGGTTCAAAAGATTGGCAAATGGGTTCCACATGAGTTGAACGAAAGGCAGCAGGAAAATAGCAAAACCATTTGCGAAAAGTTGCTCGCCAGATACAAAAAAAAAAAAGTCATTTCTTCATCGAATTGTGACTGGCGATGAAAAATGGATATATTTTGAAAATCCAAAACGTAAAAAATCATGGGTAACTCCAGGCGAACCATCGACATCGACTGCGGTGGTCTTCCACGTGTCTCGTTTTTGATGTCAAAATCACCTCTTTTAAATTTTTTGAACCACTCAAAACACTGTGATTTCCCAAGAGCATACTCACCGTAAGCTTCAACAAGCATTCTATGGGATTCTGCTGCTGTTTTCTTTAAATGGTAACAAAAAATCAATCCTGTCCGCAAATCGTAGTTTCCAGGCACAAAATTCGACATGTTTACAGTTGTTTCACAAAATACACTGTTGTATGACAACTGAATTGTGAGTTGAAACACCTTCACAGATGATAACAAAAGAAAATGGTGCCCCCAGCGGGACTTCACGGTAGCTAAATTTACAGCTAGCGCTTTCTATTGGCAAATTCCGGTTTCATATTTACATACCTGGCACTCTCGAGCTTCTAACTGCACACTCCAGAGCCATATTAAATAAGAGACAGGCAAGATGGTCACCCTTTCTGGGTTTCAAAAGCTCTAGAGAGACCTCCGCATATCTGAACATTACACTACACCTTTTTCATGGCCATCAACGAACTAGCTTGAAGGGAGTCCCCGTTCCAGCAGATCTTGGCATATCTTCTCTCTTGTATGCCTTCTCAAAGCCAATAACTCTCACTGGATTTCTGTATGACAGTTCTTATTGAAAAGATTGGATCCACAGTTCCTCGACCTCTTCTCAACTCTCCTTGGTGCAATCCGATCTCTCTTTCTGCGATAGTACAGAGCTTAGTATGTAGCAACCTTGAGGATGCATTGTATCCGTTAGAGAATAGAGGTATTCCTCGGTAGTTCTAGCACTGTAATATGCCTCCTTTCTTTTGTAAGACTGTCATATGACTGTCATACATCTGAGACTTCTAAGATAGCTGCTCCTTAAGTCTTCCATCTCTGGTTGCGGTCATCATCCATTTCAAGACCTCGTCGTTTTCTGTACATGGATATCATGAAAAGGAGTTTTTCCTGAGGGTCCCTCAGCATTTGCATATCCAATTTTTTTTGTCCTCTTATTTGCCATATTACGTACCATAAATATTCTAGAACACATTCGTGCAATCATGAGATAATGAATTGAGTCCACATTCGCACCTCGGAACACTCTCACATCCATTAGACTCGTTGTGAATCTTTCACTTATGAGGATGTGGTCTAGCTGGTTAGTGGCCACACCGTCATTTGAGCGCCATGTAGCGAGGCAGATTCTATTATGGGGAAACAGAGTATTTCGAAGCACTAGTCCTCCAGATGTAGCATAGCTAATGAGTCTCTGACCATTATCATTTGTTTCTGGTTGTATGATATGCTATGCTATGATATGCTATGCTATGCTATGATATGATATGCTATGCTATGATATGATATGCTATGCTATGATATGATATGCTATGCTATGATATGCTATGATACGTTATGCTATGTATGATATGCTAATGCTATGCTATGATATGCTATGCTATGATATGCTATGCTATGATATGATATCCTATGCTATGATATGCTATGATATGATATCCTATGCTATGATATGATATGCTATGATATGATATGCTATGATATGATATGCTATGATATGATATGCTATGATATGATATCCTATGCTATGATATGCCATGCTATGATATGATATGCTATGATATGCTATGATATGCTATATGCTATGCTATGATATGCTATGCTATGATATGATATGCTATGCAATGATATGCTATGATATGATGTCCTATGATATGATATGATATGCTATGATATGATATGCTATGCTATGATATGATATCCTATGCTATGATATGCTATGCTATGATATGATATCCTATGCTATGATATGCTATTTTATGAAATGATATGCTATGAAATGATATGCTATGCTATGATATGATATGCTATGATATGATATCCTATGCTATGATATGCTATGCTATGATATGCTATGATATGCTATGCTATGCTATGCTATGATATGATATGCTATGATATGATATGCTATGATATGATATGCTATGATATGATATCCTATGCTATGATATGCTATGTTATGCTATGATATGCTATGCTATGATATGATATGCTATGATATGATATGCTATGATATGATATGCTATGATATGCTATGATATGATGTCCTATGCTATGATATGATATGCTATGATATGATAGGCTATGCTATGATATGTTATGCTATGATATGATATGCTATGATATGATATGCTATGATATGATATGCTATGATATGATATCCTATGCTATGATATGCTATGCTATGCTATGATATGCTATGCTATGATATGATATGCGATGATATGATATGCTATGATATGATATGCTATGATATGATATCCTATGCTATGATATGCTATGCTATGCTATGCTATGCTATGCTATGATATGCTATGCTATGATATGATATGCTATGCTATGATATGCTATGATATGATGTCCTATGCTATGATATGATATGCTATGATATGATGTCCTATGCTATGATATGATATGCTATGCTATGATATGTTATGCTATGATATGTTATGCTATGATATGATATGCATTCCAATTCTATGTCGAAAATCTCGCTGTCTTCCGATTTGTGCACTGTAGTCATCAATCACAATCTTTATGTCAGCTGTAGGAGAATCATCTAGACATCTTCCAAATCTCTGGTAGAGAATATCCATTTCCTCTTCTAGTAATGGTTCCGTGGGAGAATGCACATTAATGATGCTGAAATTATAGAATTTGCCTTTTACTCGCAAATAATATTTTCTAGGTTTAATGTGTTTAAAAGTTATCAGTTGAAAGATTCTTTTACTAACGATGAATCTCGTCCCAAACGTGTGGTTCCGCTGGTTACAGCTATAATATATCACATGTCGCTTTTTCGGGAACATCCCGTTTCCAGTCAATATTACCGCCTGGATAGCAGTGATGTCCAGTTGGTAACGTTCTAATTGAGTGAGAAGCTAATCCACCGCTTCTGGTCGGTAGAGAGAGATCATTCCATGTTCCCAGTTTAAACTTCATTAGGCAAGCATTATGTCGTATCCTTGAAATCAGTCCAACATATCTTTCTCCAGGTTTCTTGGTAATTGGTTTTAAGGGGAGGTAGTTATCGGCCCAAACTCTGACCCTGATTCAGGTGGAGGGGCTCTCCCGTCCGGGCTACCTAAGGAGATGAACTGTATCATGTAAATGTGAAATGTTTGTAGTGCACTGTATATAGTGCACTGTTTGTGCCTCTGAATAGATGTTCCACCAACCTATTCCTAAATATATTGCACTAAATAATGTAAAATTAATTAATTAAATGGTTGAAAAAACATTATGATAATCATTAGCTTATGTACCCGTTTAATGTCTTGCAATAGGAGCATCTGACCGTTCCGGCCAAGCCGAATTATCCAGTGCGGAAGAACTGGAAGGCGACAGCTTGGAGGAGGAATCAGTGCCTGTGGGTTGCCATATTTCTTTTATATTGTTTAGAAAGTTAATACAAATTAATTAAGATAATTAACTTAAAAAAATAATGGTGTATGATAAGGCAAATATTGAATGTACAGTAGACCTTGATTTAAAGCTCAGGCATACAGAGCGCGATTTGTCGCAGCAATCTGCGATCTCAGCCCGCAGCGAGCCGGCGATCTATCGCAATGAACAAGTCTTGATCAAGCCTGGCAGAGATCCATTCCAGTCGTGACACATCGCGTTCTGTGTGCCTGAGCCTTGATAGTTACTATAGTCCGAGATATTTAGGAAGGCGTATAAGCAGAGGTTAGTGCGAGGGGGCGTGGCCGGCATTGGCCAATTGAGAGGGCGTGGCCGGCATTCGCCAATTGAGAGGGCGTGGCCGGCATTCGCCAATTGATTCCGATTGCTTCCAGCAAATCAGGAATGCCGTTTCTAACATTAGCTATCTCATTTGAGTTTTGGTCTTGCAACAAACCAGTTTTCTGGATTCTTTTGATGATCTCACATGCAGAGGATCCCGCAGGTGCCTCCTAGATAGATAGATAGATAGATTATTTATTGTATAAAGCAATGCATGCTTGTTACATTATCTTGGCATTGGCCTGTGGAGTGATACATTAAATAATATTTATGATAATAAAACATTACAAAAATTTATACATATAAAGAAAGAAAAAAGAGATAGTATACACATACTTCAGTCATCAAAAATATAGTTAATACAAGATACATATATATAAGTATTCACACACTTACAATGGAATAAAAAAAAAAATTTTTTTTTTTTTAATAATATTAAAATAATAAATGATATCTATATGTTAGAATTTATCACTTTATCTGCATATCATCACTTGGTTTTATAGGCATGGAGGCACTTGGTTTTATAGGCATGGATATTTTAATGGGCTGTCGTGTTTTGTGAGCTTTACAATTGTCGAATTTACAGCCTCCGATTTTCCCGCTCTTTTTTTTGTGGTATATATTTTAGGAGCCCCGGGCCTCATATCTATAACCCCCCCATAGCGACGGTGGCCGCACAACGCCGCAGACGCCCCTTCGCTCTAGAGGCAAGGATTAAGCCCCACCTCACCACTGCTTATCTCTCCGAGGGGCTTACCTCCCCCCGCTTGCAAGACAACCGCCACGGGAGACAGAGGTATGACGCCGTGATCAAGCTACATCTGAAGCATAGCTTTCGCTATAATCAGCTCCGACCGTACTACCCTAGACGGATGCGGCGCGGCACAAGCGGCACAGAAGCAAGTCACGGGAGCTCAAGGCGACGCCTACTCAGATAAGTCATATTTATAAGTATTATATGAGACCTGTTCACAAATCTCTGTTAACCAATAGAATAACCTAAAATAATTAGTACTAATTGAATCAAGCCATTAACAACCACATACTTAATTGCCCCTTCAGGGATAAAAGCTTAATGGCCAATAAATATAAATGAACATGAGATAGCGTATTTCTTATCTCACGTTCACGAATATTAATAACTCTTTATTTTTTAATATACAAGAACGGGGTTTCCCGATCATAAGGTACGTACGCCCCTCCCCCCCAGTATTGAACAGCAATTTATTCACATTCTGGATTAAATTCCACAAAAAACGAGCTGATATAGATAAATGTAAAAATATAATGAATTTCTTATGAGTTTTAAAATATTTAATTATACCTTTTTGGTTTATCATTTTCAATAATGAACCTTTGTAATTGACCAAAAAAACTTGAGGTAGGTTAAAATGTTCTGCGCCTCTCTCTTCCAAAACCAGACTCCCATTTTCTTAGCATCTTTCTCCACTTCTTCCTTCGCTGGATCTATCCTCCAGTTCTTCCTTCGCTGGATCTATCCTCCAGTTCTACTAGCTTCTTGGTTTTTCCTTTTTCCATTGAAGTGCGCCTTCAACATATTTCTATGCAACCTTTACCCTCTATTCTCGCAACATTCTGGCCATCTTAGCCTACTAATAAGTATAGCAATAAGAAAACTCATGTGAATGGGCACAAAGGATATTTTTGAAATATAACTATTTAGAAATAATAAACCATTGTGTAATAAATTGCAAGGTTCCTATAAAATCGTGAGAAGAATGAATTAGCTGCAATTTCAAGTAAAACAAATGTTTGCAAACGCAGATAGTTGTGACAGGGAGCGATAATCCATGAGGGGTGAGAGTTCTGATTGTCTTGCTGATTTGGGAAAGTAGCTCTCTAACTCACTTCTAAGCAGAAGCCATCCCAAATCTCTCAGACTATAATAATGAGTATAATAACATAATGTAAATATTTTTTACTTTTTGATTACCATCACAAATATTCCATGAAACAAAAACCTATGTAAACAATTTCCTTTTGTTCCTCAGGAAAACATGGGTCAACATCTCATAAATGATGGATCAGTGTAAGTTAAACATTCAAACTAATTTACAATAGTGAATAGTCTACCCAATAAATACTTTGTCTTGTTAATTAGTAAAAAATTAAGACTAAATAAGTAAACTGGTTGAAATATGTATTATATACTGTGTATTTATCTAAATAGTTGTAAACAAAAAAGTCATTCATCATAAGAATATATGCAGAATCATTATTCAACACTAGATTTTTTAGTGAATTCATATAAAATAAAAAAATGTAATGTCTAAAAATCATATTACTAATATTAAATATATATATACATAAAGTGAATTTGCATTAAAGAGAAATATTCCAATTGCAGCTCAGAAGAAAGTGAATCAGAACAAGAAGATTCTTCAACAGAATTTAGCCAAGAAAACCATTTGACAAACAATATACGATCTAGAAAAAAACAAGAAAAGGGTGTTAAAAAGAAAAAAAAAAACAAAAAAAAAAAAACTTCTAAACAAACTTCAAAACAAACTTCTAAACCAACTTCTAAACCAACTTCAAAACAAACTTCAAAACAAACTTCAAAACCAACTTCTAAACCAACTTCTAAACAAACTTCTAAACCAACTTCTAAACCAACTTCTAAACAAACTTCTAAACAAACTTCTAAAAAAACTTCTAAAAAAGCTTCTAAAAAAACCAGTAATCCATCGCTGTATAAAACAGAAAAAAAGAAAAAGCCAGATGGTCCAAGCAAATTGGAAAATAACAAGGAAAAAAAAACTGGTAGGTGCCCAAAGACGTGCGAATCTCCGACACCAGATTCAATAGCAGACTGTACAGCTTTTGGATGCAACCCAGATGGTCCTTCAAAAGATGAAATAATGCCGCAGCCTGAGAATAACCAGGTTGAAAATATAACACTAGGTGAGTGCCCTGAGACCTGCGAATCTCCGACACGTGATTCAATAGCAAACTTATGTACGGTATTTTGTTGCAAGCCGGATGGTATTGCGAACGAGGCAATCAATCTGGAATGCTCAAGAAATCAGGTTATAACACCAGTACAATGCCCTGAAACATGTAAATATCCAGAAGATGATGAAATAGGAGAATTATGTATAGCTTTTGGATGCAACCCAGATGGTCCTTCAAAAGATGAAATAATGCCGCAGCCTGAGAATAACCAGGTTGAAAATATAACACTAGGTGAGTGCCCTGAGACCTGCGAATCTCCGACACGTGATTCAATAGCAAACTTATGTACGGTATTTTGTTGCAAGCCGGATGGTATTGCGAACGAGGCAATCAATCTGGAATGCTCAAGAAATCAGGTTATAACACCAGTACAATGCCCTGAAACATGTAAATATCCAGAAGATGATGAAATAGGAGAATTATGTATAGCTTTTGGATGCAACCCAGATGGTCCTTCAAAAGATGAAATAATGCCGCAGCCTGAGAATAACCAGGTTGAAAATATAACATTAGGTGAGTGCCCTGAGACCTGCGAATCTCCGACACGTGATTCAATAGCAAACTTATGTACGGTATTTTGTTGCAAGCCGGATGGTATTGCGAACGAGGCAATCAATCTGGAATGCTCAAGAAATCAGGTTATAACACCAGTACAATGCCCTGAAACATGTAAATATCCAGAAGATGATGAAATAGGAGAATTATGTATAGCTTTTGGATGCAACCCAGATGGTCCTTCAAAAGATGAAATAATGCCGCAGCCTGAGAATAACCAGGTTGAAAATATAACATTAGGTGAGTGCCCTGAGACCTGCGAATCTCCGACACGTGATTCAATAGCAAACTTATGTACGGTATTTTGTTGCAAGCCGGATGGTATTGCGAACGAGGCAATCAATCTGGAATGCTCAAGAAATCAGGTTATAACACCAGTACAATGCCCTGAAACATGTAAATATCCAGAAGATGATGAAATAGGAGAATTATGTATAGCTTTTGGATGCAACCCAGATGGTCCTTCAAAAGATGAAATAATGCCGCAGCCTGAGAATAACCAGGTTGAAAATATAACACTAGGTGAGTGCCCTGAGACCTGCGAATCTCCGACACGTGATTCAATAGCAAACTTATGTACGGTATTTTGTTGCAAGCCGGATGGTATTGCGAACGAGGCAATCAATCTGGAATGCTCAAGAAATCAGGTTATAACACCAGTACAATGCCCTGAAACATGTAAATATCCAGAAGATGATGAAATAGGAGAATTATGTATAGCTTTTGGATGCAACCCAGATGGTCCTTCAAAAGATGAAATAATGCCGCAGCCTGAGAATAACCAGGTTGAAAATATAACACTAGGTGAGTGCCCTGAGACCTGCGAATCTCCGACAAGTGATTCAATAGCAAACTTATGTACGGTATTTTGTTGCAAGCCGGATGGTATTGCGAACGAGGCAATCAATCTGGAATGCTCAAGAAATCAGGTTATAACACCAGTACAATGCCCTGAATCATGTAAATATCCAGAAGATGATGAAATAGGAGAATTATGTATAGCTTTTGGATGCAACCCAGATGGTCCTTCAAAAGATGAAATAATGCCGCAGCCTGAGAATAACCAGGTTGAAAATATAACACTAGGTGAGTGTCCTGAGACCTGCGAATCTCCGACACGTGATTCAATAGCAAACTTATGTACGGTATTTTGTTGCAAGCCGGATGGTATTGCGAACGAGGCAATCAATCTGGAATGCTCAAGAAATCAGGTTATAACACCAGTACAATGCCCTGAAACATGTAAATATCCAGAAGATGATGAAATAGGAGAATTATGTATAGCTTTTGGATGCAACCCAGATGGTCCTTCAAAAGATGAAATAATGCCGCAGCCTGAGAATAACCAGGTTGAAAATATAACACTAGGTGAGTGCCCTGAGACCTGCGAATCTCCGACACGTGATTCAATAGCAAACTTATGTACGGTATTTTGTTGCAAGCCGGATGGTATTGCGAACGAGGCAATCAATCTGGAATGCTCAAGAAATCAGGTTATAACACCAGTACAATGCCCTGAAACATGTAAATATCCAGAAGATGATGAAATAGGAGAATTATGTATAGCTTTTGGATGCAACCCAGATGGTCCTTCAAAAGATGAAATAATGCCGCAGCCTGAGAATAACCAGGTTGAAAATATAACACTAGGTGAGTGCCCTGAGACCTGCGAATCTCCGACACGTGATTCAATAGCAAACTTATGTACGGTATTTTGTTGCAAGCCGGATGGTATTGCGAACGAGGCAATCAATCTGGAATGCTCAAGAAATCAGGTTATAACACCAGTACAATGCCCTGAAACATGTAAATATCCAGAAGATGATGAAATAGGAGAATTATGTATAGCTTTTGGATGCAACCCAGATGGTCCTTCAAAAGATGAAATAGTGCCGCAGCCTGAGAATAACCAGGTTGAAAATATAACACTAGGTGAGTGCCCTGAGACCTGCGAATCTCCGACACGTGATTCAATAGCAAACTTATGTACGGTATTTTGTTGCAAGCCGGATGGTATTGCGAACGAGGCAATCAATCTGGAATGCTCAAGAAATCAGGTTATAACACCAGTACAATGCCCTGAAACATGTAAATATCCAGAAGATGATGAAATAGGAGAATTATGTATAGCTTTTGGATGCAACCCAGATGGTCCTTCAAAAGATGAAATAATGCCGCAGCCTGAGAATAACCAGGTTGAAAATATAACACTAGGTGAGTGCCCTGAGACCTGCGAATCTCCGACACGTGATTCAATAGCAAACTTATGTACGGTATTTTGTTGCAAGCCGGATGGTATTGCGAACGAGGCAATCAATCTGGAATGCTCAAGAAATCAGGTTATAACACCAGTACAATGCCCTGAAACATGTAAATATCCAGAAGATGATGAAATAGGAGAATTATGTATAGCTTTTGGATGCAACCCAGATGGTCCTTCAAAAGATGAAATAATGCCGCAGCCTGAGAATAACCAGGTTGAAAATATAACACTAGGTGAGTGCCCTGAGACCTGCGAATCTCCGACACGTGATTCAATAGCAAACTTATGTACGGTATTTTGTTGCAAGCCGGATGGTATTGCGAACGAGGCAATCAATCTGGAATGCTCAAGAAATCAGGTTATAACACCAGTACAATGCCCTGAAACATGTAAATATCCAGAAGATGATGAAATAGGAGAATTATGTATAGCTTTTGGATGCAACCCAGATGGTCCTTCAAAAGATGAAATAATGCCGCAGCCTGAGAATAACCAGGTTGAAAATATAACACTAGGTGAGTGCCCTGAGACCTGCGAATCTCCGACACGTGATTCAATAGCAAACTTATGTACGGTATTTTGTTGCAAGCCGGATGGTATTGCGAACGAGGCAATCAATCTGGAATGCTCAAGAAATCAGGTTATAACACCAGTACAATGCCCTGAAACATGTAAATATCCAGAAGATGATGAAATAGGAGAATTATGTATAGCTTTTGGATGCAACCCAGATGGTCCTTCAAAAGATGAAATAATGCCGCAGCCTGAGAATAACCAGGTTGAAAATATAACACTAGGTGAGTGCCCTGAGACCTGCGAATCTCCGACACGTGATTCAATAGCAAACTTATGTACGGTATTTTGTTGCAAGCCGGATGGTATTGCGAACGAGGCAATCAATCTGGAATGCTCAAGAAATCAGGTTATAACACCAGTACAATGCCCTGAAACATGTAAATATCCAGAAGATGATGAAATAGGAGAATTATGTATAGCTTTTGGATGCAACCCAGATGGTCCTTCAAAAGATGAAATAATGCCGCAGCCTGAGAATAACCAGGTTGAAAATATAACACTAGGTGAGTGCCCTGAGACCTGCGAATCTCCGACACGTGATTCAATAGCAAACTTATGTACGGTATTTTGTTGCAAGCCGGATGGTATTGCGAACGAGGCAATCAATCTGGAATGCTCAAGAAATCAGGTTATAACACCAGTACAATGCCCTGAAACATGTAAATATCCAGAAGATGATGAAATAGGAGAATTATGTATAGCTTTTGGATGCAACCCAGATGGTCCTTCAAAAGATGAAATAATGCCGCAGCCTGAGAATAACCAGGTTGAAAATATAACACTAGGTGAGTGCCCTGAGACCTGCGAATCTCCGACAAGTGATTCAATAGCAAACTTATGTACGGTATTTTGTTGCAAGCCGGATGGTATTGCGAACGAGGCAATCAATCTGGAATGCTCAAGAAATCAGGTTATAACACCAGTACAATGCCCTGAAACATGTAAATATCCAGAAGATGATGAAATAGGAGAATTATGTATAGCTTTTGGATGCAACCCAGATGGTCCTTCAAAAGATGAAATAATGCCGCAGCCTGAGAATAACCAGGTTGAAAATATAACACTAGGTGAGTGCCCTGAGACCTGCGAATCTCCGACACGTGATTCAATAGCAAACTTATGTACGGTATTTTGTTGCAAGCCGGATGGTATTGCGAACGAGGCAATCAATCTGGAATGCTCAAGAAATCAGGTTATAACACCAGTACAATGCCCTGAAACATGTAAATATCCAGAAGATGATGAAATAGGAGAATTATGTATAGCTTTTGGATGCAACCCAGATGGTCCTTCAAAAGATGAAATAATGCCGCAGCCTGAGAATAACCAGGTTGAAAATATAACACTAGGTGAGTGTCCTGAGACCTGCGAATCTCCGACAAGTGATTCAATAGCAAACTTATGTACGGTATTTTGTTGCAAGCCGGATGGTATTGCGAACGAGGCAATCAATCTGGAATGCTCAAGAAATCAGGTTATAACACCAGTACAATGCCCTGAAACATGTAAATATCCAGAAGATGATGAAATAGGAGAATTATGTATAGCTTTTGGATGCAACCCAGATGGTCCTTCAAAAGATGAAATAATGCCGCAGCCTGAGAATAACCAGGTTGAAAATATAACATTAGGTGAGTGCCCTGAGACCTGCGAATCTCCGACACGTGATTCAATAGCAAACTTATGTACGGTATTTTGTTGCAAGCCGGATGGTATTGCGAACGAGGCAATCAATCTGGAATGCTCAAGAAATCAGGTTATAACACCAGTACAATGCCCTGAAACATGTAAATATCCAGAAGATGATGAAATAGGAGAATTATGTATAGCTTTTGGATGCAACCCAGATGGTCCTTCAAAAGATGAAATAGTGCCGCAGCCTGTGAATTACCAGGTTGAAAATATAACACTAGGTGAGTGCCCTGAGACCTGCGAATCTCCGACAAGTGATTCAATAGCAAACTTATGTACGGTATTTTGTTGCAAGCCGGATGGTATTGCGAACGAGGCAATCAATCTGGAATGCTCAAGAAATCAGGTTATAACACCAGTACAATGCCCTGAAACATGTAAATATCCAGAAGATGATGAAATAGGAGAATTATGTATAGCTTTTGGATGCAACCCAGATGGTCCTTCAAAAGATGAAATAATGCCGCAGCCTGAGAATAACCAGGTTGAAAATATAACACTAGGTGAGTGCCCTGAGACCTGCGAATCTCCGACAAGTGATTCAATAGCAAACTTATGTACGGTATTTTGTTGCAAGCCGGATGGTATTGCGAACGAGGCAATCAATCTGGAATGCTCAAGAAATCAGGTTATAACACCAGTACAATGCCCTGAAACATGTAAATATCCAGAAGATGATGAAATAGGAGAATTATGTATAGCTTTTGGATGCAACCCAGATGGTCCTTCAAAAGATGAAATAGTGCCGCAGCCTGTGAATTACCAGGTTGAAAATATAACACTAGGTGAGTGTCCTGAGACCTGCGAATCTCCGACAAGTGATTCAATAGCAAACTTATGTACGGTATTTTGTTGCAAGCCGGATGGTATTGCGAACGAGGCAATCAATCTGGAATGCTCAAGAAATCAGGTTATAACACCAGTACAATGCCCTGAAACATGTAAATATCCAGAAGATGATGAAATAGGAGAATTATGTATAGCTTTTGGATGCAACCCAGATGGTCCTTCAAAAGATGAAATAATGCCGCAGCCTGAGAATAACCAGGTTGAAAATATAACATTAGGTGAGTGCCCTGAGACCTGCGAATCTCCGACACGTGATTCAATAGCAAACTTATGTACGGTATTTTGTTGCAAGCCGGATGGTATTGCGAACGAGGCAATCAATCTGGAATGCTCAAGAAATCAGGTTATAACACCAGTACAATGCCCTGAAACATGTAAATATCCAGAAGATGATGAAATAGGAGAATTATGTATAGCTTTTGGATGCAACCCAGATGGTCCTTCAAAAGATGAAATAGTGCCGCAGCCTGTGAATTACCAGGTTGAAAATATAACACTAGGTGAGTGCCCTGAGACCTGCGAATCTCCGACAAGTGATTCAATAGCAAACTTATGTACGGTATTTTGTTGCAAGCCGGATGGTATTGCGAACGAGGCAATCAATCTGGAATGCTCAAGAAATCAGGTTATAACACCAGTACAATGCCCTGAAACATGTAAATATCCAGAAGATGATGAAATAGGAGAATTATGTATAGCTTTTGGATGCAACCCAGATGGTCCTTCAAAAGATGAAATAATGCCGCAGCCTGAGAATAACCAGGTTGAAAATATAACACTAGGTGAGTGCCCTGAGACCTGCGAATCTCCGACACGTGATTCAATAGCAAACTTATGTACGGTATTTTGTTGCAAGCCGGATGGTATTGCGAACGAGGCAATCAATCTGGAATGCTCAAGAAATCAGGTTATAACACCAGTACAATGCCCTGAAACATGTAAATATCCAGAAGATGATGAAATAGGAGAATTATGTATAGATTTTGGATGCAACCCAGATGGTCCTTCAAAAGATGAAATAATGCCGCAGCCTGAGAATAACCAGGTTGAAAATATAACATTAGGTGAGTGCCCTGAGACCTGCGAATCTCCGACACGTGATTCAATAGCAAACTTATGTACGGTATTTTGTTGCAAGCCGGATGGTATTGCGAACGAGGCAATCAATCTGGAATGCTCAAGAAATCAGGTTATAACACCAGTACAATGCCCTGAAACATGTAAATATCCAGAAGATGATGAAATAGGAGAATTATGTATAGCTTTTGGATGCAACCCAGATGGTCCTTCAAAAGATGAAATAGTGCCGCAGCCTGTGAATTACCAGGTTGAAAATATAACACTAGGTGAGTGCCCTGAGACCTGCGAATCTCCGACAAGTGATTCAATAGCAAACTTATGTACGGTATTTTGTTGCAAGCCGGATGGTATTGCGAACGAGGCAATCAATCTGGAATGCTCAAGAAATCAGGTTATAACACCAGTACAATGCCCTGAAACATGTAAATATCCAGAAGATGATGAAATAGGAGAATTATGTATAGCTTTTGGATGCAACCCAGATGGTCCTTCAAAAGATGAAATAATGCCGCAGCCTGAGAATAACCAGGTTGAAAATATAACATTAGGTGAGTGCCCTGAGACCTGCGAATCTCCGACACGTGATTCAATAGCAAACTTATGTACGGTATTTTGTTGCAAGCCGGATGGTATTGCGAACGAGGCAATCAATCTGGAATGCTCAAGAAATCAGGTTATAACACCAGTACAATGCCCTGAAACATGTAAATATCCAGAAGATGATGAAATAGGAGAATTATGTATAGCTTTTGGATGCAACCCAGATGGTCCTTCAAAAGATGAAATAATGCCGCAGCCTGAGAATAACCAGGTTGAAAATATAACACTAGGTGAGTGCCCTGAGACCTGCGAATCTCCGACACGTGATTCAATAGCAAACTTATGTACGGTATTTTGTTGCAAGCCGGATGGTATTGCGAACGAGGCAATCAATCTGGAATGCTCAAGAAATCAGGTTATAACACCAGTACAATGCCCTGAAACATGTAAATATCCAGAAGATGATGAAATAGGAGAATTATGTATAGCTTTTGGATGCAACCCAGATGGTCCTTCAAAAGATGAAATAATGCCGCAGCCTGAGAATAACCAGGTTGAAAATATAACACTAGGTGAGTGCCCTGAGACCTGCGAATCTCCGACACGTGATTCAATAGCAAACTTATGTACGGTATTTTGTTGCAAGCCGGATGGTATTGCGAACGAGGCAATCAATCTGGAATGCTCAAGAAATCAGGTTATAACACCAGTACAATGCCCTGAAACATGTAAATATCCAGAAGATGATGAAATAGGAGAATTATGTATAGATTTTGGATGCAACCCAGATGGTCCTTCAAAAGATGAAATAATGCCGCAGCCTGAGAATAACCAGGTTGAAAATATAACACTAGGTGAGTGCCCTGAGACCTGCGAATCTCCGACACGTGATTCAATAGCAAACTTATGTACGGTATTTTGTTGCAAGCCGGATGGTATTGCGAACGAGGCAATCAATCTGGAATGCTCAAGAAATCAGGTTATAACACCAGTACAATGCCCTGAAACATGTAAATATCCAGAAGATGATGAAATAGGAGAATTATGTATAGCTTTTGGATGCAATCCAGAAGGAAAGGCCGAAACAAAGCCAATAATTCCTGAAAATCTAGTTATTAGGCCAGGAATATGCCCTCCATCCTGTAAATCACCAAAGACTGATTCAATTGCAACACATTGTAAAAAATATGGTTGCAGCCCAGATAGTCCTTCAAAAGGTAGAATAATACCGCAGACTAAGAAAAACCAGATTAAACATATAACACTACGTGAATGCCCTAAAACGTGCAAATATCCAACACATGCTTCAATAACAACCTTCTGTACAGCATTTGGTTGCGAGCCGGAGAGTCCAACGAAGGTGGGAAATAATCAGAAAATATTAAATAATTTGGTAATAAGAGTAAGAGAATGCCCTAAATCGTGCAAAACTCCAACACATGCTTCAATAACAACCTTCTGTACAGCATTTGGTTGCGAGCCGGATAGCACAACGAACGTGGGAAATAATCAGAAAATATTAAATAATTTGGTAATAAGAGTAAGTGAATGCCCTAAGACTTGCAATTTTCCGAAACTTGAAATAATAATTTTCTTATGTTTAAGATTGGGTTGCTTGACAAAAAATGTTATTGGAGATGAAGCAAAGGCAATAGGTCCTGGAAAGGAAACCCTTTGGGCAAGAGTATGCCCACCATCCTGCAAATCACCGAGGTTTGATTCAATAGCGAAACTTTGTAAATTATACGGTTGCTATCCAGATACTTCGCTAGTAGGAAATAATGGAGAAATTTCAAATAATAAGGTAATTAAATTAGATCAATGCCCTACGTCATGCAAATCTCCGACAAGCGATTTAATAGCAAACTTGTGTATAGCATTTGGGTGTATGCCATATGGTTCTTTAAAGGAAGAAATCAACCCAGAAAGTTCGAAAAAGCAGGTTATAAAACCAGGAGAATGCCCTAAATCGTGTACATATCCTAAAAATGATAAAATAGTAGAAATATGCATAGCATTGGGATGTAATCCAGACGATATTACTCAAGAAAAAACTAAGCTAACAATTCCTGAAAATCTGGTTCTTAGATCAGGCGTATGCCCACCATCCTGTAAATCACCGAGGCTTGCTTCAATAGCGAAATTTTGTAAATCTTACGGTTGCAATCCGGATGCTCCTACGCAAGTAGGAAATAACCGAGATATTTCAAATAATAAGGTTATTAAATCAGATCAATGCCCTACGCCATGCCAATCTCCGACACGCGATTTAGTAGCAAACTTATGTATAACATTTGGGTGTATGCCATATGGTTCTTTAAAGGAAGAAATCAACCCAGAAAGTTCGAAAAAGCAGGCTATAAAAACAGGAGAATGCCCTAAATCGTGTAGATATCCAGAAGATGATGAAATAGCAAAATTATGTATAGCATTTGGATGTAATCCAGACGATATTACTCAAGAAAAAACTAAGCTGACAATTCCTGAAAATCTGGTTCTTAGATCAGGCGTATGCCCACCATCTTGTAAATCACCGAGGCTCGCTTCAATAGCGAAATTTTGTAAATCTTACGGTTGCAATCCGGATGCTCCTACGCAAGTAGGAAATAACCGAGATATTTCAAATAATAAGGTAATTAAATCAGATCAATGCCCTACGCCATGCCAATCTCCGACACGCGATTTAGTAGCAAACTTATGTATAACATTTGGGTGTATGCCATATGGTTCTTTAAAGGAAGAAATCAACCCACAAAGTTCGGAAAAGCAGGCTATAAAAACAGGAGAATGCCCTAAATCGTGTAGATATCCAGAAGATGATGAAATAGCAAAATTATGTATAGAATTTGAATGCAATCCAGACGCTATTACTCAAGAAAAAACTAAGCTGACGATTCCTAAAAATCTGGTTCTTAGATCAGGCGTTTGTCCACCATCCTGTAAATCACCGAGGCTTGCTTCAATAGCGAAATTTTGTAAATCTTACGGTTGCAATCCGGATGCTCCTACGCAAGTAGGAAATAACCGAGAAATTTCAAATAATAAGGTATTTAAATTAGATCAATGCCCTACGCCATGCCAATCTCCGACACGCGATTTAGTAGCAAACTTATGTATAACATTTGGGTGTATGCCATATGGTTCTTTAAAGGAAGAAATCAACCCAGAAAGTTCGAAAAAGCAGGCTATAAAAACAGGAGAATGCCCTAAATCGTGTAGATATCCAGAAGATGATGAAATAGCAAAATTATGTATAGCATTTGGATGCAATCCAGACGATATTACTCAAGAAAAAACTAAGCTGACAATTCCTGAAAATCTGGTTCTTAGATCAGGCGTATGCCCACCATCTTGTAAATCACCGAGGCTCGCTTCAATAGCGAAATTTTGTAAATCTTACGGTTGCAATCCGGATGCTCCTACGCAAGTAGGGAATAACCGAGAAATTTCAAATAATAAGGTAATTAAATCAGATCAATGCCCTACGCCATGCCAATCTCCGACACGCGATTTTGTAGCAAACTTATGTATAACATTTGGGTGTATGCCATATGGTTCTTTAATGGAAGAAATCAATCCAGAAAGGTCAAAAAAGCAGGCTATAAAAACAGGAGAATGCCCTAAATCGTGTAGATATCCAGAAGATGATGAAATAGCAAAATTATGTATAGAATTTGAATGCAATCCAGACGCTATTACTCAAGAAAAAACTAAGCTGACGATTCCTAAAAATCTGGTTCTTAGATCAGGCGTTTGTCCACCATCCTGTAAATCACCGAGGCTTGCTTCAATAGCGAAATTTTGTAAATCTTACGGTTGCAATCCGGATGCTCCTACGCAAGTAGGAAATAACCGAGAAATTTCAAATAATAAGGTATTTAAATTAGATCAATGCCCTACGTCATGCGAATCTCCGACAAGCGATTTAGTAGCAAACTTATGTACAGCATTTGGTTGTATTGCGCCACGTGCTTCTTCAAAGGAAGTAATAAATCCGGAAAGTTCAAAAAAGCATGTTATTAAACCAGGAGAATGCCCTAAATCGTGTAGAAATCCAGAAGATGATGAAATAGCAAAAATATGTATAGAATTTGAATGCAATCCAGACGATATTACTCAAGAAAAAACTAAGCTGACAATTCCTGAAAATCTGGTTCTTAGATCAGGCGTTTGTCCACCATCCTGTAAATCACCGAGGCTTGATTCAATAGCGAAATTTTGTAAATCATACGGTTGCTATTCGGATGCTTCTTTGCTAGTAAGAAATAATCCCGTAATTTGAAATAAAAACTTAATAATATCAGGTGAATGCCCTACGTCATCCGAATCTTCGACACGCGGTTTAATAGCCAACTTAGGTATAGCATTTGTATGCCTTAAATCGTGTACATATCCTGAAGATCAGAATTATGTATAGCATTTGGATGCAACCAAGACGATATTAACGAAGCAAAAGCTAAGCCAATAATTCCTGAAAATCTTGTTCTTCGATCATGAGTATATCCTCCATCATGTAAATGACAGAGGCTTAATTCAATAGCCAAATTTTTTAAAGCATATGTGGTTGCAAAACGGATAGTCCTAAGGAAGAAGGAAATAATCCTGAAATTTTAAATAAAAAAGTTACTAAACCTGCAGATTTCCTTAAACCGTATAGATATGAAGGAGATAATTTATTTGATACATAGGAAATAATGATACAATGCTAATCAGATGCAAAGAGAGAAATTTTGTTCTATAAAGCCTGGAAATTTGGCAAGTCTATTGTTTGTATCTAGGTAGTAGAAAATCGTAAATGGGAAAACTCTTAAGTTCGCAGAAAGTTTTAAGTTTACAATAGAATAATTAATTAATTAAGAAAATTCTTTTACGCCATTAGACCTATCAAAGTTATTAATATTTTGGTATGTTTATATATATTGATATTAATTTAAAAATCTCAATGTATCTTGTCATAAAATTAACAAATTAAATAATGAAGTAAAAGTCGTATACTGATTTTTTTCTTTATTTCTTTTATATTTTCCTACACACAGCAGGTTATTAGAAATCCTTCAAATGTCTTAACCGAAATACTTGCTGGTTGTAAATCCTAACCATTACTCAATAGGAATAATTATTAATCTTCGAAAGACAATAAAGACTAGACGAAAATATATAAAATGTTATCCTTCAATAACGTATTATATTTTTTCGATTCGGGAGGAAGTAAGCTTTCTTGTCTTGCGTCTTTGCAGCGGCCATTTCAACTTCTTCCTGTTACACCATCCTCCTAAAAGGATCAAACACCGTTCTGCGCCTTGCTTGAGTTGAGGAAGTTTATTCAGTAAAGTCAGGACCACCTTGAACATTGGATGAAACGGTGAAATTAGGAGCGCGAAACTCCTTAACTGTTTCGAAAAATTCATTGCTTTATTAAAAATATTTGTTTGATCAACAATTACATAATGTAACATCGATATCAAATTTAAAAATTTTCTGATGTTGTTTTGGCGCACAAATAAATTTTATTTTAACAACTAACCCATTTGTGCCTAGTGGATCGTTAACGACCCAAGATGTAAAAAAAAAACTGCAAATTATTAGACAATGGTTTATTATTTCCATTTAGTAATATTTCAAAAATATCTATTAAGTCCAAGTAAAAAAAATTAAGCAGTAGGCACCAAAGGAAAAGAAATTTGAAGCTTGTCCCAAGATGATCGCCGTGAAAGTGCCGATCTGGGAGTGTTAATTTAAAAAACTGTGTCAATGCAAGTAGGCTGTGATGGTTAGGACATGCAATTAGAGGGTAAAATGATACAGAGGAAATATTTGATGTGCACATTAGTAGGAAAAAAAAAAAGGAAAGACTAAGGAAGCTAAAGGAAGTGCAGAAATAATCCAAGGAAGGATAAAGCAGAGAGATATGAGGAATTCAGAAGCCCAATAGATCAGTCAGAGACCTAGAGCCACGATGACAAAGCCGCGCCGGAGAGTAAATTTTATTTTTAAAATTAAAAATTTAGATTCTTTCATTTGTTAAAAAACATAAATTTCTGATCTATTTTGTAACATTGAAAAACATAATTTATATTCGTATACTTACTTAAAACATTATAAGTGCAGTAGTTCCACTAAATTGTTCCTAATACTTGTATCCTGATCATGCGAGGAGCATTCTATCAGAAGTCAATGTAGCTACTTAACGATAATTTTCAGGAAAAAAACGTGTTGTATGCTGAACTGTACTATTTTTTTCCAAATGGTGATAGATCCATATTGCTAATTCCGAGTTACTAATATTCACCAAATTTTCATGATTTTATTTTTTGACTACTTTGAGTAATTTAGATGAATATACAGAGTGTGCTAACTTTTGATCGTAAATTTTTCTAATTTTAGATTAAAGTGCTCAAATGTGACATCGGCAACCAAAACCTGATTTCTTAAAATATATTTGAATGCGAGTTTCTTCTTATACCACGGAGGAGTTGTCTACTAACGAATCTTTCGGTTCGAGATAAAATAACGAATCAAACCTTACAAAATAATTATGCTACCTGCCTCTGTGGATTTGAAGGGAATTACATTGGAACACATGGGCAAAATTATTTATTTTTGGGTAAGTGAAGTTTTTAAATAAGTTTTATCAAGCAACCAGGCTGTGGATGAATCAACTTTTGAAAGAAAATGTGAAAAAATGACTGTGGACAAATTTTATGTACTCTACTGCTCAGTTTTGATTGACAAGAATGATTTTAAACCCCTATTTGACATTATTCAATTCAAAACGAGATCTTTTTATAATTTAACATGGTTTTTGGTAAAAAATAATAGGTTAAATTAGATAACAAAAATATAATATCTACCTAAGTAAAAAAAATATCACTTTTAAATACTAATACAATCATTATTCCATTTGAAACGAGATATTTTTATTCTTCTAGTTGTTTATTTCGCTTTCGGTGTCATCTAAATAATTTTGTAAAATATTTTTAAAATAGCAAATAGGCCACCAAGATATAACTTTTTCATATTTAGCCCGATGCACAGTAGGGAAAATGATTAAATTAGACGAGCAAAAGCCGAAAAATCAATGCAGAAATGCATTTTATACAATGTTATAAAAATTTACATTAACATTTGATAAAATTATTATATAAAAATATCTGATGTGGGCAACACATGACTTCCTTGTACGCCTATTAAATTATAAATCCGTGGCTCAAAAAGTGATCCTGCAATTACTAATTGTTTACTAGTTTCCGAAGATTGCAGTAAAAACGACACTCGGCGTCGCGACATCCATCTATTGACACACACACACACACACACACACGCCACTGGAGGTCTCATTCCGTTATTATATGTCGTTTTCCTTCAGTAGATAACTAGTTTCCAAGATATTTCTTCATGTTCCATGACAACAATAAAACTGTCAATATCACTTGATAAAGCATTGGAAATGGACAGTTTCGACATTTTAAGCGGAAAATCCCACTTAACTAATATCTTATTCTTATGATGAAGACTTGTTGATCTCACAAATGGGGAGGAAAACTAGTATTTTAGACTCAACTTTAACACTTAAAACAAGTAATAAAAATGTTAAATTGGATTGGAAACCAAATAGCGTTTGTAACCTTTATTACCGAAACATATGATTTCTCTTTTAATTTAAATACTAGTATACCCGAGCGAGAACTCTCGCATTAGATATCAATCCTTCTTCTAATCCCTAATACATAAGAAGTAGGACAACATATTTATTTGTATAAACAATATTATATTACCAAAAAAGTTTATTTATCACACATACTTGGTGAAGCTACATAGTTTGTAATGACTATGTTGAAGTTACAGTTCATATTTATAAGTAATTAGCTTACCCCACTGGAAAACATTTCTTCAATTTAACAGTTAGGCAATTAGATTACCATTTTCAATGTGTAGTATTCATACATAGCAGTGCCCTTTAGAGTTGGATATGGGAGACAGTATATAATTTCTCACTCATTAAAAGTTTTTCTAAACAGACTCAAATTGATATAATGTTGCCATGACAACGGCACGTACACAAGATGGCATAGGATCCGTGCGGAGCTATATCGTGCGTTATCTCGAAAACGGTAGGTTTTTAAGCTTAAAAACGCTGGACCAATACGCTCCATAGGAGCGTATATGATCTTGATGCCCGCGTCAAAATCTTTAAAACCCAACTTATCCCGTCTCGATCCGCCGACTCTCAGTCGTCAAATCTTTGAAACCTCCCAGTTTTTTTATCTCTTTTATTTAAGCCCTTGTAAGATTTTAAGAAACAAAATTGGAATTCGTCACATCTCCGTGAAATTCTCTTTCTTTTAATAGCTCACTCGTCAAAATCCATCGCTCCTGAGAGTCGGAAAAGGGATCTATACTACCGTAATAATATATAGTAGTGACTAGTATACCCGAGCGAGAACTCTCGCATTAAATATCAATGCTTATGCTAATCCCTAATACATTCGAGGTATAAGCGATATTAGGGAAACAATATAATATTACCAAAAAAGTTTATTTAACACACACATTTGGTGAAGCTACTTAGCTTGTAATAACTATGTTGAAGTTACAGTTCATTCTTAATAAGTAGTTAGCTTACCCCACTGGAAAATATCTCTTCAATTTAGCCGTTAGGCAATTAGATTCAGTTATACGATTTTCTATATGTAGTATTCATACTTAACAGTGCCCTTTAGGATTTGGACATGGGAATCAGTATATAATATCCCACTCATTAAAAGTTTTTGTAAACAGACAAAAATTGATATAAAGTTGCCATGACAACGACACGTACACAAGATGGCATGAGGCCCGTGGGGGCCTATAGCGTGCGTTATCTCGAAAACGGTAGGTTTTTAAGCTTTAAAACGCTGGACCAATACGCTCCATAGGAGCGTATATGATCTTGATGCCCGCGTAAAAATCGGTAAAACCCAACCTATCCCGTCTCGATCCGTTGACTCTCAGTCGTCAAATTTGTGAAACCTTCCAGTTTTTTCATCACTTTTATTTAAGCCCCTGTAAGATTTTAAGAAACAAAATCAGGATTCGTCACTTCTCCGTGAAATTCTATTTCTTTTGATATCTCACCCGTCAAAATCCATCGCTCCTGAGAGCCGGAAAAGGGATCTATACTACCGTAATTATATATAGTAGTGATAATTTTTGATGTAAGCTTATTATGACCTTCAAGTAAATTACCCTTTTCCGATCACGAATCTTAACCAAAATCTAGTAAATACATTTATATCGATATAAAAGTCCTATTTACCAAATTTGAAATGTTTTACATCATATTTTAATATAATTTTTGATGAAAGTCTAATATGACCTTCAAGTAAAGTACCGCTTCCGGTTTTCCAATTTAGACCAAAATCTAGTATGTTATTTAAATCAATATATAAATTATAAATACTAAATTTGAGAAGTTTTGTATAGTATTTTAATATAATTTTTGATGGAAATCAATTATGACCTTCAAGTAAAGTACCCCTTCCGGTTTTCCAATTTAGACCAAAATCTAGTATGTTATTTAAATCAATATATAAATTATAAATACTAAATTTGAGAAGTTTTGTATAGTATTTTAATATAATTTTTGATGGAAATCAATTATGACCTTCAAGTAAAGTACCCCTTCCGGTTTTCCAATTTAGACCAAAATCTAGTATGTTATTTAAATCAATATATAAATTATAAATACTAAATTTGAGAAGTTTTGCATAGTATTTTAATCTAATTTTTGATAAAAATCAATTATGACCTTCATGTAAAGTACCACTTCCGGTGATCAAGCAGTGACCAAAAAGGGAGGTTCACAACTAGATTTTACAATCGTATTATATTAAATTTCTTTTGGCGGAGAAACTGGAATGTAGTTTACTTGTTTTTGATGATTTTCCTTTAAGCTTTTAACCACGTAACTTTTCATCCAAATTGCGGAAACGTAGAACGATATGTGAGTCGTTTCACTAACTTTGGTCAATTCACGTCTTTGCAAAATTTTCACTCTTAGACGACGGATTATTAAAAATATTTAAATCATAATAAAATCTGCCTATTTTATGCTAGATATTCAATTATCTTTTGTCATTAATAAGTCATCAGAAGTGAATGAAAAAAAAATTGTCTTTGCATTTTTTTCTGTCTTTTGTAATGTCTCCACTCTCGGGTGCTCCTCTTTATGGTTATCTGCAAACCTTACCTCCAGACTGAAAAAGCTGGTTGCTAGGTTATTTTTAGTGCAAACCCTACTTACTAACTTATTGTGTAGGAGTTCTGAATCTAAATCTATAAAAATTCAGTGTAGACAGTGCATTTCTTAGGTCTTCAAGTGTGGACCTCAGTCCTTTGCCGAAACTTAAACTTGGCGACAAGAAGGTACTTGTATTAATTCTTTGATTATGTTCGTATTGGTATCACTGTTAGTTCCCGCCAAAGGAGACATAACCTTCAATGTTTCTAGAAAAACTTCCCAGTATTGTGCAAGATACGTGTTTGTCTTTACGTGAATACATCACTTCATTTTCTCAGTCCTTTTCTTGTTCTGGAATTTCAGAAGAAGGTAAGTACACTTAGATTTTTAAACATATTTCGTTGCTTAACAATTGCATGTTTTCACATAGAAATTTTTTTTTTTTTTATATTGATGATGTATTATTTTCTAAAAATACGCTGTTCTCAGTCCTTTGTGCCTCAGTCCTTTGCTTCAATAACTTCAGTAATTGTAAAATTGAGAATCTCCTATTTAAATCTTATTTTATTTATTTATTTTTTTGAGGGGGAGATGGGATTTTAAACTAACATTCTACAGAGCTTTGTTATCACACAATTTCCGTTAGAAAATCATTACAAGAATGCTAACATTTTGAAATTTCAAAAAAGTCAAACAATTTTTGCACAGATAATAATTATTTCAATGCATTCAGAATCACTTAGAAACGCTTCTTTGCATGACTGAAATTTTCGCAGACAATTACCACTAAAATGTTTATTGGGAATCTATTTGTGAGAATTTGTTCGAACATTTTAGTGGGAATGTTCTCCAGTTTTTGCTAATAGCACCATTCTAAATAATTGTTTTAGGTGTCCACTTTCCTAAATGTATTATGTATTCCGTGGTATGGGACACTTATACAAAAATTTGTTTAATATGACTTTGAAGCTCCAGTAGAATATATCTTAGCTACCAATATAATTAATTATTAATTTAATAATAGTTCTAATGGGAGATTAATTATGTTTTAATTCTGGTGTTTAAATAAAGAATTTTTTTAGAAATTTGATAACATATTTTTAACATTATCAGTCCTTTGCACCCTTACCTTAGTCCTTTGTCAACATTAATTAATGAATTAGCTAAATAACATTATTCGAACAAATAAATGAATGCTGCTTTGGATGATCAATATCCATAGATATAAGGTATGGGTTCGTAAAAAAAAAATTGATAAAACTAGCAATTTAAAATCGTACATTCATGTTGTCCAAAATGCCCTATTTTCGTGAAATAAACCATGTAAGCTGTATTGTAAGTTAGTAACGCAAGTACAATACCATCTTTATATTTCAACACACTATACTTATGTATTTTAAACGGACTTCCTTTAGACATAGGCTTATGTTTTATTAAAGGCTTAAGTGCTTCCTTCCAGTCTTTAATAATATTTCTATCCATCAGAACAAAAAATGAAGAAGGATGCTCTCTGCATTCGACCATAGCAGTTAAATAATTGCTGTAGTCATAGCTTATATCTTTTTAATTTTTTTTTTATATAATAAGCCCAGTCTAAAGTTCCGGTCACATTGTCTAAAACCATGACCACGAAAAGGAAAATGGTGTAGTACTTCCACATTGTAAACTCAAGACAACCAATTATACCCTCCGAGCATCATAAAGCAAAATCACGTATTTCACATTTAGAAGTTCTTTCAATTTTCTATCAATAGCATGATGTAGAAATGAAGTAATGAGTTTGAATATTTTTTAGCTTTTATTTCCATAAACCAATTGAAATTTGAGCTGTCATCATTGTGGAGTTGAACATTAAATGCATAAAGCCATAAGAGGCGTTTATAAAACGTGTTTAAGTGTTGTGTTAAACTGAACATTATGGAACAGAAAAAACTAGTAGTTATTTCAATTAACAATTTTCATGTATTTTATTATATCATGTGTAAATAACGCATTATTTTCATTTCAATTAATTTTCATATTGTTATTATTACCATTAGTCACTTGTTAACAATTTTGACATAATTATAATCCTTTACAAAACTTATAATATCATAATTATCTCGATGTCCTTTACATACTTCCAAATCTTCATACTAGTAGTTATTTCAATCAATAGTGTTCATGTATTTTATTATATCATATATAATGTACTTTTATGTTTCATGTTCAAAATTGATAATATTACTAAGTACTTTTAATTCATAACCTTTTGTTCACGCCTTTCAGTTTACTTTAATTTTTCATTTTTTACAATTATATTGACATATTTTTCTTTTCATACTTCGTATATTTTTATCTTGCTTGTCATTTCTGTTTTGTTTTTTTTTTTATCAATTTTTACTGTTACTAGTACTGCCTCTGTCGTTTTCAATATTCTTATTCTGTTTTTGTATTTTTAGCTCTGAAGATGGCCTAAAACCTAGGCCGAAAAGTTTGTACAAAATATAAATAAATCTTACTTATTGGTGTATTTGTCTTTTATCGCACCCCACGACCATCTTCTTCCTAAAATTCAAAACTGAACGTTATATTTACATGTATTTATAGCATTCATTTAATTATTCAGTCCTGTTAGCTTATTACAACTTGTTATAAAAAAATATTTAATTTAAAAAAAGAACTGATTACGGAAATGTTAAATGCTATCCCTCCTGAAGGTCGGAATATACTAGAATATCAACTTAAACACATTGGTGGGTTGTTAGTGAAGTTGAGGTCTATGACTCTTGAAAGATTTTTCTTGAAGGATACATGATACATTAAATTATTTTCAGTGTGTTTACACGCAGAGATACAAGAAGCTATCTGCATGTTGACATGCGAAAATGAGTGGGATGGAATGTACCCTCCGAATGGGAACTACGGATGCTCAGTTTTAATAAAGAGATATTCGAAAGTGTAGATAAAAAAATGTGATTTTCCAACAATATAGCATAATCCTCCCGATTCATAAAAAATGCACCACAATGGAGTGGGAAACTATAGGCCAATCAGTTTGCTTTCAGTGGTATATAAACTCTATACTTCTATTTTGGATAGGAGACTCCGACGGATTAAATCAGGACAGTTAGAAGGTGAACAGGCTGGTTTCCGTCCGGGCCGACAGGCGCAGGATCACATCTTTGTTCTTAGTAACATCGCCGAAAAAGTTTGGGACACGGAAAAGAATCTATACCTGACACTTTTAGATCTGAGGATGGCGTTTGACTCAGTCCCAAGAAAGGAAATATGGAAAGATCTAGTGGCCAAGAGAGTTCCTGGAGATTTGATAGAGGCCGTAAAGTCAGGCTAGCGAGGAGCCACTGGACTAGTGAGGATAAACGGCATGGAATCGGAACCTTTTCCAATTGCAAGAGGAGTTAGACAAGGAGATAGTTTAAACCCCCTCCTGTTTGATTATTACGGACGAAATTCACAAGATCTGTAAGCGCCGTATAGCCTGGACCGCAATAGGATAATGGAATATGAGAACCGTCCTAAGCCTACCGTACTAAGCCTTCTATACGCGGATGGCATAGTTTTGGTAACCCACTCAAAGATAAAACTACAGCAAGCTCTGTTGGAATGGGAAGAGGAGTTGCTCAGGAAAGGTATATCAATTAATGCCACCAAGAGTAAAGTGCTGGTTATGGGAAGAGAAGAACAGGAAGACGTCCAGCTGGTCTGCAACGGGGAGGTGCTGGAAGTGGTGAAGGAATATACTTACTTAGGGATAGTGATTAGAAGCTCTGGCAGGATAGATCCTGAGATTATCCAAGAGAGAGGAATAGCCAAGGCAAATCAGGTGTACTACCAGATTATTAACAGCATCATCGGCCACCGGGAAGTGGATAAGAAGACCAGTATCCACTTATACAAGGCTGTATACCTGTCCAGCCACATCTATGGCGGAAAAAGTTGGACCAGGTTGGACAGACGCATAACAGCAGCAGAAATGAGGTTCCTGCGTAGATCCATTCGGAAATCTAGGAGTGACCGCAATAGAAATGAAATAATCAGAGAGCAGTTGAGGGTACCCGAACTAAAAACCACTTTGGAGAGCCGACAGCTCAAATGGTTTGGGCATGTCTGCCGCATGAATAAGAACATGGACAAAGGTACTAGAGGCTCGGCCCACTGGGAGGAGACCACCGGGGCGACCCAGAGTTCCATACCAGGAATACGTAGAGAGGATTGGAAGTGGAAGAGGTAAATCCCTGGACCAAATGAAGTGGCTGAGCAGGGACCGAAAGGAATGGCTGCGGTGGGTGGAGGCTCCTCGAAGAGGAAGATAAAGAAAAAATACAACAATATGTTGACAGTATCTTTTTCCTTTCAATTTACTACTGCTTCTGCAATTTTACTAAGATAATTCAAAATGAATACGACAGTATTCAACACCGCATTTTTAGTCGTTTTTCCCCCGAAAAAAATAGACTATTGCAGTAGGTCGAAGGTCGGTGGTGAGCGGCGGGACTGCGATTTCTATCCGTTTCATAACCCATAGAGCACGATTATGGAGAATTTGGAGATGTCTGATATATATATTTTTTTTCCCCGCTACATTTGAGCACCTCCAGCGGCCCCCTTTGGGTCAAATGAGCTGAAACTCGGTATGTGGGGCTTTCTTCAAGGCAGAACGATACCATTAAAGAATGGATAAATTCCAGTCAAAATTTCGGTATGTTTACTGAAATTTCGGTGTTTTTTAAGTTTTGCGCATCGCTACAGCTCCACCATATTAGTTTATAGGGCTGAAAATTTGTATGTGAATTGAGTTGGTGTTGGGGAAGTATCCTTTGGGGGGTCTCGATTTGGTTCCCCCACCTCCCCCGGTTTTTCCAATTTTTTTAAACAATTGCGCACCTTTAAAGCACCTCCAAGTTGAGTTAGGGAGATCAAAACCTGTTGCATTAGAAAGGAAATTAAATTAACTATAAAAAAATTTGGAGATGTCTGATACCGTTATAATGGTACGATGCCATTAAAGAATGGATAAATTCCAGTCAAAATTTCGGTAAGTTAGGGGACTGTCTTTTGTGGGTCTAAATTTTTTTCTTACTCCTCCCTTTTTATCTTTTTTTAACGGGAAAATACGACTTTAGTGACGGAGTTGTACTGCTCACGGAATTTACTTAGGTTTATGTTCTACAAATGAGTAATTTCTAGCGTTCTCTTAAGAAAACAAAGGCATGTCCCAAGAATGAATATATAAATGCATTCTCTCGATATTAGGATTACTAAGGTGATACAGA
This sequence comes from Rhaphigaster nebulosa, assembly GCA_948150685.1. Classification (NCBI taxonomy): domain Eukaryota; kingdom Metazoa; phylum Arthropoda; class Insecta; order Hemiptera; family Pentatomidae; genus Rhaphigaster; species Rhaphigaster nebulosa. Next base: position 149,560,716 of record OX411309.1, read on the forward strand.
ATTGAAAAATCGATATAGGTGGAGTTATAATCATAAATAATAAATCAACTTGACCCTGGTCGTGTAGAGGGGGAGGGGGGCAGAGGAGCGAGAGAAGGGTGCTATAAAACTGCTGTTCTATAATTGACATTTCTACTTTAAATGGTTAAGAAAAGAATCCTTGTCCATATCTGTCTCCTGGCAGTAATCGGCAGCAGTGCTGGTAAGTTTTCTCACTAGACAATTTAACTCTACATTACATTACACTAACGGAATGGAATTAGTGTTAGATTTTATCACGACTTCAAATAAATTCTATCACATGGCCTAGAATATAATTAATTAACAAGCATAAAAAATAAAGAAAAATCGATAAGCGTTTTTAAAAATAAAAATATATCCTTTATTAAAGGAATAAATTCCAATCTGAACTACATAATACAATTGCCACTTCTATAATTTTGCTTTTATTGAAAACTAGTTTCGAATATTATACATTTATCTTCAGTTCTAAAAACAGACAAAAATTCTAAAATAAGCAATTCAAAATACAGTTTGGTATTATTATACATATTAAATTAAATGTGATATAAACATTTAATTATATATATATATATATATATATATATATATATATATATATATATATATATATATATATATATATATATTTTGGCCATCTTGAGCCATTTTTAAATCTGCAAGAAACATTATTAGTTTATTAAGTAATTTTATATATATTAAATTAATTAGTTTATTATTATTATATATATATATATATATATATATATATATATATATATATAGAGACATTATTAGTGTATTAAGTAATTTTATATATATTAAATTAATTAGTTTATTATTATTATATATATATATATATATATATATATATATATATATATATATATATATATATATATATATATATATATAATAATAATAAACTAATTAATTTAATATATATAAAATTACTTAATACACTAATAATGTTTCTTGCAGATTTAAAAATGGCTCAAGATGGCCAAAACGTTGCCATTATTTGATTAAATTAGCCTGTTTTAATTTTTAACTTACATATCGTACCATATTCTAGAAATACTACTAGAAGACAGATAATAAATTAAAACACAAAAAAATAAATAGTTAAAACTAACATAAATTATCTTGCTCTATTTAGCCCTGATGAAGTCCTACAACATAAGCCGAAATGTCGGTACACATTAAATGAAATTTTGCACTTACGTTGCGTTTTCTCTTTTCACCTTGCGTTTTGATTAGATCTACTGTCAATGGTATCTCCACCATTATTTATGTTAGTTTGAATAATTTATTTTTGGTTTTTGATGTGTTAATGAATTATATCCATGTTGATATATATATTTAATTATATTTAGGTAAAAATATCCTGTAGCTTCGGTTAGTCCAGCTCAATAATCTGTAGAGTTATAGTTAGTCACTTTTATCCAAATTTTCATACAACTTCTTTAAGTTTTCCTCGGAAAAGAGCAACTAAATGCAATCTTCTAAATGTTGGAATCTCACCAAAATCTTTATCCTGGTAGTTCATTAGGTCCATGGCTTATGACAAAATTGAGAATTTTTTTCTACATATACCATGGTGCTTATAAAAATTAAGAAAAATGGTGAAACAATTACAGTATTTCAAGATACTTGGGCTAATTATGGGACAAAAGAGGGCACTAAGGGCAAATAGCAATTTATTCTATTCATCGCTCTTGGGCATTTTATCCTGGACAGAGCCTTTGCTCCAAATTCAATTTTGAACAAATTTGGTTGCTTGTCAAACGTATAATGTATTTTATATTTATAAAATCTCTAGAGATTTATTTCAAAAGCAAATTTAATCAATTATTATTATTTCATTTTTTGTAAATATGGTATGAATAATTTCTTTTATCACTAAAACCATTGTCCCTGCTGAGACAGAATGTAATATTGCTCAATATATAAATAGTTTAAAAAAAAATTTATTATTACTTATATTAATTATTATTAACATGTGCAATGCATCTAGTATAAATAAGGGAAACTAACACAATACAGAAACTTACTCGTACAAAAGGGAACTTATCCATTTTGAAAATTTATTGTATTTGTATTTATTGATTGTATTTGTTCTCTCTTAATACAAACATCTAAATTGAGCCTTGAAACAGAAACGGATTTATTCAGTTTTGATGGGAAATAAAAGGAGGCTTCGATTCATTTCGTGAAAATGAAATTAAAAGCGCGAAAAAAACAATTTTATTCCTATTTTTCGGATATTCTTTTGACAGAAAGCTTCTCAATTGTTACTAGATCAGTAAAATTGAAAAAAAAATCACGCTATACAATTAAATTAAGTAAGGCAAAAATTGAAATGCAAAAACAACTGTAATAAAAAAACTTCGGAAGTAAATGGGGACATTGTGGTGTTTCAATTGTGAGCGTTTTGTTCACATTTCAATTGTTCAATTTAATAGTCAGTGGGCTATTGCTAAAGGATTTAAAGGCAAAATAATAGATATTGTCAAGGCAATGTATTTTTAGATCGGATTTGACTTCTATACTATTCCACAAGGTGTTTAATTGCTCAAAAAATTTCTAGATATTTCAAATTTGATTTATATATATGCCTACCGGTTTTCGAAAGAAACTGTAGCAAAGCAAGTAGGCTAAGATGGCCAGGATATGTAATCAGATTGTGAAAAGTTACAGAGGAAAATATTTGAGACGCACTTCAGTGAGAAAAGAGTAAGGGAAGACCAAGAAGCTGAAGGAAGTGGAGAAATTATTCAAGGAAGGATGAAATGGAGATATTTATGGAAACTAAGAACCAATTGATCTCAGGAGGCCAAGGGTCCCGCTGATCTGTAGCGTTGGGGAATTATTTTACAAAGTTCATTATGCTATATCTCAGCTAATACTGGTCCAATTTAAATGATTATTTTTTTGTTTTGTAGGGAATTTCTTTAGATTTCGATATATTATGAAAAAAATATTGGACAGAAAGATTTTTTTTTTATTCGATTTATTCGATATTTGGATTCTAAGAACCATGAAACGTAAAACCTCAAATTTTGAGATAAAGTTAAGTAGTTTTTAATTGTTTTTTTTAGTGTTTGTATTGATTGTTTTAAATTAGTTTTTCTTAGTCGATTACAAGATCTACTATTGAAATAGATTATAAATGGTCCAGTTATTGACATATAAAATCTCAAATTGTCCCTCTATCGAAACGAAAAATCGGATAGTAATGCCGAGTTCCGAGGATTATTTTGGGATGACCTGTGACTTTGTTGCCAAATCTCAAGAAAATCGGTGTTATAGACTCGGAGAAATGCCGCGGGCGGCGGTCAGACGTTTTGGTTTATTATTTTCAATAATAGACCTTTGGAATCGACCAAGGAAAAAATTATTGTAACCCTCCTCAAAATTTGAGGTTTTACGTTTCAAGATACGAAGAATCCAAATATCGAATAAAAAAAAATCCGTCCGTCCGCCGTCCGCGTCTTTTCTCCGAAACTATTGGACCGATTGTCTTGATATTCGGTACCAATGTCACAGGTCACCCCGGGATGATCCTCGGAACTCGACATTACCATCCGTCTGTTTGTTTCAAAATGGCGGCCGATTACAGATCTCATAAGCCCATAACTCGGCCATTTATAAAGATAGAGAGGAAATGTAAGGTGTTTTGGAATCAGCATAACAAGGCATTAAAAAATAAAATAAAATAAATAAATATATATATATATATATATATATATATATATATATATATATATACATACATATAAAATCTGTATAATTACCGATTAAAGATCTCATAAGCCCATAACTCGGCCATTTATAAAGATAGAGACGAAATGTAAGGTGTTTTGGAATCAGCATAACAAGGCATTAAAAAAAAAAAAAAAAAAAAAAAAAATGAAAAACAAAAAATCTATAATAATTGCCGATCAAAGATCTTATATACCCATAACTCGGCTATTTATAAACATAGAGGAGAAATGTAAGGTGTTTTGGAATCAGCATAATCAGCCGTCCGCCGTCCCCGACTTTTCTCCGAGACTATTGGACCGAAGCTAATGAAATTCCCTACAAAACGAAATAAAAATCATTTAAATCGGAACATTATTAGCTGAGTTATTGCGTAAGGAACTTCTGAGACTGATTCTTCTGGCGGCTAGTCATCCTGCTTCCTGACTTATCTATTGGGCTTCTGACTTCCTCGTATCTCTCTGTTTTATTCTTCCTTGGATTATTTCTTTACTTCTTTTAGCTTCTTTAGTCTTTCCTTTTTTTTTCCTCCTGAAGTGCACATCAAATATTTCCTCTGTATCATTTCACATCACAACCTACTTGCACTGACAGATTTTTTCAAATTAACACTCCCAGTTCAGCACTCTCACGTCGATCATCTTGTGAAAAGCTTCAAATTTCTTTTCCTTTGGTGCCTACAGCTTAATTTTTTTTAATTTGACAGAATAGAAATTTTTGAAATATTACTAAGTTGAAATAATAAACCATTGTGTAATAATTTGCAGGTTTTTTTTTTTAAATTTGATATTTGGATTCTTCGTATCTTGACACGTAAAACCTCATATTTTGAAGGGGGTTAATTGGTTTTTCTTGTTCGATTGAAAAGATCTATTATTGAATATAATAAACCAAATCGGTTATCAATGTCTTAAAGCGAGAAATAATTAATATTTTTTGTTCATATCTGTTATTCTCAAGGGACTTTACACAAGATTATTTTTTTTTTTTTCTATTCTATTCTAAAATCAGCCTCCAATGGGGTTGGCATTATCAGATCCTCGTTAGAGCGTGAATACTTTTTGAAACGATGGGGGTCTTCAATAAACAGTTCATATCTCCCTGAAAACCTTACATTGAGAGATATAATTAATTTATTGAAAATGCTACAAATTATTACACTATGGTAAATTATTTCCAAATAATTATATATATAATTTTAAACTTCCTTATACGCAGTAAAGGTTTTCAGATTTCAGCGGAAATATCCAATTTGATCATCCTTTAAACCGTTTGGACTAGTTTCGTTGTGACGTCTGTACGTATAATACGTCCGTCGTATAAATCTAAAACTGTTAGCCGTGGAAAGTTAAAATTTTATATTTAGGATTATTGTAAAACCTAGTTGTGAAACTCCCTTTTTGGTCACTATATGATCACCGAAAGTGGTACTTTACTTGAAGGTCATAATTGATTTTCATCAAAAATTATATGAAAATATAACGCCAAACTTTTCAAATTTGGTTTTGTAATACTTACATATTAATATAAATAACATAATAAATTTTGGTTAATATTTCCCCACCGGAAGTGATACTATACTTGATAGTAATATTAGACTTTCATATTAAAATATAATGAAAATTCGGTAAATTATACTTTTATATCAATATAAGTAATATAATAAATTTTGGTTGAAATTGAAGAGTCGAATGGGGAACTTTACTTGAAGGTCATAGGAAACTTAAATCAAAAGGAATATCGACATTTAATACAGAGATCATATGGTTCGGTGCTAAAGGTTATAAACGCGATTTTTTTCCACCCCAATTAAATAATTTTATTACTTGGTTTAAGTGTTCAAATTCAGTGAGCTGAACAAGTCTGCAACAGTATAAGATATTGCATAAGTAAAGCGGGTTCTTCCGCTTAAAATGTTGAAACCGTCTATTTCCAATTCTTTATCTATTGGCATAGACAATTCTAATATTGTCAGGGAACACGAAGAAATCTATTGGGAACTTGTAACCAACTGAAAGAAAACGACATATAATAACGGAATGAGACCTCCAGAAACAAGTCGGGCTGTACAAAATGACACTATTATGGTGCCCAAAAAATTCGTATTTGAGTACTGTCTGCCGTTAGTACTCAGCGAGAATTTCATGGCAGACCCATGCTTTTGGTCATTTTTTGGAATCTATATTTGAATATAACAAATTTCATTCAGTATAAAATCACACAATTGTTTGTACCCAGGGAGCACGTGATGGCAGACGATTGTTTTTAATATCTGGGTGAACCCTAGAATTTATTGTTTTTTATATCTGGGTGAACCCTAGAATTTATTATTACTAATTTTTGTTAGTATAAAATAAGTCATTTTTCACGCAAGTACTATCGCATTCATCTGGCCGCCATTTTGTATTCCAGCGGCTGTAAGGTGATAGACGTACATTTTTCATTTCAGGGCTGTTGACAGGGTCTTTTTATATGCTCAAACCTTTGTATGGATGAGTACGAATGAAATTAGTCACCTTTTTTTTCCACGGCTCCTGGAATATAAAGGCTGGAGCGCCAAAATGGCTCTAGTTTGAAGAAACTTGTCTAAAGTCATTTACTTAAATGCCTTTAATTATTCAAATACAAAGTACATCACCCAGAAAAAGCAAGAAAAAAGGTATGACGAAAAGAAAATTATATTTACCGGTAACCTCGAAAAGTATGAATTGTATATAATCATTTAAATACAATCAAATTCCCTACAAAATAGAAAAAAAAAAAAAAAACACATCGAAATTGGACTGGTATGAGTAGAGATATAGCATATTGAAATTTATGCATATCTGTTATAAAGTATTCTGTATATTTTCTCTTGGTTCAAACCGGAAACCGGTTCAACTATGTTCAATGCTTTGATAAATCGAAAACACCTCCCAGATCGATTTAGATGCTCATTTAGAGATAATTTAACTGTCTACAAAGCTGAAGGTAAAAAAATCATCTTAATCGGATTTAGATTAGTAAGATTATAAGGTTATATAATGATATATATATATATATATATATATATATATATATATATATATATATATTATATATATTATATATTATATATAATATATATATATATATATATATATATATATATATATATATATATATATATATATATATATTACTTTACCTTTGGTAAGATGATATCAAACAACTTTATATTTTTCCTCTATCTATATAAATGGATGAATTAGGGAGTGATGGTTCCTGACCATCCTAGGGTGACCTGTTGCTGGTGCCGATTCGAATAATAATAGGTTCTGTAATCTCAGATAAAAGCCGCGTTCGGCTGACGGATGGATTTTTTATTTGACTTTCGGATTCTAGGTATCTTGAAACGTAAAACATCATTTTTTTTTTTTTTTTTTATTCGATTCTTCAAAACTTCGGGAAGATAAGTTAAAACTGTTACCATTTTGATGTTTTGTTAACAAAAAAATCGTAGCTGTCCGGACTCTGCATTGGTTCAAAATGGATGTTGCAGCCATTTTTATTTGTGAATCTGTTGTTTTGTCTCCGAATTTTTTTTTTTTTCTGGAGGAATTTCAAACCCACGATAGCAATGTTTTTTGGGACCCTATGGGTGCTGATAATATGCAAGCAGGTTCAACACGGCTCCAAGAAACACTAGACAAATTATATTAAAAAATCTTGAAGAAAAACTATAAAAAATGATGATGTGAAGAAAGCTGTTCCATCGAAATCTAGGGGTATGCATCACTGGTAAGGGCAGAATAGAGAATAAAGCTCATACCTTCTGTCCCATGTTAAACTTACGAAAGTGAAAAATTCAATTAATTGTTTTTCGGTTAATACAGCCTATAATTAAGTTACAAATCTTTTACGACACTAGAAAGTTCTGAAATCGCAGTTGCATTTTTAATATAATACGTACTATTATAAAGATAAAAAATAATTACACATGAAACTATGAGATAAAAGAAAACAACACCAACAAGAAAAATTTAAATATTCGAAATCGGCCCGCCCTTATAGACTGAATGAAACCATTTTTTTGTTGGCCTGAAATGTAGTGATTTTCACATTCCTAAGTTTACCACGGGGAATGAAGGATCCAATAAAATTAATTTTTGACTTATGATTCCTTGCAAAAATTAAAAAAAAAAAAAAAAAACACTAGGGGTTCCATATTATCCGCACCTCATGTCACAGACACTAATTTGACTTTTTCGATAAATTGAATTGTGCTCATTTGGTTGTTGGATGAGAGCGAATTTAAATTTGATAGCATACAATACAATTTTATGATATTTCTAGCACAGATAAAAAAAAAAAAAAAAAGTAAATAACAAAGTGGGATTCTATATATCAATCTCTTTCCCCTATTAATAGCTTGAATAAAAGAGGTTCAATAAAGGAATCAAGTTCAATAGACAGAAGCCATTACAACCAATTGTTAACTTTAATGAATATTTGTCCACCTAAACTTCTTATCATGACACTTAGATTACAATTCATAACAGAAATATCCAAGGAATCATATATAATTTAAAGCTGATAAATCAATAAATACGTCACAAAACATTACTATGATCATTAACGGTTGTGTATTGCAGATGAAACATTACCCAATGGCCAGGCAGACTTGTCCAGTGCGGAAGGATGGCCGAACGGGACTACGGAAGAGACATTAGCATCAGTGAGTTGCCTTTTATATTCCTTAGATAAACAACTTTTTAATAATTAATAATAGTAGTACAACAATTAGCATAGAGAAGTGATCTTTATTAAGAATTCCCTTTGATTTATTAATTTTAACAATGTTTCTCACATTTCAGATTTCAACGTTTCGGGCTAATGCCCCATCTTAGGGAATACAACCCACGATAAATACTCAAGTGCATAAAGAAATTGATATAATCAGATCCCAAATTATTTTTTATCTCGGAGAAAATGGGCATTTTTCATTTTCCTCAAAAACAAATATATATCGTTTTTCTGCTGAGATAAAGTAAAATCTTACGACATATTTGTAATCTACGTTAAATTTCCTATCAGAAAACGTTGTTTAGCACAGAAAATCTAAATGGTAGAAAAAGGAAATCAATTTAAAGTAGAATAATAATTATATCCTTTCAATGCTTGGAAATTTTCACATGCCTTGAACTAAACACCAACATCTTGTATAAAGATCCAACTTCAACAACAGTTGTCCCAAGGAAGACTCATTAGGTATTTTACTTCCTTACTGACATAGTTAAACCACATGTGGAATTATGGAAATTTTAATTTTGAAAACTATGGATAATTTTTTACTTTGTATTGCTATCATGACAATTTTTTAATTCGAGTTTTCAACGGAAATACAAGGTCCCTGAGGTTTTAAGGTCCCCTGAGTCCAAGTAACCAAGTCTCGCAAAATGGTCTGTGTGTCTATGAGTTTGTGTGTATGTGTAGGTGAGTGTGTGTGTATGTGAACAGTCTAGCTCGAAAACAAAAAGTTGTACGATACTGAAATTACGTATTTTAGATAGGCACATACATGTGATGTTACAGCAACGTTTTCGTCAAAATCGACTAATCGAAAGTGCCACTTTATATAATCGATTTTACACTTTTTTACAATTTTCTCGAAAGAGGCTCTAACGATTTTGATGAAACTTGCCTAAATTATTCTTCATAAAGGCCTTTGACTTTTCATATAAGTAGTACATCACCGAGGACATGCAGGGAAAAAAGTTATAATGAAAAGAATATTTTATTTGCGCATAACTTAAAAACCATCATGTTATGGTAAATTTTGTATGGACGCGCATGAAAGTTAATTAAATTATCTAAAAAACAAAAAAATAATCATCAAAATCGGACCAGTAATAGGAATGATACAGCGCATCTGACTAACCGGAAGTGGTATTTATATCATGGATTTTACAATTTTTTACAATTTTCTCGTAAACGGCTTAGACAATTTTGATGAAACTTACCCAATATTTTCTCCTTAAAGCTCTTTAACTTTTCATTTATTTAGTATATCAACGAGAAAATGTATGGGAAAAAGTTATAATGAAAAGAAAATTTTATTTGCGCATAACTCAAAAAGTGAGCATTTTATTTTCATGATTGAGTCGAATTTAGTAATTTATATAAGTATGTTGTTAAGTTAGTGAGGCCTGGGCAGGATCTTGATGTTTTATGAGTATTGTTGTTTCGTCAGAATATGTAGCAGTCAATGTTTCATTGTTAACGGGTATATCCTGAGTATATGAAATATATAATAGAGGCGTCAGTATTGAACCTAGGGGTACTCCCGCCAATGCTGGACGAATCGAAGAAATTTCCGAGCCATGCATATAGTGCTCCAGCAATGTAATCAATAACTCAGTGTAATTGGTGTGTTGTTGAATGTAATGTACGAAAGCGAACTGATGATCAGGTATTATATTTTGGTCTCTCTATATGTCAACAAGTCTTTTGTATATTAATTTTTAATACACACCGGAGCATATTGGAAAGAGGCTAATCGGTTTGTTGTAGGGTTGGAACATCGAAAGCAAAATATCGCGACACAATATATCGATATCCACCGATAATCGCTAGAAAAATATCGATTTATCGATACATTGAAAGGAAATGGATGAAAAAGCAAATAAAAGTGCATAAAACATTATAAAAAAAGATAAAAAAGAAGTATACTTTGGCAAAAAAAAAAAATAAAGAAAGAAATGTTTTTATCTAAAAGGCTGTTAGTCATGTTTTATACATTATATTCTTGTACAAGTTTTTCAATAATAGAACCTTCAAAATTCTAAAAAAATTATTTATTTTATAACGTTTCCAACTACATTGTGCATTCTCAAAAATTCATCTAAGAACATGTAAATCATCAAATCATCTTTTAACATGTAAATCATCTTTTAAGATTTCACTGTACATCGAATGTGCTCAACGCACCCGAGTTTGGCCTAAGTAAGGTTAGTCTCGGGCAGACTACAAAGGCTGGCGTGTCTTATGACAACTGGCGCCATGAGCACTACTCCCACTGCTGCAATGGAGGTTCTTTTGAGCCTAACACCATTGCACCTGGAGATTGAGGCGCAGGCATTCAGCACTGCGTACAGATTTACGAAATTAAGTCAGGATCCAAATCCCTGGTATACCAGGGACATGGGACTCTGTTTAACAGGATTGATCAGGATGAGGTGTTGACAATGCACTCTGACATTGAAGTACCTAGCTATAGGGAGGGACACTGTAGTACTAAGATCAGCGGAACTGACTCCCATGCACCATGGTCAACGGATACAGACGGATCCCTGACGGTGCAAGGTTCAGGGGCGGGAATATGGAGGATGGATAAGCCTAGAGAGGACATGTCCATATCCTTAGGTAGGCATACCTCGGTCTTTCAAGCAGAGGTATTAGCAATCAATGTCTGCGCCCAGTCTCTTATTGAGGAGGGCGTTAGAAACAGACTAATTCCAGTCCACACAGATAGCCAAGCTGCTATCGGGGCTTTAAGTGGTTATGAGACCCGATCAAAGTTGGTGGAAGAATGCAAAGTTAATCTTAACAAACTCTCTGAAACCAACAGGGTAGGTAAGGGTTGAATGGGTTCCTGGACACTCGGGTATTCTGGAGAATGAAAAGGCTGATCGATCACATTGCAAGGAGAGGCTCTGAGTTGAGACCTTGCACACCAGAGCCCACATGTGGCATAAGCCTTAGCTATGCCAAAAGAGAGTGGCTGTAGGCAATAAAGTTAAGAACTACTGGCAAATTACTAGGAAGCAGATACACTCCAAACTGTTTTTAGATGGACCCTGCCCCAAAAGAAGTGAGATACTTCTGTCTATGGATAGGTGTAACACGCAGCTTGGCGTAGGAGAGTGACGGGACTATATACAGGTCACTGTCAACTGAATAAGCACCTCCACAACATGGGACTAACTGAGTCACCGACATGTAGACTATGTGGGATGGAGGACGAAACGGCTTTCCACATAATCTGTGGATGCGATGCTTTGGCAAGGGTGCGGTACCTCCAATTTGGTTGTGACCGGATCACTGACCCTAAGCTCTGCGATATGATTGACCCGATGAGTCTACTCAGATTTTCAAAGGCTACTGGCCTGTTTTGAATGGTTTAGGCCAGCGCACAATAGGCCTCAATAGGCCGCGGTGCATATATGCTGGAAAAAAAAAAAAAAAGTTAATCTTTGATATCGAAATCAAAAATACGATTTCTCACTTGTATTACATATTAGCAGCTTGAATGTGTTATAGTTTATCTATGCAAAGAATTTATGATAGTATTTTTTGTGTTTCTTATATTTATTTTACTTGCTTTATTGGTTGTATGTGATTTATACCTAGTTTTAGTACTAATACATTTTATGATAAGGTATTTATTTATTCTAAAATGAGATAATCATGTATGAATTTTGGTTTTGAGAAATATTATAATTTCAGGACCTTTCCCTGGATTAATAAATTAACAAACTTTAATACTAAAATAATTTTATTTTATGAAAAGTAAATTTAATTCCCAACTTTTCCCCGACCATACAAAATTCCCGAATTTGCCTTCTGATACATAGCCTGAAAACTAAAGACTTTCTGGAACACTTCAGATCCTTATTTGAAAGATAATTAAATTGTCTACAAACCTAAACTATTATTAGTAGTAATCATTATTATAAATAATATATTATAAATATGCTAATTATTTTTTTTATTTTATCATAATACAAATAACAAGTTGAACTCAAACTTATATAAAAACTTTGCTTTTGTACTTCAGAAATACAGCGATCATCAACCCCGCAACGAAGAATCAGCGTAAGTGAATCATTTTAACTAATATAAAATTCTGCAATATTTTCTTTCATCTTAAATATGAAATCCATTCTTCCCACTGAAGCAAACAAACTGGCTAATAATTCTTAAGCTACATAAAATCTCACAAAAGTATATATTTGCCAATATGTTCTACAGATAGAAATTGTTTTGAAAATTCTTATTCTTACTATTAAAAAACAATTTTTGAATTCATCATAATGGTAGCAAATAAAATATCTTCGGCAAATGCGTGAAGCGACTTAAGTCCAAAACGGTAGCATTTACAGTTATTTTATTTTTGCGTAATTTGTATACCCTAAAATTAATTTTAATTTTTTTTTTGTACAAGATATTATATCACTTGTTCTTCTACATACAATTAAAAAAAAATCAATATAGTGAAAATTTAACATTTATTTACTTTTTTTCCTCTCTTTAAAAAGTGGGGATGTGATGTGCGGAGTTTTACACTTTAGCCGATGATATTACATTATTTAAATAGATACAGAATTATTATTGAACGATAGATCAATAATAAATTAAAAAAAAAAAGAAATCTGTAACTAATAGATTTTAAAATTACCGGCTTTTATTAAAAAGAAATATTTTAATTGCAGATCGGCAAGAAGACGCGACAAAGCTGATAACCCTGGTGTAAGATATGAAACTCAAGAACTTATTCTAGCCGATAAATTAACTTCAGGATATACTAACCATCCTTCATACCGTGAAGATCATAAACAAGGAGGTTCTCACACAAGATCAAAACGTTTTACAGATAAAAAATGCCTAGTTGGGAATTGCGATTATGATCAGTACAATTCAAAAAATCAAAATTACAATCCAAAACAACAGGTTCCGAAGAAAGAAAGATCACATATTGTAATTCATTTCGTAAACAACGTTTTTAAGGAAACAGCATGCAACTTTGTAGGCTGTGACAAAAATCATATATTAAGTAAATGTCCAAAAATATGCAAACCTCCTAAAGATAAGCTAAGAGCGATAATATGTGCGTCAATGGGCTGCGGGATAGAACCAGAAGAGATTCCAGAACATAAGCCTCAAGGTCTTGAGCAAGAAATCTTCAAACCAAATGGTACTAAACAAGAAGTATGCATCGAATTGTGTAAATCTCAAGGAGAGGATTTGATATGTGAAAAAATTGGGTGCAAACCAGAGATGTCGGAGGCAGCATCTTCCATAACAGAAAATCCTATACATATTGATGCTGTGCCAGCTGGTGATCATCAGCCAAAACCAGATAGTCTAGAAATCACATTTAAGCCAGAAGCACAGATTCCTGCACGAAGAGTGTGCCCAGTTTATTGCATCTCTCCACCAAATGATTTAATAGAAAAAGCATGCATAGAAATTAAATGCATTCCAGAAATCAAAAATCAGACTCTAAATACTCAGCATTGTCCTGAATCATGTAAATCGCCAAAAGATGAGACAATGGCTCAAGTTTGTCTAAAAATTGGATGCAAACCAGAGATGTCGGAGGCAGCATCTTCCATAACAGAAAATCCTATACATATTGATCCTGTGCCAGCTGGTGATCATAAGCCAAAACCAGATAGTCTAGAAATCATATTTAAGCCAGAAGCACTGTTTTCTGCACAAAGAGTGTGCCCAAATTATTGCACCTCCCCTCTAAACATTTTAATAGAAAAAGCATGCATAGAAATTAAATGCATTCCAGAAATCAAAAATCAGACTCCAAATCCTCAGCATTGTCCTGAATCATGTAAATCGCCAAAAGATGATGCAATGGCTCAAGTTTGTCTAAAAATTGGATGCAAACCAGAGATGTCGGAGGCAGCATCTTCCATAACAGAAAATCCTATACATATTGATCCTGTGCCAGCTGGTGATCATAAGCCAAAACCAGATAGTCTAGAAATCATATTTAAGCCAGAAGCACTGTTTCCTTCACAAAGAGTGTGCCCAAATTATTGCACCTCCCCTCCAAACATTTTAATAGAGAAAGCATGCATAGAAATTAAATGCATTCCAGAAATCAAAAATCAGACTCCAAATTCTCAGCATTGTCCTGAACCATGTAAATCGCCAAAAGATGATGCAATGGCTCAAGTTTGTCTAAAAATTGGATGCAAGCCAGAGATGTCGGAGGCAGCATCTTCCATACCAGAAAATCCTATACATATTGATCCTGTGCCAGCTGGTGATCATCAGCCAAAACCAGATAGTCTAGAAATCACATTTAAGCCAGAAGCACAGGTTCCTGAACGAAGAGTGTGTCCAGTTTATTGCACCTCCCCTCCAAACATTTTAATAGAAAAAGCATGCATAGAAATTAAATGCATTCCAGAAATCAAAAATCAGACTCCAAATCCTCAGCATTGTCCTGAATCATGTAAATCGCCAAAAGATGATGCAATGGCTCAAGTTTGTCTAAAAATTGGATGCAAACCAGAGATGTCGGAGGCAGCATCTTCCATAACAGAAAATCCTATACATATTGATCCTGTGCCAGCTGGTGATCATAAGCCAAAACCAGATAGTCTAGAAATCATATTTAAGCCAGAAGCACTGTTTTCTGCACAAAGAGTGTGCCCAAATTATTGCACCTCCCCTCTAAACATTTTAATAGAAAAAGCATGCATAGAAATTAAATGCATTCCAGAAATCAAAAATCAGACTCCAAATCCTCAGCATTGTCCTGAATCATGTAAATCGCCAAAAGATGATGCAATGGCTCAAGTTTGTCTAAAAATTGGATGCAAACCAGAGATGTCGGAGGCAGCATCTTCCATAACAGAAAATCCTATACATATTGATCCTGTGCCAGCTGGTGATCATAAGCCAAAACCAGATAGTCTAGAAATCATATTTAAGCCAGAAGCACTGTTTCCTTCACAAAGAGTGTGCCCAAATTATTGCACCTCCCCTCCAAACATTTTAATAGAGAAAGCATGCATAGAAATTAAATGCATTCCAGAAATCAAAAATCAGACTCCAAATCCTCAGCATTGTCCTGAATCATGTAAATCGCCAAAAGATGATGCAATGGCTCAAGTTTGTCTGAAAATTGGATGCAAGCCAGTGGTGTCGGAGGCAGTATCTTCCATACCAGAAAATCCTATACATATTGATCTTGTGCCAGCTGGTGATCATGAGCCAAAACCAGATAGTCTAGAAATCACATTTAAGCCAGAAGCACAGATTCCTGCACGAAGAGTGTGCCCAGTTTATTGCACCTCTCCACCAAACGATTTAATAGAAAAAGCATGCATAGAAATTAAATGCATTCCAGAAATCAAAAATCAGACTCCAAATCCTCAGCATTGTCCTGAATCATGTAAATCGCCAAAAGATGATGCAATGGCTCAAGTTTGTCTAAAAATTGGATGCAAGCCAGTGGTGTCGGAGGCAGTATCTTCCATTCCAGAAAATCCTATACATATTGATCTTGTGCCAGCTGGTGATCATGAGCCAAAACCAGATAGTCTAGAAATCACATTTAAGCCAGAAGCACAGATTCCTGCACGAAGAGTGTGCCCAGTTTATTGCACCTCTCCACCAAACGATTTAATAGAAAAAGCATGCATAGAAATTAAATGCATTCCAGAAATCAAAAATCAGACTCCAAATCCTCAGCATTGTCCTGAATCATGTAAATCGCCAAAAGATGATGCAATGGCTCAAGTTTGTCTAAAAATTGGATGCAAGCCAGTGGTGTCGGAGGCAGCATCTTCCATAACAGAAAATCCTATACATATTGATCCTGTGCCAGCTGGTGATCATAAGCCAAAACCAGATAGTCTAGAAATCATATTTAAGCCAGAAGCACAGATTCGTGCACGAAGAGTGTGCCCAGTTTATTGCACCTCCCCTGCAAACATTTTAATAGAGAAAGCATGCATAGAAATTAAATGCATTCCAGAAATCAAAAATCAGACTCCAAATCCTCAGCATTGCCCTGAAACATGTAAATCGCCAAAAGATTATTTAAGAGCAAGATTATGTCAAGAAATTGGATGCAAGCCAGAAGTTCAGGTTTCTGAACAAAGAGTGTGCCCAGATTATTGCACCTCTCCACCTAATGATTTAATAGAAAAAGCATGCATAGAAATTAAATGCATGCCAGAAATTAAAAATCAGACTTCAAATACTCAGCGTTGTCCTGAAACATGTAAATCGCCAAAAGATGATTTAAGAGCAAGATTATGTCAAGAAATTGGATGCAAGCCAGAAGTTCAGGTTTCTGAACAAATAGTGTGCCCAGATTATTGCACCTCCCCACCTAATGATTTATTAGAAAAAGCATGCATAGCAATTAAATGCATTCCAGAAATCAAAAATCAGACTTCAAATACTCAGCGTTGTCCTGAAACATGTAAATCGCCAAAAGATGATTTAAGAGCAAGATTATGTCAAGAAATTGGAT
The DNA here is from genome assembly GCA_948150685.1 of Rhaphigaster nebulosa. NCBI lineage: Eukaryota > Metazoa > Arthropoda > Insecta > Hemiptera > Pentatomidae > Rhaphigaster > Rhaphigaster nebulosa. The sequence goes on from OX411309.1 coordinate 149,577,730, forward strand.
GCAAGCCAGAAAGGAGTACACAAGAGATGTCGGAGGCAGTATCTTCCATACCAGAAAATCCTGTACAGATTGATCATGTGCCAAAACCCGATAGTATAGAAATCGGATTTAAGCCAGAAGTTAGTACGGAGGCAGCATCTCCCATACCAGAAAATCCTGTACAGATTCGCCATGTGCCAGCTGGTGATCATGAGCCAAAACCCGATAGTCTAGAAATCGGATTTAAGCCAGAAGTTAGTAAGGAAGCAGTATCTTCCATACCTGAAAATCCTGTACAGATTGGTCCTGTGCCAGAAGGTGGTCATGATCCAAAACCAGATATTCTAGAAATCGGATTTAAGCCAGAAGTTAGTACGGAGGTAGTATCTTCTATAAAAATAAAAGATAAATGCCCTGCTATGTGTAAACAAGAACATGATGAATTGACAGCTATACAATGCATGTTACTTGGATGCGAAGTTTATATCGGTAATCCTATACAGGTTGATCCTGTGCAAGAAAGTGATCATAGGCCATAACTAGATATTCCTCCAGATCATAGGCCATAACTAGATATCCCTCCAGATCATAGGTCATAACTAGATATTCCTCCAGATCATAGGCCATAACTAGATATTCCTCCAGATCATAGGCCATAACTAGATATTCCTCCAGATCATAGGCCATAACTAGATATTCCTCCAGATCATAGGTCATAACTAGATATTCCTCCAGATCATAGGCCATAACTAGATATTCCTCCAGATCATAGGCCATAACTAGATATTCCTCCAGATCATAGGCCATAACTAGATATTCCTCCAGATCATAGGCCATAACTAGATATTCCTCCAGATTCTCCTGATATATACAATCCAAGTGCTATAGAAGTTTTTCCTGAGCAGGAACATTACAATGATGGTCCATTTGAACCGAAAGAAAACCAACCAAGAACTTATTATTCAATTGTCTGGGTTCATACCCCAGAGTCATAAAGCTGATGGGCCATTAGTGATAATACTCTGTTAAACGTCCACTATAAGATTTCTATGCAAGGTAAAAACAGTATATAAAGTGAATTGTTTTTAATTTCTGTAGTAAATCTCTAAAGGTAAATAAAATATATTAAGTTCCTGTAACAGAAAATCCAAATGTTCCTGATCCTGGATCAAATTATTCTTTGCCAGAAGGTGATCAAGAATCTAAACCAGATATTTCTCCAGATTATCCATCTACAACCAATGCAAGTCTTATAGAATCTGATCCTGAGACAACAGAAAAAAATCCTGACATTTGATCCGAAAAAGATACAGTATATGTTATTATTCCTTTGTTATTATACCCATTAATAAAGCTAATAATAATACCCTGTTAAGCATCATCTATATGAACGACATTCTAGGCATTGTATAAAATAAACTCAGTTTAAGCTGCATCTTAGATTGTATTTGTTTTTTCTGTAGTGTATCTCTAGAGACAAATAAAATAAAGTAGTTATATACAAATAATATTTCATCATTCCAACCTTTCTTATGAAACATTTTAGCTCTAGTACCTCAAGAGGAAGCAAAATGAATAACTTGCAATTATCGGTTTCCATCAATTCTAATTCTTTTATTAGAACACGCATCTCGAATCAAGCTGAAATACCCGTCATAGTATATTATTAAACTAATATTGGGGAAGCTTAAGCATAATACAAGTGGTTGTACAATTGAGGTGTTTAACTGAAAGTTAGCAGTAGAATGTGTGGCAAATAAAAAAAAAAAAAAAAAAAAAAAAATGAAAATATATAGCGTTCAATACTTGTTGAAGGGTGCTATAAATTATTCATAGGTTTATATTTCAGAAAGAAGAAACAGACCTTTTTAAACTACTTACCCTATATTCACACTAGCAGAGTATTTATTCTTCCTTTTCAGGTACAATCTCTCTTCAGAAATCTTCATACTGTCAATTTTAACATTTCAACTTTAGGATTATCATCATTCATTGAAAAAAAAAAATACGATAAGTTTTCCAAACTTGATTCATTAAAATAAACTGGAACTTCTCAATGCTGACTCTCTTAAAGGTCAATTTATAATGTGATGAAAACTTCAGAAAATGTATGTAAATGTAAGGTATCATGGAAAGATAAACATATATATATATATATATATATATATATATATATATATATATATATATATATAAAACGGATCGCTCATAACAATAATAAAAGTTTTAATAAATAAAACCGAAATCATAAAAAAAAAATATCAATGTGGACAACACATGACTTCCTTGTACGCCTATTAAACTATAAATCGGTGGCTCAAAAAGTGATCCTGAATTTGGTTACTAGTTTCCGAAGATCGAAATATCTCAAAAACAACACTCGGCGTCGCGACATCCATCTATTGACACACACACACACAAATAGGGAGGAAAACCAGTATTTTACAATAAATTTTAACACTTAAAACAAGTAACAAAAATGTTTAATTGGATTGGAAACCAAATTGCGTTTGTAACCTTTATTACCGAAACATATGATTTATGTATTTAATTTAAATATAATTTTTGATGTAAGCTTTTTATGACCTTCAAGTAAAGTACTGTTTTGGGCTCACCAATTTTAACCAAAATATAATAAATACATTCATATCGATATAAAAGTCCTATTTACCAAATTTGAGATGTTTTGCATTATATTTTAATATAATTTTTTATGAAAGTCTAATATGACCTTCAAGTAAAGTACCGCTTCCGGTTTTCCAATTTAGACGAAAATCTAGTATGTTACTTAAATCAACATATAAGTTATAAATACCAAATTTGAGAAGTTTTGCAAAGTATTTTATTATAATTTTTGATGGAAATCAATTATGATCTTCAAGTAAAGTGCCATTTCCGCTGATTAAGCAGTGACCAAAAAGGGAGGTTCACAACTAGATATTACAACAATCCTAAATACAAAATTTCAACTTTCTACGGCTAACCGTTTTTGAGTTATGCGAAATACGAACGAACGTACGTACGTACAGACGCCACGACGATACTAGTCAAAATGGATTCAGGGATGGTCAAAATAGATATTTCCGTTGAAATCTGAAAACCGAAAATTTTCGCGATTACAATACTTCCTTTACTTTGTACAAGGAAGTAAAAATATAGAACGGGACGAAGACCGACTTCACAGAAAGCCTAAGCAGTACATTAGTATTTGTTTCTGATCGGTGAAACTCTCTTTAAATTAGTTTCTTTCCTTTCATTCTTTTTTTCTACCAAAATTAGCTATAGAATAGTTTATAAAAATTGAAGGACGATATTAAAGTCTTCAACTAGTGACTACTTTACCAACATTAGTAAAATTTCCTGAGAATTCCCGACTTTTCCCCGACCATACAAAATTCCCGAATCTCGCTACTGATAGAGAGCCTGAAAACGATACACTTCGCGGAACATTCTAGATGCTTATTTGAAAGATAATTAATTTTTTTACAAAGCTAAACTATTTTAAGAATAAGAATAAAAGGACGCCTTCGTGTACAATATTCATTCCTTTCGTAACCGGTTTCGGTCTCTAAATCTTCATCGGGTTAAAACAAATAGAATTATGACATAGGGGGATAGGAGAATCCATCTGTTGAATAGTTTTAATATTTAGTTCTCAATATACAAGTAACGGAAGAGGGCCGATATGTGCACTATTAGATATGTGCACTAAATAGTTTTTTACTTTAATGTATTTATATAATATTGTTGGATACTTAATATTTAATGTATATTTTAGAGTTAATTTTTTTCTAGCTGTCATTGTTATTTTTTTTTTTGTCATTTGTTTTTTGTATGTTGTTTAAGCCTGAATGAAGATCTAGAGAACAAAACTGGTTGCAAAATAAATAAATATTGTACAGGTAGATAATACCTCGCACGTATCTCATTACCGCGTAGGGGAGCGTCCCACGGGTGGCGGATGTGGGGATGTTCGGTGGAAATTCCTTGGAAGTTCTTCCCGGCTAAGTCCGATGGACTCGCTGACCAACAATGAGAGCGCCCCTCCAGGCTTGCTGGAGGGTATGACGTAGGTTTGAACGCCCTACTCACATATTTTTAGTTCACAAAAAATTCATGGATCTCTCTGAGGTAAAACGCTCATTATCCGGAAGTAAACTAGTCCCCCGTTCGGGTCTCTGGGAGGGGACTACTTCAGGGGATTCATGGCGCAAGTTGAAAATTAGAGATTTAGGTATATGGATATGGAATGTAAGAAGTTTAAATACAGCGGATGGGTTAAAATCGGTGGCAAACGAGGTTAAGAGATACGATGTAGATATCGTGGCACTGCAAGAGGTTCGCTGGCCAGGGGAGGGCTCGTTAACAGAAGGAAATTATTCTATTTGGTACGGTGGGAGCGGTAATTATTGTTTAGGCACTGGATTTCTAATAAGGAATAGATTGCTCTCCGCATTGAGGGACGTAAAATTTTTTAGTGATAGGATATCTGTGGCCATATTTCTGGGGCGGTGGTTTAAAATTAAGCATACATTCCCCTACCGAAGACAGTGATGATGAAGTTAAATGCGAATTTTATGATAAACTAGAGTGGGTATATGATAAACTACCTCGAAACTGCATGAAAATAATATTAGGGGACGCAAACGCAAAGGTGGGAAGGGAAGAAGTATACTATCCGACGATCGGTAAAGAAAGTTTGCACGAACATAGTAATGATAATGGGATCCGTCTAATAAACTTTGCTATCTCGAAAAACCTAACAATCAAAAGTACTACGTTTAAACACAAGAATATTCATAAGTATACGTGTACATCGCCGGATTTACAAACACGAAATCAAATTTGGGTGTGGGTCAGATCATGAATTAGTAATCGCGAAACTTCGACAAAAACTTAATATAAAAAACAGAAAAGTAAGCAATATTTATTCCGAAAATTATGATCTAGATAAATTAAAAAACCCTTCAATTAGAAATCAATTCGCGGTAGATATCAAGAATAGGTTTGAAGCCTTGGAATCTTTAGATGAGGATCGCGAAGATATAGACAAGCTATGGAGCGGAATTAGGGATAATATTAAAGAGGTAAGTAATTTGTTTCTTGGAAAAAGGGACAGTAAAAAGAACAAACCGTGGTTCGATAATGCTTGTCTAAACTTTTATGAAAAAAGAAGAGCTGCTAAATTAAAAGCTCTAAATAATACAAGCGATAACAATGCTGCTAACTTCCGAGCCTTGATGACTGAAACGTCCAAATTCCTCAGAAATAAAAAACGAGAATATCTTAAAAACAAAATAAAAGAAATAGAAACTAATAGAATTGAAAACAACGTAAGAGACATGTACAAGGGTATAAACAGATCGCGTAAACAGTTTGAACCAGCAATGAATGGAATTAGAGATGAAAATAACAACATCTTGGCCGATCCGGGGGACATTGTGAATAAATTTTAAAAAACACTATGAAAGTATTTTGAATTCCAGAAATAATAATCAATCTTCTCCTTCTGAATATCAGAGTGCTGAACCGTTAATTGAAGATCCGATTAAGGAGGAAGTCGAAATAGCCATCGGAAAATTAAAATCTCATAAAGCAGCGGGAATCGACAACATTCCCAGTGAACTAATAAAAGCGTGCGGTGAAGCTGGAGTTTCTAAAATACATTTTTTGGTTAAAAAGATCTGGGAAAATGAAAAAATGCCCGAAGAATGGAAAGAATCTATACTTATTCCGATTCACAAAAAGGGACCGAGGACGGATTGTAAGAACTATCGCGGAATATCACTCCTCCCGATATGTAATAAAATATTCTCGTTGATACTAACTAGTCGAGTCACGGAATATGCCGAGGAAATTATCGGAGATTACTAAATGTGGTTTTAGACGGAACCGGTCAACTATACCTTACGGCAAATATTAGAAAAAAAAATTAGAATTCAACGGTGTAGTTCATCAGCTTTTTGTGGATTTCAAAAAGGCTTATGATTTGATCGACATTTTGATCGAACAGGGAATACCGAAGAAGTTAGTAAATCTAGTAGGGATGTGCATGACCGAAACATTCAATAAAGTTAGAATCGGTAATTATTTTTCGGAGAAATTTTAAGTTCGCTCGGGATTAAAACAAGGCGATTCCCTTTCACCTGTCCTATTTAATTTAACACTAGAGTATGTTATTAGAAAGGTGATGCGTACCGAAAAGGGTTTAGATCTGAGAGGTAAAATATCCATGCTTGGGTTTGCGGATGATTTGGTATTATTAAGTGAGGACGCGGAAACTATAAAACTGAATACAACAGCGTTGATGACAGCTGGGAAAGAGGTTGGCCTCAAAATAAATACGGATACGACGAAATATATGGTTAGCAATAGAAAAAGAGGCGATTTTGAGGATATAGATATAGGAGAAAATAGGTTTGAACACTTTGAGAAATTTAAGTATTTGGGGTCTTCAAGAGGAAATAAAGGCGCGGTTAAAGGTGAGAAATGCTTGTTATTTTTCGGTATCAACATTACTTAGGTCGCGCATTTTGTCCAGAAACTTAAAACTTAGAATATACAAAACTATTATCTTGCCTACAGTTCTGTATGGGTGTGAAACGTGGCCGCTAACCTTGAAGTACGAACAACGCCTTAAGGTCTTCGAGAATAAGGTACTGCGTAAAATATTTGGTCCGAAAAAGGATGAGTCAACTGGAGAATTTAGGAGGTTACATAACGCGGAATTGCGGAGCATGAACTCTGTTAATATAATCGAAGTGATATCATCACGACGGTTGAAATGGGCTTGCAAAGTTATTGGACTCAGTGGCGAACGAATTCCTAAAAAGTTAATAAACGCTGAACCGACTGGTAAACGTCCGAGGAGTAGACCGAAGCGTACGTGGGAGGATTGTATTAAGGGTGATCTAATGAATTCGGGTTTGGACGACAGTCGGTGGACCGAGGTTTGTAGGCAGCGATTGGTGGTATCGGCATCGAACCTTCGGGTTCGCTAAGCCTTTTATTATTCTTATTATTATACAGGAAGACAACGTCTTCTTATTCTTATTTAGATATTCTTGTAATATCGAAGCATAATTTAAGAAGTTGAAATATTATCAGCAGTAACCATTATCATGAATAATATAGTATACATTTACTAGCTATTTTTTTTTTTTATCATATCACAAATAACAAGTTGAACTCAAACTTATGTAAATTATTTGCTTTTTTACTTCAGAAATACAGCCATCAACAACCCCACAACGATGGATCAGTGTAAGTGAATCATTTTAACTAATATACTATACTGTAATATTTTCTTTCATCTTAAATAGGAAATCCATTCTTCCCACTGAAGCAAACAAATAATCCAACAACGTTTAAGCTACGTGAAATCTCCAAAAATGCATAGATTTATTTCATCTATTCAGATAATATCGTCGGTTGCATGTTAAACTTACGAAAGTGAAAAATTCGACTTTTACTCATATATTGATAGTATACACATATTCAGCCTTTAGTAAAGATGAGAATCTATTACGACATAAGAAAGTAATGAAATCACAGTTGCATTTAAGAAAAACTTCTTCAAGTCTGAAGCTTCCATGCTGAAGTGACGAATATGCGTATAATTACTAAGGTACGACAATAATTGCACAAGAAACTATGAGACAAAAGAAATATAACACCAACACATGTTTTCTAAATGATGATAATCCACCATTATACACAGAAGAATGTAATGGTTTTTACGCTCTCCTGAAAAGTTGTGATTTTCAAATTCGTAAGTTTACCATGGCAACGACAATATGTTCGACCATTAGAAAAAAACCTTGTTTTGCAAATAAGAAAAAACTGAAATTAAAAAACCATTCATGAATCCATTATAATTGCCAGACATAAAATATCTTCGGCAAAAGTAAAAAAATATAAAAGTTCAAAACGGTAGGATTTACAATTATTTTATTTTTGCTTAAATTGTATGCTGTAATATCATTTATTGTTTTGTTTTTTCTGTACGATAGTATATCACTCCCTCTTGCACATAACATAATAATACAAATCAGGGATTGATAAATTATTTGCCACTTCTGTAAATTTGTTTTATTAAAAATTAGTTTCGAATGTTATATATTCATCCTCAGTTCTAAAAACACACAAACAATTTAAAAAATAAGCAATTCAAAATATAGTTTGGTAATATTATAAATATTAAATTAGATGTAATATAAATCAGTATTATAAAATTATAAAACATTCATGAATTATGAATTTAATTAAGACAAGAAATCAAATACATGTTGGTATTCACCAAGGTTTAAATGGAATACATCAAACAGAAAAGTTTGTACTGGTTTCTTCTCGTATTGAACTAACAATATTTTAGAACTGAGGATGAATGTATAACATTCGAAACTAGTTTTCAATAAAACAAATTTATAGAAATGGCAAATAATTTATCAATCCCTAATTGGATTGATCCTTCTATACCATCATGCGGATGTCAAGTGATAATAGTACAAACTCTCCATCTGATGAAAATTCAATTTTTTAAAAAGTTAAATTTGTTTTACATTAAAAGATTGGACGATTACGTGGATATTTACCTTTTTACAGATGATATTTCATTATTTAAATACGTGCGGAATTATTATTGAACCCTACATCTATAATAAATTAATAAAACACTAACTAATAGATTTTAAAATTACCGCCTTTTATTGAAAAGAAATATTTCAATTACAGGTCGGAACGAAGGGGCGACGATACTGATGAGAACACTGGTACAATATATCAAACTCAAGAACTTATTCCAACCAATAAATTAACTACAGGATATCGTAACCAAGCTTCTGTTCGTGAACATCATAAACAAGGAGGTTCTCACACAAGATCAAAACGTTTTATAAAAATGAAATGTCTATTGGGGAATTGCAATTCAAAAAATCAAAAGTATAATTCAAGACGACAGGTTCCGAAGCGAGAAAGTCCACAGATTTTTAGTAGAACAATATGTTCCTTTGTAAGCTGTAACAGAAATCATAAATTAATTAAATGCCCAAGAATATGTAAACGACCAAAAAATAGGCGAAGAGCGAGAATATGTGCATCAATGGGCTGCGGGATAGAACCAGAACAGAATCCTAAAATTCCAGAAATTAAGCCAGTAGTTCAGGTTCCTGAACAAAAAGTGTGCCCTGATTATTGTGCCTCTCCAATAAATGAATTAATAAAACAAGAATGCATAGCAATGAAATGCATTCCAGAAATTAAAAATCAGACTTCAAATCCTCAGCATTGTCCTGAACCATGTAAATCGCCAAAAGATAATACAATGGATCAATTATGTCTAGAAATTGGATGTAAGCCAGTAGTTCAGGTTCCTGAACAAAAAGTGTGCCCTGATTATTGTGCCTCTCCAATAAATGAATTAATAAAACAAGAATGCATAGCAATGAAATGCATTCCAGAAATTAAAAATCAGACTTCAAATCCTCAGCATTGTCCTGAACCATGTAAATCGCCAAAAGATAATACAATGGATCAATTATGTCTAGAAATTGGATGTAAGCCAGTAGTTCAGGTTCCTGAACAAAAAGTGTGCCCTGATTATTGTGCCTCTCCAATAAATGAATTAATAAAACAAGAATGCATAGCAATGAAATGCATTCCAGAAATTAAAAATCAGACTTCAAATCCTCAGCATTGTCCTGAACCATGTAAATCGCCAAAAGATAATACAATGGCTCAATTTTGTCTAGAAATTGGATGTAAGCCAGAAGTTCAGGTTCCTGAACAAAAAGTGTGCCCTGATTATTGTGCCTCTCCAATAAATGAATTAATAAAACAAGAATGCATAGCAATGAAATGCATTCCAGAAATTAAAAATCAGTTTTCAAATCCTCAGCATTGTCCTGAACCATGTAAATCGCCAAAAGATAATACAATGGCTCAATTTTGTCTACAAATTGGATGTAAGCCAGAAGTTCAGGTTCCTGAACAAAAAGTGTGCCCTGATTATTGTGCCTCTCCAATAAATGATTTAATAAAACAAGAATGCATAGCAATGAAATGCATTCCAGAAATTAAAAATCAGTTTTCAAATCCTCAGCATTGTCCTGAACCATGTAAATCGCCAAAAGATAATACAATGGCTCAATTTTGTCTAGAAATTGGATGTAAGCCAGAAGTTCAGGTTCCTGAACAAAAAGTGTGCCCTGATTATTGTGCCTCTCCAATAAATGAATTAATAAAACAAGAATGCATAGCAATGAAATGCATTCCAGAAATTAAAAATCAGACTTCAAATCCTCAGCATTGTCCTGAACCATGTAAATCGCCAAAAGATAATACAATGGATCAATTATGTCTAGAAATTGGATGTAAGCCAGTAGTTCAGGTTCCTGAACAAAAAGTGTGCCCTGATTATTGTGCCTCTCCAATAAATGAATTAATAAAACAAGAATGCATAGCAATGAAATGCATTCCAGAAATTAAAAATCAGACTTCAAATCCTCAGCATTGTCCTGAACCATGTAAATCGCCAAAAGATAATACAATGGCTCAATTTTGTCTAGAAATTGGATGTAAGCCAGAAGTTCAGGTTCCTGAACAAAAAGTGTGCCCTGATTATTGTGCCTCTCCAATAAATGAATTAATAAAACAAGAATGCATAGCAATGAAATGCATTCCAGAAATTAAAAATCAGTTTTCAAATCCTCAGCATTGTCCTGAACCATGTAAATCGCCAAAAGATAATACAATGGCTCAATTTTGTCTACAAATTGGATGTAAGCCAGAAGTTCAGGTTCCTGAACAAAAAGTGTGCCCTGATTATTGTGCCTCTCCACTAAATGAATCAATAAAACAAGAATGCATAGCAATTAAATGCATTCCAGAAATTAAAAATCAGTTTTCAAATCCTCAGCATTGTCCTGAACCATGTAAATCGCCAAAAGATGATACAATGGCTCAATTTTGTCTAGAAATAGGATGCAAGGCGGAAAGGAATACTTCTAAAGCGGAAATCTGTCCCGATATATGTGCTAACCAAACTAATGATCCTTTGATTGATATTCAATGTATGTTAATTGGATGCAAACAGTTGTTATCAGAAAACTATAAGCCAGAAGTATGTCCCGATGGCTGTAAAACGACAGAAAATACTCTAATGATACAATTATGTCACTCTATTGATTGCATACCTCCTAATTCAACAAGTGAGCCTGAAAGACCTAAAACAGAAGTTCCTGTAACAGAAATTCCAAATGATCCTGATCCTGAAACAACTAAAATGTATTCTATGCCAGAAGGTGATCAAGAACCTAAACCAGATATTTCTCCAGATTATCCATCTACAACCAATGCAGGTCTTATAGAATCTGATCCTGAGACAACAGAAAAAAATCCTGACATTTGATCCGAAAAAGATACAGTATATGTTATTATTCCTTTGTTATTATACCCATTAATAAAGCTAATAATAATACCCTGTTAAGCATCATCTATATGAACGACATTCTAGACATTCTAGGCATTGTATAAAATAAACTCAGTTTAAGCTGCATCTTAGATTGTATTTGTTTTTTCTGTAGTGTATCTCTAGAGACAAATAAAATAAAGTAGTTATATACAAATAATATTTCATCATTCCAACCTTTCTTATGAAACATTTTAGCTCTAGTACCTCAAGAGGAAGCAAAATGAATAACTTGCAATTATCTGTTTCCATCAATTCTAATTCTTTTATTAGAACACGTATCTCGAATCAAACTGAAATACCTGTCATAGTATATTATTAAATTAATATTGGGGAAGCTTAAGCATAAAACGAGTGGTTGTACAATTGAGGTGTTTAACTGAAAGTTAGCGATTAAATGAATTGCACATAGCGATAACAAAAAGTAAAATGTAAATATATTGTATTCAATACTTGTCGAGGGATCTTATATATTCCTCATATGTTAAATTTTCAGAAAGAAGAAACATAATATTTACCATGTATTCATACTATCAGAGCATATCCCCTCCCTCTTTTCAAGTACAATCTCTCCTTTCACTATCATCAATTTTAATATTTAAATTTTTCCGTATTATCTGACCCGCGCGAGAACTTTTTTGCTTCCAGCCTTGCTCCAGTCGCACGTTGGTGGAGAAAGGGCTGGCAGAATCACCGGGTGTTTTTATTGAACGTCACTCCCTGACGTTCAATAATCAAACTTCAGTAATACTGAAGGTAAGTAATCAAACCAATATCATTAACGCTCATATCAGTAATCAACGATCTTTTCTTTTTAATGATTATATCATGGAGAACGTATTGGAAATGACGGAAAAATATCTAATGTGGACACCCCATGACTTCCTTGTACTCCGATTAAACTATAACCCGGTGGCTCAAAAATGTGATCCTAAATCTGGTCACTAGTTTCCGAACATAGTAATACCTCAAAAACGACACCCAGCGTCGCGACGTCCATCTATTGACAAACACACACACACTCTTGTTACTGGAGGTCTCATTCCGTTATTATTTGTCGTTTTCCTTCAGTAGGTTACTAGTTTCCAAGATATTTCTTCATGTTCCATGACAACAATAAAACTGTCAATATCACTAGATAAAGCATCGGAAATCGACGGTTTCAACATTTTAAGTATAAGAGCCCGCTTAACTTATATCTTATCCTCCTACTGCAGACTTGTTAAGCTCACAAATGGAGAGGAAATAAAAGTATTTTACACTCAATTTCAACGCTTAGAACAAGTAATAAATTTGAGTGGAAAAAACGTCGTTTTTTGAAAAAGAATTAAGCGCCAAAAATTCGAAATTTAGGTTTGAATTGATTTCGGGACGTAAACACCACCTCGATCGACTCCCGCTCACGATATATCGAAAAAAAAATTGGAAACGGTCTAAAAATCGAATATTGATGACGTAAGCACCTAATACTAACGACTCTCAGTCGTCACTCTAGCTTTAACCAGTGTTAGAATCCTTTAAAATATATTGTAATTATGAAGATTTTGCCAGGTTAATAAACTTCTACTCTATACAATAAAGAATAAAATTAAAAAAATATATATTGTTATTTGGAGAAAAATAGTTTCATATGCTTTCTGTAAAATTTGCTAAATGGCTCTAACGCCTTTTTCAAAAAACGACGTCAATATAATGCCATAATTAAGTCCAATCAGGACCAAGTCCCATTATACAGAGTCACTAAAAATAATTAATTATAATAAAAACAACAATATCAAAATTGAGGTTAGGATCAAATTTCATAATAATTTAATATGTAAACATTTTCATTATGTTAATATCATTAAACACTTACAACTTTAAAATATTAATTAAAAATTAGGGAGCCATCTCAGTCATCACAGCCATCACAAGTGAAACTCCAAAGAAGAAGGCAATACAATGTTACAATTAATTATGACAACTAAAACAATTTACTAAGTAATCATTAACCAATATGCAACAATTAATCTACATAGAATGAAACTCCAAAACACCATTTATTAATTTATAAATCTAATATACATATTTATTTAAATAAATTAAAATTTCAATTTAGTAATTAAGTTTGGATATGTGCTATTCAAACCATTGGTATCAAATTTAAAATTGCACACTCTATTTACATTTTATGATTGTTATTTTCTGTTGCAATTATCTTTGTATTATTAAAATCAAAATTATGTTTGTTTTCAAGGCTATGAGTGGATAAGCTAGTAGCTTTGTTATACTTTTTAATTTTGGAATTGTAATTACTTCTGTGTTGGCAAATTATATTTTTCAAATTTGAAAAAGGACGAAAGTTTGCATCTACATAAATGTATAAGTACAAATAGGAGAATTTATAATTTTTAATATAAAATAAAAGATAGTTTTTAAAGAAAGTTTGGTCTTTATTCAAAGCCCCTACAAACTCTAATAATATCATTAGTCTTGTAAGTATGGTTATTTATTTTGATTAATTAGTGAATAATGGTAAACACAATACAGGCACTTGGAGAAGTGTCTAATTTGGAGAACTTAAAAGGCAGTCAATATTCATTTACATAAATAATATTTGGGATAATCATCTCGATCAATCGATAATCAATAATCAATCGATTCCCTTAACGAATATGCAAAATAACAAAACATCTATTTATCAGTCGTTCACTAAGGAGTAAAATCATAGCAATATCTCTTTTATTACTTTCAATTTTTGTAGTGTTTAAAGTTTCTACTTACACTTTAATTATGCCTGAACCCGATGGAAGTGGAAAAAGAAAACACAAAACATTAACTGTACTAGAAAAAGGAGAGATTATTAAAAAACTGAACAAGAATCAAAAATCGTTATAGAGAATGCAGAATAGAAGATGGTAATGCAGTGTAAATGTTGGTCTTCTGTAATTGTGTGATTTATACTTTTCTCTGTTACATATGTGGGAATATATAAAATCTTTTCTATTTTTAATATTGATAAAAAATATGTATAAATCTATCATAATAAATATATACAAATTGAGTGTCTTCCTATTTATTTTTAACTTCAAGTAAAGACATGCCGCGGGTTTCATATGTAACTTATTATAGAGACTCAACTGTATTTAAGTATAAGAATTTGAAAAAGTAAATCATAGTAAATAATAGTAAATCACAATTTAAAAGGAAAAAGAAAAAAATATATTAAAAGAAGGAATAAAAACTAAAAATTATTTGTATGCTATAATTTTCACTAATTATCTATGAAAAACGTCTATTGCATAAAACCACAATAAAAAATATCTGATATAACTCATGACTTCATTGAAAGTTTATTAAACTATAAACAAAATTGTTCAATTAGATTGAAAAAAAAATCGCGTTTATAATCTTTATCGCCGAACCATATGATCTCTGTATTAAATGTATCGACATATACCTATCTGTATACTCGATATACCTTTTGATGTAAGTTTATTATGACTTCCAAGTAAAATACCCCTTTCGGCTCTTCAATTTCAACCAAAATCTATTATATTATTTATATTGATATAAAAGTCTAATTTACCAAATGTGAGTTACATCCTTTTTAAATATAATTTTTGATGAAAGTCTAATATGACCTTTAAATAAAGTACCACTTCCGGTATGCCAATATTTACCAACATTTATTATGTTATTTATATTAATAAGAAAGTCCTAAATACCAAATTTGAGAAGTTTTGTATTATATTTTAAAATAATTTTTTATTAAAATCAATAATCAATACAAACTGAAGAAAACATTTGTTTGCTTAACCTAAAAATAAAATTTCGAAATTTGGCGCCATCTAAGTTCTGCCGCCTTGGGCGTTTCAAATATACTTTTCATTCAGAATTGGATTTTCTTATGAAGCCAAGTCTATCTTTGGCCAGTTACACAATGTTTTAAACAGGTGAAATCACCTTGGGCCAAAGTAACCCTAACATTAACACCACTAAAAAAAAGTAGGGAGTATTACCTAAAATACGTTTAAAAAAAATTAAAAACTCCTTATAAATTTCATTCATAATAGTCTAGTTGTATAAAAAAGGTCACCACACCTTAGAAATAGAAACATACTCAAAATTTATCGAGAATTGATTTAAAAAATTCCAAAAAAGTACGCCGAAGTAGCCCGTATTGAAGGTATCTCGCGCAGAATATTCGGATCGTAACACTCTTTCATATGTCATATCTGACTTTCCAAGCCACCCTTAAGTAATGAGGTACTTATACGCCGACAATACAGCTTTGTACAAACCTTCCTATCGAATAGATATAATAGCTAACCTTTTAAACAAAACTTCAAAAAAATTAACAAATATTGCCTAATATGGAAATTAAAAATCAATCCAAGTAAATCTGAAGCCATTTTTTTTAAAATAAGTAAAATCTGTGCTAACTTTGGACATATCTCTCACATTCACAGAATATACCAAAATAAAGACAGATACATAGATAGAAAGACAGCAAAAAAAAAATATATAAAAAATGTTACCATATTTTAATAAAAAAATTCAAATTAAATCCCCAAAATAAATGAATCCTCTTCGGCCAACAAATCACATATACCTCACCTGTTAGGAGTTCAAATTGCCTAACAAATTACAGAAAACTGGAAAGAATACAAAATTTATCCATGAGAATTATAAACAACTACCCTCGCTACACAAAAATATCTACTATGTACCATGACTTGCAACTCATTACAAGACAACAACTTGTCGTAACACAAACTGCTACATATTTCAGTAAATAATAGCTTCTGAAAATCAATTAATTAAAGAAATTGACAACAAATCCTCTCTTTAACGCTATACTCATAAAAGAACAAAACATATTTTACTAATGTAAGTTAATATTTATTTAATTTATTATTATTTCATATTTTCTATTTTTTTATTTTTTTATTTTTTAGGTTTTTTTTCTTAATTTTTCCTACTACTATAAATAAAAATTATGTTAAACTTATAAATTTTATTTTCATGTTAAAGATATCAAACCGAAAGTTGTTTGATTGTAAGGATGTGGCATCCATAATCATGTAAAATAATAATTTTTTGTTTCTGTAAATTTGTAAATAAAAGCTTTATTATTATTATTAATCGTGGAATGTAGTGAGGGACGGTATGAGAAACTTATATAATCTCTGAGAATCATTAGCTGGTGCAATTCAAGGCTTTCTCCATCAATGAGAAGAACCACTAAGAACTTAAGAACCTGTACAACCAGGAAGGGTCTTGGGTTCAGTACTTGATAGGACCGTACTGTTTCTAGGCCAACAGTTGTGCAAGGAGGTGATTCGGCCAAGATCACGCTAAACCGCTAGGTTTTTTCTCCCCAATTAAGAGTACCCACTTTATAAAGGCTGAATGAGCCCCAGGAGGGTCTCCCGATCCCACAGGGTTGATCCACGGCTGAAAACAGAATAAATAAATATCTGCTTCAGTCGGTCTCAAACCCGGGACTTTGAGATTAGTAGCACAGTGCCCTAGCCACTGCGCTAACCCGCTCCCTAAGAACTTAAGAATAAGAAAAGTTTCTTTTTTTCAAACTGAATACACATTTTCTCTAGAAATAAAACTATAGAAAAATATACGAAAAAAAAAAGAAATTTTTATTTAATATAAATCTAGACCGAAATAAATCCAAATAATGCAATTTTTTTTTTCAATTTAAAAAAAATATTTATTACAGATGGTTCACAAATCCAACTGTTCGTCCATCCATCCAATACACCTTCAAGTTTACTTGAATAAAGAAACCGCAATTTCTGAGACAAAGTTACCCACAGTCACATTTTCGGTAATTGCGACTAAATAAGAGATTAATAACTAAAACTAATATTTGGTCTATAGTCACAGATAGAATAGAATTTGAACAGCTTAGATAATACGCTTATCTTTGTACTACGACAAGAAGCAATCCAGCAATAAAAATATGAGACAAGTTATTTAACGGAGTATAACAGAAGGAGGTAGAAAAGTACCATGTAACCTACGCTTATCCATTCACTAAGGTTTGCACCCACCAACTGGAAGGCATACTTCTTCCCTTTCCCTACGAGCCCTTTCGCGCCCTTTACTATCACGGGTGATCTACACTCAGCAATACGAAGCTTTTGACGTCATTGTAACATTGTTATCCCTTAATGAGCAAAGTAATCCACATGTGATCAGTCTAAAATTTTTAAGGAGGAGACTAGGAAAGTTTCATCGAAATCGTTTTTGGCCATTTCGGCATTTCTTTCTAAAAACATGTTTTTTGGCCGATTAGGTTCCTAGACATCCGGTACCGAAACCATACAAAACAATACAACATTCGGATCACCAGTTCAATAGATTAAAAATTTGCTTACACGAAATGGCGGATGGTAATGTCGAGTACCGTAGATCATTCTGGAGTGACATCTGGCATTGGTGCAAAGTCTCAACGCAATCGGCTCAATAATCTCGGAGAAAAGCGGCGGGCGGACGCGGCTTTTTTTGTTCGATTCTATGTATCTTGAAACAGAAAACCTCAAATTTTGAGAGGGAGACATTTTAATTTTTTTTTTCTTGATCGGCCAAAAAAATTTTAAAAAAATCTTATCAGAAAATTTGAAAGTGCATCGTGCACCCTATGAGGTCACCCTTCTCAATGCAATTACGCCCCTCCCAGGTCTTGGGATTCCCTCCACCTCCTTGAGGATGCGGTGGGATAGCTGGATATAAAGGAAGACCTATTGTTGAGCGGCTACTGGACCAGGATGGAGATGAAGATATTATGTGCCCTAGGGACGACCCTTCTACTGCTTCCAGCAGGTTAGCACTTAAGTAGCCCTTTAATATAGCTATAGACCTTTAGCATTTATTTTTAAAAAGCCAATATTTGTATTGGGCGACTCGTCAACTTTGGATTAGGATATGATATATATCTAGGCAAAATATTTCAAATGTAATATTCACAAATTCTTTAATGTTCCTTTACCGATTTAGAAATAGTATCGGTCCTAAGTACGAAATACACCGCCAAAGCGGGCTACTTTAGCCCAATTTATTAGAAATCTTTAAATCATGTCCCGATAAATTTAGTATTTTTCAATTTCGAAGATATGGTAACATTTTTTTTACACAACTAGACTATCATAAATGTAATTTACAATGATTTTTTTCATTTTTTTCTTAAGGGAGTATTACTTTTTTTTTTTTTTGGCAAATGTTACCCCCGGCTTACTTTGGTCCAAGGTGATTTCAAGTGTTTAAAGAATCGTATAAATCGTATAAGAAAGACTTGGGTTCATGAGAGAATCCAATTCTGAATGAAAAGTATATTTGAAATTGAATTTAATTATAACAAAAAATTGCAATATTACAATTCTGCAATACAATCAAATAATCTCGGTCCCGTAAATTTCTGACTAAGTGACAACTTTTTAAAAGTTTTGGAAGTTAAGTAATTTTATATATCGCGGCCCCTAAGATAGATAAAAATAAAATTTGAACTACATAAAGTTGATTTTGAGCAAAATAAATTATAAAAATTTGAATTAAAAAAAAAATTATGAGTTTGAGCGTAAATATTAAAACGCTTAAATGACATAAGTTACTGTCATAATGTCTCAAATTTTCAAATACTTTTTTGTATTTATATCAGCTGATTATTATTATAAAGCAAATTTTGGATTATGTTTATTTTGAAAACATAAGAGACTTCTATGTATTTGGTCCAATAAATTTCAGTTATGGTACAATAAAATGTTATTTCAATTAATTGTACAGCCTGTGTTATAAATTATTAAGTTTAGAACGTCTTGGCAAACGATGGAATGTCTAACTAAATATTAATATAGAGTAATAACTATAACTATCAAAACTTTTTATAATAAATACAAATATATCTTTCTTTTTTCTAAAATGGCACTACTTAGAGCAACATAAGTTATCCTTTCGCAAATACTATTTTATATCTATAATAGAAATTAATATCCAGCTCAAAAAAAAATTGATATCCAGTTGTCACCCAGTTGAATGTGAGGGGCTATATCTAGTAATATCCTATATCACATAGTCACTTGGAATTTACAGAAATTACGTACTTTAAAATCACAATAAGTTTTCCTTATTTTTGACTTATATTTGCTAGTTGATTAGAATAGCTTTCTGTAAATTTCTGTCTATGGACAAAGAAAAATATTCTTTTATTTATTTATTGAAATTTACAACTGTATCAAAAATATATTTAAAACAATTGCTTAAAGACGATATTTGAATTATATAGCAATCAATTGGTAGCAATTCAGTGACTGTTTCAAGTTAGGAAATTCTGTGGCCACCTTATTTTTAGACGCTGAGGAGTGTTATCGGAAAAATATTAGGGTGAAAGGTTACGAACTAATGAATTTCTGTTGATATGGAGATCGAAATTAAATGTAGGAATATCTATTTCGAGCCAAGTAAGCAACAAATGAAATATTAAGATCTTTATGGATGATTTTATTTGTGACATAATAAGGAGCATTAAGGATTCTCCGAAGGATTTTGTATTGTAAGGATTGGGTACGAGAGGATTACTTAAATTCAAAGAGGGAAATGTTCCATCACAACACAATTCAGCGGTTTTCTGTAGAATATGGAGATAACTGTGATTGTGTATAATTTTGGTTGGGTACTAAACAATATCGTCACTGTATAAGCAACTTGACATTTGTCAATTTCTATTTGAGAATAAAAAAAAATGCATTATCCTTTTAAACGGAATATATATCTTATAGTTATCTTACAACAGAATTTCTTTCAACCAGTTTTTGCCAGGGAGATTCAGAGAGAAATTTTGAATAAAATGATGGTATGGATATCTAAATTTCGTTTAAAACTGAAAAACGTTATGGTACTTCTATAGTGACAATGTACTTTTATGAGTAAAGGAAAAAGGAACCTTCATCAAAGCTGTACTAAAAAAATAATTTTTTTTTAAATCGGGGTCAAATCGGATAGAAAACTATAAACCATTAAACAAGCTAGGAGCTAATAACTACTTTTTAAATGTGTAGAAGTGAGTTTTTGAATGAATTACTTGTTGTTGAATTAATTGATCAATTACTCGAGCCTGGTGTTTATGATAATCCGTGATTTCAACAATTTTGAAGACAAACTAACCATCCATAACTATTGGAAGAATACCAACCCAAACCTAAACATTTCCAACTGCGATTCAAGATTGACTCAACCAAACGTAGAATAAATAGATCACTATTCTCTAGAAGCCTGTCAAAGCAAAAATCGAGACAGAGCATAAAAACCGCTGCAAATTATCACACATTAGTTTATTATTTCCAAATAGTTATGTTTAAAAAATATCTCTTTTAAGACCAGTAGTCATGTATGGAGCGAAAAGTAACTGTTTATCGCAATATGATCGCCGTAAACATAGTGCTCGAAAGAAAATATATCACAGCAAGTAGACTAAAATGGACAGGACATGTAATCAGAATATAGGTAAAATGGTACAGAGGAAAATGTTGGAGGAGCATTTCAGTGGAAATGACGGAGTTGTCTTTATAACAACCATGGAAAAGAAGTGGAGGAGAAAAACTGGGTTTCTACTCTTTCTGGGCAGGTTTGGTTTAAAAATTTTGGAGATTTTGGCACGGTCATCGAAATCAAATCCCATTCATTAAATTGAGGAGAGGCATCAAATCGTCCCGAAATAAGCTCAAGTAATACAAAGCTATGGCCTTTATTGTGAGGAACAAGCTAAATAGAAGAGTATATTATTTTTATATTAAGGTAAATACATTTATAAATTTTGATCATACAAACCATAGTATTGGGCCCTGAAAAACATCGGTATCCAATATATTGTATTAATATTGAGTAATTTCGTTGTTTTTTACTTCCTTGCACGAAGTAAAGGAAGTATTGTAATCGCGAAAATTTTCGGTTTTCAGATTTCAACGGAAATATCTATTTTGACAATCCCTGAATCCATTTTGACTAGTTTCGTCGTGGCGTCTGTACGTACGTACGTTCGTATCTCGCATAACTCAAAAACAGATGCCGTAGAAAGTTAAAATTTTGTATTTATGATTGTTGTAAAATCTAGTTATCAACCTCCATTTTTGGTCACTGCTTGATCACCGGAAGTGGTACTTTACTTGAAGGTCGTAATTGATTTCCATCAAAAATTATATTAAAATACTATGCAAAACATCTCAAATTTAGTATTTATAACTTATATATTGATTTACATAACATACTAGATTTTTGTCAAAATTGGAAAACCGGGAGCGGTACTTTACTTGAAGGTCATATTAGACTTTCATCAAAAATTATAATAAAATATAATGTAAAACATCTCAAATTTGGTAAATAGGTCTTTTATATCGATATGAATGTATTAACTATATTTTGGTTCAAATTGGTGAGCCGAAACGGGTACTTTACTTAAAGGTCATAAGAAGCTTACATCAAAAATTATATTTAAATTAAATACATAAATCATATGTTTCGGTTACAAACGCAATTTGGTTTCCAATCCAATCAAACATTTTTATTACTTGTTTTAAGAGTTAAAATTGAGTGTAAAATATTGGTTTTTCCTCTCCATTTGTGTGAGTGTGTGTGTGTCAATAGATGGATGTCGATACTGCAATCTTCGGAAACTAGTAACCAAATTCAGAATCACTTTTTGAGCCACCGATTTATAGTTTAATAGGCGTACAAGAAAGTCATGTGTTGTTCACATCAGGTATTTTTTTAGTTATTATAATTTTTTCTTCGTTTGTGGGATCCGAACAAATTATCAACTAAAAATACTTAGTATTTTAGTTGATACTTTTTTAAACTTTACTCATTATGCTTCCAAAACAAATAAAACCAGTACCAGTTGAGGATTTAGAGTGAGAACACTACAGGCGTTAGGTAAAGCAAGATTCTCATTTGAAAACGGATAGTATCTTATTAAGTTCCATTATGTGGTTTGCTGTTTCATGGATGATAGAGTTTCTAGTTTTCCTTGAGGGAATTGTTTCTAACCAAAGAAAATTATATTTGCTATCTGTTTCCGAACTGGAATTGAAATTGATTCATCAGAAGTCCGGTGAGAGAGAATATAGTATTGACGTCTGCATGATGGTATAGAAGGATCAATCTAATTAGGGACTGATAAATTATTTGCCACTTCTATAATTTGGTTTTTATTGAAGAGTAGTTTCGAATGTTATACATTCATCCTCAGTTCTAAAATACAACATACATTCATCTACAGTTTTTTGAATTTTTAGAACTGAAGATGAATGTATAACATTCAAAACTAGTTTCCAATAAAAACAAAATTATAGAAGTGGCAAATAATTTATCAATCCCTAATTAGAATAGAGTGTCATTGGATGCTTATACAAGCTATAAAATTAAAGTAAAAATTACAATTCATTTTTTTACAAACACACTTATTTTGATCTTGTATAAGATATTTTTGATCGAATTAAGTTCAATAGATTGGCCATTGGTCATTACTTTAGGATGATGATGAAGTGAAATTAGTGTACGTACGCATGATGGTATAGAAGGATCAATCTAATTAGGGATTGATAAATTATTTGCCACTTGTATAATTTTGTTTTTATTGAAAACTAGGTTCTAATGTTATACATTCATCTTCAGTTCTAAAAACACACAAAAATTAAAAAATAAGCAATCTAAAATACACTTTGGTATTATTATACAGATTAAATTAAATGAATTTAATGAAGAAAAGAGATCAAATACATGTTGTAACTCACCAATGTTTAAATAGATTATATTATATTACCTTACCTATTCTATTACCTTGGTGAGTACCAACATGTATTTGATCTATTGTCTTAATTAAATTCATAATTCATAAATGATTTATATTACATTTAATTTAATATGTATAATAATAGCAAAATATATTTTAAATTGCTTATTGTTGAATTTTTGTGTGTTTTTAGAACTGAAGATGAATGTATAACATTTGAAACTAGTTTTCAATAAAAACAAAATTATAAAAGTGGCAAATAATTTATCAGTCCCTAATTAGAAGTGAAATTAGTTCAAAGAAAATCTAATTCAAACAACTGATTAAATATTAAGGATTAAATTTCTATTGACAAGTTTTCATCATATATTTTTTTTTTGCAGAAGGAAAAACTGAACCTAAATTTAATACAAATATTGGCCCAAGTAACTTGAAGGAAGGTTATGATGGACCACTCATGAGGGCGATCCTGACGGTGAGTAAAGAGATCAAGTCTTCTTAAAACTAATAATTTATTGATTGATATCATCTCTAAGATATAATAATACGTCATAGGTAAACTATCATAAATAAAGTTTTCAAAATTTTACAAGAGAGCTAAAATAACTTTCAGATCGGACTGTATTGCTTGTTGTAGATAATGGTAAATCATTATATCCGAAGTGTTGCACTTTTTACTACCCCTTTACCTTATTTACGATACTTCACCAAGGAAAATATGACCAGAATAATGAAAATACGATAATAAAATCAAAATCTGCAAAGTTGGACTTATGATAGTTTAACTCTGACGTACAGATATGTACTGTTTAAATGATTTTTCTTTAAATGGAAGAAAACAATCACACTTCCCTAATCACTCGAAATTCCATTGCTATCCTTAAACAGTTCCTAAGATTTCGAGATTCTATCCCTCCTAAAACCTGTCAGCTCCTTGTATCCTCCCTCATTTTCTCCCACTTCGTCTATGGCTGCCTGGTGGGCTTTAGAACAGACTGAAGAGACTAATGAATTGTTTTATTAGATTCATCTTCTGAATCGCCTGGCGCTCCCATGTCTCCAGTTGGTATGCCGAGTTAAAGTGGCGTCAACCTATTTTCCGACGGCAATACTTCCTTTATATCTATATTTTCCGAAACTTCAAAACCAAAAAGCCTCCTTATATTCTTGATCTGTTCACTCCGTGTTCCTCTGTACACTCCCTAAACATCAGATCCCAACCTACAAACTTGTATATACCCTTTCATAGAACTGCCTCCTTCAAAAGATCCTTTACCTGTCACGCTACTTCATTGTGGAATTCCTTAGCCAACTCCATTTGTAAATCCACATCCTTAAACTCCTTCAAGAATCAATTATTTCTTCACCCCCTTACCTATCAATTTTCCGTGTTTATGTAAGTACTATAGTTGTATATATGTTCATTTTAACTGTTTATAGTTTCATCTTTTATTATGTCAATTGTTTGCTAGTGTAAATAGGTAAATGTTAGTGTACATATATATTTAATTATGATTTAAATGTCTGTAATTATTAAAATCTCCTAATTTTTTTAAATTTTTTTACGTGAGCTAGACAAACAGTATAAGTACTGAACTTTTCTGTTATTCTAAGGGGACCAAAAGTCCCAGAATAAAATTTATTTTCATTTCATTTCAGTTCAAAACATTAATGAAAACACTTACTACTGTAGTAGTTTCAAAACCCTTCAGTCCAAACTGCTTTCATCTATCATGTTTGTTTCTTTAATACACATATTCTTGCTATATAACTTCTTTTCACAAATAATTATAAAATTATAATATGAAACTACCCTACAACTGTTACTGGTAATATTAAAAATATCAATATGATAACATGTAAACAAACTCAATATGGCAACGGAATAACTCGATGATTCAAATCGAAGGAATAGCAAATATACCTAATAAAAAATCATTACAAAAATGACTTTATCGAATCTAAAATGAAAAATATAAACATTGTTGTTCCTCATAATTATCTCATAAAATTAAATTAATAATCTCATAAATTAACACTTAAACACACCTTCTTGCAATTAGTCGAACTGTTTACCCAGGTGTACAAAAGTTTAATCTGTGATAGAGTACGCCACGCTAACCGTGTGCACTTCTGTACTTATTTTAAAATAATAAATCGAATTTAGTAGCTAACATTTTATTAAATTCTGTACAAACACTAACTTTCAATATACGGGTATTAATGTAAGTCATTTATTAAAACAAAACTATTCATACCTAGTTAATGATGATCATTGTAATGTAAAGCAATTAATTCACTCGCAAATAAAGAAAATAAACTAAAGTTATAACAATGATTTCTTTCTCAAATAACTGTTATTAATAACCAGTATCAGTCAGAAAATCGCATTAAAATATCTGATGTGGACAACAAATGACTTCCTTGTACGCCTATTAAACTATAAATCGGTACCTCAAAAAAGGATTCTGAATTCGGTTACTAGTTTCCGAAGATTGCAGTATCTCAAAAACGACACTCGGCGTCGCGACATCCATCTATTGACACACACATTTGGGAGGAAAACCAGTATTTTACACTCAATTTTAACACTTAAAACAAGCAATAAAAATGTTTAATTGGATTGGAAACCAAATTGCGTTTGTAACCTTTATTACCGAAACATATGATTTATGTATTTAATTTAAATATAATTTTTGATGTATGCTTGTTATGACCTTCAAGTAAAGTACCCTTTTCGGCTCACCAATTTGAACCAAAATATAGTAAATACATTCATATCGATATAAGAGATACTAAATTTGAGAAGTTTTGTATAGTATTTTAATATAATTTTTGATGGAAATCAATTATGACCTTCAAGTAAAGTAACACTTCCGGTGATCAAGCAGTAACCAAAAAGGGAGGTTCACAACTAGATTTTACATCAATCCTAAATACAAAATTTCAACTTTCTACGGCTGATCGTTTTTGAGTTATGCCAAATACGAACGAACGTACGTACAGACGCCACGACGAAACTAGTCAAAATGGATTCAGGGATGGTCAAAATGGATATTTCCGTTGAAATTTGAAAACCGAAAATTTTCGCGATTACAATATTTCATTTACATCGTACAAGGAAGTAAAAATACTAATTCATCAAATAATAAATCACTTCACTTTTCTGGATGTCTCTACTGCATAGTTTCATCGATTTTCTCAATCTACTTTCCTGCACGATTTATAGCATTTCCAAGTCCAATTGTAACCCAACCCGACATGAATTAATTTCATAATATTTATTTTATTATTGAAAAATAATTATTTTAATTACAATGACTTTTGAAATAATTTTGGCATATTTTTCCGAATTTTTTGCGTGCTAATTTCAAGTAGTTTAAATAAAATTGTTGTTTACTAATTTTTAAATATTTATTAATTTTTATTTATTTGGAGGAAGAAGGTTTCGACATCGTTCATTAGGTTTCGAAATTACTTGTCAAATGAGAAATTCAAAATTCTTCGGTGTATGTATCGCTTTCTGGATTTTCAATCGCGCATGCGCATATTGCATTTCCGAATACCAGACCATCGAGCGGCGAAGCGGCCTTTATCCGAGACGGCGAAGGCAACGAACAAGTCCCTTCATTCAATGTGTACATTATTGTCTAATATTATGTGGCACCAGAGTCAGATTTTAAATAAGCAAGTTAGACCCAGTATTCTTAAATACATATGTTATAGTTAAGGGTTCTTTGATAATGAGAAAAATTAACGTTACAAATTAGTAAACCAATACTTTAATTATTAAAATTCTATTAAATAAAGTAAGATCTTCTATCAAAACATATTATTCTATTTACCCTGCATGCCATCATTAATTGAATTGTCAAACGCGACACCCACGGAAAGGATCTCCAATGGTATTTATAATATTTTAACCTATAGCACAGCAGGGGAGTCTGTGGTCTCTAGTCTTGTAAGTTAAAATACAGTTTGATTGATCGGTTCCCTTTTGGCACCGATGCAAATACAGAGTATATTAAATAAGTAAATGCGGTTTCTGGAAACCCCACATGCCTTAGAAAAGCAGTTTGCAAGAAGCATAGCACCTTGATACAGAAATCATTTATAAGGTTTACACGGGTTGTTTCCATTTTTCAAATTTAATTTTTTATCGAGCATGCGCATTTCAAATTACCATGAGCATTACTACTTAGTTATTAGTTTTCAAAATTCTTCCGTATAGGTATCGTTTTCTAGATTTTTGAGAGCGCTATTTCCGAATTTACTATCGGATTTTGGATAGCGCATGCGCCTATTGTATTTCCGTTACTGTTGAAGTTTTCTATGATAAAGGGATCGTTTATTAGACTATCGAGGATTCTAATTCCATATTTTTAATTGGATTTTTGATCATGCAAGCGCATTTTGCATTTCTGACGCTGTTAAAGTTTTCTTTGATACAGAAATCCTTTATTAGGTATTCGAGGGTTCTGATTCCATTTTTCAAATTTTTTTTTTTTTTATCGAGCATGCGCATTTCAAATTACCATTACATTTGACTCTTTTTTGAGTAGGTATATCGACCTATGAATCTAATAAACAATAATTTCACCGAAAAAAATGTCAATTATAACGGTTATTTGAAATGAGTATGCTCGATAAAATATCCAATTCGAAAAACCGATTCAGAACTCTGGAAAATCTAATAAACGATCCGGAGGGAGGGAGGGAGTGAGTGAGTGATTGAGTTTTGATAAAACCTTTTACGAGAAAATAGTAAAAATGTGTTAAATCGGTGATATAATTCCCACTTCCGGTTAGTCCGATCCATCTTTGCTATTACTGGTCCGATTTTGATGATCCTTTTTTTGTTTTTTATATAATTTAATTACCTTTCATAAAATTTTATACATAATTTACCATAAAATGCAAAGGTATGCGTAAATAAAATATTCTTGTCATCATAACTTTTTTCCCTGCATTCCCACGGTGATGTAGTACATAAATAAAAACATAAAGGACTTTAAGAAGAAGGCAGTTGGAGCCATTTTCGAGAAAATTATAAAAAAGTATAAAATCGATGATATAAAGGGGCACTTCCGTTCTGTCGATTTTGACGTAAAAGTTGCTGTAAAATCCCATGAATATACCTACCTTAAGTACGTAGTTTCAGTTTCACATACACACAGACACGACCATTTTGCGAGACTTGGTTATTTGGACTCAAGGGACCTTGAAACGTGTATTGCCGTTGAAAACTCGAATTCGAAAATTTTCGAGGTCGCAATTCCTCCCGTTACTATTTATTTCATATATAGATAAGAGAAAATAAAAATGTATATTATATGCAAATGAGTACTATTCTATGAAAAGCCAATATATCCACTTTTGGAAAAGTATTTAAAAAAAAAATATTATATTTTTTTTTAATTGAAAATGTTGATTGTGAACACCTATTTGACAGGGAAAAAATTAAGGTTAGAAATAAACTGAATTATTTTGAGATATAGAATTTTAATTCGTCAAATAAATCTTGTTTTATGACCAATGTATATATTAACTATAGATAGAAAATTCCTCAAATATCAATAGAGCTTCTAATTTTACTAAATTAAAACAAAAAGATCACTGATTAAATGCATTTTGCCCCCCTCTCCCAACAAACAGGGTGTTCCACTTCAGAGGAGAGAATATCTGATCACAGTAAGCTTCTGTTCGTCTCTCTACTTAGCGTCTTGTCTATACAATGTGCAGGTGACGATATCGAATGGTATTATCGATCGATTTTTAGATAATCGACTCCAAAGTCCTCAGGATATGATGACACTTTTTAAAAATTCAAAATAGTAGGTCTAATCACTTGAAACTAATTGCTTGGGGAGTTAGTGGTGTCGATGAATTCAAGTCAGAGCTCAGATTTTCCAAATGCTAAATATCGAATTGATTATAATACAATGACGCCATCCCCACAAAGATGGGGAAAATTTTTTGTGGACAGAGCCATTGTTAGGTTGCAGTGAAAATCAATCTGGCTATTTAACATTTCATAATTGGGATATCTGACCTTGAAATTTAAAATTTGATCCCGAATCATTTGTCGGCGACCAAAATAAAAAAATAAATAAAAAAAAATACGAAAAATAAAAATCCTCGCATACAAATTAGTAGGATTCCCTAATAATTTTTGGATGATAACTGACGTAATACTACGCCCGCCATATTGGGTTTCTCTATTGAATTGAATTTCGGACAGGATGTAAAATTTCAACAAAGAATGCCCCATGAACACAATTATAGTTATTAATGAATTTATAGGGTAATTCAATAATGGAGTATTGAATCATGAAGGATTATCGAAGTGACAATAGAGAATTTCATCCCGAACCGCAAAAGTCTTTCATATAGTATTTTCTTATAAATCCATCAAAAATAATTAGGGATTTAAAATTTATAAAATTAAAATATGTGAAGAAATTTGTAAATATTAACATGATCCAATTTTTAGGGTTTGGAGGGCCGAACGAAAAGGTCCTACTGCTCTACGTGTGATGGCGGATTAAAGTAAGTACACTAATATCAACTTTTTAAAAATAATTCATGCATGCATATTTTCTTTAACCATCTCATGGTTGTGTAATAAAAAAAAATCTGGTGCGGTGTGCGCTTCACACAACTTTCCCTAATTATAATTATAATTATAATCCCTCTTCTTCTTCTTCCTCTACCTCCTTTGTGCCGTGAAGCGTGGAGTTGCAGTCTCGGTCCATCTAGTCCACTGGTCCCTGTCCCTGGCTGGCTAATCTTCTCATCTCCGGGATGGTGCGTCCTCTAGCTGCCCCCAGTTTTTCAATGTAATCAGAATACATGCCTCTGGGTCTGCCACGAGGCCGTCTTCCTTCCGGCCTAGCTTCCAAATACCACCTGGCTTTTCTGGTATTGTCCATTCTACAGACGTGTCCATACCATTTTAGTTGCCGCTCTTGCATGGTGTCGCGCATTGATCTGACACCCAGATCCTCCCGAACTCTTTCATTTCTGACGCAATCTCTCCTGGTCTTACCAACTATTCTACGGAGGAATCTCATTTCTGCAGATGTTATCCCAACCGGGAGGAACACGGATTTAAAAATTCGTATTTTGGCATCTCTACTTACTTCTTGCTTGCCTATAAGAGTTTTGGAGATCTGATGGTACACTCCATTGGCCTTCTTCACTCGATTCAGAACTTCCTGGTCTATTTTACCATCTTTACTTATTATGGTTCCTAGATACGTATAAGTATTCGTAAGTTCAAGGGGTTCACCATTACACACAATCCTAGGCTCTGCGTTTTCTCTTCCGACATACATGATTTTAATTTTGTTAGGGTTTATTTGTAAACCCCTAATCTTCAGTTCCTCATTCCATTCTTCCAAGGATGCCTGGAGATCCTCTTCAGAGTCAGCTATGAGTACGATATCATCCGCGTATATCATCGCTTGAGCCAGTACTGGAGTTAGGTTCCAAAAACCTACTAGTGCTCTTGGGCATCTCCTTTTACACACCTTCCATATCTCATCCATAAGGAGGACAAATAGTTATAATTATAATAATTATCTTTATAATATAATTTTAAAGAGTTCACATAAACAGTACTTGAAGTAAAATCAACAGCATTCACATATTCAGATCTTCTCCCACATAACTACAATAAAGCAGTTTTTAAACAATTTTAGTACAACAATTCTGTATCCTACCTTTATATTTTAAGTTTGTCAAGTTGAAAATATAATTTAAAAGTTTCGGTTTAGTTTCCATTAAATAATATAAAAGTAGAAATTATTAAGTTAATTTCTACTTTTGTATTTTTACATTACATTATTACAGAGCGTATTGTTGAAAACGGATTGGCGGATTGGTAGGAGGTTCGGTCGCATCCATCTCCTTTTGGATGCGCTCGGTAATCTCCTGAGAAACCTAAATGTGAAGAAATAATAAATCTAAATCACTATACCCTAAAGTAAAAAGAACTTTGAGACTCGAGAGAGTTTTGATTGTGAGCTGACGAGATACAATTTAACATTGATAGTGTATATAAAGGATTATAAACAATATATGTACACGGTATTCTTGGTATGTATATGATGTGCATACATTGTTAGATATATAAGATGCTTAACTCGTTTAAAAAATCGAAATCCCTTAAAGTAAAAATTTATAAATAACAAAAGAACAAATCTCGCCTGTCGGCAAAAAATTCACTAATTGTTCACAGATATTTTTTTTTAAATGTAATTGTAATTGCAACATTCATTTCTTTTATATATAAATTTTATTTGTTTCTTTTAATACAGTCATTTTTAATGTTTACCCTATTACAAAACAATTAAAAAACATCTAAATAAATAAATAAGAAAAAAACTCATCAGGAATCGAATCGCAAAAACTCCGATTGAGCTCTTTTACAACACTATTATCTCATGATAATTATTTATGCTCTTAGAAAGTTATTAATAATTTCATTGTAAGAATAAAGATGTATTCCTCTATATAATACTGTTTTACAAGAAGATAACATACTTTTATTTTGTCAATCTAGATTCCTGAAAAATAGTCGACATAATTTAAGAATTAATTTCAATATTTTGTGTTATTTTAGATCAGGAGGAGGAGGTGGTGGAGGAGGAGGAGGAGGAGGAGGAGGGGGAGGCGGAGGTGGTGGAGGAAGTGGCACCGGTTTTGGAGGTGGAGGAAACCAAGGAGGGGGAGGTGGAGGTGGTGGGGGAAGCGGCACCGGTGTAGGAAACCAAGGAGGTGGAAGTAGCTGTGGTAGTGGGTATGGTTGTCACACAGGAGGTGGAACTCAATACCAAGGAGATGGAGGTGGCACTGCATACCAAGGAGGTGTAGGCTATCCAGGACGAGATGGTTATTCAGGAGGTGGAGGTCATCAAGGAGCTGGTGGATATCAAGGAGGTGTAGGCTATCCAGGACGAGATAGTTATTCAGGAGGTGGAGGTCATCAAGGAACTGGTGGATATCCAGGAGGTGGAGGTGGCATTCCATACCATGGAGGTGGAGGTGGCATTCCATACCATGGAGGTGGAAGTGGCAGCATAGGAAGTGGATATCAAGGAGGTCTAGGCTATCCAGGACGAGGTGGTTATTCAGGAGGTGGAGGTCATCAAGGAGCCGGTGGATCTTACGGAATTGGAGGATACCCCGGGGGTGGAAGTAGCTGTGGTGGGTATAGTTGTCAGACAGGAGGTGGATACCCAGTTGGGGGAGGAGATAAAGGATGTCAGAACTGCGGAGGTAATGGTGGTGCTGGTGGTGGATCAGGATCGTTTTCGCACAGCGAAAGTTCTGCAAGTAGCGGAAGTTGGGGAGGGTGAGCTATACCGTTTTCTGATCCCTTTACTAATCTCAATAATATGGCATATTATTCTTCTTACTCATTACAAGCTCTGAGCGCTGAATTTCATTCTGCACTAACAAAAATCTGCATTCTCCTATTGCAACCTGAACATCAGACGCTTAAAAGATCTAGAATTCTTATATCTTAAGGTTATGCCCCATTCCGTAGACAGAAGAAGAATGCTTTGCATTCTCAATCGTTATTGCATACTAGTTGTGCCCCGCGGTTTTACCCCGGGTAAATTTGGATAATTCTCTAAAATACAAAATAACCTTAAAAATAATAACCTATAATATGTTATTGGTACAACTGTACAAGAGAGGCACGTTATCACTTGTTCATCTCGATCATACCAGAAGATCGCCGGACTAGCACACTCTAGCGCCATTTGTGCTAACTAACTGCTTTGCATAATTATATAATTCTAACATTCGTGTTCATTGCAATTATTAAAATTATTACTGTTTTAATTATATATTATTTAAAATTATTAGTACTGTCTACTTCTGCTCATTGCGGTCGCCCAAGAAATAAACAAAACAGCAACGGATCCTTTTCAGTTGAGGTCGGGGTCTCACCGTAATTTAAATTATCTCTCCTTTAAATTATTACTACAACTTTCCCGGATCACCGGAAGTCCGTAGCACTAA
This sequence comes from Rhaphigaster nebulosa, assembly GCA_948150685.1. Lineage (NCBI taxonomy): Eukaryota > Metazoa > Arthropoda > Insecta > Hemiptera > Pentatomidae > Rhaphigaster > Rhaphigaster nebulosa. The sequence goes on from OX411309.1 coordinate 149,610,993, forward strand.
CAATTTTAAATAATATGTAATTAAGGCAGTCATAATTTTAATAATTGCAATGAATACGAACGTTACAATTGAATGCAAAGCAGTTAGTTAGCACAAATGGCGCTAGAGTATTCTGGTCCGGCGACCTTCCGGTAAGATCGGGAGTACCAGTGATAACGCGACCCTCTTGTAAAGTTGTACCCCAAATTCATTTGTTCTAACCTTTCATTTTCGTATTTATCATTATTTAAACTTCTTAATTTTATTTCACAACCCCACAAAAGTTTTCCTAAAAGTAAACATCATCTTTGGTTCAATCTATCATCTTTCTAAACAAATTAAACTTGCAAAATATACAACTGATACATCTAATATATTTTTTTGTATTTCTTGCTTTCAGAAGTTTCGGTAAAAAGTGATCAGCTGTATTCAGCCTGTTCATGAAATTTCTCTATTCTGGCTTGCAATGAGTCAACAATGAAATGAAGATGACTGTTATAGATCATGTGTACGAGCAAGTCCTCATTATTTGTAACTTATAATATTGTTATAATAACAATAAAATGTAAATAGACATATATTTAAATTATTATTCTACAATACAATTATTCTACCCATTTTCCAATTGCTTTAATGTTCAATTATTCTCTGTAGATCTAACTTCACAGCGATAATTAAAATACTCTAAAATGAGGTAAGACCTAAGTAATAAACTACTTTGAATAATTATATATATATATATATATATATATATATATATATATATATATATATATATATGTATATAAACATAGGCTTAGTTACATATTGTACAAATGCAATCAAATATAGCCGCCGATTCTAAGTTGTTAAGATAGTTCTTAACAACTTAGAATATTGATTGAATAGTGATAATATTATATAATTTAACTCTTTAATGAATCATTGCTGTCTTTAAAAAACAGGATAAATAAACTATTATTTATCCTGTTTTTTAAAGACAGCAATGATTCATTAAAGAGTTAAATTATATAATATTATCACAAAATAATCAAATCAAGCTTTGAATGGTTCGGCATCACTAAAAATTAAGTACACAATAGAGTAAAATATTCAGAGATGGGACTTTTAATGTAATGGAAATCGTTAGTGCTCTGTTTTATTTTAATCGATAATCCTCTATTTTTTTAATAACAATATTATCTTTTAGACTAATAATGTTTTTATTACAAAAGAAGAAATAAGAATTTTTATGATTTCCAAAATCTGGCATGTTTTTATTTAATGTTCTAACTTATGGTGAAGACTTTAAATATCCTATTTTTAAACAAGGTTCTAATGTCTCAAGTAGTATCCCTGCTACTAGGATTCTAAGTTAAATCCAACAATCATTACAAATTAATATTCCCAGTGAATACTATCCAATGAGAAACAAAGTTAATATTAGCTGGGTCCTATTTCATAATATAAGTGCAAAAGTACAAGGATAAATGGTAAAAATACTAATGGAAAGATTTATTTGTAGAGGCTAAAGGTTACTCATTGTCTCTAGATAATAATAATTTTATACAATGTTTTTTTACTTCCTTGTACGAAGTAAAGGAAGTATTGTATTCGCGAAAATTTTCGGTTTTCAGATTTCAACGGAAATATCCATTTTGACCATCCCTGAATCCATTTTGACTAGTTTCGTCGTGGCGTCTGTACGTACGTACGTACGTACGTTCGTTCGTATTTCGCATAACTCAAAAACGGTTAGCCGTAGAAATTTGAAATTTTGTATTTAGGATTGTTGTAAAATCTAGTTGTGAACCTCCCTTTTTGGTCATTGCTTGATCACCGGAAGTGGTACTTTACTTGAAGGCCATAATTGATTATTATCAAAAATTATATTAAAATACTATGCAAAACTTCTAAAATTTAGTATTTATGACGTATATATTGATTTAAATAACATACTAGATTTTAGTCTAAATTGGAAAACCGAAAGTGATACTTTAGTTGAAGGTCATATTAGACTTTCGTCAAAAAATATATTAAAATATAATGTAAAACCTCTCAAATTTGGTAAATAGGACTTTTATATCGATATAAATCTATTTACTAGATTTTGGTTAAGATTTAATGTAAGCTAACTTGACTTGTACATTTGTGCTTTATTATGAGACAGGGGGTGTCTATAATGTAAAGTACAAGATGTTATATATTGTTAAAACATTGTTATAATGTTGAAACACGATAACATTTAAAATAGTTATATTAAAAAAACAGTAAATTTAAAAAAAAAAATGAATAAAATTATTGTTATCGAATGACGATAAGTAACTTGTAACCTTTCCCCTTGTATATTTTTCACTTGTACTTTTGTACTTTAGTATGAAATAGGGGGTCCTGTATGTATTAAAAGATATTATGATTTAGAAACAAAAATAGTAACTTTCAAGTAATGTTTTTCATAGCTTTGAAAACAATTTTTTGCTTTGTTAATTTATTTTTTTCTCAGGAGCATGAGTAAATTATATATTTCGTGTATATATTCATATATATACAGTTGGCAATTCCAGGACTAGCGCAGATTTGCTTGTTGCAAAAATAATTTGCAGATGGCAAATTAAATAAATGTCAAACTAAATAAATAAATAAAACTTTTTACGATTAAAAAACAGTAATAATACAAGTTAGCTTTTCAGAACAATGACAACATTCCTAATGACTTTAAAAGGAAGAAGAAAAATATCTGATGTGGACAACACATTACTTCCTTGCACGCCTTTTAAACTATAAATCGGTGGCTCAAAAAGTGATCCTCAATTTGGTTACCAGTTTCTAAAGATTGCATTAAAAACGACACTCGGCGTCCCGACACACACTCTTGTTTCTGGAGGTCTCATTCCGTTATTATATGTCGTTTTTCTTCAGTAGGTAACTAGTTTCCAAGAGATTTCTTCGTGACCCAAGACAACATTAAAACTGTCAATATCACGAGATAAAGTATTAGAAATCGACAGTTTCCACATTTTAAGCGGAAAAACCCACTTAACTAATATCTTATACTCCTGCTGCAGACTTGTTGATCTCACAAATGGGGAGGAAAACCAGTATTTTACACTGAATTTTAACACTTAAAACAAGTAATAAAAATGTTTAATTGGATTGGAAACCAAATCGCGTTTGTAACCTTTATTATCGAAACATATGATTTATGTATTTAATTTAAATATAATTTTTGATGTAAGCTTATTATGACCTTCAAGTAAAAGTACCTTTTCGGCTCACCAATTTTAATCAAAATTTAGTAAATACATTCATATCGATATAAAAGTCCTATTTTCCAAATTTGAGATGTTTTACATTATATTTTAATATAATTTTTAATGAAAGTCTAATATGGCCTTCAAGTAAAGTACCGCTTCCAGTTTTCCAATTTAGACCAAAATCTAGTATGTTATTTAAATCAATATATAAGTTCTGAATACTGAATTTGAGAAGTTTTGCATAGTATTTTAATACAATTTTTAATGGAAATCAATTATGACCTTCAAGTAAAGTACCACTTCCGGTGATCAAGCAGTGACCAAAAAGGGAGGTTCACAACTAGATTTTACAACAATCCTAAATACATAATTTCAACTTTCTACGGCTAACCGTTTTTGATTTATGCGAAATACGAACGAACGTACGTACAGGCGCCACGACGAAACTAGTCAAAATGGATTCAGGGATGGTCAAAATGGATGTTTCCGTTGAAATCTGAAAACCGAGAAATATGCTCTATCGAAACAGCCTTTTCAAAATATTAAAGAAAACTAGTTTAAAAGTTGGTTTGCATATTTTAAATTATATGTATATATTATAGTTCTGAGGTTCACTACTGAGTACCAATAATGGCATGTTGCTTAAGATTGATAGTCTCATCAGGCTGGTACGGTTACTCAAGCAATCAATGGTACATGTGAGCTTCATGCAGTGACTGCCGGTGTATCATGTTCTAAGGTGAACTTGAAAAATCTATCAGTACTACTTGTAGTTATATATGAGCATGATTTCACCTCTAACGAAGCTAAGCAGACCATTAGGGTATCTAAAAAAACAACGCTATGCGGCGCTTTCTTAGAACATAATGAACTTTTGTTGAGTTAAATTCGCATTATCAAGAGTATAGAACAGAGTATTAGAATATCAATCGTAATATCCGAGTCATTATCATAAGTGTCATCTGCGAAATCCAAGAAATTTGTTCATTACAGGATAAAGCCCGAATGGGATGCAAGTATAATCAAAACAAAAACATATTATCTGTTAACAATGCAAGAGAAATAACAGAGGCTATTAGATCCTGATTAAGGTAAATTACTCCGCAGAATTAATTTATTCTTTTTTGCAATAAGGACACAAAAGAAATGATTGCATAGAGAAAAGAAGAGGTTCCGATCGGAAAAAGTTTCTCTTTTTTTCCACTATGCCTGACAAGATTGCGCCAAATCATTGCTCGAGGTTGGCATATTAACTAGTTCTGGAGTGTTCTGAGAAAGAGAAGAGACTTCAAATAGGCAAATGTTTTATTCAGTCTAAATATTGACAAGTAGAAGACAAGTCCAAGTTGTCGTTTTTTTTTTTTTTTTTAAATATTTACATGATATGAGAATGGCCTTGAGATCGTAATGCCTAAAACAGGCTGTTAAAATGAAACTTATTACAAACGATAGTCATGTCGCATTCCAATAAATCATATTTTTTTTTCTATGGATAGGAATAATAATAACTAGTATTTACATCGTTAATAAATTCATGCAAAATAAATTATTGCTGTTGTTGCTTATTGACTTGACAACTCATCTCTGAGTCATGGACTCGATAATTCTCATTTGTTAACGCACACCATTCTTCAACACCTAGTAGTTTTTTTATCATCACAAAAAACACTAATTTCTCCATCTTAGGTCTGCCAAACCTTCTTCTTCCGTGCATTGTTTGGAATAAGATTATATTTCCTACATTCATCTTTGTTTTCCGTCTGATTCATCTCATTCTGGCAAGAGAGGTGATGGTGTACAATTCCTGATTAGTTCTACTTCGCCTTTATTACTCATCCATTTCATCCACTAGCACTATTCATTACGACTGCAGCGATCAAGATTTCGTAACCTGCGAGCTCAGCCTACTTCTGAAATTTCCAAGGAAGCTAAAGAAGCAGCAATTCCACTTTGTGATTCTGCATTCATTACGTCTAAAAAACGCCATTAAAAGAGAATTTTGCAAGTTCTATAAGCCCTTTTGTTTACTTCAAACTCTTATATCATCCTCACACCCGAGGCCATTTCTGGAAGAAGGGCGAATAGCTCTATAAGCCCATTTTTCAGAAATGCTTTTAAATTTACTGTCATATTTCAATGTACAATATCACAAAATTTCATTTCGATGTCTTGACACCAGAGCTCAGGGCAGTCAAATTTATAAGCACATTATCAGAACTTTTTGAGTTTGAAGTTATAAGGTTATGCATAGTTGTGCTATTCAGTTTTATTATAATGTGTAAGTACTTCGCCTTTTTCCTGTTCGTGGTTATAGTTTTGGACAATGTGACCGGAACTTTGGACTAATTAGAAAAAAATTATGTAATTATTGGAATCACACGCTGCTGATAACAAAAGGGGGCGTGGCTCACATTGTTGACTTTGAGGTTACATGGTTTTGAGGTTAATAATGTTTACATCGAAGAAACGAATGAAAAGTTATATACAGTAAACACAGAAATGAACACATTTTTATTATTATTAACAATAATAAAGTTAAAATAAATAAAATTTTATGTTCCCCATCGCGTTAATAACGATATTCTGTACTTTTCTAGATTATCAATCACACTTACTCAATCACAGTGATCATCTAAATCCTCAAGTGAATATATGAAGGGACCCCCAAGCAATTAAAGAAAAGGGTTAACTATTGTATACACCAAAACGGTAGTATTCTGAACTGCTGTAATTAATCTGCTATCGTATTTCTTCAGTGTTTGTACAATATCCTCTCCAATATTATTTGTTTTCTGTAACTGGTGACGTGAGGATGCATAACCTTACTGAGGCCACGCCCCCTTTTGATAAAGCAGCGTGTGATCCCAATAATTAACAAAAATTAAAAAGACAGAAACAATAACTACAGCAAAACCTTATTTAACTGCTGTAGTGGAATGCAGAGAGCACCCTTATCCATTTTTTGTTATGATGGATAGAAATATTATCCATATGAAGCACTTAAGCCTTTAATAAAACATGAGCCTGTGTCTAAAGGAAGTCCGTTTAAAATACAAAAGTATTAAGTGTTGACATATAAAGAATATGTTACTGTACTTAAGTCACCAACTTATCATACCTTTCCGCATTTGGATGAAAAGTTACGCGGTTACAAGTTTAAAGGAAATTCAACTACACTCCAGGTTCTCCGCAAAAAGAAAAAGATGTTAGGGAATTGTTTCAATTGGTGGATGATGAAAGTTTGTCATGGCTACAAAACATATTAGAGAATAGTTAGAAGATTAATGACCTTAATGAACATTTTTTTTTTTAAATATCTACAATTATTATTCTTTATTTCTGAATATTTAACAAATATTTATAATAAAAAAATATATTATTTTTAAATTATATGTTTCTGTTAATACAAAATGAATTTCCGCAAAAGGGGCGTAAGCGTACCTATTTTGAAATACATTCTATATAATGATATAAAAGTTTACATCAACATTTGATAAAAGTATTATATAAAAAAAAAATCATTAAATTAATTGCATAAACAAATTTCTGGACTTTACAATTCCATTATATTATTTCATAATAAATAGATACTTTCTGGCTGTGATTTCTCAACTTATTAATTTGCACTAAACACCCTTCCTCCGGAAATGGCCTCAATTGATTGTGCTAAAAATAATTCGGATTGTATAACAAATAATTCAAAAATATCTGATGTGGACAACACATGACTTCCTAGTACGCCTATTAAACTATAAATCGTTGGCTCAAAAAGTGATCCTCAATTTGGTTAGTAATTTCCGAAAATTGCAATATCTCAAAAACGAAACTCGGCGTCGCGACACCCATCTATTGACACACACACACATACTCTTGTTTCTGGAGGTCTCATTCCGTTATTAAATGTCGTTTTTTTTTTTTTCAGTAGGTAACTAGTTTCCAAGAGATTTCTTCGTGTTCCGTGACAACATTAAAACTGTCAATATCACTAGATAAAGCATTAGAAATCGATATTTTCTAAATTTTAAGCGGAAAAATCCACTTAACTAATATCTTATTCTCCTGCTGCAGACTTGTTGATCTCACAAATAGGGAGGAAAACCAGTATTTTACACTCAATTTTAACACTTAAAACAAATAATAAAAATGTTTAATTAGATTGGAAACCAAATCACGTTTGTAACCTTTATTACCGAACCATATGATTTCTCCATTTAATTTTAATATAATTTTTGATGTAAGCTTATTATGACCTTCAAGGAAAGTACCCTTTTCGGGTTTTCACCAATTTTAACCAAAATCTAGAAAATACATTCATGAATGATATAAAAGTCCTATTTACTAAATTTTAAATGTTTTACATTAGATTTTAATATAATTTTTGATGAAAGTCTAATATGACCTTCAAATAAAGTACCTCTTCCGGTTTTCCTATTTAGACCAAAATCTAGTATGTTATTTAAATCAATATATAAAGTATAAATACTAAATTTGAGAAGTTTTGCATAATATTTTAATATCATTTTTGATGGAAATCAATTATGACCTTCAAGTAAAGTACCACTTCCGGTGATTAAGCAGTGACCAAAAAGGGAGGTTCACAACTAGATTTTACAACAATCCTAATTACAAATTTTTAACTTTCTACGGCTAACCGTTTTTGAGTTATGCCACATACGAACGAACGTACGTACGTACAGACGCCACGACGAAACTAGTCAAAATGGATTCAGGGATTGTAAAAATGGATTTCGCGATTACAATACTTCCTTTACTTCGTACAAGGAAGTAAAAACATAAAAAAGTTAGATAAAAATAAAAAAAAACATAATTACTGCGTAACACTTATTTGCAACTTCAGCAATGCAATGTTTTTTCCTTAGCATAAATATCCTCAAGTGGCGGTCATTCTATTTGTGCAAATCAACACCTTATCTATTACATCTCAATTTATTTTTCTACAGATAGAAATAATAATACTACATTCACAATTGTAAAACCAAATTATGTTTCAAGGATAAAACTTATTAAAAAAAAAAATGGTGCATTGGCTTTTATTACTTAAGACGGATTTCGGTTTTATGATTAAACTATCATTACATCAGTTATCTGATATTATCCTTATAATTAGAGTTTTGCTGCTCTTTAATCAGAATAATCATGAACTGAATCGTTGATTTCTGCTACATTCATATTAGTGAGTATTGATATAATGATGCCATTTTAAAATTATTTTTTTTTAGGAATTAGTCAATTTTTTTTTTTAATAATTATACAATTGACTATAATTAAATGTTAAAACTGAGAAAATGACCCTGCAGTATTTCATAGAAGTGGTTTCAACTGAATGCTGTGAAACATTGCAGCAACCTAGTTTTTGTCGTTCTGAGCTAAAGTCTGCGTTCCATAGTGGAGTAAATCGTAAATTTAGGAGTAGAAAAGTTAAAAAAACGTTCGTGAGCAGCATAACTCCTTCACTAAAGTCGTATTTTCACTTCAAAAAAAAAAATCTCCAAACACATTAAAATCAGACATCTGTAGAGATCTCTCAGAGTCCTCTCACAGGAGCTGTAGTGATGCGCAAAGCTCTAACAACGCCGAAATTTCAGGTAAACGTACCGAAATTTTGACTGGAATTTATCCATTCTTTAATGGTATCGTACTGCGTGGAAGAAAGTCCTACATACCGAATTTCAGCTCATTTGACCCAAAGGGGGCCGCTGGAGGTGCTCAAATATAGCGAGGGGGGGGGGAGAGGGAATATATATCAGACATCTCCAAAACTTCCATAATCGTGCTCTAGAGGTTATGAAACGGATAGAAAACGCAGCCACGCCGCTCACCGCAGACCTTCGACCCACTGCAATAGTCTATTTTTTTTCGAGGAAAATACGACTAAAAAACAAAGATTAAATTTAGCTCTCGGCAATAATACCTATTCGTACACAGACGTTTTCTTCATTCAAATCCAATAATAGTAAATCCCAGACCTCAATATTTATAAACAAACCCAGGTTTTATATTGGACATTAGATGATGAGATATAAATTCTCCAGTCCGTGAAAAAATTGATCGCTCATGAATATGGGTAACAAATAATTTTTATCACGTTTGACGAACGTAGTTAAAGTAAGAGAAAGTTATAATCTCATTCATAAAAATTTGGAAACTATTAGAATACTGTATTGAACGAGTTTATTTTAAAGCAAATTTTAATTGTAAGTCGTAAGATCCGCCTAGATTCGCTTTAATTTTTGGACAGTTATTAAAATTGGAGATGCTAAGTTTTCATTTTTTATTAAATTTTCTGCAGCCGCGTTAACAATGTATGTTATTCAGAAATTATCTGCTTTCCGAGAAGGGTTCTGTTAAAAATTTGAAGAACCAAAGAAATCCTTGAGGAAAAAAATAACAACTTAACAGTGTTCGATTATGTGATGTTTAATATTCAGATGTCTCGAAAAAAAAAAAAATTAAAGTAAGTTAAAGGAAAAATGGATTATGCATTGCTGAGCATAAAAAATATTGCTAAAATCGGAACAATCTTGGTTGGACACAGAATTGAAAATAATTCTACCCAACGTAAATCGAAATTAAATTTTACCACCAGCAGCAGTTTTAATGCAATTGGAAAAAGAAGTGCTGCTAAGATTATTCGCCAAACTTCAGACGATGATAAAGCGAAAGAAATTAAAAACGTGTTAAAAAGAATACATTTTGAACCAAGGTGTATACAGCTGAAGAAACTTAAGATCTTTTTGTTGACGAACGTTTCACTAAGCACTCTTATACACTTCTGCAATCGGAAGCAAAACATCGCGACGCGAACATATAAATCAATAATGGAAGCAACTGAAGCCTGCTATTCGGATAGATAGCACATCAAGATCACTGAAATCTCTGCAAAAGTGTCATTATAAGTTTAATTCATGAGGCAGAAGTTATTTAGGTAGCGACTTTACAAATAGGCATTTTATCCAAAGAGGGGCTTGAAGTAAGATATAGGCAATATAAATACAAGGAAATGTATTAATTAATCTTTTAAGGGCGTTTCAAAGATTTCTTCTAATAGACGCCATAGAGAGCAGATTGGTAAAGATAAAACTACATTAGATAAGGAGACTGCACAGCCATTATTTTATTCTGCGGAAGGTTTCGAAATGGAAATGGAACTTGTTTAATTATGGTGTTTCCGGTCTATGGGGATATTACAATTAATTTATTTATAGTGGTTACGCTGGTTTTCTGGAATGGACTATATTAAATTCTGAGATATATCTATTGCTTGGGTAGTTAATTAAATAAAAATATTTATGAATGGAATGGTCTAATAAATAGGTAAAATGTGCATAATGGGGTTCTGTGACAAATTAAGATACATTTTCGGTTAATTTGTTGGTGATATGAATTTGAAATAAAATAAAATAAAAATACAATTTTAAGCGGTTTATGGTACCGGTGGACGGTAGATCGGTGATGTTCTCTGAGGTCTGGTCCCATGAATACGTTTGGTGTATTTCTTCCTTACTCATCTGGTTCCTCATCCCAGCTCTCCCCTCTTCCTCCCTGCTTGGCCTTAGTCCCGGCTCACTCCCTCATGCTCCTGACTTCAATGGGGGCCCACAAAAAGGTTGTTACCTCAGCTCAGCTCAGACTGCTCCTGACTAGAACTCTACAGGAATATTCCTCTTGTCCAGACCTCCTGGATCCTGCATAAATCCTTCTAGTTCCTTTAGTACCTGCTAGCTGTCCAGAGATGGCAGCAGGGTCATTTCCTTATTTTTAGAGTCTAATTGAAATATGAATTCTGCCCTTAACGGAACTTAAGGATTAGATGTTGCGAAAAACTAAATTAGTATTATTGATTAGAAGTAGGTACTTATATTGTGTTCATTTATATTGGATATATATATATATATATATATATATATATATATATATATATATATATATATATATATATATATTCTTTATATTTATTTGACTTACTATGATTCATGATTGTGATGATTTTTAATTTTTGTAAATATTACATTTTTGTTAACAATTTACAGTTATATTTATTCATTTAACTATCCTTTGGGTCTTTTTTTCAAGTTTCAGAATATAATTTAATAAGTTTTTGTATGGTTACACAATTAGTAATTACAATATTGCATTAGTAATAGTAATTTATATTAGAACTAATATTGTATTAATACTAATAATGTTTTAGTAATAGTAAATTTTTTTAAAACTGTGCCATCGAAGAGTTTTACACTTCTAAATTTATGATTTGCCACACTGTGCGTTAGCCCAAAAAAAAATCTATGACAGGATTTTGAGTAATTTGCAAATTAAGGTCTCATTTTATCTATACCGGAATGGCAGGCCATCGGATACAATAACGTATTTAACGATGTATTAATTTATTATTAATTAACAGAAGGCATACATACATATATATGTATATATATTTATAATGATCTGTATCCTCATTCTAGAGGAGATGGAGATTTAAACGTGTATATATATATATATATACATATATATATATATATATATATATATATATATATATATATATATATATATATATATATATATATATAAATAATATCGCGGGTTAACTTTTTGCATCCATTCATATCCTCTGAATTTGAAGTATGCTATATATAATCACTACTCTATATTTTGTATATATGGAATATACATATTCTACCAAGAAGCTACAATCTTGAATCTGAGTTTTCAAAAAACTTAAAAATGCTCCATTTCTTGACTTCACCTATACTCAGCTAACCATCAAAAATGAATATTCTGTACCTTCAAAGAAGAGGGACATTTATTTTGCAGATACAAGCTTGAAAAACGATCTGGACATCAGATTGTCGCTTCCTGATAGAATGGCCCATACGGACAAAATATCCAACAACACGAAAATTTTCTTTTAGAAAAAATGTCAGATATTTAACGTGATAACAATTTATTTTTGATAACGTGATAAGAGTTGATATTGATTTTTGATAAGAGCTGCCACAATTCAATTCACAATTTATATTTAAATGAGCTATAAAAAAAAAATTTTTTTTTGGAAATAAGTAAGATAAATATTATACTATAAAATCACTACTACTAACGAAAGTTTACATTATTAAATTAATTTTTTCTTTTATATTATAATATTATAATTAATATAATATTATAATAACCCGCGATACAATAGTTAGGCATATAAAATATTATATTTTTACCAAAAAAAAGGAAGAAAATAACAGAGCTAGGTAAATATGTTAAACAATAGACAAATAGCAAACAGATTAATGGATTAGTGGAAAGTTTAATTCTAATGTAGGTCAGTGTTACATTGATATAGTCTTAGCAGACACTCTTTAGTGCAATAATGTTTTAAGCAAATTTTAATAGTGGACACAACAGACGAAATATTGTATTATAGAAAAAAAAACAGGCCTTAGAAAAGTACTGCTAACTATTTTAGATCAGAAAACATAGCATAATTATGATAAAATAATTTTGTTTTTAAAATATTATATTAAATCAGATTTATAATTGAAAAATATGTATTGTATTGATGTTGTATTGTTGGATTTTAGAAAAAAAGGAAAGGGAAACCCAGAAGATGAATGAGAATTTCGAAACATTGGTGGTTGTGGGTAAAAAAATAATAATGTTAGAAAAATCATAAAGATAATTTAAGGGAAGCGTGTTTGTTCACAAAAAAAAAAATATATTTAAAGTAAGGTATGTATATTGGAGTAAGTTTGGTTGGCCGTAGATATAAATCAAGGAAGAAGTTTTGGTCGGGGGATGCGGGCGGTCAAAGACAAAGACAAAATAAATAAGAATTATTATTTTGTGTCCACGATTCTGCCTTTTAGGCCATTATCAGGGCTAAAAAGAAAAAAATCTGGTGCGGTGCGCGCATCACACAACTTTCCCTTACCGTCCTATAATAATTATCTTTTTAATATAATTTTTAAGAGTTCACATAAACAATGCTTGAAATAAACTCAACAGCATTCACTTCTTCACATATTCTCCCACTTCAGTACAATAAAACAGTTTTTGAAACAATTTTAGTACAATAATTATGTACACTACCTATATATTTTAACTTTGCCAAGTTGCAAATATATTTTAAAAGTTTCTGGTTTAGTTTCCATGGAAACATTTTCTTTCCATTAAATAATGTGAAAGTAGAAATTATTAAGTTAATTTCCGCTTTTGTATTCTTACATTACTTTGTTACAGAGCGTATTGTTTACAACATATTGGCGAATTGGTGGGAGGAGGTTCGGTCGCATCCATCTTCTTTCGAATGCGCTCGGTTACCCATCTATTTTATGCTACTCTTAAAATACACTGCATCTTTGCTAATACTGGTCCGATTTTGATGATTTTTTTTTTTTTTTTAGATATTTTAATAACCTTTCATATAATTCTGTACATAATTTACTATAAATTGCAAGCTTTTTAAGTTAAGCGCAAATAAAATATTCTTTTCGTCATAACTTTTTTCTCTGCACTTTTTCGTTGATATACTACATAAAAGAAAAGTTAAACGTCTTTAAGTTGAAGACATTAGGCAAGTTTCACCAAAATCGTTGGAACCGTTTACTACTAATGACTAATTCCGGTTAGTCCGATGCGCTGCATCTTTGCTAATACTGGTCCGATTTTGATGATTCTTTTTTTGTTTTTTAGATGATTTAATTATCTTTTATTAAAGTCTATAGATAATTTACCGTAAGATGCATACTTTTTAAGCTATGCCCAAATAAAATATTCTTTTCATCATAACTTTTTCCCTGCAATTCCTCAGTGATTTACTACATGAATGAAAAGTTAAAGGTCTTTATGAGGAATAATTTAGGCAAGTTTCATCAAAATCGTTAGAGCCGTTTTCGAGAAAAGTGTAAAAAAGAGTAAAATCGATTAAATAAAGTGGCACTTCCGGTTAGTCGATTTTGACGAAAATGTAGCTGTAACATAACATGCATGTGGCAACCTTTCCGTTTTTGAGCTAGACTGATCATATACACACAGACACACATACGCACACACAGACCATTTTGCGAGACTTGGTGTGATTAAGCAGTGACCAAAAAAGAAGGTTCACAACTAGATTTGACAACAATCCTAAATACAAAATTTTAACTTTCTACGGCTAAACCTTTTTGAGTTATGCGAAATACGAACGTACGTACGTTCAGACGTCACGACGAAACTACTCAAAATGGATTCAGGGATGGTCAAAGTGGATATTTCCGTTGAAATCTGAAAACCGAAAATTTTCGCGATTACAATACTTTCTATACTTCGTACAAGGAAGTAAAAATATAATCTAGGGGTAAAAATATATAAACCCTAACCTGACAGTTCTTGACTAATATAAAGTAAACAAATATTGATAACAATCAATGACGTAGTAAGCATGTGGAGTTTAAAGGATGATAATCCAACTCTCGATCCAATGCGGTAGAATGGTATTAGGGTGGAATGCTTGTAGTACGATCAGAGAAGCCTACAAACATCCTACACGCTCTGTGTAGTCCTACACCCCCATTCACAGTCTAACGGTAGTCCGATACCCAGTATAATCCTACAAAGTAGTCCTACATGTAGGACCGTGAATGGTTGGCTTTACACGCGTTAAATCAATTTTAAGCTGTTGGTAAAACGCCACTCAATACTTAGTACTGCAGTAACAGTCACTCTTCATACCCACTTTAAGATTTTGAAAAAACTTTAAAGACTTTAACTAGTTGATTGAGTAGTAATAGAAAAAGCTAACTATTCTAAATGACTGATGACTGATGGTGAAAAATTCATAGAAAATAGTTTTCACATTCCATCAACATAATGTTCTTCTTCTGATGTATGGTCTTTGGAGGTAAACATAATAGACATTCTACACTTATTACCGGGCATGACGTTTCTGCTAAGCATATTTATAAATCCATTAAGATTTATGAAGATTCAAACTATCATTAACTTTCCAAAACCAAAAAGGTCATCAAAACCGACGTTTTTAAAAAAATCCTCGTTTTTGACCACGCTCATTAACCAAATTATTATTTTGTTTAATTTGATGTTGCAAAATTTGATGTTGTTTAATTATATATACTATTGTTTTTTCGATGGAATGTAATGTTTAGGAATTATAGCTGAAAAACCGAAAATAGTCGAAAATTGCGAGTATTTTTGGCCGCCATTTTTTCAGGATGTATGATCCAACTGGCAGAATCTTTTTTTTTTTTAAAGGCAAGTAAGGATTCAAAAACTTGCTATCAAAGTTTTCTTCAGATAATGTAAATTTTTTGGCACAGGCTCTAGGTCTGAATATAGCGAACAGTATCCCAGCAAACACGCACCCAGTCCCCTCTCCACTTTATAGCATAGCTCAGGAAATCACAGAGCGCGTTCCATTTATGTTCATTTACTCAATCTCAAGTAATTGTTTACGATTTATTTTTACGACAATAAAGTAATTGTATTTTTATTTTATAAATATTTATTTTGGATTTAGTAAATCATCAGAAACGGAACCGCCTTCATTCTGACAGATGTCGGAAGGAAGTTCCTTCGATGGATGTCTGGAGGAAAATTGGATGGGCAAGAAGGACAAAGGCGAAATATTTCCTATATATTATAAGGCGCAATTAAGAACCATAAATCCTGCGGAAAAAAAGCACGATCTCTCCAAATAGGAGCCTCTTGCCAGACTACGATATATGCACGAAATATAATCTTATTCCAAAAAATGCATGGAAAAAGAAGGGTCGGCTCAGACCTAAACTGAGATGGAAATATTGACGTTTCTCATGATGCCAGGAGCTGTTTTAGACTGGATGGTGCAGGTGAGTGCAACCACCAATATATTTTATTTCAAATTGATTCCTAGATCGCAATATAGTATGGTCAATTATAAAAGTCGGTAAACATGTTATGCACTTGCGACACACTTTTTTTTTATGAACTGTATGCTGTTGTAAGTTTGAATAGAGGCGACTGGCGAAAGAGAATTGCAGACTCCATGACTCACAGACGGGTTGTTGAGTCAACCAGCAACAGCATGCATTAGATTCTTTTGAATTAATTTATTAATCATAAAAATGCTAATGTAGCGTTGTTCTTGCAGTCCTATGTTTGGAAGATATTCACAAGTTGACCTTTTTTTTTATTTTTTTAAATATTCCGAAAGCGATTTATTTCGCCTTTCTTACCTTCCGACATCACGCATTTCGGCAACATTGCAGAGCATGCAAATGCTGCCAATACAAATGTTTGCTTAGCACTATTCCAGCTTGGTTCACTTCCAGGTTTCTAGGCAGACTCTGTATACTTCTTCGCCTTCTCTCTCAAGCGAGCGTCCAGGAACAGATCCACTACTTCCTATGTTAAAATAATTTGGACCAACTGTGGTTTTCCAGACGTACACAAAGATTCTGAGGAACAGGTGCGGGAAATAATTCTCTGATAGGACGTATAGTCTTATTTCCCTCAGCAGTGTGGTTCTCTGTGCCTCAAAGGCGACGATGTACTCAGCCGTCTTTAGAACTCCGCAAGTGTAACACCGAGGATCTATGTCCTTTCCAAGACTATACAGCTTATCGCGAAAGCCCGCTTATCCTGTGAGGAATTGCGACGTCACGTAGAGGAGGTCGAGCCAGCATTTATCGGTAGATCTGTTAAGCTTTCCCTTTTAAAATCATCCTTAAATGAATCTTCACGAAGGAGACGTACCGGCTAAAACCTGCACCTGCTCATGAGAAATACTCCGGTACGACTCAGTGACTCGTTTTCCATCCAAGGATCTTCTTTAAAGAAATCCAATCCAAACGGAGTTTTCGAGGGCCCTCCATATATATAATTTTTTTCCAGTCCAAGGTATATTTTTTACGAAATAACATTCATGTTGCGTCCTCTTCATCTAGCATGATGCTCATCCAGCTTATCAGTGAGTAGCGAATGATATCAGTGATTGTTATTGATTGAGATGCCCTACGGCCCTCACATTTTCTTCTATATTTTCATGAAACACACAAGGAATAATCTAAATGATGTTGCAAACAAGCATTTCCGAAGACGAATATTTTCGTTATATCGAAGATACCTTATGATAGATTATCGTAAGCCCTTCTTTAATGTAAAAATATATATTTCATCTTCCTATACGTTCCGGTACCGAAACTGCACATATTGTAACTTTCAGTTCAGTTCAGATGAACTCGTGAGTTCAACACTACTTCATTACCTAACGTTGGTCTCCTACCGCAAGTTCACTATAACCTAACGTAACAATATTGTCACAACTCATACATAACGTTGCCTCCACCTATAAGCCATACTTTATAAATTATATGATATATTTCTTAGGGAAGAATAATTGTTTTGAACGAAAAGAATCCGAAGAGACACAAACAGATAGGATAAAATGAAATGGATTCATTCTAATAGTCAAGCTTGTTAATTTGAAATGAACAAAAAGTGTTAACACTAAATGTGCAACTCCATTCTTAAAAGTATTCAAAAACGTTTTTTGTAAATAGATCTGCTCGATAAAGCATTAATTAGCCACGGGCTTATAGCAAAACAGGGATTTCCTGCGTCCTTGAAAATGCGGTGGGGAGTCTAGATATAAGAAGCTCTCCTTACCCCGTTGTGGTTGAAGAAACACATGATGAAGGTAACCTGCATTTCCTTGGTCGCGATCTGTCTGCTGGTCGCCCAGCAGGTGAGCGGTGCAGGTGAGTGCAACCATCAATATATTTTATTTCAAATTGATTCCTACATCGCAATATAGTATGGCCAATTATAAAAGTTTGTATAACACTTTTTTTTATGAATAATTTACATTTATTTTTATTTTTTACTCCCTTGTACGCAGTAAAGGAAGTATTGTAATCGCGAAAATTTTCGGGTTTCATATTTCAATGGAATTATCCGTTTTGACTAGTTTCGTCGTGGCATCTGTACGTACGCTCGTTCGTATCTGGCATAACACAAAAACGGTTAGCCGTAGAAAGATGAAATTTTTTACGACGGATTGTTGTAAAATCATGAGCCTCCCTTTTTTGGTCAGTGCATGATCACCGAAAGCGGTACTTTACTTAATGGTCATCATTGATTATATTAAAATAAAATGTAAACCATCTCAAATTTGGTATTTATAACTTATATATTTATTGAAACAACATACTTGAGTTTGGTCTACATTGGTAAACCGGAAACTGTACTTTACTTGTAGATCATAATAAACTTTCACCAAAAATTATATTAAAATATAATGTAAAACATCTCAAATTTGGTGAATAAGACTTTTATATCATTATAAATAAATAATATATTAGATTTCGGTTGAAATTACTGAGTCGAAAGGACTACTTTACTTGAAGGTCATAATAAACATACATCAAAAATTTTATTAAAATTTAATATAGAGATCATAATATTATGGTTTCAGCTTAAAAATTACTTAAAAATTGAAATTACTGAGTCGAAAGGACTACTTTACTTGAAGGTCATAATAAACATACATCAAAAATTTTATTAAAATTTAATATAGAGATCATAATATTATGGTTTATGCTTTTCAGTGATAAAGGTTACAAACACGATTTTTTTTTCCACTCTAGTTTAACAATTTTATTACTTGTTTTTAGTGTTAAAATTGGATGTAAAACAGCTTTTTTCGTCCCCATTAGAGAGCTGAACAAGTCTGCAGAAGTAGAATAAGATAGAAGTTAAGCGGGTTCTCCAGGTTAAAATGTTCAGAATGATTGTGTGTGTGTGTCGGTCTATATGTGTCAATAGATGGACGTCGCGACGCCGAGTGTCGTTTTTGGGATACTGCAATCTTCGGAAACTAGTAACCAAATTCAGGATCGCTTTTTGAGCCACCGATTTATAGCTTAATAGGCGTACAAGGAAGTCATGCGGTATTTACGAAATTACAATCATTTTTTTTTTTTTATGGAGATTGACATTTTATTTAAGAAAAGAAAAAAAAATCATATCGACTGTAGTAAAAATATTCTTTCAATAATATGTTTTTAATAAGGATATTATTGATTTCTATATTATTAAGTATGCAATGAAATATCTAAATTAGGGATAAAATTTGAGTTGATAGGTATTTAATTTGATTTAGTATTTCTGATTCATGTAAGAGAAGTGTTTCATTGCTTCCAAGATTTTCTTAGTATTTATCAATCGATTATGGGGGTAGAATATTAAAAATAGGAAAAATTATTGTTACATGTTTAATTGAATAATTCTTGTTGCATGTGTGTGTGTGTTTGTGTGTCTTTTCCTTACATGATAATCTCACATAAGAGCCATTTATTGAACATACATACTTCTATATAATATGTAACGAAATTTTTGTAATAAACTTTGCAACACAATACTATCCTGGTTTAGCGGCATTATAATGGATGACTGCGTCCCAATGCAACCGTTTTTTCTGTTCGTCCCTCCCCTCCATTATAAACAAATAATCTACTTTATCCTTAACCCCTGAGTAACACTTCGCTTCGTAACATCCTGAACACACTAATTACGCTCATTTTAAAAATATAAAGAATATTTTTGTTCATTAGATTCAAATATTTTCTAGGTTATCCGTTTAAATACTGCGCCCCAATCCTCAGCATTCGTTATATTGGCATTATTTACTCCACTGTCCTGGTTTCGAATTCCAAGGAAATCATGTTTTTCAAACAACTCGTAACTCCGATGCACACGATACTTCACAAAACCAATTAAAATAATTGCTACAGTTGAGGAAAGAAAATAAAACAAATATCCTTTAAACACATTGTGAAATGGAATTATGGGGAATTGATATTTCAAAACAATATCGTTGCGTTTAAATAAGTTGATGATGACTGGTCGATGCATAATTGAACGTTTATATTATCTACAGGTGGTTATTTTCCATTCTCAACTGCATGTAAAAGTTTGCGTGACTCTTCTATGTAATAAGTATATTTCATAATATGTTTTATTAGTCAATTAGGACAGAATATTCAGGAATTAAAAAATATAAATATATTCGAAGAAGCAATAGTCTATATTTTGTGACATAACACTTTATCAAAAAGTACCGGCTCTTAATATATATGTATATATATATATATATATATATATATATATATATATATATATATATATATATAATTGTATATACTGATTGCGAATTTCAACTTTGTTATCTCGAATTTTCTCGGAAGTGTAAAAAAAAAAAAGTTTATTTTCTCATATCTGAAATCTATGCATTATTCGAATAAATTCTAATATTATTTTTTACTAAATTAAAGAAGAGTAAATTGCCTACACTTTTGATTCTAAAGATTTTTTGTTTGTTTGGACGCTGCGTTTTGAAACGAGTCGAAATTATGAGGCGGATTGTCTAAATAAATCTTTGAGCAAGGAGTCTCGGTGGAAAGTTTGGAGAAGTTCTGAAAATTTGATCATTTATGTTTTTTAGGGTACTGATTTCGAATTTGGGACTTGTTAACAACTGAAAGAAAAGGACATATAATAACGGAACAGAGGTTATATGTGTTTTTATGTGTCAATAAATAGATGTCGCGACTCCGAGTGCCGTTTTTGAGATACTGCAATCTTCGGAAACTAGTAACCTCAATTCAGTATCACTTTTTGAGCCATTGATTTATAGTTTGATAGGCGTAGAAGGAAGTCAAGGAGTGTTCACATCAGATATTTTTAGTTCAATAGTTGACATAACAAATTATTTGCTTTAAGTATAAATTTTAATTTATGATAAAAATTTGTTCTTATTCATTTTTTGCCTTCATTTATAAATAAATCTCAATGTTATCAACATTCCATATATTGTTATGAAATGTAGAATTATTAATCTCAATTAAAATTAAAAATAGAATTATTACAAAATAATAATCAATGTCGAAAGAGATGATGCACTGTAATGGCGTACTGAAAATAAGCGCACCTGCTTAAGGATTAAGGCGCCTGAACCTAACCTTCTGAAGTCTGTATTATTTCCTTGTCCACAGTTTCTGCTTTTCTTTTCTTGTAGTTCTGATTTAGTTCATTAATTCGGATGACTCACCTCCATGGAGCAATTCAGTTCCTCAATAGTTATCCCAAACAATCCATCTGATTATTTTCTTATCTACCTCTATAATTATCCCCCCTTTTTTTTATTCTTTCGGAGTGAATGATTTTCGAGATTATATTCTTTTAGTGAATAATTAAAATAATTGTATCTATTGTTTCTGGTTTTCTGTCAGTGGGCAAACCCCATAACCTGAAACATGTTAGCTATCAAAGATTTCAACCAGAAGAGGAATCACATAGAATTATCAGTTTATTAATGTCATAATTGACTATATTATTATATAGTCAAATTGATTATTATTGTTATTTCGTTTTACAAATCATTCACACCATAAATAATGCACATTATTATGTATTAAAAATATAAACGTGGAGTATTAACATATAATACATAAGTGCTGAGTTCTGTGTGTATGTGTACATAACGCAGCTGTCGTAGCATAAAGATGCAATCCAAAATTTGAAATTGTTGGAAAATCAAAATTAAAGTTTTTTTTCAACACTTTTGAATACATCCTTACTAAAACACACTAAGCATTTCTAATACAATATAGAAATAATTGTAAACGGCATGTTCTGATGTCCATTGCCTTAAAAAAAAACCGAACTTAGCTGTAATTGATAAAATCTGAAAATATAAAAAAACTAAACAAATATTAGTGATAGAATTCAAAAATAAAATAAAAATTGGGTTTTTATAGTTTTATTTTTCCTATAAAGAGACTACCTAGAAGAAAAAGGTAGAAACAAGGGAGGGGGAGACGATTATTTATTTCAGGAAGAGGGAAAGGTGGTCCTCTACAACAATTCACAATAACATTCAAAAGAATATAATTTTTCTAAAAAATAAAATCAATCAATTTTTCATAAATGTCTTACTAATATTTATTGCTATTTTATTTTTTTAAATCTCCTTGGTGGAAGGGAGAGATATCAGCCCCATCTTGTCCCCTTGCTGGATCCATCCTTGCGTCTTGAAAGAGGCAGAATTTGAAAAACAGAAAGTTAGGAGAGTAGCTAACTAAATCGAGATCAGGAGGAGTTTCTAGAAGCAAGAAACTTGGGCTAAAATGTACCTTTTAAACATTTATGTTCAATACGAACTTCGATAAAGTTCAGGGTCAGGTTGCATATTATTTTAGGATTGATATTTCAACAATTCCTAATTCATCAGTAAGAATTTATGTCAATAATTTTAAAATAATTATAGGTCATCTTACATCAATAAAAACATTAATGATGATTATTAATAAATTCTTTTACAACAATTTTTCAGAAGAATCTGCAAACCCTTCCATTAAGCCAGATGATGTAAAAGTCTCAAATCTGGAACAAGATGATCATGGTCCATTGATGAAGGCTATACTCACTCCAGTAAGTTCAAATTAAGAGTTGCTAATCAATTAAGGGTTAAACCTTTGGAATCGCTACTAACAACCTTGAAGAGGTCTAGATTCTCAGACCAGACTATACTTTCACCCACTGCGCATGCCTAATTAAATACTCAAACCTATGGATGCTTTTCACTTGGAATAGTCATGTAGGGTTAGGTCAGACTTCCCGCCCTTTACCGAATTGATCTCTTGTCCCCACTGCCTTCTTTCCTACACCATCTTTAAGTTTAAATATTATCGCCAATCTCTTCAACGTTCTATTAGCTTTCGAAAGTTTAGTCCAAGTGGTGAAAAAAATTTACCAATTATGTGTAAAACTAAGAATCAATAGATTTTCGTCCATGAAGTTTTCGAAAATTGCATTCATTTTCTAATGAAAAGGCGGCGTTGAGCTTCAACGGATCCGGATGCGCAACTTGTTGTCAGCAATCGTTTATCATTACTACACTTCTGGCTTACCATTCTTCCGCTCCCAGGCGTATGATAGTTCGCAGTTCCTGACTTGGTCCTTGGATCGAAATTGTTAATAGCATAACCGGAAGGAGTTGGTCATGGATCAAATTAACCTTTTTCCTCTGTAGAGAGTCTTCGTAACATTGCAATACCACTTCGTAAAAATACTGGAAGTCTGACCTAACCCTACACCAGCATTCCAACTAAGAAGGATCCCAAGGTTTGAGGATTTAATTGCGCATGCGCAGTGGGTGAAAGTATAGTCTGGTCTGAAAATCTAGACCTCTTAACAGTTGTTAGTAGGAATTCCAAAAGTTTACCCAATTAAGATTTGATTAATCTTAAGATCATCAGTATTTTTCTCTCTCCCCAACTAAAGTGGTACCTTATCAAGTAAATTTTTTTTCCCTACATAAAAAATTATCGCATATCGAAGTGAAGTAACTGTATAAGATGCTTGTAGGTTTATTTCTGCTAACCACTCAAACCATATCCCAACAATTATATTAATGTCCCTGGATTTTATAAAATTTATATTTCTTACATTCTATAAGATTTTTTCAATATTTTTTTTATGTTTAATGTACAATCTAACAGATATGATATATAATTATAAAGCTGCAGTTAAACAGTAGTGATTATTGATATTATTTAATATGAGTTTGGAACTTATCACTAATCTTCATCCTTTTTTTTTTTTTAATAAAATATAACATATATAACAAGTCCATTCAAATATAAATACTGTAATTTAAGTTCAAAGCTTATCAAATTTAATGTAGAAATCACACTTGTCATTAATTTACAATTGTATATTATGTTATACTAACAGTTATTCATTCAATTATTAAATTTGTTGATAGGTTGAAGGAACATTAAACCGTCAAAAGAGATTATTTCAGGGGTAAGTACAATTTAAGAAAAATTTCAAAACAACTATCCTAGTGAATCTTAGATTAAAATTATTCGAATATATATCAAATTTTAGATCCTAAATATATGTTAACTTGTTTTTTCACTACTTATATGAAAATTTATATACATTGTCTTAAATTTAAATATAATATAAATATTATGAGCTAAATATTATAAATTTATATTTTTAAGATTAAATTCAGAGAACAGTAATAAAATGAAAGTAAATAATGATAAAGTAAAGCAAAAAATAATTTAAAAATTATTGAAACATCAAAAAACTTTAATTATATTTGGTCTATGCCATCCTACTCAATTTCTTGCCAACAAATTTCGAAGTAGCTTGATGAAAGTAATCCTCCAATCCATTGGAGGCCAGCTTCAGTTAGCTTAGGTTGGGTTAACCTGGGTTAGCTACTCCTGCTTGTTTTGGACAATTCATCTTCCACAGTTAGGAACCCTTTCTTCAGCTCCTCAGGCTGCACATCTGGTCCAACTACTTTCGGCGCTGAATACAACGGATTACATCAATATCTACACATAATCTCAATTATCTTGGTTACACTCCTATCAAATATCAAGAGATCCTTCTCATTATAGTCAAGCAAGATAGAAAACAACCTTCTCCAAATTCGTAAGCGGGACTGTGCGTGTGGAAGAGGGAAGGGGAGCTCTCCCACTTCGAATAGATTAGGCACATTAGAAGCACAATAAATCAGTATTTTTACCACCAACCAACCAGAGGTTATACATTCAGCATATATTATATCCAAAAGGTTTGCATATATGAAAACCAGAACTATCACAATAGAAGGAGAGGACAAGTAGTAGGGGAAGGGGCGTCTTCTCCCACCATGCGCGGCCGGCTGAGCCGACTTTTGCGCAGGTCGTTTTCTATCTTGCCAGATTCTAGTCTTTTAGGGCATATGTTAATACAGGTCTTAAGATTGTTTTATACAGCACTGCACTTGTAACTCTGGTGAGGAGATTGCTTTATTTCCTGTATTAACACAAAACAACACCAATTACCAACCATAATGCATCAGCTAATATCTGTTAATTGAGACGTATCATTAGAAGCAAAAAGGTTCTAGGTAAGGAATAAAAAAGAATATTTTGCAATGTTTATAAAAACCACTTATCTATTTTCCTGTGTTATTACTAGGTACTATATTCTTAGGTCTGTTATTACTAGGTACTATATTCTTAGGTTTGTTATTACTAGGTACTATATTCTTAGGTCCATCATCATAGGTTAAGGCTCTATTTCAGAGCATTGGTGAACAATAGTTTCCATACTAAAAATAGTCTGTATTCCTGGGGATTTCTGGCATCATTCTCTTGGATAAATTAGAGACTCACAAACTCTTCTCCCAATTGTTGGCTGAATTATGACTACAATTTATTTCAATCTTCTCATTGATGATTTTCATAGCCTGGGATGGTCCGCTTCTCTAAACCCTCCCCTATTTACATCAATTACCCACCCAGTAGAGGAGATATATGAAAACAATAAGTTATTGGTGGAACTAATTACCGCAAAGATGGTATTTGAATTTTTTAGTTCATTAATCAGTTCGAAGACTAGAAAAATCTGAGTGGGTAAAATGTGTTGTTTTTTTTTGGCCGCCATCATAACTGAAAATGGGAGTAGACTGTTTTTCAGATTTTCAGATTTTATTTTAACTTTTTTTTTTTTTAAATATTTATCCGTTTAAATTTTACATTGCAAAATGCGATATACATTACAAATAACAGTAGCCTACATTGTAAAACTATGCATTAGGAGATCAAATCAAGATCATAAAATATTGCTTGATTTAAATTTTGAATTTCAGTAATGTATTTTTTTTCTATTCTCCATGATCCCCCTCTCATGGTGGCCGGGACAGAACGTCCCCTTCACTCCCGCCTTAGTACACCACTGCGTAGAATAACTATACAGGAATATTCATCAGTAATTAGAACAAATCATTCGGTTTCTTTTCTTGAATTTTCACTTGCTTCGTTAATACGGCACCTCTATACCAATCCATTTCCGCATCATGTTATCTTATCATTCTATGCAAATCGTCGCCATTTTTGTGGACTACTCGTCATCTCCTAGTCCCACAATGTTTGTTCTTCAAACAGTTTTTAGCCTCCATTGCCAAGATTTTCGAGACTTTCATGAGATTGTGATTGATAGGCCAATTCCATCGTCCCTTTAGATTTCATTTCCAAGTCAGTCCGGATTACTTTAATGTAACGAGCACATCTCATCAGAATTTCTTATTTTTGGAAATTAGTATGCCATTCTTATAATTAATAGTTGAATTATTTGAAATAAAGGTCTTTCTTTCCTAAGTGACTCCTTGGAATAAGAGATACTTCTACTTCCCCTAGCATCACCTGTTCCTCCAATCCTTCTTTTTAATAATCTTAAGGATATTTCATTTTATGTAATTTTATTTGTGCTTATCGATTTCTGATGTGCTTAATGCTCATTCTTCGCCTACAGAAAAGGGGGTGGAGGAGGAACTTGTACTACATGCAGCAACCCCCCTCCTCCATGCAATACCTGCGGAGGAGGAGGAGGAGGAGAAGGGTCAACCTCTTGGTCAACGGCTTCAGCTTCAAGTGGATCAGGATCTGGACAAGGGTAAGGAATTTAGTCGAATATTGATTTCGCTCACTTATAATTAATGATTTTAAAAAAGAAGTTGGTAGGAAAAACAAAATTTAAATCAATAATTTTATTTTTAAAACTTTAATAAGCTTTTTTTTTTTTAAATAAACAATCAAGTTTTTTTGTGTTTTTTTCAGGTCACATGGAAAAAAATGATGAACTGATTCCTATGGCATCTTAACAACCTCTTATTGATTTAATTGTTAGGAATAAAATTCTAATAAACCATCAGTGGAATAATATTTTATAAGTTCAAATGATTTCAAATAAATAAAGTTATTTCATTTTTATGTATGTCTTCATTTAAGCCCTAAATATAAAGTCCTAGCATAGGTTATTAGAGAAATGTAGAATGAATTTATGGATGATTTGTTGCTGTTTTTTTTTATAAAAGAATGTATTTATTTATGCATGAGAGGAACAACATATAATAATTTATACAATCGTAGTAATGAATCCTCTTGGTCGGATTAAGCCATGTAGAGGTTTCTAGAAAATGCGATTCTACGTCCCCATCTCCCCTTTTCAATTTAATACATTTTATTTCATAAACAAAAATAAATGGTTTTAATATCTAATTTTTGATAGAGCCCATCATCTTGACCATGTTCACATCAAAGCAGATCCTACAATAATGAATCAAATTTAGTAGGTAGGTAGGTAGGTAGGTAACATTTATTAAAATTTTATGTCAATGCCAAACTTTAATATATCGGTACTAATGTGTCATTTATTAAAACAAAACTAATCATAGGTAACTAATGATAATGATTGTAATGCAATTCAATTTTTGCAATACTTGTAAATAAAGAAAAAGCTTTTTAGAAAAAAAACTAAACAAATATTAGAGCTAGAATTAATAAATAAAATAAAAATTGGGTTTTTATAGTTTTATTTTAAAGAGCGAGGGAGGAAGAGACGATTTTCAAAATTTCATTTATTTCAAGAAAAGGGGAAGGTGGTCTCCATGGTGCTATGCAACAATTCACAATAATATTCAAAAGAATACGATTTTTCTAAAAAATAAAATCAATAAATTTTTCATAAATTCCTTATTTATATTGATTGCTATTTTATTTTTTAAAATTTCCATGGTGGAAGGAGGAGGCAGCTGTCCCATCTAGCCCTCTCCCTGGGTCCACCCTTGTGTCTTGAAAGAGACAGAATTTGAAAAGGAGAAAGTTAGGAGAGTATTAAACCAAATCAAGACCGGGAGATATAGAAATTTTTTTTTTACAAAACTGCACACGAAAATTTCTAAAGAGAAAGAAATAATTTTTCTTACAAAAGTAAATTATTAAGTAACATTAGTTACTATTCCAAATCAACTTGAACTGTACAATAAGTCAGGTAATATTTTTCATGTCGATGCCAAGCCAACAAGAGTAGGGCACTATTCGTTTGTTTCAAATATTAAGTTGTTTTAAATTTTTTTCTTAAATTCTCAATTCTAAATTTTTTTCTTAAATTCTCAATTCTAAATTTTTTTCTTAAATTCTCAAGTAGTGGAGAAGCTTGGCACCAACATCAAAAAATACATAAGGGCCATTTCACTTTAAATGTCCGATTTTGAGTTGTCGCTGCACACTATTTTTACGAAATTCAAAATTCTCTGCAAAATATACCAAATAGATGAATTGGTAGCTTATACTCTCTATTTGAGTTAGCCATATACCTACCTTAAATACGTAATTTCAGTATCGTACAACTTTTCGTTTTTGAGCTTGGCTGCTCACATACACACAGACTAACAGAAACATTTTGTGAGACTTGATTATTTGGACTCAGGGATCTTAAAACGTGTATTGCCGTTGAAAACTCGAATTAAAAAAATTTTCACAATAGTAATACTTCCCCCCCTTACTACCTACTTTGTATATAGGTAAGGGAAAGTAAAAAGTGCTTGTTCTTAGTAATTTTTCAAGATGGCGGAAAACGCACAAGGTGTGGGAGGTTGAAAACTTGGATTTTTCGTGAGAGGAGGATACATACAGCATACCTAATTTATAAATAAAATTAAATTGTAAATAAAATTTACTTCATATTTTGTAATCCATAACGATATCTTCACTGGACTGAGTAGAGAAATATTTACAAACATATTTTATAGTAATATATATATATATATATATATATATATATATATATATATATATATATATATATATATGTCACTGTCCTTGAACCCGAGTGAGTCGGTGGGAAGGACACTGCCGAATTGGTCCATTGGACCAGTTATGGAGCAGTGGGCAGCCTGCCGATGCACCATGGAAACCATGGTTCGCAGCAACGTGAGGTTGGGTGACCCCCTCCAGGCTATCTGTGCTCCCGCAAGCAATAATAAAGTCTGTAAGAACACCACATCGCGCGGCCAAAGATCTACAAGGTCTATAGAGCCAACCGAAAAAAAAAAGAAAATATATATATATATATATATATATATATATATATATATATATATATATATAGCTTGTTCAAAAGTTCGCAGATTCACGAGGTTAAATATTGTTTTGATCGCTCAACCACATCCTTAGTGACATATTCTTGTTAATTTAAAAGAGACCTGTGAGAAAAAAAAACTGTAAACTGAATCAAAGTCTTAATTTAAAAGATTCTTAACTTTTTAGATTTTTATCTGGCACTTAACTGGCAATAAAAAGTGTGAAAAAATAATTTATACTCATTCAGTAATGCTAAAAACATGAAACAAGTATGAATACATATAGATTAATTATAAGCATTTTAGAATGAAAACAAAACACTTTATTTTATTGTGATTTATCATTAATTTCTACAACTTGTTAAGCTTATATTAGGAATACAGGCGTTGGTGATATATATATATATATATATATATTGTTTTGAAAATTTGGGACAATATGCCTTGAGCATATATTTATTTTGATGTAAATTTTATTTGCCAAGAAAAAAAAGTATGAAAAAAGGGGTTTTGCGTCGCACATTGCGGTAATCGAAAATGGACAAAAGTCGAAAATGCCACTATTTTTTCCAACTTGTTTTGCTTTAGTAATCCTTTCATAGTGACCTCAGTGATATGGAATAGGAGCTTTTAATCCAAAATTATAAATACAAAGGATAGAAATCATGTCTGAGCAAGTAGCAGCACGTATATATGTCTCAACGAAACAATTTCAATTTATTAGGTCCTTCTTTCATGCTTAAGACACATTAAGACACATTAAGACACATTAAGACACACATTGAATTTTTAGTACCGAAGGCATTGAAGAAGGTAAATAATATCCATTTTTTCGTTAATGCTTTGGAATAACATTTTTACTTCCTTGTACGAAGTAAAATTGTAAAATTTTCAGTTTTCAGATTTCAACGGAAATATCCATTTTGACCATCACTGAATCCATTTTGACTAGTTTCGTCCTGGCGTTCGTATTTCGCATAACTCAAAAACGGTTAGCCGAAGAAAGTTGAAATTTTGTATTTAGGATTGTTGTAAAATCTAGTTGTGAACCTTCCTTTTTGGTCACTGCTTGATCACCGGAAGTGGTACTTTACTTGAAGGTCATAATTGATTTCCATCAAAAATTATATTAAAATACTATGCATAACTTCTCAAATTTAGTATTTATAACTTATATATATATATATATATATATATATATATATATATATATATATATATATATCTAAATAACATACTAGAATTTGGTTTAAATTGGAAAACCGGAAGCGGTACTTTACTTGAAGGTCATATTAGACTTTCATCAAAAATTATATTAAAATATAATGTAAAAAATCTCAAATTTGGTAAATAGGACTTTTATATCGATATGAATGTATTTACTATATATTGGTTAAAATTGGTGAGCCGAAAAGGGTACTTTACTTGAAGGTCATAATAAGCTTACATCAAAAATTAGATTTAAATTAAAAGAGAAATCAGTTCGGTAACAAAGGTTACAAACGCAATTGGGTTTCCAATCCAATTAAACATTTTTATTACTTGTTTTAAGTGTTAAAATTGAGTGTAAAATACTGGTTTTCCTCACCATTTGTGAGATTAACAAGTCTGCAGCATGAGAATAAAATATTAGTTAAGTGGGTTTTTCCGCTTAAAATGTCGAAACTATCGATTTCTAATGCTTTATCCAGTGATATTGACAGTTTTATTGTTGTCACGTAACATGAAGAAATATCTTGGAAACTGGTTATCTTCTGAAGGAAAACGACATATAATAACGGAATGAGACCTCCAGTAACAAGAGTGTGTGTGTGTGTCA
Organism: Rhaphigaster nebulosa; assembly: GCA_948150685.1. Taxonomy (NCBI): domain Eukaryota; kingdom Metazoa; phylum Arthropoda; class Insecta; order Hemiptera; family Pentatomidae; genus Rhaphigaster; species Rhaphigaster nebulosa. Next base: position 149,641,999 of record OX411309.1, read on the forward strand.
ATAGATGGATGTCGGGAAGCCAAGTCGTCTGTAGTGCAATCTTCGGCAACTAGTAACCAAATTCAGTATCACTTTTTGAGCCACGGATTTATAACTTAATAGGCGTACAAGAAAGTCATGTGTTGCCCACATTAGATATTTTTGTTAATATCTTTAAATAACATTTAAAAAAAACTTCAAATAAAACATTTTTCAATTTAGATCTATAACATTCTTAGTTTCTGAAATATTTTGATTTAATAACCATTATAAATCATAAATACACAAATCTTTCCTGCTTTGAATGGTTCTGTGTGTATTTCTATCAGAAATCATCATAAGTCTAAAAAACATTGACGTTCTGGAAACTTGGATAAAGTCAAAAGGTCCGGACAGAATTTCTGCTGTTAACGAGGTTATCGTGGACCGTAAAAATATACTAGAGCAGCCAAAGCAGAACCGTGAAGCTAGAAAAGTGGAAAAGAAAGTACACAGAATAAAGAAACGGAGGTATATGGAAGAACAAATGAAAATGATCGAAGAATATAAAAGTTAGAAGCTGAGTAGGGATATGTACAAAAAAGTAAATGATGTGACTACAAAATTCCAGCCTAGAACTAGAGCATGCAGAAATAAAAAAAGGGAAATCGTGAATAATATAACTGACATACTAGGAAGGTGGACGGAGCACTTTAGTGAACTCCGAGGAACGCACTATATAACTGAAACCCCTGAAGAAGGTGATACTGAAACAACTACAGATGACAGAGAAACCCTGCCGCCCTCTTATGATGAAGTGCTGAATGCATTGAAGAGCTTAACAATAATAAGTCCTGCGGGTCTGATGAATTTATTAAGATCACATACCAGATTGAAGCTAGGAAGGGAGGAAATGCCGGAGGAATGGAATAATGGAGTAATATGTTTAATACATAAAAAAGACGATCCCCTCAATTGCACAAACCATAGAGGAATTTCATTGCTAAATACAGGCTACAAACTGTTATGTAATTTAATATTCGATAGGTTATACCCATATGCTGAAGAAAGCATACAGGATTATCAATATGGATTTACTAGGGGCAAATCGACAACAGATCAGATTTTCACTCTTAAACAGACGCATCATTTATTTGTGGACTTCCAAGCTGCTTATGATACTATTAACAGAAAGATGCTCTACCAAGCAATGAGAGAATTGAATATACCATCAATACTTGTCCAGCTCATTAAAATGTGTAAGACCAAATCCAGATACGAGTGCAATCACATCTTTCAACCCCAATCAATATACTTAATGGTCTCAAACAAGGGGCTGCCTAGGCATGCCTTCTTCTTAACATCACACTTGAGAAGATAATACGAGATCAGAGAGCATTCCTTAATAAAGGAACCCAGCTCCTAGCATATGCTGACAACATTGACGTCATAAGTAGAACAGAAAATGGATTAAAAGAAGCATTCACAGCCCTTGAGGCATGTGCTAAACGAATGGGATTGTCGATTAATGAAAATAAGTATAGGACTACAAATAATAACGACAATACATCATATCTTCAGATAAATAATTATAAATTCGAAAAAGTTAATGGATTTGTATATCTGGAAGCGTACGTTGACTCCGAAAATAGCATTTCGAAAGAAATCGAAAAAAGAATTTTGTCAGCTAATAGGAGTTACTATGGATTAAATAAGCATTTTAGATCCATACCAATAACAAAGGAAACAAAAGTAACCCTGTACAAAACCTTAATAAGACCAATATTAACCTATGGTTCAGAAAGCTGGGTCCTAAAGAAGGACGATGAGCAGAGACTGTAGATGTTTGAAAGGAGGATACTACGCCGAACTTACTGACCTATTCACGAAAATGGAAGGAGAAAAAGGCATAATGTGGATATATATACACAAAATTTAATGACATCCAAATCGTGAAGTCCATCAAGATTATGATACTGAGATGGGCTGATCATGTGAAAAGGATGGCAGAAGATAGGATGCCAAAAAAGTTTTGGAATATCCTATGATCGGAAAAAGAAAGAAACGAAGACCGAAGATAAGATGGGATGGACCAGGTTGGCCACGATGCGGTGAGGCTGGGTGCAGAGAGATGGTGGATGATGGCACAGGACCGAGAACTATGGGGACGATTTCTGACGGAGGCAAGGCCCGCGAGGGGCTGTAGAGCCCAGGATGTATATATGTATAGTAGACCGTTTACACCTTTCTACATCTTCAAATTCCATACATCAGATAGTTCAAAAAACGGCAGAAATGTATTACAGGGCGTTGAGAAGGTACTGGCAATCGTGTGCTCGTCAGCGGGAAAATACGAAACGTCACCAAAGTATATGGTTAAATAATGATTTGTTTAAGCCGGCAGAGCTGTCAAGAATACTTACGAATAGGAAATCCACCGTTCCTAATGAAAACCCGTATTCATTTTGAGGAAGCATCTCAAAAAACTAAAACTAGAAGAGTTAAAGATCTGCTCTCAAGACCTTCCGCCGAATTAGCATTCGATGCTGAGCTGACAAGGAGATGTTAAAACAAATCAGAGCCGTGGTTGATTGTCAGTCGAGGGTTGCACCACATTAGATTATTTCATTTATATCAGATTTAGATTTATCTGAAAGAAAGTATCAAATTCTTCGATCGTCGGCCAACCAGATTCCGAGTGTTAAGGCTCGTCGTCAGATGAAAAAATCGTTTTCGTCAGTTGTATCAGCAACGGATATCTGTTAAAAAAGAACTTGCGAAAGAATTTTAAGAACGGCCGATTTGAATAACTATACTGACTTGACATTAATCTGTAAATGGCAATTCTCATTAAAGCTCTCAGTAAACTCCCATTTACTGAAGGCTTAACAATTGGCGAATTTTTGTTCGTAGGGGCTTTTGTGACGTTTAAACTGCTAGGCGAGAACAGAGATTTATGGGTAAACCCCCATCCATCATCAACCCTTTTTTACCATCCATCATCAAAATTTTTTTGTAAAATCGAATGAAGCCCTAATCAGGGAATTAACAGAAATTCAAAGGGTCTCCCCATGCCGATTTAACACAAGCGATTGCGAAGTGGGAGGAATACTTTTCAATTTCACATTACAATGTTATATGCTATAGTAGTAAACATATTTTGTCAAAAAAGGAAATGAATACAAAAAAAATATTTGAAAGAATTCCTGACGCAGACCAGTACCGTTTTGGCTTTTCCACACTCCGTTACTGGATTCGGTTTTTTGAATGTCCTCTCCATATTTCATATAGGCTTCCTTTCAAAAAATGGCAAATTCAGGGTGACGATTTGAAAGAAATTTACGAGAAAAAAAAAACAAAAAAAGGATCGGTTCGTCAAACGACGGAAATACAGCCAGAACCTTTTTTGCCAATTCCAAGGTCAGCGCTAAAATTACTGGCTTCAACGAAGAACTAAATTTCTATCGATTTTGAGAACTTCTTTCTGTGACAAGCGTGTGAATGTTGACACATTTGGAGTTTTGTTAAAAAACACATACAAATTGTATTTGGAGAACTATGATTGGTATTATATGCCGTCTAGTGTACATAAAGTTTTATTTCATAGTAGCGAAGTAATAACTTTATTCCATCTTATTCCAATTGGAATAAATGAAATCCTATCTGAGGAGGCTTTGGAGGCTACTATAAAGTTATCGGAAAAAATCACACGCGGAAGTACAGACGGGCCAATTCCAATGCTTATCTTTTAAATCATCTCTTAATATCTCCGGACATCATCCCTTTAATTCATCCCTACAAGCAGGAAAGCAGGCCACTCAAATTCAAAGCTTAATTTAGGGGACATTAAAAAATATCTTTTGGACAACGACGACTCTTCTTTGAATTCACTTTAGTTTGAACTGGAGAAATTACACCCATCTACGTCATCCGAAGAGAGTACGTCAACGAGCAGCAACTCAATATAATTTTCCTAAGTAATTTAATCAATTCATGTATTGTCAACAAAAAAAAAAAATTGTGAGATTATTTTTTTAACTCTTTAAAAAATTTAATTTTTATTTAAAGACCCTTAATAAATGTTTTTTTAGTGATCAGTTTGAAGTTTTCTTTAAAAATCCGTCAAGAACGACTTTTGCCCACTTCGACTGAAAGAGCGCCGCACTGAACGCGACGCGTCGGTTCGAATCCAACCAATCTGGGCGGATTAAAATTTATTTCGTGGCGGCCCCACGGAATGATTCTCGACCTTCCCACTCTTGTTATGGTAACCTGCAGGATAACCCATCCTGTTAAAAGATAGTAAATGACGTTAAACACCAATTAAAATACAACATAAAGTCAAACTGATAACCTTATTTTTTGAAGTATGTTAATAGCTCATAATACATACTTTTAACTACGCTGAGCCTCAGGATTCTAGCCTTATCTTGAGTTGAGAAAGTTCAAGCCTTTCGGGTTCGAATCTCAAAGCCTCCGACTGAACTCTTTTACAACACTATATCATGATGATTACTTTTTCTCTAATAAAGTAATTAATAATTTCATTCTTAGAATAACAAGATGTTTTCCTGTATATAATGCTGTATTCAAGACAGGAAAACAACACAGTTTTATTTTCCTAATCTAGGTTTCTGAAACAACAGTACAAAATTCAGCCGCTTTCCTCACTTCTTTCCTCATTGATCCTCACGACCCATCCACGACATTTTTGGCCTACCTCTTTGTCTTTTGTCTGTTGTTCTAGCTTCGAGGAACTTGTGTGGTTCGTGATCTTCGCTCATTCGGCACACATGGCTGAATCACTTAATTATTTCTCAGTTCTGGATTTTACCACAAACTCTCGTGTTCTATCATTTCTGATTAGATCTCTCCAACTTCGACCAGCTACTCTTCTAAGATAATTTATCTCTGCTGCAATGTTTGTCTCGAAAAACCAAGCTCTTACTTCCATATTGTAGGGTGAGAAGGTAAATTGTGTTCAAAATCGACAATTTACCTTTACCTCAACTTCAAATTTTCCAACGACATTATTATTATTATTTGCAGATTTGATAATATATGTTGTCTACAATTTTTAATCCTGTTTGATATTTCTTCTTTAATTCTCCCATTTCTTCTGACGACTCTGCGCCTAGCATTTTACTACCTCAAGGGTTATTCCTCAACAAATGAGGTTCTGCATACAACAAGGGCGAATCCGCCACCTAACTAATTTTTTTTTTTGTTATGTGACGGCTAATAAAGAATACCATAAATAAATATATAAATATATATATATATATATATATATATATATATATATATATATATATATATATATATATATACACATATATTATACACATACATATATACATTGACGTCGTTTTTTACTTCCTTGTACACATTCAAGGAAATATCCATTTTGACCATCCCTGAATCCATTTTGACTAGTTTCGTCGTGACGTCTGTACGTACGTTCGTTTGTACGTATCTCGCATAACTCAAAAACGGATAGCCGTAGAAAGTTAAAATTTTGTATTCAGGATTATTGTAGAATCTAGTTGTGAACTCTTCTTTTTGGTTACTGCATGATTGCCGGAAGTGGTACTTTACTCGAAGATCATTACTAATCTTCATCACAAATTATATTAAAATATAATGCAAAACTTCTCAAATTTGGTATTTAAGATTTTCATACTAATTTAAATAACACAATAAAATTTTGTCAAGATTGGCTAACCGGAAGTGGTACTTTACTTGGAGGTCATATTAGACTTTCATAAAAAATTATCTTAAAATATGATGTAAACCATCCTCTAATTTGGTAAATTAGACTTTTATATCAATATAAGTAATATAATAGATTTTGTTTGAAATTGAAAATCCGAAAGGGGTACTTTACTTGAAGGTCATAATAAACCTACATCAAAAGGTATATCGACATTAATGCAGAGATCATATGGTTCGGTGATAAAGGTTATAAACGGGATGTTTTCTTCCCCATTTGTGAGCTGAACAAGTCTGCAGCAGGAAAATAAGATATAGGTTTCTTCCACTTAAAATGTTGAAACCGTTGATTTCCAATGCATTATTTAGTGACATAAACAATTCTAATGTTGTCAAGGAACACGAAGAAATCCCTTAGGGACTTTTGACCAACTGAAAGAAAGCGACATTTAATAATGGATTAACACCTCAAGAAACAAGAGCTTGTGTGTGTGTGTGTGTGTTAATAGATGGATGTCGTTTTTGAGGTATTGCTATGCGGAAACTAGTAACCAAATTCAGGATCACTTTTTGAACCACCGATTTATAGTTTAATAGGCGTACAAGGAAGTCATGGGGTGTCAACATTAGATATTTTCATTTAGCAAACATTACAGAAAACACATAAAATGGTTTCTAGCACTTGTCAAGGGCAGAGTGACGATTGAGTTGTCAGTACTTAGTGCTTCATCAATTCAGCTTTATCAATTTTTAGATTTTTTCCAATTATTTTTCTCGATATACCGTAAGCGGGAATTGATTGAGGTGGTGTTTCAATAGATTGAAATTTAAATTTTGAATTTTTACGCTTAAGCCTTTTTCAAATACGACGTAAGTAGAGGAGAAACAGGCGAGCTGGCGCACGATTCCTCCATCCCCTCCACCGCTAGCCTTAAGTGTCACGTGGTCTTGCCTCGACCCTACCTTAACCACCACGTGGTCTCACCTCGACCTAACCTTAACTACTAGGCCACGCCCCTTTTTGGTCACGTGACCCTTATGCCCCGCCCCTTTTTGGTCACGTGACCCTTATGCTCCGCCCCTTTTTAGTCACGTGATCCAGTCACGTGACCCGCAGCGCATCCTGGTCTATGCTCCGCCCACATGTTTTAGTCACGTGATCCAGTCACGTGACCCATGGAACCTCCTGGCCTATGCTCCGCCCACAATATTTACCCCCTCCACCCATTGAAGGGTCAGGTACCCATCTTATAGAGCATGAGTGTACCCGGCCGCCATTTTGTTTTTATTACACCGCCATTTTGTTTTTCTACAGTTTGAGAGACTTGAGGTTTTGTTGAAGTGTTAGGTACCCACCTTATAGAGCATGAGTGTACCCGGCCGCCATTTTGTTTTTATTACACCGCCATTTTGTTTTTCTACTGTTTGAGAGACTTGAGGTTTTGTTGAATGGTTAGGTACCCACCTTATAGAGCATGAGTGTACCCGGCCGCCATTTTGTTTTTATTACACCGCCATTTTGTTTTTCTACTGTTTGAGAGACTTGAGGTTTTGTTGAAGGGTTAGGTACCCACCTTATAGAGCATGAGTGTGCCCGACCGCCATTTTGGTTTCCTACAGTTTGAGAGACTTGAGGTTTTGTTGAAGGGTTAGGTACCCACCTTATAGAGCATGAGTGTACCCGGCCGACATTTTGTTTTTCTTACGCCGCCATTTTGTTTTTCTACTGTTTGAGAGACTTGAGGTTTTGTTGAAGGATTAGGTACCCATCTTATAGAGCATGAGTGTACCCGGCCGCCATTTTGTTTTTCTACTGTTTGAGAGACTTGAGGTTTTGTTGAAGGATTAGGTACCCATCTTATAGAGCATGAGTGTACCCGGCCGCCATTTTGTTTTTCTACCGTTTGAGAGACTTGATGTTTTGTTATAGGGTCAGGTGCCCACTTTATAGTCTGTAACCTTCCCAACGGTTATATAATCATAACCTATACGACGAAGGGTCGGGTACTCATTTTATAGTATGTAACCTCCCCAGCGGTTATATAATCATAACCTATACGATGAAGGGTCAGGTATCCACTTTATTGTCTGTAACCTCCCCTACGGTTATATAATCATAACCTATACGACGAAGGGTGAGGTATCCACTTTATAGTATGTAACCTCCCCAACGGTTATATAATCATAACCTATACGACGAAGGGTGAGGTATCCACTTTATAGTATGTAACCTCCCCTACGGTTATTTAATCATAACCTATATGATGAAGGGTTAGGTACCCTCTTCATACTCTGTAACCTTCACATAACCTTTACATTGTTTTCGTGTTTGTGCAACCTTCTCAATGTTTACGTAACCTTTACAATATTTAAGTTTACCAACATGTAAACAGGTTGGATCATGTATAGACAAGTTGGATGATGCCTAGGTGGAATACAAATATGGACCTTGAACTGTTTATCTCTAACATATAAATAAATAGCATAGTTCCTTAATCCTATAACTGCTTTTGGACTTTGAATTGTTTATCTCTAAAACATAAATAAATGGTAGGGCTTCCTAATATTTGAATAGCTTTTGGACTTTGAGCTGGTAATACTCTATCTTTACTTATCTCGCTGAAACATAAACAAAACAACTTTTCAATGTACTACGTATTTTTAATAGCTGATAGTATAAGTAATGGTCTTAAAAGGATTAACTCGTCAATGTTCTACGTATTTTTATTCTCCGATAGTTAAATAATGGTCTTAAAAGGATTAACTTTTAATCCATTAAGTTCCTATCGAACTTTTAATCTCTAAAATATATTAACAAATCGAAACGACTATCACGCTGGCCAAAGAGGTTAAACCTTTTCACAGCTTTGAAATATTTTCAAAGTACACGAGTCGGTATTAATAACTTCGAAATAAATTTTTATTAATGAATATTAATTAATACTTAATCAACACATGTTCATAATTAGTACTAATACTACAGGTACTCTGTTCGACTTGCCTGAGTATCGCCTGACTTGGGTCAGAGCAGGTCGACTCATGCTCGCTTCATAAACATGTAAACAGGTTGCATCTTGTATAGACAAGTTGGATTATGTCCAGGTGAAATACAAATATGGACCTTGAACTGTTTATCTCTAAAACATAAATAAATGGTAGGGCTTCCTAATATTTTGAATAGATTTTGGACTTTGAACTGGTAATCCTTAAAACACAGATAAATAGTAGGGCCCCATATTCCTATAACAGCTTTTGGACTTTGAGCTCTTAATACTCTATCTTTTACTTTCTCTCGCTGAAACATAAACAAAACAACTTTTCAGGTAGGGGGCACTATGATCGCTGGTGGGGCAACATGACAGCCAATCAGATTCGAGTATTCTCGTCCAGGAACCAGTGCCACTCGTGGCCTCTGCCATTTCGACTCGAACCCCAGAGATAGAACAAAGTTTTGCTGCTAAAATTGTGATAATATTCTAATTTTTCGAGTGCAACCCAGGCTATGAGATATAATTAACGACAACGAAGTGAAAGAAGATACTGACTGACACGTCCGTTGAACAATTGAAGGAAGAATCAAGCGAAGAATCTTCAGAAGAAGAAATTCCGATCTTCTGTTCCAGCAAGTTTTGTAAGATGAAAGGAGAATACAAAGTGGTTTGTTTGAGCTGCGGAAAATTGTATCTCACTGGATTTATCGACTTGTCCGATTGCGACCATAGAACATTTTGGTGTTATGATTGCCGTCGTCCACCTATGAAAAATTATATTTCTTATCTAGATATCTCTGCAATAGCATTCAAGATTGATGAATTATTTAACAGGAATCTTAACATGGAGGAAGAAATTTCAGGAAATAGTGTAGATACGATACCTAATGACCATGAATCAAGACCTGATGGCCAGGATTCAAGATCTCTCGGCCCTGATGATGTAATGAATTATGACCCTTTTATTAATGACCCTGATCTAGTAAATTACGACCCTGTTTTGGCGGCTAATAGCTACAATCCGAGTCTCGGCCCACGTCCAACAACTGAAGAAGAAATAAGAGCTTGGAGGGAACGTGTAAGAGAAGCAGAGCTAGAGATTCAAAGACAAGAAATGAGGATGCAAAAGGCTAGGATCATCGATAGAGATTTTTTGGGGGCCTTTCAAGAGATCGTTGATCAGGACATGCGAGGACTCTACTATTCGACACCCTGCGATTCACACGATACCGTGTGAGCTGTACGAAATGCTTACGTGTCTTCCACACAGCATGCGTCTTCTTGCCAGACCACGATTACGAAACAACAGTATGCTTCTACTGCCCTCTGTCGGATTCTGAAAGTGACATAGATGATGACGATAACTCAGAAGAATTTGTTACAGATTAACATTTATAAATTTAATTCATATTAAATAAAAATTATCAGTAATTTTGTTTCTTATATTTAAAGAATTTATGTAACTAAAAACATATTTTCTTATTATCTTATTATATTATAAATTATTTCTTTAATAAATAAATTCTACTTGAACTGTTGTATTCTCTCCTCCTCCCCTTTGTTAATATCATATAATGCATTAAAATATATTTCGAAGAGCACAACTCCTAGTCTTCTCTTATATAGTTGCATTTCTTAGTGTTGGAATAAAAATAATATATTTGACTAAGCAATTCATTTTTACCAAATCATACTATTATCCGAGATTGTTCCGAAATTATAACCTCCATTATGGAATCAGAATTTTCATGTAAGACGTATTGGTGTAATATAATATTCAAACGGCTAGATTGTTTTTTTTTTTGTTTTGTCGAAGGGTCAGGTATCCACCTTATAGTAGGTAACCTTCACAACGGTTACATAACCTTTACCATATTTAACTTTAATGATATCAGGATAGATAATGTCACACTTGAATAATTCTAAATATCTTAATTCATTTGCTGAAAGTAAACGATGGGCTTTGAACTGTTAATCTCTACAAAGTATACAAAGAGTAGAGCTTCTTAATCCAATAACAACAGTTGGACTTTGAACTGTTAATCCCTAAAACATAAATAAATTCTAGAGCTCCTTAATCCTATAACAACTTTTGGACTTTGTGCTGCTAATACCAAAATATAAAGAATGAAATAGGACTTGTCAGTCCTTCCGCTAAAAAGTAAACAAATTTAGATTTCGCAATAATGCGTTATCCCATAATCCTTCCTTCGAAAGTAAGCAATGGACTTTGAACTGCTAATCCTTAACAAGTTTAACTTTTATACACAAACAAAGATATAGGGTATAGTTAATAAAAGAAAATACAACTTTATAAAATAAAAAAAATTATTTCGTCATAATATTAGATACAAGAAATAGAATTTTTAAATAAATGAAACATCATCTTTATAACCAATTCTTCCATTATACACTAAAGAAATTATTTCATCGCTATTGTTAAAAGCCTCGATGTCTTCAACCGACATCTTAAAACGTTTAGGAAGATACACTCTGATAGAATTATCATGATCCTTTAACGTAGCGACCAACGCTAATCCCATTTTCGTTTCAACATGTTCCAGTTCTCCGATGATGTATGGCCGTCCGATTTGAATATAATTCAATTTATGCACATAGCGAGCGCCATCGTTTAATCGGTTGAAGAGAGCTTTAAAATCTCTGATAGAACTAAAAATAAAACAGATTCACATAAGAAGAGAGCAGGTTTAGAAAAAAATAAGAAATGGCCAAAGCAATAAATATACTTACGAATTCATGATGATTGAAAATGAAGGATCTGCTATGATCGGATGCTAGAACAAAAATGAATCCTTAGGTAGTCGCTCGCTGCGGAGTATTGGTGGAGAGTAAATCTACGCTAGTTGCGCATGCGTTACCCCCTCCATCAACCATACTTTTCCCTGCCACCACTCCAACAATTTCAATTTATCATTTTCGACCTTGTCAATTCCCCCACCACTAATTTTTTTTTTCGCTGAAATATAAACAAAACTACTTTTTAATCTTATACCAGTTCTCAATGTTTATATTTTATGCAATTTTCCCAATTTTTAACTTTATCTACCTTTTTTTTTTCTTTAAATTTTCCATAATCTCCCCGATGTTTATAAATTTCTGTCCGCTAGAGCGCAGCACCTTACTCCACTTGAAGATTTCCCTGCCTACTTTACATAAACTTCTCAATACTTAACGCTTATCCATACTCACTTCATAATTCAAATTGTTTTGTTTTCTTTCATAAAATGATAACTTTTTATTAGATATTTCATTATCGTCTCCGGGTCAACATGTCTTGTTTTGTATAGGGGACTGTCAATATTGACATTTTGCTTATATTAGTTACTGTTAATATTATCTATCATCCGATGATGGCAAACATTCCAATATTGACAGTCCCCTATACAAAACAAGACATGTTGACCCGGAGACGATAATGAAATATCTAATAAAAAGTTATCATTTTATGAAAGAAAACAAAACAATTTGAATTATGAAGTGAGTATGGATAAGCGTTAAGTATTGAGAAGTTTATGTAAAGTAGGCAGGGAAATCTTCAAGTGGAGTAAGGTGCTGCGCTCTAGCGGACAGAAATTTATAAACATCGGGGAGATTATGGAAAATTTAAAGAAAAAAAAAAGGTAGATAAAGTTAAAAATTGGGAAAATTGCATAAAATATAAACATTGAGAACTGGTATAAGATTAAAAAGTAGTTTTGTTTATATTTCAGCGAAAAAAAAAATTAGTGGTGGGGGAATTGACAAGGTCGAAAATGATAAATTGAAATTGTTGGAGTGGTGGCAGGGAAAAGTATGGTTGATGGAGGGGGTAACGCATGCGCAACTAGCGTAGATTTACTCTCCACCAATACTCCGCAGCGAGCGACTACCTAAGGATTCATTTTTGTTCTAGCATCCGATCATAGCAGATCCTTCATTTTCAATCATCATGAATTCGTAAGTATATTTATTGCTTTGGCCATTTCTTATTTTTTTCTAAACCTGCTCTCTTCTTATGTGAATCTGTTTTATTTTTAGTTCTATCAGAGATTTTAAAGCTCTCTTCAACCGATTAAACGATGGCGCTCGCTATGTGCATAAATTGAATTATATTCAAATCGGACGGCCATACATCATCGGAGAACTGGAACATGTTGAAACGAAAATGGGATTAGCGTTGGTCGCTACGTTAAAGGATCATGATAATTCTATCAGAGTGTATCTTCCTAAACGTTTTAAGATGTCGGTTGAAGACATCGAGGCTTTTAACAATAGCGATGAAATAATTTCTTTAGTGTATAATGGAAGAATTGGTTATAAAGATGATGTTTCATTTATTTAAAAATTCTATTTCTTGTATCTAATATTATGACGAAATAATTTTTTTTATTTTATAAAGTTGTATTTTCTTTTATTAACTATACCCTATATCTTTGTTTGTGTATAAAAGTTAAACTTGTTAAGGATTAGCAGTTCAAAGTCCATTGCTTACTTTCGAAGGAAGGATTATGGGATAACGCATTATTGCGAAATCTAAATTTGTTTACTTTTTAGCGGAAGGACTGACAAGTCCTATTTCATTCTTTATATTTTGGTATTAGCAGCACAAAGTCCAAAAGTTGTTATAGGATTAAGGAGCTCTAGAATTTATTTATGTTTTAGGGATTAACAGTTCAAAGTCCAACTGTTGTTATTGGATTAAGAAGCTCTACTCTTTGTATACTTTGTAGAGATTAACAGTTCAAAGCCCATCGTTTACTTTCAGCAAATGAATTAAGATATTTAGAATTATTCAAGTGTGACATTATCTATCCTGATATCATTAAAGTTAAATATGGTAAAGGTTATGTAACCGTTGTGAAGGTTACCTACTATAAGGTGGATACCTGACCCTTCGACAAAACAAAAAAAAAAACAATCTAGCCGTTTGAATATTATATTACACCAATACGTCTTACATGAAAATTCTGATTCCATAATGGAGGTTATAATTTCGGAACAATCTCGGATAATAGTATGATTTGGTAAAAATGAATTGCTTAGTCAAATATATTATTTTTATTCCAACACTAAGAAATGCAACTATATAAGAGAAGACTAGGAGTTGTGCTCTTCGAAATATATTTTAATGCATTATATGATATTAACAAAGGGGAGGAGGAGAGAATACAACAGTTCAAGTAGAATTTATTTATTAAAGAAATAATTTATAATATAATAAGATAATAAGAAAATATGTTTTTAGTTACATAAATTCTTTAAATATAAGAAACAAAATTACTGATAATTTTTATTTAATATGAATTAAATTTATAAATGTTAATCTGTAACAAATTCTTCTGAGTTATCGTCATCATCTATGTCACTTTCAGAATCCGACAGAGGGCAGTAGAAGCATACTGTTGTTTCGTAATCGTGGTCTGGCAAGAAGACGCATGCTGTGTGGAAGACACGTAAGCATTTCGTACAGCTCACACGGTATCGTGTGAATCGCAGGGTGTCGAATAGTAGAGTCCTCGCATGTCCTGATCAACGATCTCTTGAAAGGCCCCCAAAAAATCTCTATCGATGATCCTAGCCTTTTGCATCCTCATTTCTTGTCTTTGAATCTCTAGCTCTGCTTCTCTTACACGTTCCCTCCAAGCTCTTATTTCTTCTTCAGTTGTTGGACGTGGGCCGAGACTCGGATTGTAGCTATTAGCCGCCAAAACAGGGTCGTAATTTACTAGATCAGGGTCATTAATAAAAGGGTCATAATTCATTACATCATCAGGGCCGAGAGATCTTGAATCCTGGCCATCAGGTCTTGATTCATGGTCATTAGGTATCGTATCTACACTATTTCCTGAAATTTCTTCCTCCATGTTAAGATTCCTGTTAAATAATTCATCAATCTTGAATGCTATTGCAGAGATATCTAGATAAGAAATATAATTTTTCATAGGTGGACGACGGCAATCATAACACCAAAATGTTCTATGGTCGCAATCGGACAAGTCGATAAATCCAGTGAGATACAATTTTCCGCAGCTCAAACAAACCACTTTGTATTCTCCTTTCATCTTACAAAACTTGCTGGAACAGAAGATCGGAATTTCTTCTTCTGAAGATTCTTCGCTTGATTCTTCCTTCAATTGTTCAACGGACGTGTCAGTCAGTATCTTCTTTCACTTCGTTGTCGTTAATTATATCTCATAGCCTGGGTTGCACTCGAAAAATTAGAATATTATCACAATTTTAGCAGCAAAACTTTGTTCTATCTCTGGGGTTCGAGTCGAAATGGCAGAGGCCACGAGTGGCACTGGTTCCTGGACGAGAATACTCGAATCTGATTGGCTGTCATGTTGCCCCACCAGCGATCATAGTGCCCCCTACCTGAAAAGTTGTTTTGTTTATGTTTCAGCGAGAGAAAGTAAAAGATAGAGTATTAAGAGCTCAAAGTCCAAAAGCTGTTATAGGAATATGGGGCCCTACTATTTATCTGTGTTTTAAGGATTACCAGTTCAAAGTCCAAAATCTATTCAAAATATTAGGAAGCCCTACCATTTATTTATGTTTTAGAGATAAACAGTTCAAGGTCCATATTTGTATTTCACCTGGACATAATCCAACTTGTCTATACAAGATGCAACCTGTTTACATGTTTATGAAGCGAGCATGAGTCGACCTGCTCTGACCCAAGTCAGGCGATACTCAGGCAAGTCGAACAGAGTACCTGTAGTATTAGTACTAATTATGAACATGTGTTGATTAAGTATTAATTAATATTCATTAATAAAAATTTATTTCGAAGTTATTAATACCGACTCGTGTACTTTGAAAATATTTCAAAGCTGTGAAAAGGTTTAACCTCTTTGGCCAGCGTAATAGTCGTTTCGATTTGTTAATATATTTTAGAGATTAAAAGTTCGATAGGAACTTAATGGATTAAAAGTTAATCCTTTTAAGACCATTATTTAACTATCGGAGAATAAAAATACGTAGAACATTGACGAGTTAATCCTTTTAAGACCATTACTTATACTATCAGCTATTAAAAATACGTAGTACATTGAAAAGTTGTTTTGTTTATGTTTCAGCGAGATAAGTAAAGATAGAGTATTACCAGCTCAAAGTCCAAAAGCTATTCAAATATTAGGAAGCCCTACCATTTATTTATGTTTTAGAGATAAACAATTCAAAGTCCAAAAGCAGTTATAGGATTAAGGAACTATGCTATTTATTTATATGTTAGAGATAAACAGTTCAAGGTCCATATTTGTATTCCACCTAGGCATCATCCAACTTGTCTATACATGATCCAACCTGTTTACATGTTGGTAAACTTAAATATTGTAAAGGTTACGTAAACATTGAGAAGGTTGCACAAACACGAAAACAATGTAAAGGTTATGTGAAGGTTACAGAGTATGAAGAGGGTACCTAACCCTTCATCATATAGGTTATGATTAAATAACCGTAGGGGAGGTTACATACTATAAAGTGGATACCTCACCCTTCGTCGTATAGGTTATGATTATATAACCGTTGGGGAGGTTACATACTATAAAGTGGATACCTCACCCTTCGTCGTATAGGTTATGATTATATAACCGTAGGGGAGGTTACAGACAATAAAGTGGATACCTGACCCTTCATCGTATAGGTTATGATTATATAACCGCTGGGGAGGTTACATACTATAAAATGAGTACCCGACCCTTCGTCGTATAGGTTATGATTATATAACCGTTGGGAAGGTTACAGACTATAAAGTGGGCACCTGACCCTATAACAAAACATCAAGTCTCTCAAACGGTAGAAAAACAAAATGGCGGCCGGGTACACTCATGCTCTATAAGATGGGTACCTAATCCTTCAACAAAACCTCAAGTCTCTCAAACAGTAGAAAAACAAAATGGCGGCCGGGTACACTCATGCTCTATAAGATGGGTACCTAATCCTTCAACAAAACCTCAAGTCTCTCAAACAGTAGAAAAACAAAATGGCGGCGTAAGAAAAACAAAATGTCGGCCGGGTACACTCATGCTCTATAAGGTGGGTACCTAACCCTTCAACAAAACCTCAAGTCTCTCAAACTGTAGGAAACCAAAATGGCGGTCGGGCACACTCATGCTCTATAAGGTGGGTACCTAACCCTTCAACAAAACCTCAAGTCTCTCAAACAGTAGAAAAACAAAATGGCGGTGTAATAAAAACAAAATGGCGGCCGGGTACACTCATGCTCTATAAGGTGGGTACCTAACCATTCAACAAAACCTCAAGTCTCTCAAACAGTAGAAAAACAAAATGGCGGTGTAATAAAAACAAAATGGCGGCCGGGTACACTCATGCTCTATAAGGTGGGTACCTAACACTTCAACAAAACCTCAAGTCTCTCAAACTGTAGAAAAACAAAATGGCGGCATAAGAAAAACAAAATGGAGGTCGGGCACACTCATGCTCTATACGGTGGGTACCTAACACTTCAACAAAACCTCAAGTCTCTCAAACTGTAGAAAAACAAAATGGCGGTGTAATAAAAACAAAATGGCGGCCGGGTACACTCATGCTCTATAAGATGGGTACCTGACCCTTCAATGGGTGGAGGGGGTAAATATTGTGGGCGGAGCATAGGCCAGGAGGTTCCATGGGTCACGTGACTGGATCACGTGACTAAAACATGTGGGCGGAGCATAGACCAGGATGCGCTGCGGGTCACGTGACTGGATCACGTGACTAAAAAGGGGCGGAGCATAAGGGTCACGTGACCAAAAAGGGGCGGGGCATAAGGGTCACGTGACCAAAAAGGGGCGTGGCCTAGTAGTTAAGGTTAGGTCGAGGTGAGACCACGTGGTGGTTAAGGTAGGGTCGAGGCAAGACCACGTGACACTTAAGGCTAGCGGTGGAGGGGATGGAGGAATCGTGCGCCAGCTCGCCTGTTTCTCCTCTACTGACGTAGATATAAATCTAACTATGTATGTACATCATGTAGATACATAAATACAATTATACCATATATAATAATATATCAGCCTTTAAATTTAAAATCTAGCTTTAAAAATCTGCACATTCTTCATTCCAGATTCTTCAGGTTCATTCCAGATTCGCTTATAGAGGCATTTATAACCATGTGGGCTTAGAGTTCTCTCTGTTTGACGCCTCTTCATATTGAAGTTTCCAGAATCCTTTCCGTTAATTCTTATTTTTTCTTTTTAACCTTTAAAGGGCGATCAAGTGGCGTTTTTAAGTTCCTTCTTTCGATTTTTTCATTTCCCTGTCATTGAGGATCTTCGACAATCAGCGCATAGAGCTGTTTCCTGTCCAGAATATCATTCTCCTTGGTCAGCAATTAACCTGAGGTATTTTTCACATTTCTTACAGTTACATCTAGAGACTAGAGCCTGTCAGGTTATTTTTGAATTCTTCCAGAAAAGTATTGTGTTTTCATTGAAACCATTCTGCAGATTCCGACTAAATCCTTCCCAACTCTCCTTTTTAGCCTCTCTTACAAGCTTTGCTTCATTTCCCCGCCGAACACGTAGTTACCAAGTTCTAGTCATTTTAAAAATAGACTATTGCAGTGGGTCGAAGGTCGGCGGTGAGCGGCTGGAATGCGTTTTATATCCGTTTCATAATTCCTAAAACACGATTATGGAAGTTTTGGAGATGTCTGATATATATATATATATATATATATATATATATATATATATATATATATATATATATATATATATATATATATATATATATATATATATATATATATATATATATATATATATATATATATATATATATATATATCAGACATCTCCAAAACTTCCATAATCGTGTTTTAGGAATTATGAAACGGATAGAAAACGCATTCCAGCCGCTCACCGCCGACCTTCGACCCACTGCAATAGTCTATTTTTAATATATATATATATATATATTCCCCCCCCCGCTACATCTGAGCACCTCCAGCGGCCCCCTTTGGGTCAAATGAGCTTAAATTCTATATGTAGGACTTTCTTCCAGGCAGAACGATACCATTAAAGAATGGGTGAATTCCAGTCAAAATGTCGACATGTTCACCTGAAATTTCGGCGTTTTTAAAGGTTTGCGCATCTCTACAGCTCTGGCATATTAGTTAATAGGGCTGAAAATTTGTATGTGAATTGAGTTGGTGCTAGAAAAGTATCTTTTGGGAGTCTCAACTCCTCCGGAGTTTGCGATTTTTTAAAATATTTGCGCAAAATCCCTCCAAGTTAGGGAGCTCAAAACCTGATTGAAAGGAAATTAAATTACCTATAAAACAAAAAAAGTTTCATCGAAATCGGACCAGTATTAGCAAAGATATGGATATTTCAATTCCAGCGGCTCCCGTTGGGTCAAATGAGCTGAAATTCGGTATGAAGGGTTTTCTGTATCAATCAGCGGAGAGGCAGAACAATATAATAAAAGTATGAGAAAATGTTGGAATGTTAGAGAAATGTCTTTTGTTGGTATTAACTTTTTTCTCACTCCTCCGTTTTTATTATATTTTAATTTTATTGAAAATACGATTTTAGTGATGGAGTTCTGCTGCGCACCGATTTTTTTCCATTCAGATATGCATTCCACTCAGTTTTCTTGGATTGTACAGCAACTTTCAACCGTTGGCTCCACCATTCTGATCTTTTTTCCTTTAGAGAGATGTCTCTTGATTCCACATACTGCCGTTCCAGCCTGCAGAATCTTATCTCTGATATCAATCCCGATTTCATCCAACGGTGCATCAAGAATAATTTTCCGTAGCTTTATTTCAGTTCTATTGCAAACCTTACTCTTATTTGTAAATCCTGAAGCTGTGCAATATCAATTATTTCATAAAATCTTATAGATGCTTTCCGAGGCTTAAGAATATGCGAATCAGAAATCGGCTTGAACCACCTGATGCTTTTACTTGAGATCTAAACCGATATCCGCTCCTCTAATGACATCCGTGAAAAGCTTTCGGGCATCGTATGTTAACACTACCAAAAGGTAATGAAGCACACCATTTCTTCTAAATGTATGTATACCGTATAAAAATGTGGTCACTTAATTATACCACTTTGAAACCTGGCTGCATTTCAGCCTATAAAATTTCTTTTTCTAATAGCCTTTTATCAATCTACCGTCAAAACGTAAAAATATATATCATCTTCATAAGCGTTACAGTACTTAAATGGCATAGATTGTAACTTTCTGTTGAATGTAACTTTTAAATTATTGGAAACCCTCGCTGTATTTAGTTCAGTACTCATGATTACTATACTCATAAGTAATGCACTCATGAGATCTGGCCCCAATTCATTATCCAACTTTAATCTCTTACCGCAAGTTCACCAAAAACTAACGCAATAATGTTACTACAACTCATACATATCGCTACCTCCACCCATTAAGCCATGTTTTAGAAATTATATGATATATTTCTAAGGTAAGAATAAATTTTTTTTAATGATAGGAATGCGAATTGACACAAACGGATAGAATAAAATAAATAGATTCCTTCTAATAGCCCAAGCGTGCTACTTTGGAGTGACCCAAAAGTATAATCACTAAATACCCAACTCCATTCTTAAAATTATTCAAAAAAGTTAATAGATGTTCTCGAAAGCATTAATTAGTCATGGGCTTATGCCGAGACAGGGATTCCCTGCGTCCTTGATTGCGGTGGGGAGTCCAGATATAAGAAGCTCTCCTTACCCCGTTGTGGTTGAAGAAACAAAAGATGAAGCTAACCTGCGTTTTCTTGGTCGCGATCTGTCTGCTGGTCGCCTTCGTGAGCGCTGCAGGTGAGTGCAATCATTTCGCTTCTAATTAATCCCCATAATGCAATACTCCCATTTATTTTTTTTCTTTATGCTGTATTTATGTAATTACAATCATCGTTTTTTATTCAGATTGACTTTTTATTTAATGCCAATAGATGAAAAATTGATATTTCCAGGTAGTGAAAATATCCTTTCAATGATGTTATTGATTTCTAAATTATTACTTTTGCTATGAAATACCTAAATTAGGGATTAAATTTGATTTTATGAGTATATAATTTTATTTAATATTGATGATTCATATAAGTGTCAATCCATACGAATTGGTCCAAGGATGGTTGCTTGACCGTTTTTATTTTTTTTTTTTTATAGTTTGTATGTTGATTCCTGCATGTTTCTAGAGATAAAAATACTGTTGGGAATTTTTTTTTCCTTGACCGTTAATAAATGGCAGCCATTTTTCTGCAGTTCTACCGGCCAATTTCTGTAAATGCGAGCATTTGCAGTTTCGTTGAGAGTTCAAAAACTATATGACTTAGGAATATCAAACAAACACCATTTTTAAGGATATGCTTGAAGCTAAAAAAAAACTTAATCTTTGTGCATTTAATGTGATCCTACTCGTAATATGATGAAAATGGACTTGAAGTTTAACGTTCAATTTAAAAAAAAAATTGCGTTTTATAAACCGTTTTTTTCTATGAGGAGTACTGTTAACAATTTACCTATTAGTGTCGTAGGTAGGTCCTTAATAATACGTCAACCAGAATAAATTCTACTAAATGAATCCTTGATGGTTTATGATTTTTTAAATTTTCAATTTTTTCAAAATTTAATCTTTAATATCTTCAATGGAACTGGAGTTAAAATTTGTAAAAAAATTCAGAGTGTTCTAGAATAGGTGTGTGGTAAATAAAAACGTCACTTGTTTATTAGTTTGGTTAAAGCTTGGCAACTGTCCAAAAACTGAGAAAAACACGAAATGCAAGCATTTGCGGTTTTCTCGATAGTTCAAACGCTATATGACTTTGGTACTTTAGCGGGAAAAATGGGAATTTTTTACTACTTGGTATGGATTGACCAGTGAGAGAAGTGTTTCATTGCTTCCAAAGTTTTCTGACTAGTTGTTAATCATTAGTGGAAGTAAAATATCAAAAACAGGAACAAGTATTGTTGAATGTTTAATTTAATAATTTGTCTTCCATGTGCGTAGAGGAAAAATCTTTCATATGATGAAGTGTGTTTAAAAGTCCACAACAGTGTGAGATTCCTGCTCACTAAAAAAACAGGACCCTATTCATCTTTAACACCCCGCCGAACTGCTGTCAGGCATTACTTGGTGGGGGAAAAGTTTCTTCATTTCGGGATAAAAACTGAAGAACTTTTGTACAGTAATCGAACGAGTTACCGCTATACCACATTTACTGTTATTGTATGGATGTGTGTAATAAAAATATCCTCAACCCCTAGTTGATAGCTCACTTTAAAAATATAAGCAGTTCTTTTGTTCATTAGATTGAAATGTTTTCCAGCATAACCGTTTATGGACTGCACCCACATAGATGTGTGTGTGCCTATCTTTTCCTTACCTAGTAACTTCACATAAGGACCGTTTATTATATATACATACATGCTCCATGCCTTCCAGAAACATAAAATAACATTTTTATGAAACATAATGAAATTTTATAATAAATTTTGGAACACAAAACTATCCTGGTTCAGTGCCATAACAACCAATGGATGTCTGTGTTTAAATAAATTGATCAAGATTGATCAGATGCATAATTGAACGTTTATATTATCCAAAGGGGGTTATTTTCCTTTCTCACTGCATGTAAAAGTTTGCGTAACTCTTCGATAATTATATTTTATTATATGTTTCCTCAGCCAATTAGCAATGAATATGTAGGAATTAAATAAAAACCCACATTGTGACATAACATTTCATCAAAAGGTACCGCCTCTTGATATAGATCATTTGCTTATTATTGGTGAGGAAACCTAGAAGAGGCGACCTAGCAATTTCAATGTGTCGGAAGAGATTCTGGGGTTGGTTCTAGCAGAATCTGCTCCTAGACAACCATTGGACAAGTAACAGCGCTTCCTTATCAATTATTTAAACGAAGAACCTTCATGGGTTGTATCCCTACAAATGTTTGTCACTTCTTTTTAAATGTTTGTTTTTCTCGTGTATTTGGCGGCACAATCATTACAATTTAGTTCGTATACTCCGCTTTTGTGGAAAGGGTCTGAATTTGTCTTTAGGAGAAGGGAAATATGTAGAAATATGAGAAGTGGCAAATAATTAATCAATCCCTAATTGATCCTTCTACACCATCATGCGGATGTCAACTGACCAATTAGATTGATCCTTCTATACCATCATGCGGATGTCAACTGACCAATTAGATTGATCCTTCTATACCATCATGCGGATGTCAACTGACCAATTAGATTGATCCTTCTATACCATCATGCGGATGTCAACTGACCAATTAGATTGATCCTTCTATACCATCATGCGGATGTCAACTGACCAATTAGATTGATCCTTCTACACCATCATGCGGATGTCAACTGATTTAATTTTTATGTTTTTTTTTTTTTTTTAAAGCAAGTTTGTATAGTTCAAATTTTATTTTTGTACAGCGTGGGGACCCGCGATAAAGAAAATTATTCAACTTTCAAAATTTTAAAAAGAGACTTCCTATGATGGAAATAGCAAATTCAGATCACAGCAAGATTAATGAGGAACCAGTATGGACAAATAAGATTCCTGTTATGGATATGAGCAATGGGAAAATAATTTTACATATTTGACAAATATTGATATAAAAGTGGCAGATAAAGATTACTTGAAACTGGGCAAGGATAAGCCCGAAACGTCGGTATAAATTTGATGAAGTAAGTTGTAGATAGTTTAATCATGCATCGAAAAGAAGTAGTTTCACATTTCTATGACTAATAACAGCTTATAATTATAAGTTATAAAGTTTTTAAAAATTATCTTCCGTCTCTATTTCTGGAGCCATTTTGAATATGACAGAATATGAAAAAGAGAAAGTTAGGAGAGCATCATACCAAATCGAGATTGGGAGGGAAACTTCTAGAAATTGGAAACTTGGGACTAAAATATGCCTTAAACATTTATGTACACCACAAAGTTAGATAAAGTTCAGGATCTGGTTTCAAATTGATTTCACTGATGAATTTTGGATTAATATTTCAACAATTCCTAATTCATCAGTCAGAATTTATGTCAATCAATCATTTTATGTCAAAAAAGCAATTCTAGATCATATTACATTAATAAAAACATTAATGATGAATATTAATAGTTCTTTTACAATACTTTTTCAGAAGAATCTGCAGACCCTTCCATTAAGCCGGATGATGTAAAAGTCTCAAATCTGGAGCAAGATGATCATGGTCCACTGATGAAGGCTTTGCATACTCCAGTAAGTTCAAATTAATAGCTGCTATTCAATTAAGAATTAGCTTATCCTATGATCTTCTATATTTTTCTATCTCCCCCCTCCCCTCCCCAACTAAAGTAATCCTTTTTCCAGTAAATTTTTTTCTCTACTAAAAAAAAATGTTTGCATAACGAAGTGAAGTAATTGTATAAGATTTTAATCACTCAAACCGCAACTCAACAATTATTTATCCAATTAGGGATTGATAAATTATTTGCCACTTCTATAAATTTGTTTTATTGAAAACTAGTTTCGAATGTTATACATTCATCCTCAGTTCAAGGTTTAAATGGATTATATCAAAGAGAAAAGTTTGTACTGGTTCCTTCTCGCATTGTACTACTTGTTAGTAATTCATTTTATTATTTTATTCTCAAACTGTAGTGTAAAGTACTTGATCAGCTGAAAAATCGCTACTTGTATCCAAGTCAATTAAAATATAAATACTGTAATATAAGTCCAAAGCTTATCAAATTTAATGAGTAAATCGCACTTGTCATTAACTTACAATTACAATTTAATAACAGTTATTCATTCAATTTTTAATTTTGTTAATAGGGAGAAGGAGAGTTAAACCGCCAAAAGAGAACATTAAAAGGGTAAGTAGTACACAATTTAAAAAAAAAAATTCAAAACAACTTAATTTAACAAAATAAACAATGAAATTTTAAAATTTAATTTGAATAAAAATTAAATATCCCGACTTCGGAAATAACTTTTATATCTTTCAATCCTGTTCTTCACATGGGACGGAGCGTACCAGCAAGGCGCTTGGTGGTTTGTTAATTAGGACGAATAGGTTTGAAAGATATAGTTATTTCTATAGCAGTGGTTTTTATTTTTTATTAAATTAAATTTTATAGTTTATTCAAATATAGCCTATTTATAATTTATTACCATATGATCATGAACTAACAAACATTAACAAAAATCCGTAAATACGGAAAGTGTATATATATATATATATATATATATATATATATATATATATATATATATATATATATATATATATATATATGTGTATATGTATATATATATATATATATGTGTATATATATATATATATATATATATATATATATATATATATATATATACATATATTTTCCCAATCCCCACTTTTGCCTGCTTCTTGATCAATGTTTCGCTAATTTTAAAGAAGGTCTTTGATCCTTCTTTTGTATCTTGGATACATTTTAAGGTAGGATTGATATGCCTAAATATTATTGATATTATATAAAAACTAGTATGCCCGAAAGAGAACTCTCGCATTACATATCTTAATGAATCCTTAATGAAATCGAAGTATAAGCAATAAACAATATAATATTATCAAGAAAATTTATTTAACACACACATTTGGTGAAGCTTTATAATAGTTTATAATGACTATGTTCAAGTAATAGTTAATACTTACTAAGTAATTAACATGCCCTACTGGAAAGTGCTCCCTCAGTTTAACATTTGAGCAATAAGACTCAGCTATACCACTTTCTGTTTGTAGTATTCTATCATTCATGGAAACATAAAAACAATATTTTATTTACAAAACGTTTTCACAGTTATTAATACGTTTTTGTTAACAGTCTCAACTGGCTTTAAAAGATATAAAGTTGCCATGACAACGCGGCATGTACACAAGATGGCATGAGGCCCGTGCGGACCTATATCCTGCGTTATCTCAAAAACGGTAGGTTTTTAAGCTTTAAAACGCTGGACCAATACGCTCCATAGGAGCGTACATGATCTTGATGCCCGCGTCAAAATCTTTAAAACCCAACTTATCCCGTCTCGATCCGCCGACTTTTAGTCGTCAAAACTTTGAAACCTCCCAGTTTTTTCATCACTTTTATTTAAGCCCTAGTAGGAATTTAAGAAACCAAATCAGGATTCGTCACTTCTCCGTGAAATTTCCTTTCTTTTGATACCTCATTCGTCAAAATCCATCTCTCCTGAGAGCCGGAAAAGGGATCTATACTACCGTAATAATATATAGTAGTGATGCCATGAAACCTGTGACGGGGCTCCCTTGTTTGCGAAAATACCTTATAATCACTACTATATATTATTACGGTAGTATAGATTCCTCTTAGGAGCGATGGATTTTGACGAGTGAGGTATCAAAAGAAAGAGAATTTCACGGTGATGTGACGAATTCCAATTTTGTTCCTTAAAATCTTACAAGAACTTAAATAAAAGTGATGAAAAAACTGGGAGGTTTCAAAGATTTGTCGACTGAGAGTCGACGGATCGTGACGGGATAAGTTGGGTTTTGAAGATTTTGACGCGGGCATCAAGACCATATTCGCTCCCATGGAGCGTATTGGTCCAACGTTTTAAAGCTTAAAATCCTACCGTTTTCGAGATAACGCACGATAGAGGTCCGCACGGGCCCTATGCCATCTTGCGTACGTGCCGTTGTCATGGCAACTTTATATCAATTTGAGTCTGTTTACAAAAACTTTTAATGAGTGGGAAATTATATATTATTTCCCATGTCCAACCCTAAAGGGCACTGCTATGTATGAATACTAAACATAGAAAATGTTATAGCTGGATCTAATTGCCAAACTGCTAAATTGAAGATATGTTTTCCAGTGAGGTAAGCTTATTAAGTATGAACTGTAACTTCAACATAGTCATTACAAACTATGTAGCTTCACCAAATCTGTATGTTAAATAAACTTTTTTGGTAATATTATATATTGTTTCACTAATATCGCTTACACCTGGAATGTATTAGGGATTAGAATAAGCATTGATATCTAATGCGAGAGTTCTCGCCCGGGTATACTAGTTACGCCTTAATTCTAACGTAATGTATTTTACCTATTAGAGGCTACAGCATCTTGCCATCGTTTCGGAGCTATAATGAAACATATTTCAGTATTTTAAGCTCTCAATGTTTCAAAATATTCACGGGAACGCAACGAAAAAATTGGCCAAGCACACTCGAAAATCAGTTGATCCGTTCCCTAAAAAAACTGAAACGGACATATTTAACAGATTTCTTTAGTGAGCCTTTAATGATCGGTTGAGTTGTTCGTTCAAAAAATCGTTGTCAACTGTCAAGCTAAACACATTATCCTCCTAGTGGCTTCGCCGTAGTCGGGTAATAATTATTATAATATCAGAAAACTTTTAAAATATGAAACATATTTTTCTTAGATGACTAATACGGGAAATTGTATTTAGCCTGTGTCATCCAACTCAATTTTTTACCACTAGATTTCAATGTAGTTCGATGAAAGTTCCAATCTATCATTGCCTGACTATGTTTCTTCTGCTTGTTTTGAGCATTGTATCTTCCAGAGATAGGAAACCTTTCCTCGCCTACTCAGATCTGCACATTTGGTCCAACTATTTCCACTGCTGAATTCACCGGATCACACCGATATCTCCACATTACTTCAATATCGTGCAGCTTTATTTCTGGTTTGTACACCAAACCAGCTTCTACACGATTTCCATTCGTAGACAGGACTATAAATTATCTTGGTTACATTCCTCTCAAATGCCAAGATATGCTTCTAATTAGTCTATCAGGGAATTTATTAATACAGGTTTTAAGATGGTTATCAGCACAGCACTTAAAACTCTGGTGAGGAGATTTCATTATTTGCTGCAATAATATAAAATAACACCAATTACCAACCATAATGCATCAGCTTATTTAATTTATGTTAATTGAGACGCATCATTAGAAGCAAAAAGGTTTCCTAACGTAAGGAATTAAAAACAGTATTTTGCAATTAATATAAAAAACACATATCTATTTTCCACTGTAATTACTACTATATCCATGGTCATCATCGGTTAACAATAGTTGCCATACTAAACAACAGTCTGTATTCTGGAGTTCCTGGTAGCATTCTATTGGATAAATTACAGACCCTCAAACTATTCTTCCAATTGCTGACTGCATTCTGACTACCATTCATTTCAATCTTCTCATTGATGATTTTCATAGAAAACTCAAATAAGGAATTCGTAGAAACAGTGGCATTCCGTAGTCATTTTGCGCCCGGGAGGGTCCACTTCTCTATACCCTTTCCCTTCCACTCCATTTACGCACCCAGCAGAGGAGATATTTGAAAACAATAGGTGATTGCTGGAACTAATAACAACAAGGATGGGATTTGAATTTTTAAGTTCGTTGCTGATATGTTTTTGACATAGTAAAAATCTAAAAAGGTCTGAGTGCGCAAAATGAAAAAAGCAAAAGTAAATTTCATAATGGAGGGAGTTATTGTTGACCGTATATTTATATTTAAAGGGAGAAGTTGGTCGGGAGGGTGCGGTCAAAGAAATAGACTACTATAATGCGAACTTATATAATTGTGCCTACGTTTTGGCCTAAGCTTTAGGTCATCTTCAGGGCAGCGAGGCGTGTGGTCAAGCGCCAACTGACCACTGAGTTGGCGCTTGACCACACGCCTCGCTGCCCTGAAGATGGCTTAAAAAAGTAAATTTATTTTGGCCGCTATCATAATTGAAAATGGGAATAGAAATTTTTTTTGTAAACCTCTGAAAATAATTAAATTATGGTATAGTGATATTTTCACATTATATGTTAACTTAAAAAAAAAAAAAATGATTTATCCAATTAGGGATTGATAAATTTTTTGCCACTTTTATAAATTTCTTTTATTGAAAACTAGTTTCGAATGTTATAAATTCATCCTCAGTTCTAAAAACACACAAACAATTCGAAAATAATCAATTATGAATTTAATTAAGACAAGAAATCAAATACATGTTGGTACTCACCAAGGTTTAAATGGATTATTTAGTACAAACTTTTCTGTTTCATATAATCCATTTAAACCTTGGTGAGTACCAACATTTATTTGATTTCTTGTCTTAATTAAATTCATAATTCATAAATGTTTTATAATACTGATTTATATCAATCTAATTTAATATGTATAATAATACCAACTATATTTTGAATTGTTTATTTTCGAATTTTTTGTGTATTTTTAGAACTGAGGATGAATTTATAAAATTCGAAAGTAATTTTCAATAAAACAAATTTATAGAAGTGGCAAATAATTTATCAATACCTAATTAGATTGCTCCTTCTATACCATCATGCGGATGCCAACTAATTATTTATCCGTTTAAATTTTACATTACAAAATTCGATATAAATTACAAATAAGAATAGCCTACATCGTAAATTAAACATTATGACATCATAAAATGCTACACACAAATCGCAAAAATAATGTTTGATATTAACTATTATTTAGGGATTGATAATTATTTGTCACTTCTATAATTTTGTTTTCAATAAACTACTTTCGAATGTCATACATTCATCTTCAGTTCTAAAAACACACAAAAATAAGCAATTCAAAATACACTTTGGTATTATTATAAAACATTTATGAATTAACGTTTCTGTTGGTTATAATCTACTAAAACCTTGGTGAGTACCAACATGTATTTGATTTCTTGTCTCAACTAAATTCATAATTCATAAATGTTTTATAATATTAATTTAATATACATTTAATTTAATATGTATAATGATACCAAACTGTATTTTGAATTTTTTTGTGTTTTTATAACTGAAGATTAATGTATAACCTTCGAAACTAGTTTTCAACAAATACAAAATTATAGATGTGGCAAATAATTTATCAATCCATAAAAATTAGAGCTAAAGTACATAATTATAAGCTGAATACATGAGTTTTGAGAGTAAATTTAAAACCCTTATACGATTTAAAAGATTGCCATTTGGCCTAAAAAATTTAATATTATTTCAAGTGCTTCATATATATTTAATTTGAGGCTGTTTTCAACGTGAGTTATTAATTTAACTCCTGATTCTTTGATGAATTTATGTTGTTTTTTTTTTCGTTAAAATGAATTGTAAAGTTTGAATTCTTTGTCTTATTATTATATGCACGTATATGTTCCTTTAATCTTTCATTTAGCGATCCTTCAGTTTTTCTCATGTATTTGGTGGCACAATCATTAAAATTTAGTTCGTATACACCGCTTTTTTGCAAAGGGTCTATTTTATCTTTAGGAGAAGGGAAATATGTAGAAATATGAGAAGTGGCAAATAATTTATCAATCAATAATTAGATTGATACTTCTATACCATCATGCGGATGTCAACTGACCAATTAGACTGACCCTTCTATACCATCATGCGGATGTTAACTGACCAATTAGATTGACCCTTCTATGCCATCATGCGGATGTCAACTGACCAATTAGATTGATCCTTCTATACCATCATGCGGATGTCAACTGACCAATTAGACTGACCCTTCTATACCATCATGCGGATGTCAACTGACCAATTAGATTGACCCTTCTATGCCATCATGCGGATGTCAACTGACCAATTAGATTGACCCTTCTATACCATCATGCGGATGTCAACTGACCAATTAGATTGACCCTTCTATACCATCATGGGGATGTCAACTGACCAATTAGATTGATCCTTCTATACCATCATGCGGATGTCAACTGACCAATTAGATTGATCCTTCTATACCATCATGCGGATGTCAACTGACCAATTAGACTGACCCTTCTATACCATCATGCGGATGTCAACTGACCAATTAGATTGACCCTTCTATGCCATCATGCGGATGTCAACTGACCAATTAGATTGACCCTTCTATACCATCATGCGGATGTCAACTGACCAATTAGATTGACCCTTCTATGCCATCATGCGGATGTCAACTGACCAATTAGATTGATCCTTCTATACCATCATGCGGATGTCAGCTGACCAATTAGATTTATCCTTCTATACCACCATGCGGATGTCAACTGACCAATTAGATTGACCCTTCTATACCATCATGGGGATGTCAACTGACCAATTAGATTGACCCTTCTATACCATCATGCGGATATCAACTGACCAATTAGATTGACCCTTCTATACCATCATGCGGATGTCAACTGATAAACTTTTCTTTCTCTCTCTACTTTTATGCCACTGCGTAGAAACATTATTCAAGCAATATTCATCAGTAATTAGAGAAAATCATTCGGTTGCATAGTATTTTCACTAAATAGTATCCTTGCTTCGTTAATATGGCATCCCTCTACCAACCCATTTCCGCATCATGTTATCTTATAAGATCGTCGCCACTTTTGTGGACAACTCGTCTTGTGCTGGTTTCACAATGTGTGTTCTTCAAACAGCTTTTAGCCTCCATTGCCAAGATTTTCAAGTCTTACATGAGATTGTGGAGGACGTGACGGCCGAGTACGTTGGGGCGAAGGTCTCAGAGTGCCCGGTTCGGAACGTTGTGGGTTCTTATTCCCACTTGGGCTAGTTAATATCGTGGCGATCCCGCGAAATGAATCTTGACACTCCCACTCTGGTTAGTACGCGGCGGTGGCGTAAAAGTAGCCGTCAGGGGTTGGCAAAAAGGACCATAAGGCCCACTTGCCGGACTAGTTCCCCCCACCATTACCAGTACCAGTAGTACCAGTACATGACATTGTGATTGGTAGGTCAACTCCATCGTCCCTTTAGATTTCTTTTCCAAGTGAGTCAGGATTACTTCAAAGTAGCAAGCACATCTCATCAGAATTTCTTATTTTTTAGAAAATAGTATGCTATTTATACATTTATAGTAATATTTATGAACTAATCATAATTATAAATATTAATTAAGCAATATTTGAAATAAAGGTCTTTCTTTCCTTATTGACACCTTGGAATAAGAGTAGTTCCACTAACATCACCTGTTCTTTCAATCCTTTTTTTTTTTTTTAAACTTAAGTATATTTCATTCAATTTTATATGTGCTTATCGATTTCTAATGTGCTTAATGCTCACTCTTTCCCTACAGTAAAGGAGGTGGGGGATACGGAGGAGGGGGATATGGAGGAGGAGGATATTGTTGCGGAGGAGGAGGAGGAGGAAAAAAACATGGTTAAAAATGATGAGCTGATTCCTGTAGCACGTTTAATCAACCTCATTTAGATTTAGTTATTAGAAATAAAATTTAATTAAACCATCTGTGAAATAATATTTTGAAATGTCTATCTTTCAATGAAATACAGTTGTTTTATTTTTATGTGTGTTTTCATGTAAACCCTGAACATATAGTCCTGCCATAGCATATCAGAGCACTATAGAACAATGTAGCAATGTTTTAGTTAAATCATAGGCTTTGCTCTATCTATATTCTTTTTTTGGGGAGAGGGGAAGGGGGAGAGGAGAACCATACAGGATAAATTTAAACATTTTAATTATACTTTTGCTTCTGTGATTTAAAATTCAAATTAAAATGTGTGTATTTAGGGTCACTTTTTAGATCCTTTAATTACTTTTTGAGCCATCGATTTATAGTTCAATAGGCGTACAAGAAAGTCATGGGGTGTCCACATCAGATATTTTGAAAAAGGCTTAAACGCCAAAAATTTGAAATTTAGGTTTCATTCGATTATGGGACGTAAACACCACCTCTATCGATTCCCGCACACGATATATCACGAAAAAAATTGGAAATGGTTCAAAAATCGAATATTAATGACGTAAGCACCAAATACTAACGACACTCTGTCGTCACTCCGGCCTTAACCAGTGCTTGTATCCTTGAAAATAAATTGTAATTGTAAAGATTTCGCCAGATTAATATACTAATACTGTATACAATAAAGAATACAATTAAAAAAATATATATTGTTATTTGGGGAAAAATCGTTTCATGTGTTTCCTGTAATGTTTGGTGAACGACGCTTAAGCCTTTTTTAAAAAAACGACGTCGATATGTATAAAGTGGGGTCTCACACATAAGAAATATTCAGATATACGAAGAGATTCTGATTCAACAGTGAAACTCGCAAGAAACGTTCACTTATACGAAGGGACAATCGATCCTCAAGTGTAAATATTATTCAGTCATACCAAGAAACAACGGTTTTGTAATGAATTGTATCTTGCTTGTAGATG
Source organism: Rhaphigaster nebulosa (assembly GCA_948150685.1). Classification (NCBI taxonomy): domain Eukaryota; kingdom Metazoa; phylum Arthropoda; class Insecta; order Hemiptera; family Pentatomidae; genus Rhaphigaster; species Rhaphigaster nebulosa. Next base: position 149,674,862 of record OX411309.1, read on the forward strand.
CCTGCAGGAAGTGTTCGCTTCCACATAATTTTTCGTAATTTGTTTCGGGGTTTCCAGTCTGTTCCACTGCGTGTCAGTGATTCATCACCTCTAGTTCACTAAATTCTCATACTCCCTCAATTTTGTCACAACTGAAAGTCGATTTGTTGTGCACGCATCAATCTTTATCAAAAATGCATTATATTTAAAAAAAAGGAAATAAAAAAAGAACGAAACATTCTCTAGAAGAGAAAACCAAAACAAGTTTATGACAACCCGAATGAGACCAGAACTTCGTGGCAGAACCTCCGGAGTGATCCAATTTTCAAGGAACCTCAGGAGTAACTTTTGAAAAAAAATTGTTAATTCAATTGGCATATCTTCGCGTCAGTTGAGAATAACAATTTGTATGGATCTTGTAAGAAATTTAATTTTCTACAAGATTGGTTTCTATGTATTTTTCACTAAATAGAACTGAAAAATGGTGATTAAGGTGAAACCAAAACTACTTCGTTTTTGGACATTTCGGCACAATAGCATGACAAGAGTATCTCAGTAGCTATTCCGAACCTAAAAAAATATTACATACAAAACTTGCAGGAAATTTAAAGTTTTTTTAAAAATTGATAATGACACATTTTCACGATAAATGTACAGGAAGCGAGTTACTGAGGGATAACTGAAAAAAGCGCCTTTTGATAGCGGTTTTTCAAGATGGCGAAAAACGCACAAGAAGGAGAAGGTTGAAAACTTTGATTTTTCACGAGAGGGGCGATGCATATCACATACCTTCCTGCCATCCAAAGTGATAACTCTATTGGCCTATATAGTTCAGGAGCGATTCTCAACGTGATAATTAGGTGAAAAATAGTAGAGTTTCTCTACAACTCTAATTTCATGAAATATATGCGAGGTTCGATTACGTACCTAAAAAAGCGCGATTGAATATAGGGCTGTTTCTCGAAACGGATACTAATAAAGGTGGAGCAGCGGAGCGGAAATGACGAAGGCTCGGCGGCTTTCCCCGCCCTTCGCGACTTCCCTTCCGCTGCTTCACCTTTAGTGCCCGTTTCGATAAACAGTTCAAACGCGTTTTTTAGTTATTTAATCGAATCTCACATATATTTCATGAAATATAATTTTTATTATAAGTAGGCACTAACAAAAGATATAATATAAGCTCCAAAACAAGTTCATGCGATAACTAAAAAGTCTATATATATATATATATATATATATATATATATATATATATATACATATAAAATGTATCATTTTACTGTAATGTATCGTTATCAATGCCTGTATATATAAAATGACCATATTTCACGGTTTTTAATTTTTTTTTTTTTTTTTTTTACGGAAAGTTATGACCGACGTTAATTATTTAAAACTGATTTTTTCCGTATTTTTATACGCTATTACGTAATATTTGTTTTTCTTAAACAATTTTTCGTCACCTTTATGAATTTTTTTCACAATTTTGTTACATACCGATTTTATCTAAATATATAAAATTTGGTGTCTTTTCCATTTCGAGTACCGCAGTTACTAACCGATGATTTATGTGATCACTAGTTTAACATATGATGCTAAAGTTTAGGTTATTAATAATGTATGCAGTGACCAACAAAAATAAACATTTATTTACGTTGTTAAACCATAAAATAAATATGCTATATAAAAAGATTTATAGATCCATTTGTAACTCCTTTTCGAAGCACTTAATTGTAGTATACTCGTTTGCCCAAGAATATATAGGACCATAGTGAACTCTTAAATGGTAACTTATAGCCTTGAAACCACGTTCCTATTCATAGAGGTATAGTAGTATAACATGTTCATCTTGTATACCTCCAAATTACAGACGAAACTCTCCTGATGGTGAGGCTCTATATCGTAATCATTTGGACACATTTTTCTATGAGGTATGACACACTGATCCATATAATAACGAACACAGCTATCCTCAATATTAAAATCAGTAACAAGTGTAGAGAAATTCATTTTACCCAAATTTAGAACTTTGTAGTGTAAACAAAGCAGGTAACGAGGTTAGTTGATAATAGCAACAGATGTTTAAAATTAAGCATGCAAAATAATAGACATTATCACAGAATTCACCGGTTAGTAACTGCGGTACTCGAAACGGAAAAGACCTAAAATTGGTTTATACTACTTTACTCCTTATTATCACGTTGAAAAAGACCCGTGGAAATTTATTAAAATTTATTAGAAAATAAGCTATCGCGCCTGGACTAATATGCCAACCAGGTATACCCGCACGGCGTTAATCGTTAAAAGAATAGCGAGTTAAATCTCTCCCAAATTTCAAGTTTTTTGTTTTTTAATATTTAACTTTTAAAAGATAATGTGAGAATGTAAACAGAACTTTTGTTCTTATCATTCCTAATCATCATTCTGTAAAGTTTACACAAAACTTTTACCAAAATCTTTTAAAAAAGAAAATTTAAGTTTAACTTTGATTTTTATTTTATTTTTAACAAATTAATTATGTATCGTACATTTCATCATACTTATTGCTAAATGAAATGAATAGGAAAAAATAAAAGTATTATAGTGAACATAGATTCACCGAGGAAACTATATACTATACTATACTATATAATTTAAGACTCTGACTTGCTTTGTCGTGGCTATGTGGAATGAAATGAAAGGAAGAAAAAAAGTTTGTTTTTTTTACAAAAGCTAGTACTATTATAAATGTGATTTTATTATTTATACCATTGTAGGTAATCAGAAAAAACTGCTATTTAATGAAAATGCTATTTAGTGAAAAATACATAATGAAAAATCTTGTAGAGAATTAAATTTCTAACAAGATCCACAGAAAATGTTATTCTCAACTGACGCGAAGATATGCCAATTGAAATAACAATTTCAGAAAAAGTGAACTGGAAACTGAAAATATTACCCGCACTTCAAATTAGTATTTCAAAACGTAAAATATCATCTCCAATCCATTATCTAATTATACACAAAATATATATATACGGATATTTCATGTATGGCAGAGAACGCACGAGGAGGAGGTTGAAAACTTTTGAAAATACAAGGATGAGTTTTGTAAACCCATGAGAGGAGCAATATATGCATCTGATCTAAAAACCAAAATTACTCCAGTTTTTGAAATCCAAAATGATAACTTTATTTTTATTTTTATTTATTTTTTTAATGCACCTTTTAGGCATTATAGACAAAAAAACAAAGTTAGTCCGAATATTTCGAGTTAGGGCATTTTGGCATGTTAAAAGTTGTCAGATTCGTGGAAAGCTTACAAAACATTGTCAGATTTCATTGAATCGTTTCCCAAGGAATTGGTCTGAGACGATTGCCCTGGTAGTTGTAGTGGCCTAGAATAACAGAGCCAGACTGAAGGTTGAAGCTGAACGGTGCCAACCTGATAGAAGAATGGATGGAGAGGAAGAAGTTGAAGATAGCGGTTCCAAGACTTAGGCCATCCTCTTAAAAGGTACGACTGATAGGGTTCACCCTACAACTCTGGTCATACAAGGATCAAGAATACGTCCGAGTGAGGTAGTTACCTATCTTGGAGTTAAATTGGAAGAAATTTCAATGTGACGCCTCACTTGGACTATATGAGAAGTAGGGTAACCCTACCCCTTAATAGAACCAGTCGTATCGGGGGCGCTTTTTGGGGCCTCAGATACCCAGCAACAAAGACCAAACAATAAAAATGAATAAAGGAGTGATTGTGGGTATCCTGAGGTACGCGTCCCCAGCCTGGAACCAGAGTCTCTCTTACAGACAGAAGAGTTGGTAGGCGACCATCCAGCGGATGGCTCTGCTTCGAGTAAACAGGTCATACAGGACGGTGTCTCATGAGGCGGTGCAGGTCTTAGCAGGAGGAACACCTCTTGACCTCCTGCTGCGAGAAGATTGGAGGGAAGGTCCGACGGACCTACCGGTGAATCTCCGAGTGAGGGTCAATACAGACCCTAGTAGTTGGAAGAGAATCCTCCGGGAGGATACAGCAGAAGAATAGAACCGGCGGTGGGTGGCTGCTAGGGGTAGTGTGCACAGGTACTGAGACAATTGTAATCTGGTTTACTTGCAGCAGTGTGTTGTTAAGCAGGAAAGTATAACATCACACTCCTGCCAACATCCGTATTGCCTTCTAGGCAGGGCAGGGTGCAAAATAAAAAATGGTCTGAGACAATTCCACCCAGTTATCTTCATCTTTCTGATCACATAATTTTTGCCACTTTTTTTGGATGTTTAAAATCCTGCTTCAGCCGAACGCTTCCTGTTTGGCCATCTGAAACACTGTTTTTTGGTAACATAGATGTCGTATCTACTATTCGAAATTATCAAACCTTCTGCTGCTGATCACGTGTTTAATTTTTTGGTTGATCCCGGACGTTACATTGTCTATAACACAACGTATCGAGGGAGGCGGAGATCCTCCAATATTCCTCTAATATTCTTTTTAATGTGTAATCAACAGAAAATAATTAACGCTGCTAACTTAAATGAAAGTGCGTGGAGTTAATTAATACTCTAAAGGATGTGTTGAAACATGGCAGCCTAACGCTAACGAAGATCGCCTCAGAACCGTTTATGTGTCGATATAACTTCTCGCAACATGTATCTATTTGAAAATAATAAACCATTGCGAAATAATTTATTACGTTTTTACTTCCTTGAACGAAGTAAAGGAAGTATTGTAATCGCGAAAATTTTCGGTTTTCAGATTTCAACGGAAATATCCATCCCTGAATCCATTTTGACTAGTTTCGTCGTGGCGCCAGTTAATGTTACAGGTTCCGGATCAGGAAAGAAAATGGCCTTGCATCCGGAAAAGACATTTTAGAAGATCCAGTAATGGTTCAATTATGTAGTCTTGCATGACTTGTTCCCCTGACCTCTCAACTTAAAATCATTTGTCAATATCACATTTGACTTGGAAACAATTATAATATGCTTGCGGCAAGTTTTTAGAAAGTAAAGAAAGATATTTTTATTAAATTTTCAATATTTTATCGCGAAAATACGGTACTTTACTTGAAGGTCATAATAAGCTTACATCAAAAATTATATTTAAATTAAATACATAAATCATATGTTTCGGTAATAAAGGTTACAAACGCAATTTGGTTTCCAATCCAATTAAACATTTTGATTACTTGTTTTAAGTGTTAAAATTTAGTGTAAAATACTGGTTTTCCTCCCTATTTGTGTGTGTGTGCCAATAGATGGATGTCGCGACGCCGAGTGTTGTTTTTGAGATACTGCGATCTTCGGAAACTAATAACCAAATTGAGGATCACTTTTTGAGCCACCGATTTATAGTTTAATAGGCGTACAAGGAAGTCATGTGTTGTCCACACCAGATATTTTAATTCTATTTCTGCATAAGTTATAGTGTGGTGTTTCTAAATCTTAGTTTCGTTTTTTATTCAGAAGAAAAGTTTCGTAACTACAAAAAGACAGGATGATTATTATTTTTTTTAAATTTCTATATTGCTTGAATTATTTATAGTGTACATGAGGTCCATATATAATACAGTGTCAATTCTTTCTATTTTTATCAAAATCACTTTCTTGAGTCCCTCGCTTCAAAATTATTTTATATGGTTGATGATAGTATTTATGTTAGTAGTAACTACTTCGTTTAGCTTAAGAACTCACCAAAGAATAGTTGTGTCTTATTGCAATTGCCTCCGTATAATGTTTTCTGGCATTGGCCCATTCATTACCAAGCCAGAAATACTGTTATGATATCCACTGATTTTTTCTATAATCAGATATAATAAAATATACAAAAGGTTATTTCAATAAATGAATATAAGATCAATATTTTTGGGAGAAAGAAATTACTTCAACCAAGATCATCTAAAAACTACAACTAGCCATTTGTTCCATCAATACGTACATAAATCGTCTACTCCAACGAAATTCTCCTCAAAAATAAGAGCCGGAGATATTTTTAAATATAAAAGAAGGGATTTCAATGCATTATCATATACGAGTACGTTAAGATGGCTAGTAGCCCATTGAAACTTCAACTGCCAGTTCGTTTAGCGTCTTATTGTACTCCAAAGTTCTTATCTAACAGCCAGTTATGTTACAGGTTCCGGATCAGAAAAGAAAATGGCCTTGCATCCGGAAAAGACATTTTAGAAGATCCAGTAATGTTTCAATTATCTAGTCTTGCCATAACATGACTTGTTCCCCTGACCTCTCAACTTAAAATCATTTGTCAATATCACATTTGACTTGGAAACAATTATAATATGCTTGCGGCAAGTTTTTAGAAAGTAAAGAAAGATATTTTTATTAAATTTTCAATATTTTATCGCGAAAATTGTCTCTTAACATCGTTAATAAAGTTTCAGTGATATCGAAGTTCTCTCAAATAGTAAATTAATAACAGTCAGCTGGTGAAATCCATTTTAGATTTCTTTTTTATGAATGCCAATAAAATTAGATGTTGGGGAAGCTTATATTTTGCAATAATTTCCTCCTTAGCTAATTGGAAGCCTCCGGTTTCTTGGGACAGCATTCCTTCAAGCAAAGATAAAACTGGGGCATCGCAGTTTTCTACTTCTTCCATTCAATGTCTGATAGAATCATTTCTAAATTCTATGTTTTTCTTCAAACCCCTTTCAATTTTTAAATGGTTTCTAAAGCATGCATTAATTATGATATATTCAAACGTTAAGATAAAAGTACACCCGTCTGCATAATACGCAGATTCAGTAAATTACAATGAGGAGGAATAGAGGATTACGCTAAAAAAATAATTGCGTAATTTGAACGTGTCTTGCTGTTCCACGATTATATTTTGAACGGGTTTACTGTTTCAATTTTGAACTTTAATTAATTCGATTTTTACTTTCCCTTGCCTATATACGAAGTATATATTAAGGGGAAGTATTGCGATCGTGAAAATTTTCGAATTCGAGTTTTCGACGTTTTAAGGTCCCCTGAGTCCAAATGGCCAAGTCTCGCAAAATGGTCTGTGTGTAAGTGATTAGACTAGCTCAAAAACGAAAAGTTTTAAGATACTGAAATTACGTATTTAAGGTTGGCACATGCATGTAATGTTACAGCAGCATTTCCGTCAAAATCAACTAACCGGAAGTGCCACTTTATATAATCGATTTTACACTTTTTTACAATTTTCTCGAAAACGTCTCCAACGATTTTGATGAAACTTACCTAATGTCTTCTCCTTAAAGGTCTTTAACTTTTCATTCATGTAGTATATCACCGAGGAAATGCAGCGGAAAAGTTATGATGAAAAGAATATTTTATTTGCGCTTAACTTAAAAAACATGCAATTTATAGTAAATTATGTATGGAATTATATGAAAGGTTATTAAATTATCTAAAAAACAAAATAAGAATCATCAAAATCGGACCAGTATTAGCAAAGATACAGCTTATTTTATGAGGAGCACAAGACCCTAGATGGATAACCGAGCGCATCTGAAAGGAGACGGATGCGAACCGAACCTTCTCCCACCAATCTGTTATAAACAATATACTCTGTAATAAAGTAATTTAAGAATACAAAAGCGGAAATTAAGTTAATAATTTCTACTTTCATATTATTTAATGGAAAGAAAATATTTCCATGAAAACTAAACCGAAACTTTTAAAATATATTTGCAACTTGACGAAATTAAAATATATAGGTAATGTATTGTTGTACTAAAATTGTTTAAAAAACTGTTTTATTGTACTGAAGTAGGAGAAGATGTGAAGAAGTGAATGCTGCTGAGTTTATTTCAAGCAATGTATAAGTGAACATTTTAAAATTATATTAATAAGATAATTATTATAGGACGGTAAGGGAAAGTTGTGTGATGCGCGCACCGCACCAGATTTTTTTAATTTCAATTTACATTCAAACAATAGCTGAACAAAACGTTTTCTGTTCATTTCAATTGTATAAATAAATTACAAGATTGTATTTCTGGCCGGATTTCGATCACTCGGCGATCCTACTTACGATAAAGAGGAAAAGAGGATTCCCCTCATGTTTTGGGAAACAATAAGTGTCTAATTTGAACTGTTTCTAGGCACAATCGATAGAGGGAAAACCAAGATTATAGGTCCGTCCAACCATCGCAACGATAACGATTCTCAATAACTGGTCGCTGTTCGACTGAAGATCACTTATTAACGTTAACAACAAGGAAAACATTGTTGTTGTTTTATTTTTTGAATGAAATTTTCCCAACATATGCCAATTTATTATCACATACTTGACGAATATTCTTAAAGATATAAGACATTTGCATAAGTTACATTTATTATAGCTTAGCAAAATAAAACTGTCAAAAGTTTTTTTTTTCTTTATAGGTCTTTGGACTGTTTCGTATGGGGAGGTGGTGCACTCACAAACTCACACACACAAATATATATTTCCCGCTACATTTGGGCACAGCCAGCGGTTCCCTATGGACCAAATGAGCTCAAATTCTTTATGTATGGTTGTTATCTAGAATAAAAATGTAAAAAAATACGTAAGAGGAGTAAAGTTTAGTAAAAATTTCGGGCACTATTACCGCATTAGGCGGTTTTCCGAGGTTTTTAAGAGTTTGTCCGCCTATGGTGACATCACCAACCCCCATTTCGTTTCCAACTGTTAGCCGATTAAAGGTTTGATAAGCACTCTGTAATTTATGAAGATAGAGGAAAAATAAAAAGTGTTTTGAAATCATTATACAAATCTATAATTTAAAAATATATAATTAATTAATTATAATTATATTAATTATAATTTTTGTTAATGATGCAACAAAGACAATTTTTTAGCGTAAGAAAAACAAAACTGGACGATCAATAGTACTTATTTGAAAAATTTAATAAATTACATCTGTGATTGCAGATTTTTTACAAATGTGCATTAATAATTTAATAAGGACGTGTAACCCTACAAATTTACAAATATGTAAACATACATAAAAATTAATTTATTTTAATTTTCGCGCTTCTAATGTCTATTTGTGTATAATTCATCACCGAAGTCATGTTTAGGAGCAATGTTCACAACAAGAGAGACAAAGTTAAACTGAATTTAAAATAAAAAATGCATTCCATTCTAGAAAGAGATTCAGAGAATTTAGGTACTCCCGTTCTTATTCTGAAACAAGATCTTCCCTGAATTTCCATTGCTTTGCAAATCAATGGAACATTTTTTTTTTCTTATTTAATTATTACCCATTGCTATGCACGTAAACTAAGAGGCTCTTTTTGATGACAATCACGTTTTATATTTTTTTAAATTCGAATTTTTTGTTCGATATATAGAAATTTTATTTGATATAAAGAATATTTTTTTCTAATAAAAATTCAAGGTTTCCAAAAAAGTTCGATATATAGAGATTTTCGATGAATGGAAGTTCGATATACAGAGGTTCGACTGTATATAATTAATTATTCGGAAATAATAAACCATAATGTAATAATTGAAAGGTTTTTCTTCTTTTTTTACTTTCGGAACGATTATCGAAGTTTTGAAAAAAACAACATGGCTAATTATTATCTCACCATCCATATTTTCTCCCGGAAATTAGCAACAACATGTATTATCAGTGGATGCAGTGATATATCCCCTAAGGTACAATAACAATTTCACCCTATAATATCATAAAATTAGGACGGGATTCCCTAATCCGTCCTTGATCCTGCGGTGGGGAGATGGACTATAAAGCTGCTCCTGACTACGACTGGCTGGAATCAAGGACGTGATGGAGATGGGGATGCTAACAGCGAGTTTGATCTGTTTCCTGGCGGTCATCGTAAGTGGAGCAGGTGAGTGTAGCGATAATAAAGGAAAATATAGGCTCTAGTCCCGAAAAGACAGTCTCTAATAGAATATTTTGGAATGTTATGAGCACAAATGTTGTTAATAAAGTAAACTACGGGATTTCAGTCGTTTTTTTTTACCAAACAACCAAGATCAACTATTTACAAAGATTAGTTGTTTTATTGTATTATAACAGTTTAACATAAAAATAAACAAAGTTTCACAATATAATACATATATATATATATATATATATATATATATATATATATATATATATGTACAACTTAAAATATTTAAAAATACTAAATTTTGAATCTAACATCGGTATTATACAATTCATAATAAGGTTGTTTAATCTGAATTAAAATAATTTTAGTCACTGCTAATTTTAGTATCTAAATTTAGATGGTCAAATTCGAATTCGATGAAAGCCTTTCTGGTTCTTCATTGTACTTTTTCATCTTTTCATCAAACATCAGTTCGCTGTGTAGATTATATTAGCACTTCAAATGATAAAAGCAACATTCTAAGTAGATCAGTATTGGAACCTACTCTGGAGTATTTACGGGTGTGATGTAATCGGTGTTTCCAGACTTACTTGTATCTAGCCTCATACGTAACTTCAGGCAATAGTCTATTGATAAGGAGAACGAAGCTACTATTTAATGAATATAGACTGAGAAAGAAATTCGCTTACCACAGTTCTTAACAATTTGTTTGAATTTTCTTTCAGAAAAATCCAAGTCTAGCATAAAGCTGTGCTACTTATCACGAATTAACAAAAAAAAAAAAATCGCCAAAATTAAACGAGCGAGTTCACATAGATGATAGTACAATGTCGAGATAATAAATTGTCAAAAAATTGCAGCGATATTTTTGGGTGTTTTTGAGAAATTTGCTTTTAAAATACCTAGATTATAACTCGTGCGAGGAAAATATGTACTTACCCATACCAGATTCCTAAGAAGATATATTCTACTGCTTAGACCTGATTATCAGATATCTCGCCCATCCTGGGCGAAGAATCAATTAATAAAAACAATAAATCGGATTGTTAACATTTCATATTTACCTCTCTTTTAAAATCTCCATCTGATAAATCCGAGCGCTGACGAAATCAAAGTTTATTTTGAAATATTTCTTTACGTTCAGTAAGAAAAGCTTAAACAAATATTTATAAAAACTATGGAGATTTAGATAGATTTTAAATGCAAGTTAAAAAAAAAAAAAAATGTAAAGATATAATATTTTGATTTTGGTCCAATTTCAAAGACTGCGACCTTTACGAAGGAGTTGGAATAGGGTCTCCAAGATACAGCAGAACTTCTGTACATCGAACTTCCATATATCGGAAATCTCTATATATCGAACTTCCATATATCGAAAATTTCTATATATCGAACTTCCATATATCGGAAATCTCTATATATCGAACTTTCATATATCGGAAATCTCTATATATCGAACTTTCATATATCGGAAATCTCTATATATCGAACTTCCATATATCGGAAATCTATATATATCGAACTTCCATATATCGAAAATTTCTATATATCGAACTTCCATATATCGAAAATCTCTATATATCGAACTTCCATATATCGGAAATCTCTATATATCGATTTTTTTTAGGAACCTTGGATTTTTATCAGAAAAAAATATTCTGTATATTAAATAAAATTTCTAAATATAGAAAAAACAAAAAATTTCAATTTAAAAAGATATAAATTGTGATTGTCATCAAAAAGAGGCCTTAGTCTACGTACATAATAATGGATAATAATAAAATAAGAAAAAAAAAATTTCACTTGTTTGCAAAGCAATGGAAATTCATGGAAGATCTTGTTTCAGAAAAAGCACAGGAGTACCTAACATCTCTGTATCTATTTTCTAGCATAGAATTAAATTTTTATTTTAAATTCAGTTCAACTTTGCCTCTCTTGTTGTGAACATTGTTCCTAAAAATGACTTCGGAGATGAATTATACACAAATAGACATTAGAAGCTATCTTCCGCGAAAACAAAAATAAATTAATTTTTATGTATCTTTGCATATTTTTAATACATGTCCTTATTAGATTATAAATGTACATTTGTGAAAAATCTGCAATCACAGATGTAATTTGTCAAAATTTTCAAAAAATTGCCTTTATTACTTCATTAATCCCAAAAATTGCCTTTGGTGCTTCTTCAACCCTAAAGAATTGCTGTAATTATTTCCACCCTGAAAAGGGTGGAAATTATTTATCTTTCTATATATCGATTTTTTTTTCAAGGAACCTTCATGTTCGGTATATAGAGTTTCGATTGTATTTTCAAATTTTTATTTTTAAGGAGAGGTATCGTTGGATGACCTTCACCTTCAGGATCGGCAAACCCGGTAAGGAAAAGATGCGCCGCATTGGGCCGCTTTCCAAGGGGGGAGGGGGCACCAAAATCATCTTTATAATAATTTTTATAATATTATTCATATAAAGATAGGTATATAATATGGTATTTATATCCATTTAAAACAATTTGAAAAAATTGTAATGGCGTATAGCAGAAAGTTGCATCGGGGCGCCGCACTTTCTTCTAAAATTGGCTTTTTTGCGGAAAAACTGGCCTCTCATCTTATCTCTAAAACTACAAGAGATTTTTTAAAATGTATTTTTTAACGCTGAATCCAATGCAGCAAACCCCGATTAAATAGGAGTTAAATATTTCAAGATATAATTCAAAAGATATGGAAAATAATTGGGTAAATAATAGTGACAGTCAAAACAACTTATACGAACATTAATAAAATATAATTTAACTAAAAAATAATCATTGAATAATTTTTAACATATTATTAATATATCTTTTTATATTTGTTATAAATTAAATATAAAACATAGTGCAATGTAAATAAAATATACATTTTTAAAAAAATTGGGCAACCATATTAATTACATTTAGGAGATCGATAAATTCGCATTTTTTGGTTTGTCTTTAATTCATTAACAAAAGCATCGGATGCCACTTGAAGCATATTGATGACATCCTCTTTGGTAGTGGCCCTGCTAAAATTTCGGGAATTCCCTATTATTACAATACTCTGGATATTATTTTTCCTAACTTCCTGATTTTTTGCAGCGAGTATCCGAAGAGGTTAAATAGAGGCTTAAATAGAGCATGCATGCAGATGAATCTTATAAATATTATTATGCATGTTTTACCCTCTATGCAGTTGTACTTACAATCTTGCAATTTCATGACAATAAAATTGGGAGACGGAGTGTAGAAATTTATTTTTTGAGATTTATAGCATTTTTTTTTTTCTATTTCTGGAAAAAGTTTGAGGTGGCGAAGTTGAAATTTATATTCAACGCCCAAAAATGAATCAATAATTATATTTTTAGAACTTCTTCGAATCTTTCCACCGTCTCTCTGTTTCCCATTTGGCTGAGCTACATTGCGTCTCCTGATTACAAGTAATGAGAAAACAAAAAAAATCACGACGAAACTTGTCAAAATGGATATTTCCGTTGAAATATGAAAACCGAAAATTTTCGCTATTACAACACAATAAAGTAAAAATTTATACAAATTAACGATTTAAAAAATATTTAGTTGATATAAAAAGACATCAATGCCGATGAGGTATGTAAACCAGTGGTTCCCAACTGATGGTCCGGGAGAACCTCGTAGTTGTCCGCAGGAGGGTGCTGTCGAACCCTCCTGTGTCTTTTTGGTGAGGACTTATTGGTAGAACTGTTTTTATGATTGCTTTTTCTGAGGTTTGAGTGTTAGTTGAAAAGTTTTAACAGGTAAATGCACTTTTAAGCATCCTAATCCCCAAGTGTTGGGGACGATCCGGACATGGTTCCATTTCTGGCTTAAAGGACCGTTGTTCTCTATGGGTTGGGAACCACTGTTGGTAATACAGTGTACAAAAAGAGTTACTACCCTCAGACTTTGATCATTGATATTGTTATATACCAGAGGTTCACAAAACTGCTCTTCAAAGTGACATGGAGTGGAGTAGATCAGTGAATAAGGCACTCGACTGCTAAGTCGGAATCGGGCTGTGGTAGAAAATATGTTTTTTATTATATCAGACGTGGATCGATCATGGAGTTGGGATACCCTCTGGGGCCTAATTGGCTTCCAGGTCCTTCATTTGCGGTTGAACGTGGATGTCGACCTCATCAACTCCTTGTACAATCTTTGGCCACCGAACAGTAGTTGGTACTTCTTTGCCAAGTACTAAACCGATAATATTATATTATAATCACTCTGGTCGGTTGATGAGTTTAGTAGCAGTTGATGAGTTTAATTTAAACACTTTACAAATAATGCTAATAAACAAAATCAAAGTGTTAAAAAAGTTAAAGCGTAAGTTATAACTGAAATCAACAGATCTCGTATAATACATATAATTCGACCTTATAATACGAAAGTTCCGACTGATATCATGGAACATTCATTTTGATTAAAGGCTTCTAAATTTTCCGGTACATCATAACTTATAACTGCTTTTGCCAATGACTCCCATTTAAATATTTCCTTGCCACATTATTATTACAATATTATAGAACAGAAATGCGAAACGATGTACAGAATGCTAATTGAATAAAATATGCAAACTTTAATAAAGAACAAAAATATCACATTCACTGACAAAAGCTTAAGTTGGGTCAATTTCACTATCATTTTTAGCAACTTTAATACACAGGATGTTTCAGATTCAAATTCTGGAAGTAAATTTTATTCAAATTTATTATTCAACTTCTTTATTCAACTTTTTTCTTCCCCAACGTTTAATTAAAAATGTACTGTGGCAACAACAAATCCAACAATATATCTTTAAAGAACCTTACGTTTCCGGTCAAACAATCTTATTTTTAATCTCCTGATTCACGATTCGTAATAGAATTTGTTCAAACAACTGAAAATTAAAAAAGAAAAAAAAAAAAAACTTTGTATATTTACGGGTTTATAAAAAAGAATATCTACAACGTATAAAATTTTATTTAAAAAATTACTTTTTTACTATAAGATAATAAAAAGTTGGAAAAACACAAAATGTTAAATATCTCCCGAATGAATGATTTTTCGAGAAATGTTTGCTAGACATTTTTTATTGATTTAAAAAACTACAAGTAATTCCCAAAGTTTGCCTTTTTGATTCAGTCCACTTCCATATTACAGTCGAATTCAGTATATCAAAAATAAAAAATAAAAAATTGAATTTTTATTATAAAAAATATATTCTGAATATCGAATAAAATTTCTATATACCGAACAAAAAATTCCAATTTAAAAAAAATATAAAATGTGATTGCCGTCAAAAAGAGCCCTTAGCTTACGTACATAACAATGGGTAATAATTAAATAAGAAAAAAAAATGTTCCATCGATTTGCAAAGCAATGGAAATTCAGGGAAGATCTTGTTTCAGAAAAAGAACGGGAGTACCTAAATTCTCTGAATATCTTTCCTAAGATAGAATGAAATTTTTATTTTAAATTCAGTTTAAATTTTCCTTTCTTGTTGTGAACATTGCTCCTAAACAGGACATCGGTGATAAATTATACACAAATAGACATTAGAAGCTATATTGCGAAAAAACAAAAATAAATTGATTTTTATGTACGTTTGCATATTAAAGTGTAATTAAATAAGATATTATTCAAATAAGTGATGTTGATCGTTGAGTTTTTTTATTCTTTAACCCTAAAAAATTGCCTTTGTTACATCGTTAACTCTAAAAATTGCCATTGGTACTTCTTTAACCCTGAAGAATAGCTGTAATCGTTTTTAGCCTGAAAAGGATGAACAATTGTAATCTTTCTATATATCGAAATTTCCATATATCGATTTTTTTTCAAGGAACCTTCATGTTCGATATATAGAGGTGGATGGACTACTACTGAATTGAAACCGCAACCGTCAATTACAAGATGTAGCTATTATGCAAATGACTAATAGTCCTTAATATTTCAAAGATACGGATTGCATCTCGGTATACCAACGTACGTTTATTGAAGATCTCAATGGGTGAATCTGTTTAGCGTTCCTCCATCCCATTTTCAGTTAAAAGACAAATGAGAAAGGTTTCAAAAATGTTTGTTATCAATTACTCGGTTAAGGGCTTAAGACAATTGTTAGGAGAAGGTAGTAGGTTCAATGCGACCAACCCATCAATCTTAAAAACGAGACAAAGATATAAAAAAAAATATGAAAAATGGCGGATTTGAGTAATAATCTAATTTTTGTTGACACAAGCTAAAACGAAAATCATGGGCTGTTTAACAGAGCTAAAAACAAATATGTATCACTTTGAAATAATTAATATCAAACATAATTATTAGAGATCTGGGTCTATATAGCAAACTTACAATTCAATACAAAAGTAAATTACAAAGATTCATTAGCAGTCTTGAACAAGATAAGTGTAAAATTCCATACAAATTAAACGAAAACATAAAATTCGTAAAATTACAAAATAACATGCAAATTGTAATTATCAGGTTTTATTTGTATTATTATTTTTTCCTGTAGTTTATACGAAGCTTAAGTTATTCCTTTAAATTTCCAGTTATTCCACCTAGGAGAGAGGGACAATACCTGTCTGATCGGTGGGCCCCACGATACACAAAAATAAAATTTGGACTATACAAATTTGCTTTCAAACAAAATGCGCAGGGCCGAATCTAGCACTTTTTCCAGGGAGAAGGGGGGGGGGAGTCAAGCTTAATTTTTCCGACCCTTTTTTCATCTCCCCTCCCCAATAAAAAATTCAAATGTTTTATAATTTTACTATACATAATATATTTCGAAATAAATATCATATCATTGCATTATTTTATACTGGAAGAATTAGTCGGCAATTAAAATATCCCTTTTTAGCGTTAATTCAATGCCTCCTTACTCGATATAGTCTTTTCCGATTTAATAACTAGCCAGGATCTATCGAAGCCTGTATCAATGTTAAAACTGACTATTTTTGTAATAAGGACCTCCCTCTATATTCACCAAAGCTAGTATTATTTTAAGAACGTTATATATATATATATTATATGTGTACATTTTCTCCTGCTCCTCCCCTCATACCCATCCACCCTTCCTTACGTGATATTCCTAATAGCCTATACTTTTATTGGCTGAATTAATGTCTAAACAAACAAAAAACCAATCAAACAAGTAATAATACAAAAAATATTAAAATGATTAACATGCACAAATAATTATTAACATTAAAATTTCAAATTCATTTTTTTTTTTAAGAAAAAAATTCAGTTGGGAATCTGTATGTTTGAGCTTTGTTTTTTGTATTAATTAAAATTAAATTTTTAAAAATGATTACAAAAAAAAAATCGCTGGAGATGCCACCCCCTAAATTCTGACGCCCGAGGAAAGTATTCCCTTTAAACTCTCCCTTCTCCCTCCCCTAGATCCGGTCCTGAAAATACAAAACTATAAGCTGAATAAATGAGTTTTGAGAGAAAATTTAAAACGCTTAAATGACATAAAATGCCACCATTTTGCCTCAAAATTTTCAAATCATCTATCGAACCTCTTTCCACTTGCCGGACTCGTTCCTCTCACCATTACCAGTACCAGTGCCCTCCAAATTCCTCTAACCAAGGGGAGAGGGTCAGCAATATCGTAACGCCCAGGGTCCCACAAGGTTTAGAAGCTGAACCGAAGAAATAATTTCTCAAACCAAAAAAAACTAATAAAAAAAATGTGTACAGATAAGGCAAAACAAAATAAAATTTATGGATAAAATGACAAAAAAAAAAAAGTGTAGAAATGAAAATTAGGATATTAATGAATAGCGCAGAAGATTGTTGTCCTGAAGATTAGGAAATTCCCCGAAACGTCGAAAAATATGTGAAAAAAAATATGAGAAACGTTTTCAAATTAAACATAATATTAGAGGAAAAAATTACTTCATGAAATACTAGCCAAATTAAAACAAAAAAAAAACATGTTTGGAAGAGATTTGGGCGAAGAAACCTTAAAATTTGCAATGATATATTTTGTGTAATTTATTTTTTGAAAAATTACTAATGCTAATGGTAAAGTATTCTAATGGTAAAGTATTTTATATTGCTTTCAAGTTTTTTTTTTACGTTAAACCAAGTCCTGAAAAATAATTCCAGCTAAGAGTTAAATGTAGGAACTTGTAATGCGATGCACTTAAAAATATTTTTAATATTTCGACGGGTAGTCCGCAATAGAACTACGAATATTATAACTTCATTTGCATACTAAAATGAACAAAATCGTAAAAGTCATAAAGATTTCCTTTCATATAACCAAATAATAGATTGTACATCAACCTGCTAAAAATTATGGGAAAGTTTTTAATTTTTTTTTGTTTTTCTATAAATCCTCAAAACAAATTTCGTAAAAAGTTCAGTAGTTTATTAAAAAGGACGAGGTGTGCTTAGAAATGGCGGAAAACAATAACAACGAAAAGTATATTTTTTTATAAACATTTCTGGAATCAGAGGCGCTGTGGGATCAAGCCTAAATTAAGTAAAATAGCTATTTGTGGGCCGATTATTATATTTATACTAATCCTATTTGGATAGTAAAAGAGTGCAGGTTATTATTACCGCGATTATTAATAATTCTTTTTATGAAACCTGCATTCTATTTCTATTTTGACTGTTTTATTTATAAACTAATCTGTACAAGTTAATAGATATTTCCCTAGCAATTTAAGATGGTTCAAATATAAGAACTTTATATATATATATATATGTATATATATATATATATATATATATATATATATATATATATATATATATATATATATATATATATATATATATACTTAGATTTAAATAAATAGTATCAATTTCTATATTTTGAGTTCCTAATAGTGTAACCAAATCGCTAAAGTAAATTTTAATAACTTAATTTGAATTGCAAACCCACTCAGATGTCGCTTGATCCTAGAGAGGAACTAACTCATAGCTAATAATAGCATTCCACATTATGTTTTTTAAATAAAAATATATTTCTAGCACATGAGTGGTGATGCGAATCTTCGGTATTACGAAAGCTAGTAAATAAACCCCAAGGTTGTAAATAATAAGGCTAGCTAACCAACAAGTCTTTTTGCATTCTTCGAGTCATATTTTATTGATATAAGACTACCCTGTTATAAATTATACCAGTCATTTAATCTTCTCACAAAATAAGATAAGTCCTAACCAACCAATACTCACTTGGAGAGTAGAGTTGGAATATCGAAACGCGATATATCGGATTTGAAAAACCGATATCTTAACATCCGATATATCGATATTTTACAACGATATATCGGTGATAATGATATTTTAAACTTTATTATTTTATTTTAATTAGGAATATTCTTTATTCTTTATCATATTTCAAATTATATCCGTGAGCTGTACTTTACATTATAGCTTAATTATTTAATCAATCTATGTTGTGGATGTATCCGAATTCAGTCCCAGTTGTAGTTAATAATTATATTTAATAACTATTTTAAATTTTATCCTGTTTCAACATTTCACAGTGTAGCCATAGAAAAAAAAAAAAAAAAAAAAAAAAAAAAACTGTACCACTACAACCCATGAAGGATCTTGAGTTCAGTACTTGGTAAGGACGGTACTGGTTCTAACCCAAAGGTTGTTCAAGGAGGTGATTTAGCATAGATCACACTCAACCGCCAGGTTTTCCCCCAAATAAGGGTACCCACTTTATAGAGGCTGGGTGATCACCAGGAGGGTCCCCCGATCCTACAGGCTCGATCCACGTCTGATAACAGAATAAACAATTATCTGCCATAGCCATCTCGAACCCGGGACCGGGAGCATGGTAACGCAGTGCCTTACTACTGAGCTGCTCCGCTTCTTACTGTGAAGTAATATGCGTAGTAAATAATAGCTCTACTTCAATTTTTACTTTATTATGAAATAGGAGTCAGGTTTTTCCTCCTTACCCTTTAAATAAACTTAAGAGTTTACCAAAATCAAAATAATATCGATCGATCACTCACCAAATTGAAATAAAGTAGACGATACTATAAATGCAGATAAATTGTTGTACATATTTATTGACTTAATCATTGGTTAAATATAGTACATGTTAATTTATGAATATAATGGAATAAATATTAATTAAAAATATAATTAGTAGATAAGATTGAAATACAAATAATCTTAATTAATCCTATCTAAAGACAAATAGGCAATAATATAAATGGAGATTGTACTGAAATATATATCAGATGAATTACACGTTTTTAGATTATTGTTTTGAGAATGCTCGATGTATCCATGGAAACTTTATTAGATAAATAATTTTTTTAGAATTTTGAAGGTTTTATTTTTGAAAAACTTGTAGAAGGATATAATATATGAAATATGGCAAAAAGTCTTAAAGATAAAATATGTCATAACATTTTTTTTTTTTACCAAAATACTATTCTTTTTAATATTTTTTTATAATGGTTCATGGATAGTAAAAACATTGTTTTATAAATAATAATTATATTATTTCATAACTTTCTTCACAGTTTAACATTATCATCATTTAATGAACGATTTCTTTGCTTTTTCAGACATTTCCTTTCGTATATCGATATTTCTATAGCGATTATCGATGGATATCGATATTTGGTTTTGCGATATCACAAAATATTGAATATTGATATTTTTCTTTCGATGTTCCATCCTATTGGAACCTATGGTATACCCAACCCTATGGTATACTCCATATCATTTATGAAGAACGCTAGTTTCTGCAAAGCGACATAAATGAAAAATTGCTTTATTTTAGTTGATTTATATCATATTTTATACTTATTAAATGAATCATTTTTTCTGCCATAGACTCATCAAACAAAACAGACGATGATTACAAAGATATATGCACTTCTGACCCTCATAATCAACATTATTTAACACAAGTAAAATTGGTGTAGAAAAAAAAAATTAATATATTATTTTAATTTCATTACCTTTTTTGTAAAGGACCTTATAGCACAATGTGTACAAACAGAACACAATCCCTCCCTCTCGACAACCTCCCAATCCAACTCACCGCTTCTGGATGCACTCCAATAAAATCGTACGATCCGCCAAAAGGGTATTCAAATTCAATTTCATTGACTAAAATTAGTTATTTTGAGGTCAGACGTGATAAAAGCACAATATAGCCACGTAGCGGATAATCAGGGCTTAGACTGCTTTATAGTTTATCGATCCATAGGACAAAGCAAGCTGAAGAAATAGGAGTGCTATCAACGCAAAATTTGATGCTTTATGAGACATTTTTCATTTGAAATAACAGTTTTTGAGTTATAGGCGTATAAACAGAGAATAACATACTTTTCAGTCAAAATGGTAAAATTCGCCTATTTTACTCATGAAATCGCTGAACCAAATTTGTCGTTTAACGAGAGAAATCGATAAGTTATTGTTTTTTTTTTTTGGCTCTCGAAAGTTTAGCTCAACTCAGAAACCGTCGCGAATTTATGTTCCTCTTATTTGGGATGACCAGAGTGGATTAAAATAATTTCCAGCATTGTTCGCAGGTCTAATTTGACTGGAATAAAAAGCGTGCTGGATCCTAATGCTCCGGAAATATTTCAGACAAAGATTAAGGTACTTCTTTTTTGAGAATTATCCATGAAAATAGTAACTACAGTTTTATTCCTATAGTTTCCTCAATTTCAAAGGCGCAGCTCGGATTGGCTCAGCTCTCCTGCAAATTCAAGGCTGAGCTCCTAGGTAGCCTATTATCGGGTTCTTTCTGGGGTCATCGACCATGTTAAAAAAAAAATCAGATGTTGAGTATTACAACCGATAAGGCCACTAATATAAGTTGGTTCAAAAAAAAAATCTAAATAAAGGTTACTCTTTATTTCTTATGATGGTGGGTTAGAAGATCAAATTGGAAGGTTTCGTTCTGACCAGTTGGGTTTAGAATTATATTTAAACCTGTTTCTCAACCGTTTGTAATTAAAGAACTGATTTATTAAACCGCCAAGTCTATAATCGTGAGTCAACCGTATTATCACGGTTATTATGAATATCTTTTTATATTTTTTTTTTTTTTTTCCATGACCTTAAGAGATTTTTCTCCCGGAACTAAGTATAAGTACAAGCTGTTTCCTAAATACGGCTTTGCGTCAGTTATCCGATCTCAATCAGCCTCTACCTTAATTATGAATAATTGCCCATTTCTATCTTCTTTCCAAGCCACTTCTGTTATCTACAGAAAAAGTATATCTTCAATCTTGAAACATTAATCACTTATTTAAGATTACACCATCAAAGCATATACTTCTTTTTTGTAAGACCAACACAAGTTGGTCAATACTTAAAGAAAAAAAGATCCTGGTGCGGTGCGCGCATCAAACTTTTCCTCACAGCCATAATAACAATCCATTTTTTAAAATACCTAACTATAAGCAATTCACGTAAACACTTCTTGAAATAACATTCAGCAGAATGCACTTCAGGTCTTCTCTCACAAAAGTACAATAAAATACTTTTAGGAGACAACTTTGTAAACTATATATTTTAGGTGTGTCGAGCTGAAAATATATTTTTTAAAGTTTCCTTTCAGTTTTCATGGAAATTCCGTTTAGATTACATAGAAACTTATTGTTTCCATTAAATAATATAAAGGTAGAAATTGTTAAGTTAATTTCTACTTTTAGATTATTGCATTACATTATAACAGAGCGTATTGTTGGCAACAGAATGGAGACCTGGTGGGAGGAGGTTCAGTTGCATCCATCTGCTTTCGGACACACTTTCCGTCTAGAATCTATTCTTGTAGTCCCTATATGATACGCCGTATCTTTGCTAATACAGGTCAAATTTAGATAATTTTTTTTTTGTTGCTTAGAGAATTATATTATCTTTCATATGATTTTATACATACGTTACCATAAAATGCATACTTTTTGAGTTATGCGCAAATAAAATTTTCTTTTCATCGTAATATTATTAATGGATTTTCTTGATGATTGCAACGCTTACAGAAAATTAAAGGGCTTTAATTAATCGATGATATAATTGACACTTTCAGTAGGCCCAGTAGATTGTATTTTTATTAATACTGGTCCGATTTCAATTATTTCTTTTTTGTTTTTTAGAGAAGTTAGTTACCTTTTATACGATTCCATACAGAATTTACCCATAAATTCTGAGTGAATACTTTTTGAGTTTTGCGGATATAAAATTTTCTTTTCGTCATAACTTTTTTCTTTGTAATTTCTCGGCTATGTACTATAAATTTGAAAAGTAAAATGACTTTAAGAAAAAGTCTTTGGGTAAGTTTCATCAAAATCGTTAGAGCTTTTTTCGATAAAATTATAAAATCGACAATGTAAAGTGGCACTTCCGGTTAGTCGATTTTGCACAATGCAAATTATCAGTGGGCCTCTTTGATCCGTTCTCAATAGCTAATAATAATCATTTATCTCCCAAATATCGTAAAAATTAATTGGTTTATATTATACTTTGAAAAATACCTGATAACTAAAATATAAAACATAAAAAAATTACTTTTCAAATAGAAATTAACTGAAAATAAAATGTGTGAAAATTATTTTGGATCTGAATTTAATCGATAGATGAATTTATTATTTTATTTTCTACATTCCAGAAGAACCGACAGATCCTTCAAGTAATGAAGAACAACTTACCATCTCAAAACTAGAAGATGCTGACCATGGACCCCTGATGAAGGCTCTTCTCGCTCCAGGAGAGGTGATGAATTTATTACGTAAAAAAAAAGACATTTATTTAAATTAATTGAATTATAAAGGACAAACACAGGATTTCTTGGACCCTATATAATTTTGGCGACCGCACAACCTTAACTGGTCAATCCTATTCTTTTCTATTTCGCAAACACTCATTATTGATAATATTAGAACCAATGAGGATATTTTAATCATATTTCAGCTAATATTGTTATTTATTTTCTTGAACTATAAATTTAATTTAATGAGAAAAAAAATTAATTTAATAGCCTAAAAAACAACCCCAGTTAAAATCCTATCCAGGACATCGCAAAATGGTTAGCTTTTACAGCGTTAGGACTGATTTGAAAGTTACATTCTGGAACAATTCAGCACCAAAACGAGCTTTTCGGCATTCTTACTCGCCATTCATTACTCCAAGAATGAATGAGGCCATTCAATAATCGAAGAATGAATGAGGAAGTTCAAGTTGTGTTCTGACCACATTTTGTTTCAAGAATATCTAAAGATTGAAAATCCGACAGCTATAGGCCTTTCAAGGTCCAGAGTGGGTCTGATTCAATTATTTATTTTATAAATTAATTTTGTTATATATATATATATATATATATATATATATATATATATATATATATATATATATATATATATTCTTTTTTATTACTTATTTATTTTCAATTGAATACTTGAATTGTGTTAAACTTCACTGAATATGTAAATTTGATTATTCTTACCATTCATGTAGTATGCCTCTAAGGCATGCATGGAGGATGTATAAAATAATAAACGGTACTTATGTGGGGTTACCATGTAAGGAAAAGATGTAAAAAAATAAAATAAATAAAAAATACATACACGTACATACATATATGTATATATGTATATATATATATATATATATATATATATATATATATATATATATATATATAATAGTATGTATGTATAAATAACGATGTACCCGTCGCCGATTTCGATTAACTTTTTTTGCGTGATTGTACATTGGAAAAAAGTCTACCCATATCCTACAGTTTTATCCAATAGGCCCTAGGAGCTGGAGAAAAAAAAATAAAACAAGCTTAAAAAACTTTTTATTTTCTATCTCGGGTTTGCGAAACGATATCGACATGATTTTTTCAGCTGAAAATTTGCTTCTTAGAATATATCAAAAGAAAAATATATACACAAAAAAATCATTTATTTTCGGTCAAATAAATTTTAAAAAGTGTTTAAATTATTAAGTAAACTAGCCTTGTAGATTTTTTTCACACCAAAAATTATGACAGACTTGGATTCAGCACATCAAAAAACTTTAATGTTGAAAAAATCATTGAAAAAAAATTTATATTTTTTCAGTTCCGATCGTGTTCAAAAATTTCAAAGCCACTAAATTATGTTTGGGCTTGAAGTTCTAAACCTTATCTTCAGTTTTCCCGATATCGACGTTCTTGAACTCGTTAAAAAGAAGAGAGTTTCTTCTTTCCATACATATAAAAACCTTTGCAATATGATAGAATATCTGTAAAAAATGGTGATTACCATATAAAACAACATTGAAGTTTTTTGCGGATAACGTTGGTTCTAAAACACGTGGGAACATCACGGTTAACTAAAATTGCGTAGTAAAGAATCTATACCGATGCCCCAAATTTGGTTTGAATTATTCAAGGGTTTCCTGATTTATAAGCGATTAGTTAAATCATAAAAAAAAAATTGAATGGTAGTTAGTAGTAGTAATAGTTATAGTAGTAGACCCTTTGCAAAATTTTTAGGCCAAAAATATCAATTTTTAAATTTGTCCGAAAAATTTCAATATTGGGATTTTTCGCCATGCTAAAACTAAATCTGACGCCAGTTTTGAATAAAAAAATTCTGTTAATATACTTAACTCCGTAAATTATACCGTTATCATTAAATATAAGTTAATATCGTATACCTATAAATCGTATATACCTTCAGATCGTTTTAAAATTCAATTATTTCGTTTTTAAAACTGGAACGGTTTAACATTAACTATTTCTGAATCACGAATAATGTTTTTTTATTATACATAAAATACGGTCTAAAAGGTTCCTATTCATATACATAATATAACATAAAATAGTAAATATTTCACTTTTATAACACCCCTATTAATATCATGGTAGACAAAAAAAAGTAATATTAAATTTGTGCTAAGATATAATTTTTCCTACCTTCATTTTTTTTTAAAGATTTAAATAATAGCTCATAAATCAGGAAAACTTTGAATAATTCAAACTAAATTTGGATTTTATCAGTAAAGGTTCTGAAACTACGCGATTTGCTTTGATGTTCCTACTATGTGTTACATTCAACGTTATCAGCAAAAACTTCAATTTTGTTTTTATATGATAATGTAATAGTTTCTATATGAAAAAAAGAAACTACCTCCTTTTTAACGAGTCCAAGAACGTCGATATCGGTTAAATTGAAGCTAAGGTAAAGGACTTTAGACCCAAACGTAATTTTGTGGCTTTAAAATTTTTTAGCAAACCCGGAACTCAAATTTTTTTTTTCGATGATTTTTTTCAACACTAAGATTTTTTCATATGCTGAATCATCATCATTCCTGGTGTGAAAAAATCTATAAGACTAGTTTACTTAATACTTTAAACATTTTTTTAATTTATTTGATTAAAAATCAATTATTTTTTAATGCTATATTTTTCCTTTAATATACTCTAAAAAAAAATGTTTAACTGAAAAAAATATCTGATGTGGACAACACATGACTTCCTTGTACGCCTATTAAACTATAAATCGGTGGCTCAAAAAGTGATCCTGAATTTGGTTACTAGTTTCCGAAGATAGTATCTCAAAAACAACACTCAGCTTCGCGACATCCATCTATTGACACACACACGCACACAAATAGCGAGGAAAACCAGTATTTTACACTCAATTTTAACACTTAAAACAAATAATAAAAATGTTTAATTGGATTGGAAACCAAATTGCGATTGTAACCTTTATTACCGAAACAGATGATGTATGTATTTAATTTAAATATAATTTTTGATGTAAGGTTATTATGACTTTGAAGTAAAGTACCGTTTTCGGCTCACCAATTTGAACCAAAATATAGTAAATACATTCATATCGATATAAAAGACCTATTTATCAAATTTGAGATGTTTTACATTATATTTTAATATAATTTTTGATGAAAGTCTAATATGACCTTCAAGTAAAGTACCGCTTCCGGTTTTCCAATTTAGACCAAAATCTAGTATGTTATTTAAATTAATATATAAGTTATAAATACCAAATTTGAGAAGTTTTGCAAAGTATTTTAATATAATTTTTGATGGAAATCAATTATGACCTTCAAGTAAAGTACCACTTCTGGTTATCAAGCATTGACCAAAAAGGAAAGTTCACAACTAGATTTTACAACAATCCTAAATACAAAATTTCAACTTTCTACGGCTAACCGTTTTTGAGTTATGCGAAATACGGACGAACGTACGAACGTACGGATGGTCAACATGGATATTTTCGTTGAAATCTGAAAACCGAAAATTTTCACGATTAAAATACTTCCTTTACTTCGTACAAGGAAGTAAAAAAAAACACGTCTTTATCAATTTTCAAACACGAAATATAAAATAAAGAATTTTCAGCAAGTTTTATTTTTATTTCTCAGCTCCTAGGGCCCATTGGACAAAATGGTAGGATATAGATTGACTTTTTTTTCAATGCAGAATCACCGAAAAAATTTAGATCAAAATCGGCGACGAACACATAGTGCACTCCGCTTGTAAGATCTTTTTTATCAAATTCATCTAAATGGACAAACCTGATTTATTTTTCCTAACCATACTTCATTAATTTTTCAGAACAGCAGCTCTGAAAGCCCAGAACTACAAAGAGATAAGAGGCATAAGATAGGGTATGGGCAGAGAGCGACGTTTTTTAAAAAGAAAAAGGGTGGTTGTTACGGTAGTTGTGGTGGTGGAGGTAGGGTGCACCCACAAAAAGTGCTCATAGTAGTTCCAGTTGCAGTTCAATATCAACCAAAAAAAGGGTAACAAATTATTTAATTTCTAGCATCCTCTTCAATAGCCATCTGGTTGATTCTATAAAAAAATATCTGACGTGGACAACACATGACTTCCTTGTACGTCTATTAAACAATAAATCGTTGTATCAAAAATTGATTCTGAATTTGGTCACTAGTTTCCGATGATTGCAGTATCTCAAAAACGCGATATCCATCTATTGACACACATACTCTTGTTTCTGGAGGTCTCATTCCGTTATTATATGTCGTTTTCTTTAAGTAGGAAACTAGTTTCCCAGAGATTTCTTCGTGTCCCCTGACAACGCTAGAACTGTCAATGTCACTAGATAAACCATTGGAAATCGACATTTTCAACATTTTAAGCGAAAGAACCCACTTAACCTAAATATTATTCTCCTGCTGCAGGCTTGTTCAACTCACAAATGGGGAGAAAACCAGTATTTTACTTATAATTTTAACGCTTAAAACAAGTAATAAAAATTTTTAATTGGAATGGGAAAAAAATCTCGTTGATTGTGCAGTGACCTAAATGGGAGGATCACAACTAGGTTTTACAACAATCCTAAATACAGAATTTTAACTTTCTACGGCTAACCTTTTTTGAGTTATGCGAGATACGAACGTACGTACGTACAGACGCCACGACGAAACGAGACAAAATGGTTTCAACGATGGTTAGATTCCCAGAATCCCGTTGAAATCTGAAAATCGAAAATTTTCGCGATTACAATACTTCCTTCACTTCGTAAAGGAAGTAAAAAATATGGTGCGGTGAGCGCATCACGCAACGTTCCCTTACAATACTATAATAATAATCTTTTTAACATAATTTTAAAGAGTTCACATAAAAATTACTTGAAATAAACTCAGCAGCATTCACTTTTTCACATATTTTCTCATAAAGTAGAATAAAATTGTTTTATAAACAGTTTTAGAAAGACAATTCTGTACACTTATACTAGGTCGTTACAAAAGTCCTTGTGCATTAGTATAACTTTATATCACATTACATATTTTAAACATTATTGAATACAACTCTTCAAAGTAAAGCCCACAGTTTTCAACTACTTTTACCCATCTTTCTGCCAATAATTGGATTCGATGCCGGTACCACTTCTGGGGCAAAGAACTCTTCACATCGGATATTTACGTCCTCGTAATTATCAAAGATCCGACCTTTTAAAAAATAAGTCATTGATCTAAACAAACCATAATCTGATGGTACAATATATGGGCTATAAGCAGGATGAGACAAACCGTTTACTTCTTGCAGTTCCGATAATTTTTCCTTGGTCAAACGAGAACGATGTGCAGGGGTTTTGTCGTGTTGCAAAATGGGTTGGTTCCTGTTGACCAAAGCGGGGTACTTTGCACTCAAAACTGCACAAACTCTGTCTAGCTGTTCACAGTAAAGGTTTGAATCCCTACTACGGCAGATAAATCACAATTAGTTGCTCCTGGTTCAAACATTCAAGAACATCAACGACCGATGGACGACCAGATCTGGATTGTGCGGCAGCATTTCGATGGATAATTAACTCTCCTTCTATGGCATACATTTTTTCGGCGGCTGCATTTGCGCTAAAACCTTTTTCCAGTAATGTCTCAAAAGACCGCGAATCACTATCTTTTCTTCTGACATTGCAAGTGAGTTTTAAAAATGAAAATGACCCCATAAAACAACTCAAGTCACAAGGAATCAAAGGATTAGTCAAAATAAACATATAGTAGGAATAAAAACATTTTTATAGGATAATTATGAGAGTTGGAACTAAGGGTTGAGCTCATGCACTAGAACTTTTGTAACGACCTAGGAATTTAGGTCTTTCAAGCTGAAATATATTTTAAAAGTTTCGGGTTTAGTTCCATGGAAGCATATATTTCCATTTAATAATATAAAAGTAAAATATATAATATAAAAGAAATTAACTAAATAATTTCTACTTTTATATTCTTTTATTACATCATTACAGAGCGTATTGTTGACAATAAGTTGACGGCTTGGTGGGGAAAGGTTCGGTCGCACCTTCTCTTTTCGGGTGCGCTTGACTTTCCATCTGGTCTGGTAATCATTATAAGATATGCTGTATCTTTGCTAATACTGGTCCCATTTCGATTATTCTTTTTTTATCTTTTTGTTAATTGGATTACCTTTCATATGACCATAAACATAATTTACCATAATAATTTATTTGATTGACAGAAAAATTCAATTATGATTACAAACAAAGTTAAGTTTTATACAGTTATATGATGTTTTACAGTTCAAATATTTCCGCGGTGGTAAGGATCAACAGAATGACGAACAGACAATTAGAACATAAAAAAATTTTTAGTACTTCTAAAAAAAAAAAAAAGAATCAACCAATTTTTCCCCACTTTAAAATCTATACACTTATTCGATTACACATCTTTATAAAATCATGTACCTATAAATGATTTATGTAATACATTCATTAGTGCACAACACATCAATTATTTTTGCATGATCGACCAGCAGGTCTGAAGGAACTGTGAAATATTGTTTTTTCCAAGCCTAAGGGTATGTATTATTCATTTATGTCTCGAGTAGATATTTGTAGAACTAATGGAGTAGATTTTGGATCACATGTAAATTTAGATAAAGTAGTTATGTTGGTTACTAAAAGTATATTTGCATTACTAAAACAGTTAATTTATAAATATGTAGTAATTTTATTAAAAGGCATGAGTATGTTTTGTAAATATTTAGATATTGGTTTACTAATCATAACAATATAAAAACAACTGTAGAAATTCTAACTTGATGCAATGGAATTTTATAAAAAAAAAAAAAAAAAAAAAGTTTGGTTGAAAATTGGTTTATTGGGTTGGATATCTGCTTGATTGAATGAATATTGATTAATAAATGAATTGAGGAATCATGAAGATTTAATTATTCATTATTTATGGTAGAGAGCCAGGAGTAATTACTCGTAATTTTTTCAGCCACGAGTACTTCAATCACTCTATTTAATCATGGTTTGTGAATAATGGCAGATCTATTGATTATTAGTATCATTTGATATATTTTTTCTATCTGACTTTTTCAAACTTTAGAAAAATGTTAAAACTAAGTTTCTATCATAATAGGTATCTTTCTGTAGATCTTTAGTCTATATCACCATCAGAATAATTCTTAATCATTATAGATTTATTAATATTTTTCATAAGCCATTTTTTGTTTCAAATATACTCATAGTAAATGAGTAAATAGCAAAGAGTAATGAGTAGAGATGAGATGATTGATAAGAGATTAAATTTTCACTCATAATTATACTCGAATGAGTAATGCATTTAGCTGAGCAATGAACAATTCTGTTATCATTATTTTATCTCAGGGGTGGATGCAGTTCTAACAGATGTGGAGGAGGTTATCAAAAACCAGTTTGCAACACTTGTCAAAGCGGAGGAGGCAGTTTTTCCTACTCTTCCGCGCAGGCTTACAGCTCGTCAGGATCTTGGTAATATTGTCATCGCATTATAATACATTCTTACATTATACATTCTCATAAAATTATGTGACTTATTTGAAAAACCAGTGGAGAGAGAGAAGGAATAACCAGTAGGTAAGGCACTGGGCAGAATAAAGTCAGGCGATGGTTCAAGCTATATTATTTCTCAGTCGTAGGTCAACAATGGGATCTGGAGACACTCCTGGGCACAACCAGCCTCTGAAAAGAGGACTTGCCCTTTTAATAGGTTAGGAAACATCTGGTGATCAATCCAGATAGTAACCACATCACTTCCTTGTATAGCTACGAGTCAAGAAACTGTATTTACTAATCAACAGATCAGTAATGCTGATTCCAATCAACCTGTACCACTTTAACCCATGAAGGGTCTTGGGTTCAATATTAGGCAAGGACTGTACTGTTTCTAAGCCAATGGTTGTGCAAGGAGGTGATTTGGCCGAGAAACACGCTCAACCGCCAGGTTTTTCCCCCCAATTAAGGGTACCCACTTTATTGAGGCTGGGTGATCCCCAGGAGGATCTCCAGATCCCACAGGGTTGATCCACGGCCGATAACAGCAGAACACAAACCCGGGGCCGGGAGCATGGTAACACAGTGCTTTATTACTGAGCTACTCCGCTCCCAATGCTGATTCCAATACCCAAAAATATTACTAATACTGAGCCTAAGCTACAAACCTAATGGGTTGTAGTTGTACAGACTTTTTTTTAAAAAACTTTTTTTTTTTATTATTTACATAATCAAGAAAATAAACTTCACATCTACTTAATACTTTATTTTTCCAACCCCCATAAACTTAGTAAGTAATAACTTCAGTAAACCAGACCAGAGTTAGATATTGCAAACAACAATATCATCATGCACTTTTTAAAAATATTTTTGCATGAATCATCGCATAAATGGGAAAAAAATAGAAAAAGGTTTTAAAGTTAAAATGATTCAAAATATGGTAGATAACATTTTAATTACAGAAAACCTAAGTTTTCCTATTGCAAAAGTTGTCTTAGGACACTATATTATTTTTCCAAAACTATTTATCCAACTTAATTGAATTCCAACAGTATTTTTTAATAAACCAGTCATGTCAGCATCATTTGTTTGTTGATAATCATCATCGTTTGTTGATAATAATTATATGAAAAGAATAATTAATGTTTTTTCAATAATTTTAAAATTAAGCTAGTTTTTAATTTATCCTTTCAATTTTTAAATAGAATTTATTGGTATTTTTGAAACTTTTAATACATTAGTTGAAAAATAAAATACTAGGATGATTAATGACTTTGACAGATGGTTAAGGAAGCTTGAATATAAGACAGAGATTCATATTCTAAATATAAATCAAATTGAGTACATCGCATATAAAAAAAACTATAATGTGATTAAATTTCAATTTTTCAGGGGAGGCAAAAAGTGATAGATGGCATTAATGCTTTATAAATCACAAGGCACAGAATGAGCTGCAACATCATTTGAAAAATGGAATAATATTGTGAAGAAAACTCCAATACGATAACACTTAAAACCATTGTAGTTCAGTAATAAACTGGCGTTTTAAAATTAAATAGTTTTGATAATTTTTATGTATGCCTTATACCAAAAATTTATAATGAATAAAACATTTCTGTATAGTTATATTATATCATTATATTGTATTATTTTTATTATCCAACGCCTACTCTTGGATGTTGAACCAATATTACCAAATTGTGTTGATATATTAGGGCAGAATAAAATATCTGCATTAAAGATGATTGAAGATCGGTAATTTGCCTAAGTTTTTATCAAAATTAGATGAAAAATTTTTGAATATTTTTAAATACTTGGCAACAAATATTTATATTGCTTAAACTAATTTAAACCTTTAATGGGAAAATATATGATAAATGGTCCCTTAAAGAATCAATAGATTCTTTAACAAATATATGTCACAATAAAATTAATTCAATCCCTACACCAAAAAACAGTCCTTAAAGTATCTTAAAACTACTTCTCGATTTTCTATTCTGTATCTTCATTCCATCTATCGGATTTCCAAAATTAACATATTTGGAACTTAAACTTAAACTCAACCTTCGGTATTGCCTTATAATTTAAATTAATTTTCTAGTGCTATACCAGAGTAGGCTTTTGTTATGAACTTTTCATATTTTTATAAGTCCATCTTTGCTGGATATCATTATATATCATTTTATTATATGAGCCATTTTTTATTTTTTTGGTCCTGGAATAAGCCGTCAGTGAGGATTGACGAAACATCATTTAAACGTCTATCACTTTTACACCAAATTAAAATGAATATATACTTAAATCTGCAATTTATTCTCCTCACAATCTGCTTCTTAAATAGATAAAACATTTACACTAAAGTGACCTCAAACTCCCTTCTTTACAACAATGATCAATCATTCCTGGCTTATGCTCCCAACTTTTAAAACTCTTTCACAACCTTGATTCAAAATATTCCTAAATCCCTCCCCCCCATTTTCATATCCGATTCCTTAACAGTTCCATACTCAGTCATCTAGGCCAATAAAAGGAAATGAAAAAAATAAAATAAACATAATATTTATCAGTTTCAAGTACTTATGTTTGACATTTATATTTTTGGCTACAACTTTTTATTTTTCAGATTATATGAATTTGTTGTATGTACATGTTTATTTTTCTATATAATTAGGGCAGCTATACGGAAGGGTGAATGCACAAGAATTATGGATTTCTCTTACATATGTGCCCATTGAAAGTCTAGAATGTTTCTATACTACTGAATTCTTCTCTATTACCGCTCATCCCTAATCCACCTGTTCCAAGCAATAACAAAACTGTTTTATTTCGAACTGCACTCTATCAAGTTATTATTAGAACCAAACCCTCTAAATATTTTAGTTTGACATTATGGCGTTTATAAGAGATTATATAATTGCATGGTCCTAAATCTAGGCCAGTCCGCAAGGAAAAAAAAATGGAAAACAACAAAACTAGAATGTATACTTTTTCAAAAATATATGCCTATGTATGTAATTATATTCTTGAATAGAAGTTTATTTAATGTATATTGTACATTATGCATTTTATGTTATGCAATTTATACATTAATATTGCATTTTATATTATGTAATATTATAATATTATTAAAATAACAATGAATAAGACAGCACTTACCAATCCAGCAGCAGACATAAGGCAACAACAAAGTTATTAACAATTGCCATCGAAAAGAACAAATAAATGACAAAACACTGGCGAAGGGCAGCTATACTTTAGTAAACATTTATAGACTTTAAACAAAATGAATAACAACAAAACACTATCTTGTTATAATTAAAATTATAACAAAAAAACATCGGTACATGTAAGTTAATGTTACAAATGTTCACTTCCGCTCGCTACGATCGTACAAAGAGATAAGAATACATTATGAGATAATGTCCTTGGTACCTACACTAAAGTAATATTTCAATCATCCAAGCCACGGTCCAGGAAAGTTATAATTATTATTAATCTGCATAACAATCCTTAACGGACCTGGACCTCAGAAACAAACTTTCGCCAAGCTTCCCTATCCCTATGGAAAAATATTCCACCCATCTATTTAAAATCTATCTTTTCTTGATTCCAGTAAGTTTCTCTGTTTATCTTTAAAATAATCCAGGTGCGGTTTAAAACCTATCTTTGCATTCTTTTATTCCTTTGTAAAATTTTCTGGGCTCTTTCGCTGCATATTCCTCTCGTATATATATTATTATTTTTATCTCTCATTCTCTCTTTTTCTTTCGACGTATCTCTTTGGCTCTTTTTCTTTTTACCATTGTTGTCCTCTTCAAAAACCTCCACATGTCCTCTTGTTTCGCTCAACTAATGCCTGAGTACATTCTCCATTAAATCATTTGTTTCTTTGTTTTCTTCCCAAGCACTTCCGTTGCAACCTCCTTTAAAATGGTTCTTATTTTTCGCCATTGCTCTTCGATAGTTGCTTCTTCTATATTTCCTTCATTTAATCTTATATTGACTTTTCCTTCAAAGCGTCTCATCTTTTCATATTTCAGCTAGTCTGTCCTCCACACTCTCCTGGTTTTCCCTCTATTTTTGCACTCGTTAGTAATCCTTTGTCTATAGCTAGCTCCTACCAAGAAATGATCGGTGTTACAGTCCGCCCCCCTAAAACTAAGGATGTATTGTAAGAAGGATGTAAAACTAAGGGATTTGTGCCGTTTATCTATTAATACATGATCAATTTGATTTCCAATGTCCCCATCTGGTGATATCCAAAAACGTTATGATCAAATTAGCTTAATTCACTCACATCAAATGAAAATAACCTAGATAAGACAAAACACTAACATGAAAAAGCTGTCACCATACTTGTTACTTTAAAAGTATCAAAGTATCATGCTGATTTAAGTATTACTATTCATTCCGCGCAATAACTCGTCGACGCGTCCTCAATCAGCAGCCGTTTCTGGTTAGAGGAAGGTTACGCCATAGGTTACACACCATTGAAAAAGTGTTATGTTTAGGTTTGTTTGTCTTTCACCCTTTACATTGGTGAAACTGATTGAAATCATAGCCTTCAAAAGTTTTTTTAATATTATAAAACTGTCTAGAATAATTTTCAATGTTTTGTTTATTGCATAACTATTTTAAAACTACAGTTCTTTTTTAAATATTATCTTTAAACAACGGAGTGATGATAGTTCATGTTGTTTTAACTTTTTCATATATTTGGTACAACTTTACAAGAGGAGCCCGTTATGACTGGTTCCTTACCCGAAGGTAGGCGGATTAGCATACTCAAGCCCCATTTGTGCTAAACAACTACTTTGTATTCATATTTACCATTCGTATTCATTGGAATTCTTCTCCACCTTCTCCTTCCATAGTGCTCTTGGTCGGCCCTCTTCTAGTGGTGAAGATCTTTCCTTTGCATAAGTTCTAGACCTGTCTCTCTTCACTCATTCGGTCTACAGGGCCATACCATTTCAGCCTACTTATTTGTATAAAATTAGGCAGATCGTTGTAAATATCATATATTTCTTTATTATTTTTGCTTCGCCACACTCCGTTCTCA
Source organism: Rhaphigaster nebulosa (assembly GCA_948150685.1). Classification (NCBI taxonomy): domain Eukaryota; kingdom Metazoa; phylum Arthropoda; class Insecta; order Hemiptera; family Pentatomidae; genus Rhaphigaster; species Rhaphigaster nebulosa. Next base: position 149,710,995 of record OX411309.1, read on the forward strand.
AGCACTCCACCAAACATTCCTCGCAACACCCTCAATTCGAACTGGTCAAGCCTATCACAGGTTATCTTTTACATTACTCAACATTCGCCGCCATAACTAACACCAGTTTTGATTAGGGTTTTGTACATCCGAATTTTATTTTTGCGAGAGATTAGGTTACTTCTTATTAGGTGCAGAAGAGTATATTATGTTCTATTTCCTGCCTGAATCCTTCTTTTAAGCTCGTCTCCTTCATTGGCTTCATTGGTCATTAATGATTCCAGGTATGGAAATGCCGGCACTAATTCCATTTTTCCTCCGCATAAATTGTAGAATGGTGGGTTTTGCTGCCTCATTCTCTCAATGATCATCGGCTTAGTTTTATTGATATTTGTTTTGAGGCCAGCTCTTCCTGCCACCCTTTTCAAGATATCATATATCTCTTCGATTACCTGCCTACTTCTTCCCAAAATCACTACGTCATCTGCATAGGCAATTAATTGCAGTGATTAATTGATAATCGTGCTGTTACACTCTATCTTTACTTTCTTCACAACCTTATCAAGAACTAGATTGAATAGAAAAGGGGCCAGAGCATCTCCCCTTGTCTCAGCCTATTCCTTATTTGCAGGGGTCTTGAGCGTTCACTCTTACTTGACAACATGACAAAAAAAAAAAACTTTGACCGGCTCCCTCGGCGTCCTTGACCTGCTCCCTCAGCGACCTTGGCTACCCTCCGCGAACTTGACCTGTTCCATCAGCGACCTTCGCCTCCCTCCGCGAACTTGACCTGTTCCATCAGCGACCTTCGCCTCCCTCATCGACCTTATCCTGCTCCCTCAGTGAACTTGACCTGCTCCCTCAGCGAATTTGGCCTGCTCCCTCCGCGACCTTCACCTGATCCCTCCGCGAGCTTGACCTGCTCCCTCAGCGACATTGGCCACCCTCCACTACCTTGACATCACCCTCTGCGATCTTGGCCTTTACCTACGCAATCATGACCTCTTCCTCCGCGACCTTGACCTGCTCTCTCCGCAACATTGACCTGCTCCCTCAGCGACTTTGGCCACCCTCCGCGACCTTGATCTGTTCCATCAGCGGCCTTGGCCTCCCTCATCGACCTTGTCCTGCTCCCTCAGCGACCTTGACCTGCTCCCTCAGCGACCTTGACCTGCTCCCTTAGCGACCTTGACCTGGTCCCTCAGCAAACTTCACCTTCCTCTTCGACCTTGGCCACCGTCAGCGATCTGCTCCCTCAGCGACCAAAACCTGCTCCCTCAGCGACCTTGGCCACCCTCCACTACCTTGACATCACTCTCTGCGATCTTGGCCTTTACCTACGCAATCATGACCTCTTCCTCCGCGACCTTGACCTGCTCTCTCCGCAACCTTGACCTGCTCCCTCAGCGACTTTGGCCACCCTCCGCGACCTTGATCTGTTCCATCAGCGGCCTTGGCCTCCCTCATCGACCTTGTCCTGCTCCCTCAGCGACCTTGACCTGCTCCCTTAGCGACCTTGACCTGCTCCCTCAGCAAACTTCACCTTCCTCTTCGACCTTGGCCACCGTCAGCGATCTGCTCCCTCAACGACCAAAACCTGCTCCCTCAGCGACCTTGGCCACCCTCCACTACCTTGACCTCACCCTCTGCGACCTTGACCTCCCCCTCCGCGACCTTGGCCTTTACCTCCGCGATCTTGCTCTCTACCTCCGCGACCAAAACCTGCTCCCTCAGCAAACTTCACCTTCCTCCGCGACCTTGGCCACCGTCAGCGATCTGCTCCCTCAGCGACCAAAACCTGCTCCCTCAGCGACCAAAACCTGCTCCCTCAGCGACCAAAACCTGCTCCCTCAGCGACCTTGGCCACCTTCCACTACTTTGACCTCACCCTCTGCGACCTTGACCTCCCTCTCCGCGACCTTGGCCTTTACCTCCGCGATTTCTACTTCCGCAATCTGAGCGGTGTGACCAGACCTCCCGGCGCTCCGCATTACTCCGGTGCCGGCCAGCCCTCCTGGTCAGCCGCATCCGTCCGGATCCCATCTCCAGCTGCATCCGTCCTGATACTGGTCCAGCCCTCCTGGTTCACTGCATCCGTCCGGATCCCATCTCCCCCATCTAGGGTGAAGTGTTCCGGGCCCACCACCTCCTTCCACCCGTATATGAAGTCCTCGAAGAAGGAGTATGCCTCCTCCTCCATCAGAGGGGGGGAAGTCCGACTCGACGAGGGTGAGGATCCCGGTACATCTCGACAACCTGGATCGGTGTCCTACTTCGGTGAAGGACACAATCACGTGCTCTGCCGTCTCAAGAACTCCACAGGTGGGGCACCGGACGTCTATGTCCTTTCAGTGTTCCTGTAGTTTCCCTCGAAAACCTCCACGCTCTGTCAGCATCTGCGAGACCCAGTAATCAGGGTTGACCCATCTCACCCTCAGTCTCTCTTGGGCGCTGGGGAAGAACTTCCTCAAGGTAGCCCCTTTCTGATTCTCTATCCACCGTCCGTTCCACTCCTAGATGGTAGCTCTCTCAATATCCTCTTCTATTGGTTGGAGGTCTAGCCAACTCTGGTCCGGAGTCCCTCCGGTAGCGCCTCGAGCCCCTGCCTCTTCACCTTGTATTTTATCCTGTCCTCCTTGCGGACGAGGTCCAGAGGCATCGCTCCGGCTAGCACCTGCACCGCCTCATGCGACACCGCTCTATAGGGCTTAGTGATCTTAAGCAGAACCAGTCTCTGAATTGTGGCCATTCTGCTCCTCTACAGTTGCGTGAGGTGTTGGCTCCACGCTTGGGATGCGTACCTCAGGATGTCCATAACCACGCCTTTGTAAATTGCCATCGTAGCGGGATGCCTGATGCTCCAGAACGCACTCCCAATTCCGTGTAAGCTATTTATAGACCGGGTCACCCTATCCATCTCGTAGTCTATGTGAGGGGAGACATTGGCTTACCCCCGCGACCTTGACTTGCTCTCCCAGGAACCTAGGTCTACCTCCGCGACCTTCTCTTGCTCCCTTAAGGACCTTGGCCTACCCCTACGATCTTGGCCTGCTCCCTCAGGGACCTTGGTTTACTCCGGCGACTTTGACCTACTCCCTCAGGGACCTTGGCCTACCCCCGCGACCTTGACTTCCTCTCCCAGGAATCTAGGTCTACCTCCGCGCCCTTCACTTGCGCCCTTAAGGACCTTAGCCTACCCCTAAGACCTTGACCTGCTCCCTCAGGAACCTTGGTCTACTTCAGCGAACTTGACCTACTCCCTCAGGGACCTTGGCCTACCCCTAAGACCTTGACCTGCTCTGTCAGGGACCTTGGTCTACTTCAGCGACCTTGACCTACTCCCTCAGGGACCTTGGCCTACCCCTAAGACCTTGACCTGCTCCCTCAGGGACCTTGGTCTACTTCAGCTACATTGACCTACTCCCTCAGGGTCCTTGGCCTACCTCCGCGACCTTCACTTGCTGCCTTAAGGACCTAGGTCTACCTCCGCGACCTTCACTTGCTCCCTTAAGGATCTTGGCCTATTCCTAAGACCTTGACCTGCTCCGTCAGGGACCTTGGCCTACCTCCGCGACCTTCACTTGCTCCGTTCAGGACCTTGGCCTACCCCTACGACCTTGACCTCCTCCCTCAGGGACCTTGGTCTACTCCAGCGACATTGACCTACTCCAGCAATCCAGTGATCTACTTCAGCGACCTTGAACTACTCCCTCAGGGACCTTGGTCTACTCTAGCGACCTTGACCTACTCCCTCAGGGACCTTGGCCTACCCCCGCGACCTTTACCTGCTCCCTAAGGGACCTAGACCTACCCCTACGACCTTGACCTGCTCCATCAGCGATCTTGGCCACCTTCGCGACCTTGACATGCTCCGGCCAACCACCTGCTTCCACCCGTACACGAAATCCTTGAAGAAGGGATACGCCTCCTCCAATGGGCGGTGAAGATATACGGCTGACTCTGGGAGAATTGTAATCTAGTAATACCCTGATAAAGAAACGTCCTAGCTAACTCGTTCCTGTCGCTGTCAGTAAGAGCATGTATTAGGAATACATAGTCAAGACCATAGAGCATTGCTTTACGGTATGTACGCACCCCGGGCGCAGGTTAGTATCAACCCGCCGGTGCTGGGTGTCGTAGTCGTCTCGCGTGTTTTTACTAGTTGACCAGAAGGTCAATGCCGCCCTGTCGATGCGTAGGTGGTCGGCAGTATATATAGAGGTATATATTGTTTTTAGGTCGTTATACAGTGTCGGTCACTGATTTAGACTCTATTTGTATAAGGTTCTTCTCTGGAAACATATGTAAATAAATAAAAAATATATATCACACAAAGGCGGTTCACAACAGGATTTCGCTTGGGAGAATCTTGTAAATGTCATTCAGTAAGGAGAGAAAACTATTGATACAAAGACAGTCCCTCAATAGGAGAGTAAAATTATTGGCCTCCCCCGAAACCTAGGCCACGACCTTGACTTGCTCCCTCAGGGACCTTGGCCTACCCCCACTACCTTGACCTGCTCCCTCAGGGACCTTGGCCTACCCCGTGACCCTCGCCTCCCTCTGCGACTCTGGCCTCCCTCCGTGACCCTGGCTCCCCTCCGCGACCATAGCTTCCCTCCGCGACTCTAGCCTCCACCGCGACTTCGCAATCGGGTCATTGACTCATGTAGTAGGGTATATTACTACTACTTCCTTCTGCTTAGAGGCGGGATTTGTGACCTTGACCTACTTTCTTCTACTTAGAGGCGGGATTTGTGACCTTGACCTACTTCCTTCTGCTTAGAGGCGGAATTTGTAACCTTGACTTCCTACAGCGTATTTTATGAGGAGCACAAGACCCTAGATGGATAACCGAGCGCATCTGAAAGGAGACGGATGCGACCGAACCTTCTCCCACCAATCTGTTATAAACAATATACTCTGTAATAAATTAATTTAAGAATACAAAAGCGGAAATTAACTTAATAATTTCTACTTTCATATTATTTAATGGAAAGGAAATATTTCCATTAAAACTAAACCGAAACTTTTAAAATATATTTGCAACTTGACGAAGTTAAAATATAGGTAGTGTACAGAATTGTTGTACTAAAATTGTTTAAAAAACGTTTCATTGTACTGAAGTGGGATAAGATGTGAAGAAGTGAATGCTGCTAATTTATTTCAAGCATTATTTATGTGAACTTTTTAAAATTATATTAAAAAGATAATTATTATAGGACGGTAAGGCAAAGTTGGGTGATGCGCGCACTGCACCAGATTTTTTTTTCATGGAACATCCGCAGAGACCACGCGAACATCATTATTTTCACTTCTTTTCATATCCCTTCTCTCTTTCTTTCTTTCTTCCCACCTTGTCCTCATTCTTTCCGATTGTTCTTTCCTTCTTTCTTCGGTCTGACGCCACTCCTTTTCTCGCACCTCTCTCTCCCACAAGGACTTAATTTCTTTTAGTCTTCTCCCATAGTCATCCCTATCGAAGCAGTCTTGGTCTGGTCTTCAGTCTCTCATTTTCCTCCCTCATCTGTTTGATGTAACTCTAGTATCCTCTCACTTTATAAAATATTTCTCTATTTAATCTCTTTAGGTGCATCCTCACCATATGTCCGTAGAACCTTAATCTTCTTATTCTTATGTCCTCTAATTTTATAGAAGATTTCTCTATTTAACCTCTTTGGGTGCATCCTCACCATATGTCCGTAGAACCGTAATCTTCTTATTCTTATGTCCGTTTCCAAATCATTTACCTCTTTGTATATTTCCTTGTTGTGACCAATCACAACCTATAGTCTTCTTTGGGCCGTAAATTCTTCTTAGCATTCTTCTTTTTCATTGTTTAAATATTATTGAAAATAATAAACCAAAAAAACAGTAAATTATACTAGTTGTTGGACTATGAGCAGCTGGATGATCTAAGTATCGAAGGGTCAGCCCTACGATCAGTGAAGTTAAGGGTATTCGTCTTAAGGCTATCGCAGGATGGTAGCCATTAACGGAAGTTATTAGCTTCTTGACTTAGCTAAGAGAGGAAGAGGTACAGACTGGGGAATTCGCCCTCAGATCTGCTCATAGCCAATTTAAGATTGAGTAAGTACAAAGGTAGAAATTAATTAAGTTTCTTATAGAACAAATTAAGAGCCGGATGTACTGATCTTCTAGTGGTCTGATTTTTGTAAAGAGTGAGAAGGAAACAACTTTTTTTTCCGGATCCCTCAAACAAAAGAAAAACATAAAATTAGTAACATTATGACATCATGCAATTAAATTAAGACTCAGAAATACATATTCTACCTGTGGTATTTGTTTGGAGTAAAAAGTTGGGCCAACTATTTACAAACCTGTGCTCATCTTTCCTATTTAGGATTCCTCTAATGATTCGGAGGTGAGGGGCCTCCTCAAGGAAACAACTGAATGGGTGGAACTCTTTTAATACTGTCATGTCATATTATGGACATCGAGAGTTATTACAATTTATAATTATTTTGGCTTATATCAGTACACCTTCCTACCATAGCTTTATTACCATAAAACACAATATATATACATATTTACAATACAATATAGAATATAAGAAAATAACGATGTTATTAACTACAAGATCGGATCCTTTAAATGACAGGTAATTTCGCGGTTACTTGGTGGCGCTATTACTAGTAATGGGCGCGTGAACCAGCTGCAAAAGTGGTTGTTGCGCAACAGTTGGAATTAGCAATGGGCAATATTTGAACTTACTATGGGAGGATGAATAAGTATTTTACACGAGCAAATGTACTTAGCTCAATGTAATCAGTAGCATTAGCTCTTCGCTAACTCCCTCTTTTCCGTTGTGTTAGAAATAGCTGGTTTTATTAAATTCAAAATAAACCAAACGGCTACTTTAGAAAGTCGGAATCTATAAACAAATTCCTCATTCTATCATCAGAGAAAATAATTTTCTCGTGGATGAAATACTCTTCGCTCCATCAGTGAATGAGCAACTGACTCATTAAACTCTCCGTCATCTGTTAAATCATTAATATCAAGCAATTCAATTTTTCATAATTCAGAAGAGAACAGAACACTGAATCAACACAATAGAGTTATAGCTGATGGTGTGGAAGGTTCCTTGTATGGTTAATAGTTTACCTTAGATTATTCTTTTACTAAATTTAAGCGGCCATCGTTGGCCGTTTAAGTTTAACTTTAGTAAGGAAGGTGGACTTTGTTGATGCAACGGGTGATAGTCGATTTAATCTGAGATTTCAGGTAGCGTAGTTTAACCTGTGTTGATGCAACTGATCCTAAGGGAGACAGTACGGGTTATTCTTAAGGTTACCAACTTATTCTAATCAGAATGGGAATGTCGAGATTCATTCCAACGAAATACATTTCAACCCGCCTAGACCGGATTGGAACCGGCGGACCTTCAAACTCGAGGTTGCTAAGACAACACCTTAGCACTCACGGCCTTTAGTTTATCCCCGTTTTATTTCTTCCTTGGTTTTGGGCTAAGTGGTATTGGTTCTACCGATGTGAGCAATGTTTTAATAGTGATCGGAGTCCACATTTGTCCCACAATATAAACGGAGATCTGTGAGAGAACTAAGTCTTCTGTCAATCACAACGTGGTCGATTTAATTCACAGTGTTTCTGTCGAGTGAGAGAATGCGTTCGTGGGAGAAAATCCACCTTTTGATGATAAGATATTTGGAGGCAGCGAAGTTGATTAACGTTAAGCCATTATCTTATTATTTTCATGGAGGCTGTGTCTATAGCTTAGACGTAATTTTCGCCTTGTCGTTCAGGTCGCCTGCTATGATTTTCATATAATAATTAGGACAGTAGTCTAGAGTCCACTCCAACGCCTCAAAGAATTCATCTTCTTTCCATGTTTCGGTGGGCGAATGAAAACTCAGGATACTGTAGTTGTAAGATTTCCCTTTGATGCGTAAGACAGGTTCGAGAGCTAATTTGTTTAAAACCTACAGCTAGTTTATGGAAGGCTCTTTTTACAATGAATCCGGTTCAAAATGTTTGTCCCCTTTTATTGCAGCTGTAGTCTACTGTGTGTTGCTTCTTGAGGAACCCTTCTCCGATCCATTAATCTACTAAATATCAGTAATGTCCAATTTTTATTTGCCAATGTGTTCTAATTGCACATTTAGCGTGTTAAATAACTCTGCCTTATTATTTCCTATCAAGACTATTTGAATCCCATGCTAATTCATGACGTTCTGTAGTGATTGGTTTTTCGAGTCGTCAGCAGCATAAATAACAATTTATTTAAGTAATCTTATAGTATAGATAAACTGTGTTGCAGTCCAGTGGTCGGGTGAGCAATTGCTGGGGCTACGCCTTATTCTCCATTTCTCATCCTCTCCTTGTCAACTTCTTCTGATCCACCTGATGATAGTTCCTTCATTTTCTGGGAAGAACTACACACTCTCTGCTACAAGTACAGTGCATTTTAATTTCCGTCGGTTTTCCTTTCGGGTCTTTCTTCTTCTGGTAGTCCTTGGCCTTGTGTCAATTTTAGACATACCAGATAATTCCTCACGTCCAGTCCACACCATCCCGCGGCTGCCCTCGCCATCAGGTGACCCTGCCTACGTCTTCTTGAGGCCACCCCTATCGAAGTTATAGTAGTAGGCCCTTAAACATTCCTTGCCCTCGTCCTCCTCTTCTTAACGGTCCCGATGACTGCCAGTACATTGGAACCCCCGAACTTCAATCGAAGGTCTATTCAACCAACATACTTTAAGAAAATGATATCCTTTAGGCATATATTCTTATAATAAACAGAGTTTTGATCGAAAATATTAATAAAAGAAGTCATGATAAAATCAAAGCCCTGTAAATTCAAATATAAATCTTACTAATCCGGCCCGATGTTGGGTTTAGTAGTACCGGATTATCGACATTGCCGGATTAGTGGAAGTATATTTAAAATAAAGCAAGTTAACGTAAAAACCTCGCATTATTACCTACGAAAGGTATTTGCAATATTTTATTGGAAAAAAATAGGCATGGTAATTTGTAATGTACAGAGCAATAGCAATCACGATTATAAGATTAATGTGAAATCGCACTACTCTTGTACTATGCACCACTACACAGAGCAATCACTAATACCGGAATAGTGAACGGTCTGATTATAGAGAATCAGTTTGATAATACAGTTTCCTCGCAGTCGTAAGAAACATTGAACCAAATACGACCTTCTGCGTTTGATTAACGACGAAGCTCATTATTCACTAAATATCGGTTCTTGATATTAAAAGCAATTCATAGAAGAGCTCTTGATTGGAGTTTAACCACCGGCCGTGACTTTCAAGAAGTGAGAACAAATCATTATTCTATCATATCAATGATTCATACTTAAAAAAACGAATGCAGCAGTTATTAATCTAAGAGTTGATGAAGTGATAATTGCGATATAAATAATTGAAAATAATTTTTTTACTTACAGAGTCCATATGTGAATATTTAACTTAGCATTTCTGTTTCGCATTATACAGGATGCGCATTATACAAGCAGATGACAATATTCAATGGGTCGAATACTCTACTGAAGTACACAGAGATGGTGGAAAATGGTGGAAAAAGTAAAATAATTATTATGTCTTTTTAATTTTGGATAAGGTCATAAAGAAAGAAGTTCATAATAGACTTTCATAAAAAATTATATTAAAATATAATGTGAAATATATCAAATTTGATAAATAAGACTTTTATATCAATTTAAATAATATACTAGATTTTGGTTAAAATTGGTGCGGCGAAAGGGGTACTTTACTTGAAGGTCATAATAAATTTACATAAAAAATTCTATTATAATTAAATACAGAGATCATATGATTCGGTAATAAAGGTTACAGACGCGATTTTTATCCCACTCTAATTAAACATTTTTATTACTTTTTTTAAGTGTTAAAATTGAGTGTAAAATACTTTTTTACGGAAACTAGTAACCAAATTCAGCGTAACTTTTTGAGCCATCGATTTATAGTTTAATAGTATTGTCCACATCAGATATTTTTTATAATTAATGTTCCTATTATTTTTTAAAGTTGATAAATATTCTGTGTGCCTTCTTAAAAAATGAAAAAAAAAAAAAATTAAAACATTGACTACTTAATTTCTGTTTTTTCTTTTTATTTCCACCCGCCCCGCTCTATTCAAATAATTGTACAAGTAAAATCAAGTAGTATGTCCAACTTACCTCAAATCTGCGGGGTAACAAATTTGACCAACATTTTGGGCTGAAATATATTAACTAGTAGTAAAAGAACTTCGGAAATGAGGTCAATCAGAAGTTGAACTAAAAAAATTTTAGGATCCACTTACTCCGGTTTACCTTAGTCTATTCCTCTGGGATTTTATATTACAAATCCCGTGCGGTGCGCGTGTTGCACAACTTTCACTAACCACGCTATTAATGAATTCATATAAACACTACTTCAAACATTTCCAGCGGCATGCACTTCTTCACGTCCGCTCTCACAAAAGTACAATGTTTCAAACAATTGCAATACGACTGTATTGTGCACTACATATGCTTTGGTTGTCTGAAACTGAAAATAATTTTTTTAAGTTTTCATGAAAATTTCATTAAATTCCATTACATAATATAAAAGTAGAAATTATTACCTACAACAATCACTTACGTTTTGGTCACTCTCCTTTACCTTCTACGGCTTTATATGTTCGATATTAATTTTTTTGAAATCTTTATCTTTCCAACGGTATATCAAACGTCTATATCACTACTCTTATTTGCGGAAATTTATTTTCAACATGGTAAAATATTTCTCTTTCCTTCTCTTCTGGTCAATTATCAAATTCTTCCGTAGTTCATATTTATCCATTTTGTATTACTATTAACAATGAGAGACGGTTATTTATTTCAAATAAATAACACTAGTATACCCCAGCGAGAACTCTCGCATTAGATATCTTCTAATCCCTAATTCCAAGTATAAGCGATATTAGGGAAACATATTTATTCGTGTAAACAATATAAGATTACCAAAAAAGCTTATTTAACAGTTTTGGTGAAGCTACATAGTTTGTAATGACTATGTTGAAGTTACAGTTCATACTTAATAAGTAATTAGCTTACCCCACTGGATAATATCTCTTCAATTTATCAGTTAGGCAATTAGAACCAGCTATAACATTTTATATGTGTAGTATTCATACATAGCAGTACCCTTCAGGGTTGGACATGGGAAACAATATATTAAACTCATTAAAAGTTTTTGTAAACAGACTCAAATTGATATAAAGTTGCCATGACAACAGCACGTACGCAAGATGGCATGAAACCCGTGCGGATCTATATCATGCGTTATCTCAAAAACGGTAGGTTTTTAAGCTTTAAAAACGCTGGACCAATACGCTCCTTAGGAGCGTATATGATCTTGATGCCCGCGTCAAAATCTTTAAAACCCAACCTATCCCGTCTCGATCCGTCGACTCTCAGTCGTCAAAGTTTTGAAACCTTCCAGTTTTTTCATCACTTTTATTTAAGGCCCTGTAAGAATTTAAGAAACAAAATCAGGATTCGTCACTTCTCCGTGAAATTCTATTTCTTTTGATACCTCACTCGTCAAAATCCATCGCTCCTGAGAGCCGGAAAAGGGATCTATACTACCGTAATAATATATAGTAGTGATTAAAGTTAGTTTACAGGACGCCATTTTGAAAATTTACATTTGAGATCTGTCAGGCTATTTCAATCAAGATAAGACCCAGCTGATATTAAATACCATTTAATTATACATTGATATGACGAGTTTAATCAAAAGCTTTTTTTCGAAAAAAATGTGTAAATAAGAGTAAAATCAATTATATAAAGTGGCACTTACTGTAAGAAGCACTTAAGTAGAAGTTGCTGTAGCATCCAAAGCATATACATAACTTAAATATGTGTTTTTCCATAAATACATTGAATTAAAGCCCATTTTAAGTTTACAGATCAACTTTCCTGTAATTTAGATGAAGTGATTGGATTGAAGCCGAAGTCTCAAAAGAATGTAAATTGGACGAAAAACGGATCCGGAGGAGTTCTCGTCTTACACAATACAAACAGATAAAGATCATTCCTTTTCAGACTTTCTGGAATCCCGGAGAATACGTCATTGAAGTAAATATATATATCTAATGGCGAGAAACATAGTAAAGTTTAGTTAGGATTGACACATTGCCTGACAATAGTAATGGTCTGCATAACAAAATTAAGGACCTTACCATCGCTCGGGATTCCCTGGACCGTCCTTGGTCGTGCGGTGGGGGAGGCCGGGTATAAAGCTGGAAGTTTAATATTATTGCCACAAGAGCAACATGGAGTTGAAGCTACCAGGACCTGGGTTCGTATGTCTGCTGGCGGTAATAGCAACATGGTCAGGTAAATTTAATAGCATTTACCTTTATAAACAAGCATATAAAAATTTAAAAAATATTCAATTAATCAAAATAATCGGTATTTGGGTCCTTATTTCAAACACCATATATACAATTTTATAGACAATCTTGGTAGACAAACATTTTCAATAAAGCAAGAACAACGACGGTTTAACAAATCTAATTAAGCTGATAATTTGTTAATATTAAAGAATATAAAATATATTTTAAGAATCAAAATATTAATAATAAAACAATTATATACACAGGGCGTCCCAAAATCAATACAAACTTTGTTACCTATCACGAAAATTGACGTTGAATAAATTAATTTTAGATATATTGTATTATTAGCAACCGTCATCATAAACATATCCTTTACAGAACACATGTCGAGTAATTTTAATTTCATATGATGTTACAATATTATTCTTTTCAATGCTATTAAAAAAACTATTAAATAACTATAGGCTCAGGGTTTGGCCAAATTCTCAATCACCTAAGAAATTAGTCTCAACAAAAAAAAAATCATCCTATAAACATGAGTTCAAAACATTAGTTAGGTAAATTGGATTAAATTTTATATTGTTTTATAATTCATGTTAAAACAAAAAATCGTTTTAAAGAAATTGTTTAGTGTAATATTAAAATATTGATTTCAGTTTTGAAGACGGGGATCAATGCTCCGAAACTTTAACTAAAGTATAAAATTGGATAACAAAAGTTACCATTTTGGAAGTATAATTATCAAAATTTCCAACTAAAAAATTTGATTTTCGAATTCAATGCTTTATCAAATTCATGCACACCTTGCATATTTAATGCAGTTTTTTTGACACGGATTGTATGAGTATTAAATGATCCACCAAAATTTGTTTTTGGTCTATTGAATTGGAGTTGGCCTCTTATGACAAAGAATTTCATTACGAACGGAGTTAATAGATAAATATTTTTATAAATAATTATGACAAAACTGTAAAAATATTTTAATTTCATTTTTTTTTTTTTTTTTGCACTTTTCACCAATGAGTAATTTCATCCTTTTCCCTCATACAAGGGATTTCGTGTAATAAACATTCTCGTTTTTAACAATAGAATTTTCTTTTTTTAATTTGATAGGATAAAACTTTCGGGCGCCAATAATTTGAGCAAGAATAGTTCCATTTAAACCTCAAATGTAAGAATATTTAATTCTCAATGAGTAATAAATTTATACTTGTTATAATATCGTCTTGTATCAATTTTAAATCTTAAAATTCGGGAATATTTCGCTCCTTTTATGAATGGGTAAGCAAAGAATAATAAAATCTGTGTGCTTTGGATTTGTGTAAGCTCAAACATTTTGTATTGTTCATTAACGAACGACATCCTTCTCGTGAAGACGCGGGCATGGAAGGGGATAATAAGTCTCTTCCGCCGACTCTCTTTAATTACAGGCAATTAAAGGAGTTTCAAAAAATAAACATACTTATTGTAGACGTTAATTAATATCTTATTAGTTGACTCGATCGATTAGTTCGCTTTCGATACCAACATACAATTATCAATCGTTCACCGCCTATCAATGTTCTTCCTTCAATACTAATGAGTATATTGACGAATGTTATTTTAATGTAAACAACAGACCGCATTATGTAAATGTGCTATTTTAACCGCATCTCTTTAAAATAAGATTCTATAATGAAATGCTTTCGTCAGTAATGTTTACCTGTTTCTTCAGCCACACTACAGATGAATCATTTGCTTTTAATTTTATTTTAATTAAATAAATCGACTAACAAAAATGAGGTATAAAACTCGATATATAATAACAGGTTTTATAAAAAGTTTTACAACATTGTTATAAAATCCTATGAAAAATGTTAAATAAAACAACAAAGTTTTATAATTCGGTAATATAACTTATTTTCGGTAGTATAACAAGTTGCATGTTATTCGGCGAGTGTCGCTAAGGTCAAAGAATGTTATACATTGCCGATCGACCCTCATCGCAATGTGGAAATTCATCTCTGTTTAAACTTTAATTTAATCGAAATTCATTCAGTGTCTCGTTTGGATATTTTCTAATCCATATTTGATAACAGAAATTCGAAGCCACAACTAATCATTCTTGCAAAGTTTTTGACTTCCCTGATCGCACGGAATCTCTGATCTCGTCCGATCGCATTTCTCCATCTAATGGAGCTTATTCATCTTCAAGATCAACCAAAAAAGAAGCTTGTAATGAGGATCAATAAGGGTTCAACCTCAGAATGAAAGATACTGGGCTGAAAATTTACAAGAGCCTTTATTATGACTTTCTAAATGTTAGGTAAAAAGTCTCATAAAATCTTGAGTTGGCGTCTCAAGTTATTAAAGGTGAAAGACTAAAAAAAGTGGCAAAAATAGTTTTTTATGCATCCCACGTCGTTAGATGTAATAAAGCTTCTAGAAAATTAAATTCTCACCATTTTATAACGTAGTAGTTTTGGAATGGCAGACAAGGCTTATTTTACTTTGAAGGTCCCTCCTAATTCACATTCGAACATTTTCCTAAAATGAGTACCTTATTTTGTCCCTGTCTCCAAGATTAAAAAATCGTTATATCTATATCTAGTGTTATATCTATAAATGATAAATCAATAAGACCAAACTTGTAGAGAATTTAATTTTCCAGAGGTTCTGTAACATCTAACGATGTGGGACGCATAAAAACGATTTTTATCTTATTCTTATAATTTGAGACGCCGACACGAGATTTTATGACACTTTTTAGCCAACATTTAGAAAGTCATTATAAAGGCTCTTATAAATTTTCAGCTCAGTATCTTTCATTCCAAGGTTTAGCCTTTTTATGAAAATTAGGCTAAGTGGCAAATACCTCGGATCTCGTCCCAGGAGGGTTTTTTTTTTTCCATGTATAGATGTATAGATTCTATGTTATAGATAATTGATTATAAGCCTATTGAATAATGCCCTTCTATAATTTTTATTTTTATGTTGATACTCTCGTGTTTTGCATTTTTATTATGTTAGCTTGTTCGTGCTCTCAATGTTCCTGTAAAATGGTATTTTGCCCGTTGAATTAATATCTGATTTGTAAAGAGCCCTTATAAAAGGCTCGTAAATTTGATTTTGATTCAATATTTTAATAATTTTTTATACTTCTATGTATTCTACAAGTGTTCTTTCTTCTCCCCCAGCCTTGGCTCATTTGATTTCCATGGAATAGAAGTCAAGTCGCTAAGGGTTTCAAAATATTTTTGCCGAAATTTTCTCTAATTTTTTATTCCGGGTTTCCTCTAGGAAATTGGAGAATAACAAGTATGGAGATTCGATTGTAAAAATCATTTTATGTGTGAAATAACTATCGATTAAACGCTCCTCATGAATTCTCCATTGCGAACGAAGGTCGTCAAGTAGTCTCGGTAAAGGTTGTTAAGGAATTATATGCTTTGGAGCTCCCATAATGTAGTAATGATGCTGCCGAGTCCAGAATTTTATCTCTGCGGCTATTTTATATTCGGCTAAAACATTTCTCACCTCTAGAATTCATGACCCATTGATGGTCGATTCATTTTGTTTTTTTTAATTTTCGGTGATTTTTTTTTTACTTTCTTATGCGCAGTAAAGGAAGTATTGTAATCGCGAAAATATTCGGTTTTCACATTTCAACGGAAATATCTATTTTGATCATCCCTGAATCCATTTTGACTAATTTCATCGTGACGTCTGTCAGTACATTCTTATCTCGCATAACTCAAAAACGGTTAGGCGTAGAAAGTTAAAAATTTGTATTTAGGATTGTTGTAAAATCTAGTTGTGAACACCTCCCTTTTCGGTCACTACATGATTAATGGACGTGGTACTTTACTTGAAGATCATTATTGATTATCATCAAAAATTATATTAAAATATAATGTAAAACATCTAAAATTTGGTATTAATAACTTATATATTGATTTAAATAACATACTAGATTTTGGTCTAAATTAGGATACGGGAAGTGATATTTTACTTGAAGGTCATAATAAACTTAAATCAAAAATTATAGTAAAATTAAATACAGAGATCATATGGTTCGGTAATAAAGGTTACAAACGCGATTTTGTTTCCACGCCGATTAAACATTTTTATTACTTGTTTTAAGTTTTAAAATCGAGAGTAAAATAATAATTGTTTTCCTCCCCATTCGTGAGCTGAACATGTCTGCAGCAAGAGAATAAGATATAAGTTAAGTGAGTTCTTCCGCTTAAAATGTCGAAACCGTTGATTTCCAATACTTTATTATAGTAACATTGACAGTTCTAATGTTGTCACGGAACATGAAGAAATCTCTTGGAAACTTATTACTTACTGAAAGAAAAGGACATTTAATAACGAACCGAGACCTCCAGAAACAAGAGTATATCAAATTTGTGTGTGTGTGTCAATTGATTGACATCGCGACACCGAGTGTCGTTTTTGAGATACTGCAATCTTCGAAAACTAGTAACCAATTTCAGGATCACTTTTTTGGCCACCGATTTATAATTTTATAGGCGTACAACGAAGTCATGTGTTGTCCACATCAAATATTTTTTATATTCGTTATTCAATATTATTGTACCATTTTTAGGGCTTTTCGACCTGAAAAAGACAATATCCTGTATTTGTTTAAAAAACATAACAGAGGAGTCCTTAACAATATTTTATAATAAATGGTTCTTGTACAAAAGTAACGTAGCCATAGTAAATTATATTTGGAAAACAAGAAAAAGAAAAACATGTTTGAAAACTAATTGATTAAATTAAACATATTTTGTATGTACTATTTAAAAACAAACAAAGACAAAAAAAAAAAAAAAAAAAGGATGAATATTAAAAAGTGTCACAGCAGAAAATATGATTAGTGATTGCATAGTGAGTGCATAGAAAATTGATGAAGTTATTCCTTCAAAATAAATGATCTAATCCTACATCCTACATTATATTGCTTCGTGTGCATAAAAAATTAAAGACTAAAACGTGAAGCAATTTTTTATATAAGTTAACTTTGTTGATTGGCTTAGATTCTCAGTTTGTCAAATTGCCTGCAATTGAAAACAAAAAAACAGTAATAATAATTACTTCTTTCATTGTATTCCATCGTGAAATAGTGAAAAAAACAACATCCTTATACTTTTCACTGGAAAGAGACTGAAGAACTAATTTATCTGTTAACTATGAAAGAGTTGAAAAGGTATAAGTTAATTGCTTACCCAACTGCTAGATTGGCATTATCCTTGGATTATTCTTTTGTTTTCTCGCTTATTAACATCCTACCTAATGGTTCAAACAGATATTTGATCATAATCTCAAAGTTCGTTTTTGGACTTATGTTCCGATAGATTTATAGTCGGCAACACTGTGCGACTGTACTCCAGGTTTGAAAAAAGTCTGTAGAAAATTACATTTATTTATTTCTTTGACGTTTCGAGCATTCTTTTTTTCCTGATAATAATTTCACAATGTTATCTTTACAGCAAAAAAAATAAAAAATGGTGCCTTAAGTGAATTCAATCCGTGCCTTAAGTGAATTCAATCCGTGCCTCATATCCTCTTCCCCTCCCCCCTCAAATAAAAAGTTAGAAGCATGCTACGCCTATGCCTCGTTACCAAGAGGTAATACATCGTAAAAGGATTTTCATGGATTTCGGATCCATTCGTATTGTAATACAAATTCGTATAGCTAATAAAACAACATAACAAATAGTTATTTTCTGAGTAGTTACTCAAGGACAGACAAAAAGGAGTCCCATAATGGTGATAAAATACTTAAGCCGGCCATCCGTTCTCGCTCGGGGAATCTCCGCTGAGGTCATGTGTATATAAAAATAAATATGGAAGGATGGAGCTAATTGACCACATCGAAATTCAAGCAAGACATCGGCAAGCTCACAGGAGAGAATACTAAAGAAAAAGATGAGTCCTACGACCGTTCTCATCCTGGAGAGACCTGGCCTTGCGTCATTCGGCGATATAAATAGATGAAGTCTGATTGCGTACATCCTTTGGTAACTTTTTTAAAAAAAAAAAGTGGAAAACCAATTTATAATCCTACAAATGAGTAAACAGGAAAAGCTGTAGCAATAAAGCCTTTATTGCATAATATATTTTTAAATTGTATAAAGCACAGAAACATTTTTGTACATAGGACATACAATACATAACTAAAATACTTAGTTCACATTTAAAACAAAATAAAAAATTACACATTTAAATCCAAATATAAATACATTATTATGAATCCCATTGTATTTCTTTCTAAATCAGTGGCTCATACTTTTTTGGTTGTCGAAAACATAGAAAATATTTTTAAAAAATTCATGACATTCCTGTTTTAATTAATATTATTTCTTTTTTATAAATAAAATAAAATAAACCATAGAACTAAATAAAATAGAAACATAAATATCTGATGTGGACAACACATGACTTCCTTGTACGCATAGTAAACCATAAATCGGTGGCTCAAAAAGTGATCCTGAATTTGGTTACTAGTTTCCGAAGATTGCAATATCTCAAAAACGACACTCGGCATCGCGACATCCATCTATTGACAAACACACACACACACACACAAATGTGGAGGAAAACCAGTATTTTACACTCAATTTTAACACTTAAAACAAGTAATAAAAATGTTTAATTGGATTGGAAAACAAATTGCGTTTGTAACCTTTATTACCGAAACATATAATTTATGTATTTAATTTAAACATAATTTTTGATGTAAGCTAATTATGACCTTCAAGTAAAGTACTCTTTTCGGCTCACCAATTTGAACCAAAATAAAGTAAATAGATTCATATCGATATAAAAGACCTATTTACCAAATTTGAGATGTTTTACATTATATTTTAATATAATTTTTGGTCAAAGTTTAATATGACCTTCAAGTACTGCTTCCAGTTTTCCAATTTAGACCAAAATCTATTATGTTATTTAAATCAATATATAAGCTATAAATACTAAATTTGAGAAGTTTTGCATAGTATTTTAATATAATTTTTTATGGAAATCAATTATGACCTTCAAGTAAAGTACCACTTCCGGTGATCAAGCAGTAACCAAAAAAGGAAGTTCACAACTAGATTTTAAAGCAATCCTAAATACAAAATTTCAACTTTCTACGGCTAACAGTTTTTGAGTTATGCGAGATACGAACGTACGTACGCACAGACGCCACGACGAAACTAATCAAAATGGATTCAGGGATGGCCAAATGGATATTTCCGTTGAAATCTGAAAACTGAAAATTTTCTCGATTACAATACTTCCTTTACTTCGTTCAAGGAAATAAAAAACATAGAATTGAGGGGTTGCCAGCAAAAACTTCATTATTCAAAATATGATTTAGAAGCGCCATCTTACAGTATTCGGTATTACCCACGTGATTGTTTAACCGATTCGGTCAAAAACACCATTAGGTTGTATCGTTAAAGCCCCTAAAAATTACTCTTGTAGGACAAAAAACCTACAAGTATGGAATGCTTCTAGCAAGAATTCCACTTGTCCAATGCGTTGTTCAGTTATGCCAACAAAGTATAAGAGAAACAGATTGAAAATGGCTTGATGAACTGTTGGCTGGAACAACGTTTGATATAACTTTTTTCATAACTACTTTTTTTTTAGTGGAATAACTTTTGCTGTGACTAACTGTGAGAGAAAGTTCTCAAACTAACTGCTAAATAGTGTCAATTAGGATTGGAATGTCAAAACGCGATATATCGATATTTTACTTTCGATGTTCCAACCATAGTGTCAATCGATTAGTTTGAGAATGTAACCCTTAACTTTCCCGCACAAAGAGTAATAGCAAAATTTATTCCACAAAAAAAATTAATTGTGAAAAAAGTTACATCTGATATTCATCCAGCCAACAATTCAAATGATAACCTAAAGGTTGGCCTAAAGTAATTTTTTTCAGGTAAATTTATTATTTATATTTAAAAAATGAACAAGCTATTGAAAAGAAATATAGAAATAATTTAAATATTAGTTAAGATATGGCAAGGTAAATATATTTACTTTTTCTGTTTACTTTTTTTTTAAGACATTCTATTTTTCTTTTTAAGTTTAACTAGAAAAAGGTGTTTTTCTTTCATTAATAGTAATTAAATCTTAAGAGATGCAGCTTGAAAAAATTATAAATTATGGTATTACATTATCCTTGATCAATTTTACTATTTTGTGAGAAAATTAAGCATATTTTTTCACATCGGTTTATTAATAACTACTCAGAAATTAAATAGACTTAATTCAAATTTTACGCGAATCTATAATTTTTTTTTTAAGAATAAAACGTTTTAAGTTATTAGAATTGTCTTTTATAAAATATAAATAAACCTAGTCATGAAAGCTGACAAAGTCTATTTTTCAAAATTGAGCATGAGAATATTTCAGGAAATTCAGAACTATTTTACTGAAATCTGTTAATAATGTCTAAGTTTGAATAAAAATGAATGAGTTGAAATTTAAAACTAATGAATAGTTTAAAATAACAGATAATATTTGAATGAGAAATGTTTAATGGATTAAAACATTTTTTCAGAATTTTTTTTAGAGTTGCAAATAACATATATAGCAATTTAATGACTCTATATACAAGAGTCATTGCCTTTAGGAATGGCAGTAGACCAAATTTCATGAATTCATCAGTACACCCAATAGACAAACATAAAAACACTTTTTTTTTTGTAAGAATAGATTACAGAACCAATTTTAATATTTTCTTATTTAAAAATAAATAATACGATGCATCTCATATAATTCATTATAACTATTTGTCTAGAAGCCTCAGCAGATGGTCAACTATCTCCCTCCAAACCTGAGAAGGTTGAAACAAGCCCATTCTTGCATTTACTCCAAACAGGCAGGGTAAGTGTTTTATTTATGTATATGTATCCATATTCTGTTTTGTTTCATTTTATATAGACAAGAGTAAATCTTGTAAATGAAATGACTAATCCCATACTAAGCAGTAGTGTGAGGTTTTTTTTACATTTCTTCCTTTCAATTTTACCCCTAGGTACTGCTGTAAACCGCTAGTTCTTAGCTAAGACTTTTTCATCAAAGTGTTTTTTCTTTTATTTTCTCATACCAGTGAGCCATTCATTTCCACTTTGTCATCATAAAATCACCAACCTCTGCATTATGATATCCCTGCTATCTGCTACAGATCCAAAATAGAAAAACTGTCCCACTAACTTCATCCCTTATATGAGTGTATGTGCTTCCTTTTCTTGTAATTGATTTTTAAGCTCCACTGTTCATGTAGCCCTGTTATATGATGAATAGATAACTAACATAATTTTCATTTAGTGTGATGATCAAATGGTTGTCAACAAATAGTAAATTATATAAGTATTTGCGATTGGTTAAGATGCCCACCTTACATTTTTTTTACTTCTTAAGCTACTATCAATAAATATTTTAAATTACTTTAGAGACATGGAGCACCTTTGATGTAGGTTTAATCTATAGCAATATAAAACAAATATCTAATAATTTATTTTTCTGTACTTCTTCCTTTCAATTCTACCCCCCAGGTACTGCTGTAAGTCCTTAGTTCTTTAGCGGCCTACAAATATGGGAACATCGACTCGCCAACAACGGTTCAGGGAACCAAAGTTCGGTTAGTGGCTCTCTACACACTATACAAACAACGGTTCATCCAAAATGCCGCAAACTGTAGCTTAGCGATCTAGTGCAACAAAAATCAATATAACTGAATTAATTGTTTTTTTAGGTCTAAGTTATTTTTACTTAGAGGGAAAAATATCATTTTAATTCAGAAATGTTTTTGTAGACAATTAAAAAAAGAAATTTCCCAAGATCTAATCCTGGAAACTAAAATATTTTCAGAAAAATGGAAAAAACAAGAACAAAAAAACACTACTACATTATTATTGTTTAAATTATTATTATTATTTAAACATATCAATTGTAACCCTTTCCAATTCAATTGTAACCTTTTCCAATTAAATTGTAAACTTTTCCATTTCAATTGTAACCGACCCGAACTTGAATTAATTCATAAATATTAATTTCATTTATTTTAAAATAATTGTTTTAATTTCAGCTATGACTTTTGGAATAATTTCGGCATATTCTTCTGGCAATTTTTCCGTCTATTTATAATTGATGTTAAGTAGAGATGGGCAATACTCAAATTACTTTTATGATTTGAGTGGTTTTCAAGGGAATGTACTTCACTGAGTGAGTACATGAAATGTACTTTAAATTTATACCTCCTTACAAAAAGTACTCATCTATTGATTTGATTTGAGTACTTTTCTATTTTTCAAATACTCCTACATAATTAGGGTAACATTTCATCTGTTTCGCTGCGTGCTGACGGTCACATAAAGTAGCTTCAACTAGCGGCCGTAAGTGGTTCTTGATCAGGCAGCCGCTGGTAACTTGATCAGGCGGCCGGTGGCTATGGCCACTATAAGTATTTTAAATTAATTCAGAGACACGCAGCACCTTTGGAAAAGGCTTTTGCTATTCTATATGTAATTAAGTACTGAAATCATCTATAGCAATATGAACCAAATATATAATAATTTATTCTTCTACCTACAATAACCATCATTGTGGATATTTCAAAGTTTAATTTTATATTGCAGATAGACGATGGTAGTCTTCCAACTCTTCAAAGAAAAAAAAGAACCTTTGGAAAATTGTTCAGTCACGGTGGAGGTGGCTGTGGATATGGCTGTGGAGGAGGTGGTGGTGGCTATGTTTCCTACCCTAAAGTGATTGAGGTCACAGTGGTTAAAGGAGCTGGTGGGGGTGGAGGCTGGTGAGTAAACCATTACTACAGATGTCTCTACAACACTTTTCAAAAATATATTCATAAGTAGCTCGCGTTGGATCGGTTATATATATAAATCATATGAAGAATATTTGTTGTCCTGAAATAAAATAATAAAAATCATAATAAGGAATTATTATCTGTTATAGAAATCAAAGTTAACACTTAAACCTCATCCCTGATTTCTGCATTATTTCATAAAATCATATCGTAAATATATATTCTGACCTTTTGACTGCGATCATTAACAGTTTTTGTTATCTTGTATATATATTTTTTTTTCTATACAATTTAATTGATGATCAAGAGAAATGATCCCACAGAAAAAGCAGTTATAAGTGTTAAGATAATTAGACTTATTTATTTATACATTTCAGTACCACGATAACGTACCTCCTTATGTGTTATTTCTTAATTTCTGTTAATATAATACCTACCGAGTGCCTTCCTTAAGCAATGCATCCAATTTTTTCCATATGCAACGATAAACTACAGTGCATTCTAACCTGCTGTGTTAGAGAGAGGGGTGTGTGAGCTTTAAAGCACACTCGGTTACAATCGCCTCTGAGTTACTGGAAAATCAGAGCGTGCGTACGCATGAACCTCTTTTTGAGGCTATGTAACATGGTGCAACGGATCGTGTCAATATGCTAGCAAATTTTCTATTATGTTAAACTTAATCAGTTCGCCACCGAAACGTTTCTATTAATTCAGCAGGCCTTTAGGAGTGGGAGAGTTCATAAGTCGCCTCACCCCAATAAGGCATGAATGAGCGAGTCTAGGATCAAAACCACGATCACTATCTTCTTTGACGACAGAGGTATTGTCCATCACGAATTCGTGCCTTCAAAAACCACTTTGAACGCAATTTTCCACTTGGAAGTGCCCAAAAAAACTAAGAAGGACGGTCACACAATTTATCAAGACAATACTTCCATAGTGGTATCGTCAATTTCCAGGCCCGGATCCGCAAATCATTGGTCCTCCAGGCTCAATGATACATTCCAGACCTGGGCCTTCCTGACTTTTTTTTTTGGTTTCCTCACTTAAAAGGAGTTCTGAAAGGGAAACATTGGTGCACTAAAGTGTCCAGGCTCATGTTACATCGGCTCTACAGGACATCTTAGGTAAGGTCTGGAAGCACTGCCTCCAGAAGTGTTTCAACGCAGGAGGGTGTTATTTTGAAGATTTTTGGCTAATTGTACGAATATATTAATTCAATAAATAATTTTTTATGAATTTGGTCACACTACTTATGGAACGCACTTTGTACAGTAACGCTACAATACTCATATTCAAAATAAGAAAATATTCAAAAATTTATAATGATGAAATTAAAGAAGTATATCAGTCTGATGAGTTTCATTACACTAATTTTTTTGTTTGATTTAATCTTATAGCATTTCATAAAAAAAATTGTTCGATCATAATTGAGTAGTTTTAAAACTAGTTTTTAGTAATTCCTTTGTCAAATTAGAGAGGACAGAAACATAAAAACTAAAACGAGGAACAGTAAGTTTTTATTATGGGTTGATTAAAACACTTGTTATTAAACCCAAAATTTGTGTTATCACTGGCTTTGATCAAAATGATATCAATCATAGAAATAAAATAATTTAATGTTTTGAAATGTTTTTAAAAGAATCTCATTTGATAATAGGGGCAATTCTGGTGGCTATCACCCTGGTGGAGGTGGAGGAGGTTGTGGCTATGGTGGTTGCGGTGGAGGAGGTAGTCCAGTAAATCACTATCCAAGCGGAGGAGGTGGCTGTGGCCAAGGAGGCTGCGGTGGTGGAGGGGCTCCAAGCTACTACCCAAGTGGAGGAGGCGGTGGTTCTTGTAGTACCTGCGGTGGCGGAGGAGGGTCTTATTCTCAATCTTCAGCTCAAGCTTCAGCATCAAGCAGTTCAGGATCATGGTAATTATACTTCCATGCAAGGAGTATCGGAGAAAAATGTTGATTGTCCACTTGATGGAAGAATACTACCTATAAACTCTTCCAAAAAAAATTGTAGTGCATTTTGAAAAATCCATTTTTATTTTCCATACCACCCATGCAAGAAAGGGGTTAACAATAGGGGTTAATAGTTGGGTAAACCATGTGCAGTTTTCAATGGATCAATGCGTTTCGGAGCCCCCTCAGTCCAAAAAACGCATTTTTGGCCATTGTTCTGTCTTTGTGCCATGATTATCTCTTGAATGGGTGGACCGATTTTGTTGCTATATTTTTTTTAGTGTGGTTTTGTCCAAATCAAGCTTATCAAATCAAGCACTCTCTGCGAATTACCAGCTGCGCAATAACTGAAAAAGAGTTTTTCTATAGACTTTAGAGCCGAGGCAGCTCTAACGATTTTAATGAAGCCTGCCTTGAATCTTCAACTAAAAGTCCTTTTAATTTTCATATATAGTACATCCCCAAGAAAAATCAGGAAAAAAAGTTGTGCATAATTCAGTTTTTGTTGAATTACATACGTAATCATTTAATTGATTACTAAATCCCTACAAAACAAAAATAAAAATCATCCAAATCAAACCACTATTAGCAAAGATAGTGCATATTGAACTTTGAAGCCACATTTTTAAAATATTCTGTGCATGTTCTTATGAAACCCATTTATTTTTTTTTAGTTTTTCGGATAACCTGAAAACTATACATCTCCCAGATTATTCAGAATACTCATTTGAAAGATAATTAAATAGTCTACTACTACTCTATCCTACTTTGTGTAGGATTTTGTATCCAAAGTGGTAAGGAAAGTAGTATGAGTGGACACACCAGATATTTATGTTTTTAAATTAATTCATTTTATGTTTCATCTATATTTATATAAACAATACTTGTTATTGTTGATATGGAGGTAAAATTTATAAAAAAGTGAACAGCTTTCTTGAAAATGACATTTGTAGAACACTTAATAAAAATATCTTCATATACAAAACAAAGGAGTTATTGTAGCAAATGCTACAGAAATGCTTAAGTCATCAGCTAGTGTATTTTAATTAAAAAGCATATGCACCAAGTTCCATCAAAATAAGACATTAACAAATAAATAATAGTAAACAGTTATTAATAAATAAATAAAGTAAAATCATCCTAAAGTGCTGATGAATCCTTCCTCCCATGACAGCTGATTCACAACAAAGGTTAATGATTCACAATAAAGGCTACTTTTGCCAAAAGCTATTTTCAAACTATAATAACTTGATTTAGCAGATGTACTTTTATTGTAAATGCGGCAGCAAATTTCAGTAAGTATTATCAAAAATTAAAAAGTCATAATTTTTACTAGTAACTCAAATAATTTTAATCTTTATACTTTATATTTACTTAACTTAATGCTGTATAATACATACTTGTTTTTTGTAATTAATTTTAATTTTTTTTTTTAAGGGGTTACGGCAAGAAGTAATTGCCATCTCTGTCAATCACAAAGATGACCAGCAAATAAACCAGTGACCTATAAGTAAGCAATTAAAATGAAAAGCTTCGGAATCCAAAAAATATGTAATATAAGAAATTGTATCTGTAAAAAATGAATAATAAAATTTGTATTGGGATTTGTATTCTTAAGAGTTTATCTGTGCCACATCACACGATTCATATATTTTAAAGAATATAAGTTATACCGCAGTTGATTAAATATTTGCATAACTATAGCAGATATTTGGAATTCCTGTTAAACAATTTCTGGTTCTACTTAGATTATTCTACAAAAGGCCAACCAATAACACTTATATGTATAATTACATAAAAAATATAGTATAGCATGTTTTGTAAGAAAACGCAATATCGCTAACTCTATTAAAATGCTCAACTGTCCCAAATACATTTCACTAAAGTGGAAAGTGTTGATAAAAGTTAACAGAAGATTATAATTTTGTAAATGTGATATCACTTTTATAGTTTAAGCACACCAGTGCAAAAGCAAAATATATTAATGATAAATGAACATGAAATAACAAAACAACTTTACTTATTGCTTAATTTGTTAAGAATTAGAGTAATAAGGATAAATTTATAGGTATACACATTTTTAAGCTAACAATTTGGTGTTCAACCATTATTTCAATCTGATGATCAATGATAGCACTAGGTTTTACAAACATCTGTATGAATTAATTCATTGCTGATGTTAAAGTTTCCTGTCGGATTTACTCAGCCTTGGATTCTATAATTGGTTCAATATCTCCGTTCCTTTTTTGTTGTATGTATTTTAGGGGCATCAGGTCTCATTTATTTATATCCGGCCGATTACCATCAAGGTCGTTGCAGCAGAAGGCTGCCCAGCGGCTGGAACGGGATTAATTCCCACTTCACCTTCTTATCAATTAAACACCCCACCAGTCGGTTCCATTAGGTAGTCATCGGCTCTGAGTGACGGACGCTCCGGCAGACACAACATGGCTTCCGCTATAGTCCGAGAAGATACATCATTGCTGCAAACAGCCGGCTGCTTTATTATACCGGAAGGAGGCGGTGAAAGGGAGAGGTTGAGAAATCGAGACTCGTAACATCTAAGCAACAGAACCTTACTTTTTATTGATGTATATATTGGAAATTGATAAATAGTGATATCACTTGGATCATGAGTTAATGCTGGAGTCGGGTTACGTCCATTTTCATCATTTGTGGAGAAACTCCACCCGCCTCTCTAAGTATCCTTCTATATGTTAAATTTAGCTGGGTCAGATATAGGTGGGCGGGATGTCGGATTTACACAGCCTCCGGTTCTATATTTGGCTCAATTTCTCCATTCTTTTTTTGTTGTATATATTTTAGGGGCATCAGGTCTCATTTATTTCTATCCGGCCATTTACCATCAAGGACATTGCAGTAGAAGGCTGCCCAGCCTCGAAAGAGTATATGGACTTTTAAAAGAGAAGTACCCTGCTTTGATCAACTGGAATAAAGTGATATTTCAGCAAGACAATGCTCCAGCAAAACGTTCAGGTCTTGTTTCCATTAACCCCGCCAGTGATTTTACCTAGTAACAGTAACCTAGTGATTAATTGAAAGATATGGGTTAGAAAAGCATATGTACTTATTCAATTGAAATGATAGTTTGAAAAAATTCAAAAATAAGAAAAGAAATAAATATAAATGCCACTAGTTCAATTAGTTACCTCTGTCCGCCAAAATTCTACTATGTCCTTCAGTATCCTCTAAAAAAGGTCGTCATTTCTGTACCTTCCGACCTTCGTAAAATTTCATGATGGCCTTGTTTACAATGCATTAATTTCGGCACAATTCCTCTTTGTTCCAAAAATAACTTTGCCCCTTTCTCTTCATTGCATAATTCGTACAGTTTCAAAAGATTCATATTGGTTGCTTCATTAACCGTATTCGTTCTCACAGTAATATATTAACCCTTTAGCTGCGGAATGGAATACTAGTGCGGTGGGAGGATATGGTGGTGCGGGGTGGTCTAGCGCCTGCAGTGCCCCGTGTGCGGGATACTTTTTGCGTTTAGCATTTATCATTATATATAGCAATTATCTTTATCATCGTCATCAGAAGATAATTGCCTTAAAACCTCACTAGTTCCAGACCTTTCTCCAACAGAGGCATTTTGGGATCTATCTTCATATTCCTCGTCGTAATCTGAAGAAGACTTCAGACCCCTTCACTTTCACTCGCACCCCCCAAAAGCTCTAATAATTATTCTTCAGAATAAATTTTTTTGACATCTTTACGCACTTAAGTATTCACTACCAAAGCAGAAAATATTTTTTTTAAATATCAGAAGAGAATAGGGAAAATGTCAGGTAAAGAGAAACCGTATATGGTCATAAAAAAAGGTACGAGGGTTGGCCGAGTAGAAGGAAGCTATAAATGACAAAAATGAATTCCCACGCCTTCTTTCGTCTTTGAAGGACATTGCTACTTCTTTAAATAGTCTGCAGATGGCGATAGTCGAAGAACTAATATATAAGCTAGTAGCAGTCAGGCGCAAAACAGCACATCACAAGGAGACACATAAAGTTCTTTGACAACATCCCTGCCTCATTTAACCCACTCTTCCGCGCCATCACCCCATCCCCCCTTCCTACCAGATGGCAGGGCCGAAAGGGACCACTCAACCCGGTCAACACCGTACTGTAATCCGCTTCTAAAGCACCCCCACTCCCAATATCCTATCCCATCGCCCCGTCCTGCCAATTTCCTAGTCCCACCCCAGCACCACTCTCTCATATCCATCCTTGTAAATAAAACCATGTAAATATTGTAAATATTATCATTATTAATCTTAACTTAGGAAATTAATCTTAAATCTTAGGAAACAAAAGTTACAAAGATGAACGAGCAAATCAAATTGAGACGCATTAGTAGGTACTGAGGATAGAAATATTATCGATAGATAGAAAAACTATGCACAATGATGTCACTGTGGATGACAATGCATAAAGAGAATGTGATAAACCCCTCGCATTTATGACCTTCAAATATCTTGTTGCAGGCCAAATTTCTAATTATGAAGCTGTACTCAACCGGCGCATACCATCATTAGATCAAGATATCATATTTAATACAATAAAAGGATTAATTAAGTCTCAAAAACATTGAACGCTAGCAAAGACCATGAAAAATGTAACTGGTAATTAAGAACTAGGAGTATTTCATTGTAATTTAAATTTTTCAAGGAATTTCACAATATGTTTCGAAAAACACACGTGATAAACGATGCTGATAGAGGTTTATCCAGATCATGGGGCAATAGGCATATTCTTTTGAATTAATAGATTAATTTATCTTGTTTTCTTGAATAGGGAAATCTTCCCCCAACAAAAAATATATGCAGAAATATTTATTAAAAATTAAAGTTTTAGATCTCTGAAATCGTTTCATACTTTTCAAACTATTACAAACTATAGTTTTTA
This sequence comes from Rhaphigaster nebulosa, assembly GCA_948150685.1. Lineage (NCBI taxonomy): Eukaryota > Metazoa > Arthropoda > Insecta > Hemiptera > Pentatomidae > Rhaphigaster > Rhaphigaster nebulosa. Next base: position 149,741,062 of record OX411309.1, read on the forward strand.
TTGGATTAATATAACTAAATCCGAACGGTAATATTTTGACATTGTCATCACTGTATTAAACATTTAAATATAAATAAATTTCAAGAGGATATTTTATTTTTAACATTTAAGCCAGATCCTTTCATATTTTTCCAAGGCGTTTGGCCTGGGACGTTGAACAGTTTTCTTCGTAAGAAAATCTGAGAGACAATCAGGACCAAGAAGTTGTGTATCAAGTTACCAAACGCAAAATCAGAGTATCAAAGTTATCAAGTAAAGTACCGCTCCCGGTTTACCAATTTAGACCGACATCTATTATGTTATTTAAATGAGTATAAAAATCATAAATACCAAATTTGCATTATATTTTAATATTATTTTTAATGAAAATATATTTTGACCTTTGAGTAAAGTACCACTTCCGGTGATCAAGTAGTAATAAAAAAAACGGAGGTACGCAATTAGATGTTACAGAAATCCCAGATACAAAATTTTAACTTTCTGCTGTTAACCATTTTTAAGTTATGCGAGAAACGAACGAACGTACGTACTGACGACACGACAAAACTTAAATTATGAGATGGGGGTTCTAGTGTCCCTTGGGAAGCCAATGGACTGGTGTTGTCCTGTTGGGAGCACTAGCTAACAGCGTAGATACCTTTAAGTCTTAGAAAATACTTTATTGGTTGCTGGAACATTGTTACATTACTTGATCTAGGGATCAGATGACAGGGCCAACCATGGTCCAGCGGTGGCTTGATATTAGATATACTATGCTAAAGACATTACCATTAGACCTAAAGCTAGCATTGTTAGAGTTTGTCTATAGATGGATGTCATGACGCCGAGTTTCGTTTTTGAGATTCTGCAATCTTCAGAAACTAGTAACCAAATTCAGGATAACTTTTTGAGCCACAAATTTATAGGTTAATAGGCGTACAAGGAAGTCATGTGTTGTCCACATCAGATATATTCACATTGTTATGTAGATAAGTAGTTTTACAGTCCACCGATTGCTGGATGGAGAGTTTTGTAACTTTTGATTTTTAAACGAAATAAAATAAAGTAAAGGATCAGTTTAGACATATTTAGACTATTCACTCAGCGAATAATAATAACAATTGTTAACGGTTGATCGTAAAGACATTTTTTATGGACATGGAACGTAAAAATTTTGTTTAAATTAATATCGTATAATGTGGTCTTCTCGGAAAAACTGATAGCTTCCGAGATATCGGGCAAAAAAAAAAAAAAAATACTAAATTTTGAAGTGTGAAAATTTGAAAAACTGGGGTAAACCAAAAATTTACGACAACAACAAAACTTTCAACTATTTTTTCACACATTGTATTATAAAATAAAAATGAAAATAATGCAATATATTCATAAATAATAATAATAAGGGATTCTCATTAAAGAGCAGTAGCGGTAAGTTTGGAGGGGGGGGGGAGAGGAATGCGTTCTGGAGACTAAGTGGTGGTTGCCTAGTTGACTTAGGGGGGAAGTGAAGAGGGAGGTGGGCACCTCTGATTTAGGTGTTAAGTTATTAGTAGGTAATTTAAGTAGATAGCAAATTTCCATTATGTGTTATCTATGGGAGCTGTATTCGCTATTATTGGAAGATTCATCCAATGGTTCCTATTATTTACAGCATTAACTATAAATCCTAAATGATTAAAAATCCAATTCATTACTATATTTTTAGGAGCTAACATTACATTTTTCCCACAATGCTTTTTAGGATTAAGAGATAAACCTCGACAATATTCATAGTATCCATATAGATATAGTGCATGAAACATTATTTCATCAATCGGAAGAATCCTATCAATAATTAGAATCATTATATTCATTATATTTTTATGAGAAAGGATCATCTCCAAACTGTTATGTCATTTTAATAATCTAATGTATTTACTTATTTTATCTAATCTTATTAAATGACACAAGCACTTATATTAAGACTAAAGGTTTAATTTATTACCCTTTTTAAAGATCAAAGAGTAAATCCCTTTTTTAAATTTGTCTTATCTTAATTATCCTATATAATTTTTTCATCATATTTTTTATTTATTACTGGTTAATACTAATTTATCAATAATAGATTATGAACAGCTAATAATAATATATGAGAAATCAGCGTTACTGTAATCGATAAACATTACTAAATAAATAGAATTTTAGTTATCGACATAATGTATAAGGTAATTATTGGTGTGATTATTAATATTAAATTAAACATTAAAGAATATTATGTAGAAGAATTAAACATTTAATTAAATCTAACAAGACAATAGGTTACGAAAAGAAACTGTTTGATTGACAAATAATGTGTAAGCAATTCCTTATTTCTAATTATATTGCATCATTCAGTTGGTGATAGACCTTCTATTAACTAGTGTTTGTTTTCAATTATTCAAAACTGTAAGTACTCTAGTATTAATTGACATAAGGTTTCCACTAATTGTTTCATTAATTTGATAAAATTTATTGAATTTTGATTTGAAAGTATATATCTCTCAGTATTACCCGACTGTTTTAAATATAATTCTTTTCTCAAAATTATCTAAAGAGTATATTACTTCTAAAGATTTTTCATTCATAATTAATATATAACAGGGTTGTTCAGATTTGAAATTTTTAAATGATCTTATTCTATAATTTAAGTGTGAGAATATTTCGTAAACATTTATTATTATTAAACCTTGTTATAATTGTACTTGAATTAAATGTTAAATAAAGCCTTTAGTTGTGGTTTGTAGTTTACTTCCGCTACAGTTTATCTACAACAATATATTAAACTTATATGCAATCACTCTACAAGACTAGCAATGGATAGATACTTTAAGCCAGAAAATTTGAAGATCATTCTTCAAGGACAAGCTTATCACAGTGGAACCTCTGGAAGACAATACTTGGAAATTACCTTAAATATACAGATATTTTAAACAGGAATAAATGTTGCAAGGAAATTATTTATATCAAATTATCTTATACCTTATTCCTCTAAAGTACAAATGATTAATTCAGTATTTAAATCAATTATTGGGTATGGAGCACGAATAAGAGGAAATAAAGAATTCGCTTGGAAAATAGGATTAGAGCCACTTTTCGTCTACACCTTAAAGATGCATCGTTATTATATATTGTTGGGTGGAGGAGCCTTTCGTAATCGAAAGGCTATTCTCTTCCCCGGTGAAGTTGCCGGTTCTAACTAGACTAATTAGGAACGAATAAAAATAATAATAATAAGGAAAATGAAAAATATTGCATTAAAAATAATGATATAAAATAAAGCTTTAATATGAAATTAAAATATAAACCAGAAAAAATAATCAATATCCTTTACCAGTGATTTACACAAGTATGTTGTACTAATAAAAACAAACAAAAAAAGCATTGAAATTTTCGATAAATAAGAATAGAGTTGTAGTGAGAAAATAAGAAAAAAAATCTTAACAACAAATTGTCCTTAAATTAATAATTTAATCTACTTTAATAAACAAAAAATTAAACACTTATCCATTAAAAGGTTAATTAAAGAAGCAAAAAATATATATATAGATATTAGATAGACTATTACATCTAACGGGCATAAGAGTGGCAATGTGTCTGCCGGTTTAACAACAAAACCTTGTTGTGAGCAGGTACTACTTCCAACGAGGTTACCTTAATGGTGAGCTCACAGATGTTTGGCGGTGGATATGCTGTCCAGCAGTCAGCTGCAATCTTCAAAATGGCGTCGAGCCGGTGAGTTGGTGGAGACGTACGGTGGGTGAGGGCAGTGGATAGTAGTAGCATACGTCCGCTGTCCCAGAAATCTCGCTCCAGACTGACCAGTGAGCCTTATCAGCTTGTTTGGGTTGCGCTTTAATCCTTTCAAAGCAGACGAAAATATCGCGCTAATAGTGCCTTTTATCAACATTACAACTACGTATATATACATTTGTTAGCTGAAAACAATTAAAACAAATAAAAAACTTAACTCCTAATCCTTTATCACTGGTAGAGGGTGGTAATAAAAAATGTAATTTATCCGGGCGTGAACATATATTATAGGTGTTAAGTATGAATGACAATAGATGATCAAAATATTTAACCTACAAAGTTATTCATAATATGGTGTTTTAGTTTTAAGATTTAAAACAACTAGCAAAAAACCATAATAACATAGAATACGAAGTTAAATTTAAAAAATATAGAAAATCTGAAAAATATTTTGCAGAAATTCAGAAATAAGGAGCAAGCAAAGCTTTCATATTAATAAGTTATAAAAGGAAAATAGATCAATTAAATTCAATTTATATTAACAGTTATGTCATAACCTAGCGAAAAATAATTATTTATCTAGCAACAAAAAATAAGTGCTATCATAGATTATATATATATATATATATATATATATATATATATATATATACATACATACATCATTAAGGCTAGAAATGAAATTTTAAACTTAAATTACAAAATATATAGTAATGAGGAAGCACAGAAATGTTCACATAATGCAATAGGAGAGAAATAGAAAATACACATCACTTTCTTGCCGTTTGCTCAATTTGGTTAGAGATTCGAAGATAATGCTTCAATAATAATCAACTGACTAATAATGAAGTAATAGATTATTTAAACCGTAAAAATTGGGATAGTTTAATAAAATATTGTAAAATAACATGGAATTACAGACAAGAGCATAGTAAATTAGGTATTAAACACAATATTCGTTTTTTTATTTTATTTTTAGTCTGTGTGTAATAACGATCACAATTGTTTTATTTTTTTATGTAATGTATTTTATAAATTTGAAAGTAAGCGTAAATTTTGTTGTAATAATAATGTGTTCATCCCAAATCGGTCACCATTTTGAAACAAAGAGACGGATGGTAATGCCAAGTTCCGAGGATCATCCTGGGGTGACCTGTGACTTTGGAGCCGAATCTCAAGAAAATCGATTCTGTAGTCTAGAAAGAAAGCCGTGGATGGCGGACGGGCGGATTTTTTTATTCGATATTTGTATTCTACGTATCTTGAAATGTAAAACCTCAAATTTGAGGGGGGTTACAAAAAAATTTTCTTGGTCAATTACAAAGGTATATTATTGAAAATAATAAACCAAAAACATAAGTATGGATTTTTTGTTTTTTAAATTTTTCATTTTTTTTTTCTAATGACTTGTTATACTGATTCCAAAACATCTTACATTCCCCCTCTATCTTTATAAATGGCCGAGTTATGGGCTTATAAAATCTCTAATCGTCCGTCATTTTGAAACAAACAGATGGATGGTACTGTTGAGTTCCGAGGAACATCCCAGGCTTTCAATGCTCAGTTTCAATGCAAGTATGCTGTGATGGTTACTTGAAGGTCATAATAAACATCAAAAATTATATTAAAATTAAATACATAAATCATATGTTTCGGTAATAAAGGCTACAAACGCAATTTGGTTTCCAATCCAATGAAACATTTTTAGTACTTATTTTAAGTGTTAAAATTGAGTGTAAAATACTGGTTATTCTCCCCATTTGTGAGATGAACAAGTCTGTAGCAGGAGAATAAGATATAAGTTAAGTGGGTTTTTCCGCTTAAAATGCCTAAACTGTCGATTCCGAATGCTTTATCCAGTGACATTGACAGTTCTAATGTTGCCACGGAACAGGAAGAAATCTCTTGGAAACTAGTTACCTGCTGAAAGAAAACGACATATAATGCGGAATGAGACCTCGAGAAACAAGAGTATGGCAGTGTGTGTGTGTGTGTGTGTGTGTGTGTGTGTGTGTGGGTGTGTGTGTGTGCACGCGCGTGCTTGTATGTGTGTTTGTGTCAATAGATGAATATTGCGTCGATTTTGAGATACTGCAGTCTTTGGAAACTAGTAACCAAATTGAGGATCACTTATTGAGCCACCGATTTATGGTATAATAGGCGTACAAGGAAGTCATGTGTTGTCCACATCAGATATTTTCGAATGTTATACATCCATCTTCAGTTCTAAAAACACAAAAATTCAAAAATAAGCAATTCAAATACAGTTTGGTATTATTATGGATTTTAAAGTAAATGTAATATAAGTTAGTATTATTTTTTTTATTATCGGATTTTTTTTTTTTCGATATTTGTATTCTACGTATCTTGAAACGTTAAACCTCAAATATAGAGGGGCCTTACAAAAAAAATTGTCTTGGTCGATTATAAAGGTCTATTATTGAAAATAATAAACCAAAAGCATTTCAATAGATCTTTAGTATTTATTTATTTTTATATCTTGTTATACCGATTCCAAAACACCTTACAATTCTCCTCTATCTTTATAAATGGTCGAGTTATGGGCTTATAAAATCTCTAATCGGCCGCCATTTTGAAACAAAAAGACGGATGGTAATGTTGGGTTCCGAGGATCATCCTGAAGTGACCTATGACTATGATGCCGAATCTCAACAAAATCGGTTCAGTAGTCTCGGAGAAAAGCCGCGTACAGCGGACGGATTTTTTTTTTATTCGATATTTGGATTCTACATATCTTGAAACATAAAATCTCTAATTTTGAGGGAGGGGATGGACAAAATTCTTTTTCTTGGTCAATGACAAAGGTCTATTATTTAAAATAATAAACCAAAAACATTTATATAGATTTTGATTATAGAATTAGTAATTTTTTCCTGTAGTGCCTCAGAAGACCACGATGAAATTTTTTTCCTCTGATATTTTTGGTGAAATTTATATAAAATTATGCAAGGCAGAGACAGTTAGTATGCATCATTAAATAGAGGATTAGACAAAATAAACAATGATATATGTTTACATCAGAGTCGAATTAGGATTAAAATGGAGACTTTAACGTCAGCAATAAATTAATTCATACAGATTTTTGTAACGACCTAGTACTATAATTGGTTATCAGATTGAAATAATGATTGAACACCAAATTGTTTGTTTAAAAATGTGTAAACCAACAAATTTATCCTTATTACCCTAATTCTCAATAAATTAAGCAATAAGTAAAATTTTTTTGTTATTTCATGTTCATTCATCATTAATATATTTTGCTTTTGAATTGGTATGCTTAAACTTTAAAAGTCATATCACATTTACAAAATGATTACCTTCTGTTAACTTTTATCAACACTTTCCACTTTAGTGAAAAGTATTGGGGACAGTTGAGAAGTTTGATAAAGTAAGAGATATTGCGTTTTCTTACAACACATGCTATACTGTATTTTTAAGTAATAATTCCATAATTTGAGTGCTATGATCTTAGTAGAGACAGAAATTTTCCAACAGAAATTCCAAATAATTGTTACAGTTATGCAAGTATTAAATCAGCTGCGTAATAACTTATATTCTTTGAAATATATGAATCATGTGATATGGCACAGATAAACTCTTATTAATTCAAACTTCAATACAAATTTTATTATTCATTTCTTACATATGCATTTCCTTATATTACATGTTTCTTGGATACTGAAGCTTTTCACAGTAATCGTTTACATGGAGGTCCCCTTGGAGGCCCTTGGAGGTTATTTTCTGGTCATCTTTGTGAATGACAGAGATGGCAATTACTTCTTGCCGGTACTCCTTAAAAAAATTATAATTAATTACTACAAACAAATAAAGTTTACCATATAAAGATAAGTAAATATAAAGTATAAAGAACAAAATTATTTGAGTCATTAGTAAAAAATATGGCTTTTTAATTTTTAATAATACTTGCTGACATTTGCTATCGCATTTACAATAAACATACATCTGCTAAATCAAATTATTATAGTTTGAGCCATTGAAAACTGCACATAACATTTTTTACCCAATTACAATACCTATCTTACCTAATTAGTAATAAAAATAAAAATTAATTTTTCAAAATGCACTACTTTGCTTTGTGGTGCAGTATATAAAAAGTATTTAACCGTCTAGTCGAAAATCAACATTTTTCTCTATTGCTCCTTAGATGGAAGTATAATTACCATGATGATGCTGAAGCTTGAGCATAAGATTCTCCTCCTCCTCCACCATTTGGAACCCCGCAACCAACAGGGCCACATCCCCCTCCTCCTCCACTTGGAACCCCGCAACCAACAGGGCCACATCCACCTCCACTTCCACTGGGGTGATTGCCACCAGCATTGCCCCTATTGTCAAATGAGATTTTTTTTAAACATTTCAAAACATAAATTTGTTTTATTTCTATGATAGATATGATTTTAATCAAAGGTGGCGATCATAAACATTTTTAGTTTTAATAATCAGTTTTTGAATCAACCTGTAAGGAAAACTTGTTTTAGTATTTATGTTTTTGTGCTCACTAGGCCTGACATAGGAATTACTAAAACTACTTTCTTTTGATTGAACTATGAAGAACCAATGGGTTCGGATCCTGGCCTGGAAATCTTCTTTTCGTATGCTTTCTTGGTATGAATCAATAGAAACAGTCCAGTGACGGATTTCAATTTTTATGTAATAATTGTATAATTTGTGTGCAATAATCTCACTAGAGCCAGAAATTGTCTAACAGAAAATCCAAGCATCTAGTATGGTTATGCAAATATTTAATCAACTGCAGTATAACTTATATTCTTTAAAATATATGAATCATGTGATGTGCCACAGATAAACTCATATTAATTCAAACTCCAATGCAAATTTTATTATTCATTTCTTACATATATATTTTCTTTTATTGCTTATTTCTTGGATTCTGAAGCTTTTTACAGTAATCATTTACTTGGAGGTCTCTGGTTTATTTTCTGGCCATCTTTGTGATTGACAGAGATGGCAATTACTGTTTGCCAGTAACCCTTAAAAAAATTCAAATTTAATAATACTTGCTGAAATTTGCTCTCGCATTTACAATAAAAGTACATCTACTAAATCAAGTTATAGTTTGAGCCGTTAAAAACTGCACATAAAATTGTAAACCCAATTACAATACCTACCTTATCTAGGTGGTAAGAAAAGAAAAAATTAATTTTTCAAAATCCACTAATTTTCTTTGTGGTGCAGTATATAAGAAGTATTTTCCCTTCTAGTCGAAAATCAACATTTTTCTCTAATACTCCTTGGATCTAAGTATAATTACCCTGATGATGCTGAAGCTTGAGCATAAGATCTTCCCCCTCCTCCTCCACTTGGAGCCCCACAACCAACGGGGCCACATCTCCCTCCTCCAACACTTGGAACACCGCAACCAACGGGGCCACATCCTTCTCCACCTCCACTGAGGTAATTTTCACCAACATTGCTCCTGTTGTCAAATGAGATTTTTTTAAAACATTTCAAAACATAAAATTGTTTTATTTCTATGATAGATATGATTTTAATCAAAGGCGGTGATTATAAAAAATTTTAGTTTTAATAATCAGTTTTTGAATGGGTAAGGAAAAGTTATTGTGTTTTAGTATTTATGTTTTTGTGCTCTCTAGGCTTGACATAGGAATTACTAAAAACTAGTTCTAAAATTACTCTGTTATGATTGAACAATGGAGAACCAATGGGTTCGGGTCCTAGTCTGAAAATCTTCTTTCTGTATGGCTTCTTGGTGTGGGGCGATGCTGGGATGAGCCATTATGAACTCACCCACTCACAAATGCCTGCTGAATCAATAGAAACGGTTGGGTGACGGACTTTCCAAGTTTAACACAAAATTTGATAGCATATTGACACGATCCATTGTGCCGTGTTATATTGCCTTAAATAAGAGGTTCAAGGCTACACACGCTCTGACTTGCCATCAACTCAGAGGTGCCTGAAGCTTATGCACCCCTCCCTCTAATAAAGCAGATTAGAATGCACTGCAGTAGTATCACTGTTTATAAAAAAAATTGGATATATTACGTATCGAAAGTACTCAATCTATATTTGATAAATAGAAATCAACTCAAATCGTGATACTGAAATGTGTAAATAAATAAGTCTTATTATCTTAGAATGTATAACTGATTTATCAGTGGTTTCATTTCCCTTGAACTTCAATTATATTGTATAAATATATATATATATATATATATATATATATATTTATATATATATATATATATATATATATATATATATATATATATATAAATAAATAAAAGCTGACAAGCACTGTTAATGATGTCAGTAAAATGATCTTCAAGCCTAATATATATTTATTGTATGAATTTATGAAATAATACTGAAATTAGGAATGGGGTTTAAGTGATAATTACTACTACTTTAATAGACAATAGTTTCTTATTATGATTTTTATTATTTTATTTCAGTACAACAAATATTCTTCATATGATTCATATATATATATATATATATATATATATATATATATATATATATATATATATATATATAATCCGACGCGAGCTACTTATGAATATATTTTTGAACAGAGTTGTACAGACATCTGTAGTAATGGGGTACTCACAAGCTTCCGTCCCCACAGTTATTTCCACAGCCACCTCCACCAAAATAGTGTCTTTTTTGTCTTGGATGATATGAAAGGCCATCATAGTCTATCTGCAATATTTAAACAAACTTTGAAATATCCACATTGATGGTCATCATTGGTAGATGGATAAATTATTAGATATTTGTTTCACATTGCTATAGATTATACCAGTATTAAATATATACAGAATAGCAAAGGCCTATTTCAAAGGTACTGCATGTTTCTAAAATAATTTAAAACACTCATTGATAGTTGCTAGGGAAGTCAGTTTATCGTTGCTTGAGAAGTCAGAAAAATGTGAGGTGAGAATCCTAACCAATCGCAAATACTTATATAATTTACTGTTTGTTGACAACCATTTGATCATCACACAAAATGAAAATTATGTTAGTTATCTGTTCAGCATGTAACAGAGTTTAGACTGAACAGTGGAGCTTAAAAATCAATTACAAGAAAAGGAAGCACATACACTCATATAAGGGATGAAGTTAGTGGGACAGTTTTTCTATTTTGGATCTGTACCAGATAGCAGGGATACCATAATGCTGAGGTTGGTGATTTTGTGATGACAGAGTGGACATGAATGGCTCACTGCTGTGATAAGATAAAACAAAAAAGTCTTCGATGGAAAATTCCTAGCTAAGAACTAGCGATTTAGAGCAGTACCTTGGGGTAAAATTGAAAGGAAGAAATATATAAAAATCTCACACCACTGCTTAATATGGGCCTAGTCATGCCATTTACAAGGTTTGCATAAATAGAAACAAAACAAATCATTGATTCATATATGTACATAAATAAAACACTTACCCTATGTGCTTCAGGTAAATGCAACAATGGGCTTGATTCAACCTTCTCAGGTTTGGAGGGAGGTAGTTGATCATCTGCTGAGGCTTCTAGACAAATAGTTATAATGAATTGTATATCTTATTAGTTGACTGGATCGATAAGTTCACTTTCAATACCAACATACAATTATCAATCGTTTGTTTCTTAAGGTAAATCATGTTAAATTTACCTGACCATGTTGCTACTACCGCCAGCAGACAGACGAATCCAAGCCCTGGTAGCTTCAACTGCATGTTGCTCTTGTGTCAATAATAATAATATTATATTAAACTTGCAGCTATATATACAACTTACTCCCACCGCACGATCAACGACGATGCAGGGAATACCGAGCGATGTATGATCCTTAACCCTGCAGAGGTCGACCTCTATTGCAGAAATTCCAATTGTGCAGGGATAAAGATAATATATCACTTGGAATTCCCTTGACAGTCCTTGATCCTGCAGCCAAGAACGAGATATATAGCAGCGTCCACATTATCTAGAAAAATGCGTTATTTAGCAGGTTTTATAAAAGTTGTACAAAATGACCATCAATGTGGATATTTCAAAATTTGTTTAAATATTGCAGATAGACGATGGTAGCCTTCCACCTCTTCAAAGACAAAAAAAAATTTTGGAAAATGGTTCGGTAATAAACGTGGTGGAGGTGGCTGTGGAAATAACTGTGGAGGAGGAGGTGGCGGTGCCAATACACCGAATATTAACGTTTTATCTACAGAACCTGGAGGCTGGTGAGTACCCCATTACTACAGATGTCTGTACAACATTGTTCAAAAAAATATTCATAAGTAGCTCGTGTCGGATCGGATATATATAAATCATATGAAGAATATTTGTTGTGTTGAAATAAAATAATAAAAATTATAATAAGAAACTATTGTCTATTAAAGTAGTAGAAACTATCACTTAAACCCCATTCCTAATTTCAGTATTATTTCATAAAATCATACAATAAATATATATTAGGCTTGATGATCTTTTTACTGACATCATTAACAGTGTTTGCCACCTTATATAAATATATATATATATATATATATATATATATATATATATATATATATATATATATATATATATATATATATATTATATAATTTAATTGATGATCGAGGGAAATTAAACCACCGATAAAGCAATTATAGGTGTTAAGATAATAAGACTTATTTATTTACACATTTCAGTATCGCGATAATGTACCTCCTTATGTGTTATTTATTGATTTTTATTTATAAAATACATACTGAGTGCTTTCGATACGTAATACGTCCAATTTTTACTTTCCCATACCTATATACGAAGTATATAGTAACGGGAAGTATTGCGATCGTGAAAATTTTCGAATTCGAGTTTTCAACGGAAATACACTTTTTATGGTCCACAGAGTCCAAATGACCAAGCCTCGCAAAATGGTCTATGTGTCTGTGTGTATGTGAACAGCCTAGCTCAAAAACGAAAAGTCGTACGATACTCAAATTTAATATTTAAAGATTTTGATGAAACTTGCCTAAATTATTCCTCATAAAGGCCTTTAACTTTTCATTTATGTAGTAAATCACCGAGGAATTGCAGGGAAAAAAGTTATGATGAAAAGAACATTTTATTTGCGCATAGCATAAAAAGTATGCATTTTACGGTCAATTATGTGTAGAATTGTATGAAAGGTAATTAAATTACCTAAAAAACAATTAAAGAATCGTCAAAATCGGACCAGTATTAGCAAACATATAGCGCATCGGACTAACCGGAAATAGCTATTATATCATGGATTTTACACTTTTTTACAATTTTCTCGAAAACGGCTGTAGCGATTTGGATGAAACTTGGCAAAATTATTCTTCATAAAGGCCTTTAACTTTCCATTTATGTAGTAAATCACCGAGGAATTGCAGGGAAAAAGTTATGATGAAAAGAATACTTTATTTGCGTATAGCTTAAAAAGTATGCATTCTAATGTAAATTATGTGTAGAATTGTATGAAAGGTAATTAAATTATCTAAAAAATAATAAAAGAATCATCAAAATCGGACCAGTATTAGCAAAGATACAGTGTATTTTATGAGGAGCACAAGACCCTAGATGGATAACCAAGCGCATCCGAAAGGAGACGGATGCTACCGAACCTCCTTCACCAATCCGCCAATCTGTTGTCAACAATACGCTCTGTAATAAAGTAATTTAAGAATACAAAAGCGAAAATTAACTTAATAATTTCTACTTTCACATTATTTAATGGAAAGAAAATGTTTCCATGGAAACTAAACCAGAAACTTTTAAAATATATTTGCAACTTGACAAAGTTAAAATATATAGGTAGTGTACAGGATTGTTGCATTAAAATTGTTTAAACATTTTTTTTATTGTACTTAAGTGGGAGAAGATGTGTATGCTGCTGAATTTATTAGAAGCAGTGTTTATGTGAACTCTTTAAAATTGTATTAAAAAGATAGTTATTATAGGACGGTAAGGAAAAGTTGTATGATGCGCGCACTGCACCAGATTTTTTTTATACACAATGATACGACTGCAGTGCATTCTAATCTGCTGAGTTAGAGGGAGGGGTGCATACGCTTTAAAGCACGCCCGGTTTCAGCCACCTCTGAGCTGATGGAGAGTCAGAGCTTGCGTAGCACACACAGTTGGGGCAGATGCACTAAATTTGTGACATAAATTAATGTATGGAATTTTTACCACAAATTATATCGTAAATGATGTGTGAATGGCCTGTACAACTATATAAAATCCCTGTTATGTCAGTTATAGGCTCAAAAGTCCTAAAGAAAGGAGCCATATCCAAGAATAAAATAAAAAATCTGGTGCGGTGAGCGCATCACCCAACTTTCCCTTACCGTCCTATAATAATTATATTTTAATACAATTTTTCACAAGAGTTCACTGCTTCTAATAAACTCAGCAGCATACACATCTTCTCCCACTTAAGTACAATAAAAAAAAATTTAAACAATTTTAGTACAACAATCCTGTACACTACATATATATTTTAACTTTGTTAAGTTGCAAATATATTTAAAAAGTTTCTGGTTTAATTTCCATGGAAACATTTTCTTTCCATTAAATAATGTGAAAGTAGAAATTATTAAGTTAATTTTCGCTTTTGTATTCTTAAATTTCTTTATTACAGAGCGTGTTGTTTACAATAGATTGGCGGATTGGTGGGAGGAGGTTCGGTCGCATCCGTCTCCTTTCGGCTGCGCTTGGTTATCCATCTAGTGTCTTGTGCTCCTCATAAAATACACTGTATCTTTACTAATACTGGTCCGATTTTGATGATTCTTTTATTATTTTTTAGATAATTTAATTACCTTTCATACAATTCTACACATAATTTACATTAGAATGCATACTTTTTAAGCTATACGCAAATAAAGTATTCTTTTCATCATAATTTTTTTCTCAGCAAAAAATCAGCTTCGGTGATTTACTACATAAATGAAAAGTTAAAGGCCTTTATGAAGAATAATTTAGCCAAGTTTCATCAAAATCGTTAGAGCTGTTTTCGAAAAAATTGTATACAAGTATAAAATCGATTATATAAAGTGGCACTTCCGGTTAGTCGATTTTGACGAAAAAGTTGCTGTAACATCACAGCCATATACCTACTTTAAATATGAAATTTGAGTATCGTACGACTTTTCGTTTTTGAGCTAGGCTGTTCACATACACACAGACCATTTTGCGAGACTTGGTCATTTGGTCTCAGTAGACCTTAAAACGTGTATTTCCGTTGAAAACTCGAATTCGAAAATTTTCACGATCGCAATATGATCGCAATACTACATACTTCGTATATAGATAAGGGAAAGTAAAAAGTTCTAGTTATGTTAAAATATTATAGGTTAATTTTAAAAATAACATTTCTAGTTAGATTTTCTTATATATATATATATATATATATATATATATATATATATATATATATATATATATATATATATATATATATATATATATATATTAAAATTACTCTTCTGATGAATATATGCTGTCTTCTTCGCTATTGTTTTCTTTTCTGTCTACAGTCAGTGAAATTCCTTCTGTGTGAGCCTCACATTTTTAAGATAGGAATTTCAGGGGTTTCTAAAAGCTGCAGGACATCATGAGAGAAAGTTTTTAGTTTCCTTCTTGGTAATGGCCGCAAGTAGAAATTATCGGATCAGAAGAGAGTGAAAAATATCTGTGTTGGTGTCAACTCTTGAGGTCTTTCGTGAGAAGTGTCTTCGTGCTTGTTTAAAACCTTTATTACGAGCTTTGTCCTAGTCTAGCCTTTTTTTCTAATTAAACAATATTGGTGCCGGGTAAGCTTTGCATCAATTAATAACGCAAGTGCTTCTTCTCCTGGCATTTGATCAAGACTGTTTTCTTAGAGATATCCGAAACCTAGTCTATAATTTTTTGGTCTGGTAGGATTTGTGTTGGCAATTTCTTTCATTTCTTTGAACACAGATGTGTCTGTCTGCCAAGAAAGACGTATACTCATCTGAGTTGCATACGCTAACTCTTCAACAGATCTACTAGCACGTAGCTCTTCAGACTTCCGTTTTGTTCCCTCGGCACATTCTGAAAACGCATGAGCTGGCCGTCCCAACTTTTTAACAACTGGCAAATTTACATTATTGTTCTTTTTTTAGAGCCATCTAGCCACATTGAATTATTTTTAAGGAATCTATCATCTGACCGCTTAACTTTACTAGTAAAAAATATGACTTTTTAATAATACTCACTGAAATTTGCTAACACATTTACAATAAAAGTACATCTGCTATTATTATAGTTTGATAATAGATTTTGGAGGAACTATCCTTTATATTTGTTAGCACTCTAATTACTGTTATTAATTATTATATTATAATTTAATATATAATTATATATTAATATATATTATATATTAATTATTATTATATTATATTATATTATTTTTATGTAGATTATCAAGTATATATTGAAAAACAAGATTAGGAACTAGTGAGTTTGTGTCAGAACAGATATTACTAATCGTATTATCATTAACAATTCCATAGTTGTGATTCAGCTGTCATGGGGGACATAGTTCATCAGCACTTTAGAACGATTTCATTTTATTTATTTATTATTTGTTATATTATTATTACACTTTATTTATTTATTATTTATAACAGTATTTACTATTATTTGTTTATTAATGACTTATTTTTTAAGAAACTTGGTGCATATGATTTTTAATTCTACAGAATACTAGATGCTGAATTAAGCATTTCTCCTTTTTGTTTTGTTACAATAACCCCTTTGTTTTATATTTTTATGTATATTTATATGTAAATATTTTTATCAAGTATTGTAAGCATGCCATTTTCAAGAAAGCTGTTCACTTTTTTATCAATTTTACCTCCATATCGACAATAACAAATATTTATTATATAAATGCAGGTGAAACATAAAATGATTGTGCATAATCCAATACAAATAATAATACAGTCCAAACACCCTTTCAGTGGAGATTATGACAGAAGTTCTGAATTTTTGTTTTGCTTTTTTTATTAAAATTAATATCGACTATCATTAATATCAATGTTTACGTTACGTTAACGTGAGCATCAGTCGTTCCTCTGTTGAAATTGGCTGAGCGTGACAATTTTTCCACTGTTTTTGAATTTGAGGTTTGATTAGATTAATGATATAATCAAACGTGGAGATCTTCGTCCTCATATAACCGAAAAATCTTTTAGAATCTCGTCTCAAATCCTGGTACAGGTGATGGAATTCACCAAACTGATATCGCCCTTTGTTTAAAAACCGATCCTTTTTCTTTCCCGGTAAAAATGATAATAATTGGCTGGGATTGAATCCAGCGCAATATCTTCGTCAGAAGATGGTATATGATATCTGAAAGATGGTATCTCATGATATCTGAAATTCAACTGTAGGGGCAGAGAGATACCATTCCTGCTAGCTTTGGAGAGGGGTGATGGTGGTGCTCCAATCTGGACAGACAGGGGGCTAGGGGCGAGGGTACTAGGGTCGGTGCGAGGGATTATCACTGGTACTGGGGCGAAGGGCGGTGCTCCATTGTGGACGAGGCCTAAGAATACCACATCGCGCGGCCAAAGATTTCCATGGTCTATAGTGACAACGAAAAAAAAAAATATATATATATATGTGTGTGTGTGTGTGTGTGTGTGTGTGTGTGTGTTACCTTTCGGCAATACGGAGATTGGTGGGAGTAGTATTCATAGATGCTTCTAAGATGCTACTTCTGCCATCATAATATTCTACATCTCCTTACATCGGAAAGTGTTCTTTAATGGACTTGATTCAACCTTCTCAGGTTTGGAGGGAGATAGTTGACCATCTGCTGAGGCTTCTAGACAAATAGTTATGATGAATTGTAAGAGATGCATTGTATTATTTATTTTGAAATAACAAAATATTAAAATTGCATCTGTAATCTATTCTTCCAAAAAAGAAGTTTTTTTTTTATGTTTGTCTGTACAGATGAATTCATCAAATTTGGTCTACAGCCATTCATAAAGGCAACGAATGACCATTGAATATAAAGCCATTAAATTGTTATACAATACAATATCATTAGTCAGGCGGTTCCACAGTCCGACACGTCCAGTAATCCGCCGCACTTTCCGCCTTCTTCCCATTCTCAGAATTTACTTCTCTACCTGCATTTACTCCCTCCCTTCAAACTTGTCTGACGTTTCACCCTGATGGAAAAAACTACACGACGAACTGTAACCAACAACGAAGCTCTTAATGCTGTCAACACGATTATCGAATATGCAGAAGAAAATGACACGCCAAGTAATGTTAAAATGGCATTGAAACAGGTTCAAGATTCTGTATTTGAAAAAAGGTACGCTGTTAAAAAACAAAATCGATCAAAGATTAATTTTCAAGTAATAACATTACATACTACATAATTTGTTTTTATGGAACTATTTTATATATTATATACACTGTAATAATGTAACTCGATTTGTAAATTAAAAAAAAAACATATATAAACTATCTATTTGTATTCACACCTATTTTCCCTTCATTTCCAGTAATCCGGCAAATGCGGTAATTCGGCAATCCTCTGGTCCCATATATTTCGGATTAACGAGTTTGTGGAACCAGAAAAGCCATGAATCCCTTGCGCTTTTGAGAACTGAGTGACATTAGACATTGAGAGGTTTTGATTTATTTATTCCCTCCTGTGCCTACCTTTCGAGAGTGTTTGCAGTATGTGGATGTTAATCATGTATGCTTATCATCTGACTGCTAGAAGTATAACAGTTTACAATTTTTATAATCAATTAATTTGTATGATTCAGTTTTTGTTTGGCCTCTGTTCATTCTGGCCTTTCAGGAGTGGATTCTGTTCGCCTAAGGTTAAAGTGAGCTAGGATCACTGAACTTTTATACCGGCACCCAAAATCTTTGTAACATGCGTAGGCTTAGTTTTGTTCAGTGACTAGCTGAGGGAATATTCTCTGTGAGAATATTTGGTCCGGTTTCTCTCAATAGTTTAGCCCTTAGTCCCCAAAGGCGGTGTAATCCTCGATGATGTGCTCAACAGTCTCTGGGATGCCACAGCTAAGCCATGCCGGGTTGATGTACTTTCCATGACCACAAAGCTTGGTTCAAAAGTCTCCATGTCTCGTGAGGAATTGCGTGAACCATTAGTCTATGACATGAGACAGGTTCTGCTTGTGTTGACCCTTTCCCGTAGTTTTATGCTAAGTTTCTAATTGGTTTTGGTTATTCATAAGTATTTTGTAATTATAAATGAAATATTAACTAACTGAACTTGAATGAATGAACGACTTTTGGCAATTCATTGAAAGTTTAGTTTCTGTACTCATGATATTTTATTAAATATTTTTCTTTGTAATATTTTTATTTTTCAAATATTTTTTTAAGGAATAATGCATTTAGCAAATAAACTAATTTATTACTTCCTTGTACGCAGTAAAGGAATTATTGTAACCGCGAAAATTTTCGGTTTTCAGTTTTCAACGGAAATATCCATTTTGACCATCCCTGAATCCATTTTGATTACTTTCGTCGTGACGTCTGTACGTACGTTCGTACGTCCGTATCTCGCGTTAACTCAAAAACGGTTAGCCGTAGAAAGTTAAAATTTTATATCTAGCATTACTGTTTAATCTAGTTGTGTACCTACTTTTTGGTCATTGTATGATTACCGGAAGTGGTATTTCATTTGAAGGTCATTACGGATTTTCATCAAAAATTAGATTTAAATTTAACGCAAAACTTCTCAAATTTGATATACAAGACATATATATGAATATAAACAACATAATAAATTTTAGTCAAAATTGACAAACCGGAAGTGGCACTTTACTTGAAGGTCATATTAGACTTTCATCAAAAAATATATTAAAATATAACATAAAACATCTCAAATTTGGTAAATTAGACTTTTATATCGATATGAATGTATTTACTACATTTTGGTTAAAATTGGTGAGCCGAAAAGGGTACTTTACTTGAAGATCATAATAAGTTTACATCGATAATTATATTGTATTTCAGAAATCATGTTTCGGTAATAAAGGTTACAAACTCAATTTGGTTTCCAATCCAATTAAACATTTTTATTACTTGTTTTAAGTGTTAAAATTGAGTGTAAAATACTGGTTTTCCTCCCCATTTGTGTGTGTGTGTCTTGTGCTCCTCATAAAATACACTGTATCTTTACTAATACTGGTCCGATTTTGATGATTCTTTTATTAGTTTTTAGATAATTTAATTACCTTTCATACAATTCTACACATAATTTACATTAGAATGCATACTTTTTAAGCTATACGCAAATAAAGTATTCTTTTCATCATAATTTTTTTCTCAGCAAAAAATCAGCTTCGGTGATTTACTACATAAATGAAAAGTTAAAGGCCTTTATGAAGAATAATTTAGCCAAGTTTCATCAAAATCGTTAGAGCTGTTTTTGTCAATAGATGGATGTCGCGACACCGAATGTCGTTTTTGGGATACTGCAATCTTCGGAAACTAGTAACCAAATTCAGGATCACTATTTGAGCCACCTATTTATAATTTTATAGGCATACAAGGAAGTCATGTGTTGTCCACATCAGATATGTATTTGTTAAACATAAAAAAAAAATTAATTTGTAAATAATTATGTATATAAAGCATTTTGTTTATAAAATAACAATAATAATAAAAAATAACAAATAAACAAAAAAATAACAGTGTTTCACTTTATAAATAACAAAAACACTATAAAATGTGTTTTTGCTATTTATAAAGTGAATTTTACTATGTAATTCGAGTGTTGTTCTGAAAATGGGGAAAATCCCCATTTTGTTAAAAGTTTTCAAATAAAATATAAAATTAGAAGAGGAAAATAACTTCATAAAATACTACCTAAAATTATATTTTTCTTCTTTTTTATTAATGAGAAACTTTTTTTTCTTTTTTTTAGTATGGTTTGTACTCTCTTGCTGATAATAATTACATTAACTTAAAAGCACTGCCAAAGTAAGTTAATTCATTAAGCTTCATTAATTTTACTTGATATAATTCCTCCAACTAGTTGCTAGACCACTTTATCAGTTCAATGCTGGAAAAAAATATTTGCTTGATTTGTTCAATTTTTTTACTAATAAGATATGGCTTTTATTTCTGCCATGAATTTTCAAAAGTATGGCAATTACAGGATCGCTTTTGATATCTTTCATTTGTACAAAATAATATCCAACCTAAAAAGGAAATTTCTAAGATGTTTGTGATAATTTTTGTACTATTAATATTAATAGTTTTATGCTGTTATTTTAAGTAATCTTAATTTTTGTACTATAAATAGTTGGAGAATCAGTTATATAACTTATATTTATAACTTTATACTTTTACTAAAAAAAATCATCATTATCATTGGCATCATCTAAAAAATAAATGGTAGGTGAGACGATAGAGATTGAGTTCATTGAATCAGTTATTTTTTTACTATTTCAGATTCATGTTGGGCACAAGTTGACTTAATATGTGATAATAATGACAGAGGTCATGGAAGGCCGGATTTAGAAGAGGTTAGTGGCTAATAAATCATAATTTTTTTCTGTTCTGAAAGTAAATTTATTAAAACATATCGAAGACTACACATTCAATCCTGCTCATATTTTTTTAGAACAGTTCATAGCACATAAAAACATTTTAAAAAAAAATTAAAAAAGAAAACTAATGTTTTAGCTTATTCATTATTTACAGACACTCTAAAAACTCTAACCAGTCTTGTCCATTGGTACAAAATACCTATGTGTAGTATTTCAAACTTTTTTTTTTGGAATTAGTTAAGATTCATATTACAGTAACTTATAATCATGAGTATCATTTGTAAAATTTTTACAATAGATTTATTTGAATGGAGTAAACCGTCTTAAAATTCACTTCTATTTTCTATTCTATTAATTCCTATAGCTCCCAGTGGAACAAAGAGCCTCAACGAACAACTTCCATCCACCTCTATTCCCAGCCAGCATCTTCACCTCGCTCCAAGTTCTTCCTGCCTGCTCTGCCTCATTTAGTATGGATCTCCTCCAGATGATGCGAGGTCAACCTTTTCGGCATACTCATTGGGGGTTCCAATCAAGTGCCGACTTCTCCACTGGTCCAGTCTGTTTTCTGAGTGTATGGCCAATCCAGTTCCACTTCCTTCTTCTTATGTCTTGCTCAATCGGCCTCTGCCTGGCTCTGCACCAAAGCTCTTGATTTGAGACTTTTTCGGACCATCTGAAGTTTAGGATACGGCAGCGACAGCGATTGGTAAATACCTGCAGCTTCCTAGTGACACCCTTTGTGACCTTTTAAATTTCCGAGCCATACAGAAGTACAGACTTTACATTGGTAGTGTAGAGCCTCAGTACAGAGCCCACAGACACTCTGGGGTTTCTCCAAAGGGAGTAGAGCTGAATGAACGCAGTTTTGGTTTTTCTATTGCGTTCTCTGACATATTCGTTGGTCCCTCCTTTCTCTGAGACGAGGCTACTAAGGTAAGGGAAGACTTGAACTCTTTCAATAGTTTCCTCACCTATCTGGAGACTGTCCTCGACACTCGGGTGTACCCACATCTACTTAATCTTCTTGATATTTATTGATAGGCCAGCCTCTCCTGCTTCCTTCCGAAGTTTTTGGAGAACCTCTGGGCCATAATGCAGACATCATCCGCTAACTCCAAGTCCTCCAGCCTTTGGTTAAGTGCCCACTGGGTTCCCTGTTTCCGTCGACCCAGTACTCTTCTCATTATGGCATCGAGCACAATGATAAATAGAGTTGGGGACAGTACCCACCCCTGCCGCACACCTGAATCCGTCTTGATGGGGCCTGGCAGTTTCCCCTCATGCTGAACCCTGTAGTCACAGTCTCTGTACATCTCCTCAATATCCTAATGATCTTCATGGGAACTCCGAACTTCTCCAGAGTAAGCCACATATAGACCCTGTTTACCGAATCGAAGGCCCTCTCAAAGTCTATGAAGGCTAAGTTCAAGAAGGACTGCCACTCTCTGCTCCACGATGATCCTCAAAGTGTTAATGAGATCAACTGTGCTTCGGTGCTTCCAGAAATTGGCCTGCTACGTTCTAGTCTTGACTTGATCGCTTCCTTGATCCTGTTGAGTATAACTCTGGACAGAACCTTACTTAGCACGGAAAGAAGCGTGATTCTTCGCCAGTTGCAACAGTTCGTAGTATACATAAATATTCCTTCTTCGAGAGCTTCACGATGAGGCCCTTTCTCCACAGAGAGTTTTTCTTACTCCCAGATCCCTGCATCTGGATCAGTCTTGAATAGCTCCGGTGCTATATTATCCAAACCATGAGCTTTGCCTCTCTTTATTTCATTTATTGCAGCTATCAATTCCAGCTTGCTTGGAGGATCCAAACAGATGCCCATTTCCTGTTGTAGATGTTCATTTCCTTCACTTCCATTTTACCACACAAATTATGTACATCTATTATTTATTACATTTTAAATATATTGTCTTTGGCTTCAAAAGCACAACATTTATGCAAGTTTTTGAGCTGAATTTCATTTGATTTGAAATAACTTCTCATGTCCTTTATTTACATACAAATAAAAATATCCTCTTGGGCACCTGTACACTATGCAAAGCTCCCTTTGCCTGTAGTATGTTTTAGAAAAATATTCTTGCAAAAACGTTTCATTTTGTAAATTTTTCTGTCATAATCTTTTTGTAAAGATTGTCAAAATATTAAGATTGTCCATTTAAACTGGCTTTGAATTCGCTAATGCCGTCAGTGGATCAATGAAAAGTGCATCAGCTGGTGTTGTTATGGCTGGAGGTGTGGAATTCGAGTCTGTTCCGTTCATAAGTTTTTCACACGTATTCCTTCTAATTGTATGATGTGAAATTAGAGGTATTTCTTTGGATAGTTCTGGAGAATGTGGTAACGCATAACAAAGCTTCTCCCAGAACCATGGATCACCCCATTTAACATATGTATTCATTGAGAGGTAAGCCTTTAGCTCAGGGTCAAGATTGTCTGTAGGCCCAATATCACCATAGAGTATGATAATAACCCTTGCTCTTCCTTCGCTGAGTGCTTGAGAGTGTGCTGCTCTAAATTCCATTCTTCCCCATACACTTTCTAAAAAGTTTGGCGAAAGTACGACTACAGTCCTACGGGATTCAGCAACAGATTTAGCAATTAGATTTGGTATAAATTCACCAACGACCCAGTCTCTATAATGAAGACAAAGTTTAAATTTCGTTGGGCCATTTTCAAGGCTTGGTACCAAATCCTCAACTATAAACTTTTCGTCTTGATGGGAGTAGCTTACAAAGGCATCATACAGCTTGTCTTTATCTAGTTCCTCTTCCGTTACGAACCACAGGCAGAGATTATTTGCATACAGCCAGACTTTTATCTCCCTTTGGTAACGGTAATAAACTGCTATTGAACCTCCAATCAATAAACAAAGAAATGCCATTGTAACACTTATTGTTGCAACAGCTGCTGTCATCGTTGGGCACAGTTCACTTTCTGTCAGTTCGCTGAATGGAACACCGTTATAGCATGTGAGATTTTTAAGATTTGGTATCTGTAAAGAGCAAAGAAAAGCAATTGTTAGACTTTATCAAATATTAATGGAGCTACAGCCAGTTCATTATAAATGTTCAAATATTTACCCAAAACTATTATGTTTGTTCAGGTTTTATTAATATTGTTGCTAATTAATTAAAACTTTATACTCTACCTTTTTATAGTTTGCTTGAATAAAGTTGAGGAATACTTTTGTCTCGCAATCACAAATCCATGGATTATTCTGGAAGGATACTTTTTTGATATGTTTTGATTTTTCCAAAATATTTAAAGAAGCCATATCCATTCGTGTTAATTTATTGTTATCTAATTCAATAATCTGGAAAGAAGAAAACAATACTTTTTTGTTGGATGATCCTTTTAGAGCTAAGAAATTTTAAATGCACTAATTTTTGTGATCTGCATTAAAAGTAATAATTATATCTTTTGTAATTAAAAGGGTCTTTTATAGAAAAGGAACACCAGTTGCTTTTAGTAATTATATATATATATATATATATATATATCCGTTAGTTATTATTAATATTGTATTCAGTGATCATATGTTTATACATAAATATAGCCATTAATCAGATAAAAGAAGTTGGTCGATATATATGAAAAATTAAAAGTTGAAAGCAGCGCTCACTTGTTTTAATATCAAAAGATATGCTAAATGAAGAAGTATGCTGTAGTGAAGAAAATAATGAAATTTTATGATATAATCGACAAATGGAAGTGTTCAAAAAGAAATTGTAGAAAAGTCTCAGGAATACTACGATATTGATCTTTTTGAAAGAATATTTCAGGACAAGTTAGAATTTTGGCATCCAGAGTAACACCCCTTCAATATAGTTTATAATGAATGCTTCTTGTTTTATAATTTGTAAATAAAATAAATGGTTCATTAACCTATACATATTTTTTTTTTATTGTTTGATATTAAGTAACGGTAACTGAAAAGTAACTGGTGTATTTATTCAATAGAAGACTCAATTAAAATTTATGTGTATACCTTTTAAATTACCTGGAGCTCATCGCTGAAACTTGTCAAATTTATGCTTGCCAAATTGTTGTAGGAAAGGTAGATCTTAGTCGCTCTTGAGTAGCCATCACCCAGCTTGTTTGGCAGAAATGCTAATTTATTCCCTGTCAGATCTAGTT
Source organism: Rhaphigaster nebulosa (assembly GCA_948150685.1). NCBI lineage: Eukaryota > Metazoa > Arthropoda > Insecta > Hemiptera > Pentatomidae > Rhaphigaster > Rhaphigaster nebulosa. The sequence goes on from OX411309.1 coordinate 149,766,562, forward strand.
CTGTATGATTGACCATCATCCATTCTCCTTTGATTGATGTTGGAAGTGATGGTGGTATATTTTTCAAGCCTCTATATGAACAGTTGACAAGAAGGGCTGTACTGCGTGGCCAGTACTGACATGAACAATCGTTCGGACAATCATTCCGTTTTTCCATTGAGCACGTGGGTAGCCGAGGATAAAGGTCCATTACTTGCGTTCCCACTAATTCTTCAGGACCATCGCAGAGGAGCTCAGAGCCATCTGCCACCTGCAGGTTTACTTGATGTTGAAGTGGGTAATTTAAGTACTTGACAAAGTGATAAGCATTGCAATCGCATACAAATTGGTTTTCTTTTAAAATAACTTTTACGATATTGTTATTAGGAATTGGGTTTGTTATATCGGTATATTTAACTTGGGCTTCATTAATATGTATCGTATCATTAATATATATCGTATTAATCTTATTATTGCGTAAATCTAGCTCTAGTATAGTTGATGAAAACTGTAGGTCACCAATCTGAAAGGAAAATTACATTATATTAGTGATAAGAACTTAATAAAAATAAAATACATTATTAAAGCATATAAATAATTACTATTTCTTTATTATTACTATTTTATTACTACTTCTTCTTAATAGGGTAAATCTAATGTAGTTATTACTGTGGCTGTTTAAAAATAAAGTTTGTATTATTTTATTCTAGTATTCTAAATAATGATTTCTAGTATTCTTTATCTCTCATGCAAATGAACTAATGGAATGTTTTAAATAAGTTACTTTTGGTGTTAGAGAAGGGAAATAACCTTGCACTCTGACCTTGTATTATTTTTGTGTCGTTACTATCTGTATTATCAATTCAAATTTTTAACTTGGTTATGCTAAAATTGTTAATTTTTCAAAAGATTTACAGCATTTCCTTCTATTGCGTCTAAATTATCTTTAATTAGGAATATGTTTACTATAATCGACTTTCATTGTTTGATTATTGCAAATTCAACATTATACTTACAGTTAGATTTGTGAAGTCATTGTGACTTAAGTTTAGAAGTCGAAGATTGACCATAGAAACCCGCCAGTCAGAGTAGATAGTTGACAATTTATTGTAAGAAAAGTCAACATTCTCGAGTTTCACACATGGTTGCAGAATACTCCCAAACTTTTCATGAGCAAGTTCTCTATGAATAACAGATAATTTATTATTAGACAAATTTATAGTCTTTAATGCCTCTAATACTTCGAAAGCTTCTGGATGTATAAATTTAATTTTATTATGTGCAAGTTGTAGTACTTCAAGCGTATGCAGTGAAGAAAACAAGCCTCTTAAAAATATATATAAATTATTAATTTATTTGTTTAGAAAACAACATAATGAAACCAATGGTGCCTACGATTTTATACTGACTGATATATATTGGTGAGCTGATTATGAGACAAATCCAGGGTCTTCAGCTTCTGCAGTGAAGAGAATAGAGATTCAGGCAGAGAAACCAGTCTGTTGTGAGACAAGTTGATCTTGATAACATCCTTGATATCTTTGAAAATCTTATCTGGAAGTTGTGTGAGAAGATTCTTCTCAAGTCTGAGATTTTCTAGAGATATGCATCCCCAGAGAAGGTCTTCAGGAAGAGAGCTTAGTTGGCTATCCTTCAGGTTCAGTTCTTTCAGTTGGGTGAGATTGGCTAGAAATCCTGACGGAAGTGTTTTTAAGGTTCTTCTATTGTTATGAATTAGTATTTTCTCCAGTTGTGGAGTGTTCCGAAAAAGACTTTGAGGCAATGTATGAAAATAATTCGCATATAAATCAACATATTTCAGTTTAGTCAAATCAGCAAAAATATCTGGTGGAAGGGTTGTGAGACCATTGTCACTCAGATCTAGGCTTTCCAAGTTGGGTACATCTGAAAATAGAGACCTGCTCAAATTTTGTAACCTGTTTCTCCAAAGGTCTAGAAACCATAGTTTCGTCAAGTTCCTAAATATACCTGGCTCTAGGTAATCTATGTTATTGTTTGCAAGCTGTAAACATTCAAGTTCGGGAACATATCTGAAGATGTCCTTTGGCAGCTGAACATTGTTATTTTTAAGGTAAAGCCAGCTTAAGTTGTCTAGATCCTTAAAAAGATCTTCTGGTAACCTAGTAAGTTCAAGTATATATAATTCATGGAGGCCCTCTAGATGTCTGCTTGTAAGAGCATCACTTACATTACTATTCAATTGGACCTGAAGTTTCATAGTGGAAGGAATACCAACGGTCGCCATGAGCTCCTTAAATGAGATACCTGCCAGAGGACAGTTTATTTTAAAGGAGTCGACAGGTCCTATTTTGAGGCCACTCATTAGACGCAAATCTTCCCATTTTGTATTGACTGCGCATTGCAGACGCATGAACTGATTTGGAAGTAAGGTAGCTGTTAGCATTGGCAGATTCGAGGTTTTCGGGCAAGATAGTTCAAAATCACCACTCTTGCCTCTTGAACACGAGCAATCTGCAGCCCCTGGACATTGGAAATCAGTCAATACTTCTTGTGTTTGAAACCATAAGACTCCTACCAGTACTGTCACCAACAACATCCTAAAAAATAGAAAAAATTTTTTTTAACTTTTAGGCTGATATATATTTAATGTCTTAAAGTTATAATTATTTTTTTAAAGATTTAAAGATTCTTTCTCTTCGGTATCTCAGTAATTATGTTAAAATATTAAATTTGTCACTGAGGTAATCAATATACTCCAACTGCTCCACATCGAATGAAATATGGCATAACCATTGGTGGTAAGTTCTCTGTGAATTTTTTGGAGTAGTGGGGAGCAGCTGGAATTTTATCAGCCCTACCTAATTTCCATTGCATTATATCAAAATCCAATCACTAATATATATATATATATATATATATATATATATATATATATATATATATATATATATATATTTAAACTGATCGCAAGTGTGGAAAACTGATTAAGTGTAATAATAAACTGCACAATTTTTCCAACAGTTTTAGGATGTGCCATAATAATAATAAAAATTGTTGATCAATAGATAAATTGTAGTTAAAATTTACTATATTGATTGTATAAAATATGTTTAAAAAATGTTGACTTAAAATTTTGTTTATTGTTTTACAATTAATTATGTTAGAAAATGGTGGATGACTTCACTTACCTAGGGACAGTAATCTGCAGGAATGGAAGGTTGGACAAGGAGATCTCCAATAGAATAAAGAAGGCAAATTCTATCTACTACCACCTCTGTAACACATTGATAGGTAAAAGGGAGGTAGAGAAAAATGTTAACATACACATTTTTAAAGCCGTTTACCTGCCTGCTCTGTTATATGGGAGTGGAAGCTGGATACCTCTAGACAAGCACCTAAGCAGAATAACAGCTGCTGAAATGAAATATCTCCGAAGAGTAGATGGTCAAACAAGGAGAGATCGCATTTGAAATGAGCGGAAACGAGAAGATCTCGGAGTTGCTTCCTTGAAGGATACCCTTGAAAAAAGACAACTCCGATGGTTTGGACACCTTTGCCGGATGGATGAGAACCGTGGCCCTCGAAAATTCTTGGAAGCCATACCCATGGGGAAACGCCCAAGAGGGCGACCTAGAATGCAATGGACTGAACACATTTCTAGAATAGGCCAGAAGACAGACAAGCAGATAAATGCCATGAAAGCGATGGCACGGGATCGAGAGGCCTGGCATGGTTGGACTGAGGCACCTGCACGCTGAGAGGCACTATGGAGGAAGAAGAAGAAGAAGAAAAAAAAGAAGAAAGTGTTTTTGGTGTTTTGTAGCATAGTTGTTTTTGGTGCTCTGTTAAATTGATTTTCTGATTGTTTTACTGATTTAATTGACCTGAAACTGTTTTTGGCTTGTACAACTGCTTTACGATTTGGTAATAAAGAATTGAGAGAGGAATAAAGTTTGCTGCTTTATTAATCACCCTAAACACTTTAAATGTTTATATCAGTATTCCGCGATTGATTGCATGGAATTAACTCAGGGTTTAGGACATATTAGACATTGCTGGTCTTCATGTTGCTTTATTTATCTAATTTTTACCAACCATAGTGCTCTTTAACTTGGGCAATGGTTTTAAGTGACATTTAAAATCAATAGTTGATAAAAAAACTCTTCATCCAGGAACTGGTGAAGCAAATGTGAAGTACTTACAACACAAAAATAAAAAATGGAAGTAAAGACTTATGCAATTCACACCCTCAATTGAATAATACTGTTTGTTACTTTCACAATTATTATTATTTTTTTTTTAATTGGACCACTATTTTTTAATTGTTTTTTTAAGAAATGTCAATTTTTTTTCCGTTTATAATTAAGTGTTGTGTTATTCCAGAAAAGTTCTTGTCTAGAATTTTTTTTATTGAAATATTGGAACATTATATAAGATAATTTCTTTCTTTTCTTTTTTTTTTTTTTTTAAACAATTCTGTACATAGATATAACTAATATACAAATTAACAATATTCAATTTTTATGTTTAATATTTATTTTATTTTTTAATTATTCGGTGATTAAAATTTATTTTCAACCAAAGATTTGGAATTGGTTGATATTTATTCTACATAGAAACCACTAATAAACTTAATATATGTTATTTTCAAAATTAGGAATAAGGAATGAATTTATTAGTCGTCATTCGTAATAATGACGAATCATAAATAATGACGAATTCGAAATTGTCGGTCAACGTAAGCGTTACAGACATAGAATACACCATTTATGAGTTCTTAATATATACATATTTTTGATCCAAAATATGTGAAATGAAGTCGCATACCCCCATCTCGAAAACGCCATGGTGGTAGATATTCGAGAGTCACTCCCTAGCAGTTTCACTTGACATTAATATTCTGCTAGCGACTGCCCAGGCGATCTCTGTATGTTGGAACAGTTTTAGCTCCGCATCGGACGGACGTCTTTAACCTTTTAATAACGGTTAACTTTCAATATTATAACGAGGTGGATACGATTTTAAAATTGAGAATTAATGGGTCTAGATAGAGGCGTAGGGGGGTGGCGATCCCACCGCCCAGCTGAGAAGTTGCAGCCAGCCACTGGTCCTCCAGGTTGGGAGAGCACTTATACTGAAGCTCACACAGTACACTTTATACAGCACACTACACACATCCTCCCACTACAGACTAAGGTCACCTACAGTATTCACCCTAGGATCACCTTTCCTAGGCAGCCGCTCCGAAGGGGGTGCAAGTATGCAGGCACAAAGATGGCAGCCCCACCAGCATACTAGGGTACGTAGAGAGGATTGATTGCCCCACTACCTGAAAATAAATAATCGTGAAACCCCACAGAATTGCCTCGGATATAGATAGTCATAAACGGATAAAACGCGACAAACGTAATAGGATAAATCTAAGTTTTTGGTACGTTTTGTCACTTTTTCGACCCGGAGCACTTCATTTGCTTCTAGAACAGGTTGACAGATACAAGTTGGACATAAATGCCATCCAAGAAATCAGATGGATCGGTCAAGATATTTTAGAGAAAAAGCACCACACAGTGTATTACAGCTGCAACAATAAACACCATACCTTTGGTGTTGGATTTGTTGTTAGAAGACAGCTCAGACGACTTGTGATTGCATTTAAAGCAATCAGCCCCAGAATCTATTTCATCAGAATTCGAGGAATATTTCGGAATCTGAGCATATTTAGTGTTCATGCACCCATCGAGGCCCCTGGAGGAAGATAAGGGGACTTTTTATGATATGCTTGAAAGAGCAATTGATTCCTGCCCAAAATACGATATAAAATTGATAGCTGCAGATCTCAATGCTAAAGTTGGAAAGGAAGTCCGTTATGAACCCATAATTGGAAAACACAGCTTGCATAAAGAGACCAACGATAAAAGTTGATCAACTTTGCAGTATTGAAGAATCTGGTTGTGGCAAACACTCGGTTTCCATATAAGGATATCCATTAAGGAACGTTGACTACTCCAGATGGCCGATATGTAAACCAAATCGACCATCTTCTTGTCAGTGGTAGATACAGGAGCAGTATATCGGATGTACGGGTCTTCAGAAGTTCTAATGTGGATTAAGACCACTTCTTAAGCATTGCACACATCAAAGAATGCATAAGCTGTCCAAGACATGCATCAGTCGGTTATCAGGCGGTTTAATCTGAAGAAGCTCAAAGAGAAAGAAATCCAGTTTCAGTACTCCGAAAAATTGGATCAGAAACTTTCTCAGCGGCCTACCAGCGGAGATATCGAAGAGGAGTGGACAAGATGCTCTTCAACCATCGCACAAGTAGCAGAAGAAGTTTTGGGTCCAGCAGAAAAAGACTTAATTTCTCCGTGGTTCGATGAAGAGTGCAAAGCCCTCACAGATGCAAAGAATGAAGCCTACAAAACTATGATCAATAGGCGGACATGTAGAACTGTCCAGGAGTACCGGAGAAAACGTCGGGAAGAGAAACGAGGTCATGGTAAGAAGAAGAGACAACGATGTAATGTTGACGAATGGGTTTGATTCAACCTTCTCAGGTTTGGAGGGAGATAGTTGATAAACTGCTGAGTCTTCTAGACAAATAGTTATAATGAATTGTATATCTTATTAGTTGACTCGATCGATTAGTTCACTTTCAATACGAACAAACAATTATCAATCGTTTGTTTCTAAAGGTGAATGCTATTAAATTTACCTGACCATGTTGCTACTACCACCAGCAGACAGACGAACCCAAGCCCTGGCTGCATATTGCTCTTGTCGCAATGAAAATAATAATATTAAACTTGCAGCATTATATACAACCTGCCCCACCGATCAGCACCGCATCGACGGTCCAGGGAATTCCGAGCGATGTATGATCCTTAACCCTGCAGAGGTCGACCTCTAGTCCAGAAATTCCAACTAAGGGATAAGAATCATACATCGCTCGGAATTTCCAGAACCGTTCTTGATTGTGCAGCCAAGAACGAGATGTAAATCATGTATGTTAAATAAAACAAACAATGTTAAACTCGCTAATATTACTTATTTTCGGTTATATACCAAGTTGCATGTTATGCGGCGAGTGTCTGTAAGATCAAGGAATGTTTTACAACATTGCCGACCGCCCCTCACCGCAGTGTAGAAATTCATCTCAGTTTAAAGTTTAATTTAACCTGAAATTCATTCAGTAGCTCGTCTGCATATTTTCGAAATTGAGTATGAGAATATTCCAAGAGCAAGAATATACTTAGGGATTGAAAAATTATTTGCCACTTCTATAAATTTGTTATATTGAAAACTAGTTTCGAATGTTATACATTCATCCTCAGTTCTAAAAACACACAAAAAACATTCGAATGTATAACATTCAAAACTAGTTTCCAATATAACAAATTTGTAGAAGTGGGAAATAATTTATCAATCCCTAATTAGATTGATCCTTCTATACCATCATGCGGATGTCAACTGACTTGGAATTATACTTGATAGTAAGCTGAAATGGCTTAGTCATATTAGTAAGGTTAGCAAGAAGGCACTTCGCTGCCTATGGGCATGTAAGGGAGCCATTGGTAAATCGTGGGGTCTGAAACCCAAAATGGCCTTATGGCTATATAAGGCGGCTATCAGACATATTGTGCTATATGCTGCAATTGTGTGGTGGCATTTGGTCAATGCTAGTAGGCCTAGAGCCATACTTGGCAGACTACAAAAGCGTGGCATGAGCACCACTCACACTGCGATGCCTTGTCCACCAGAGCCCATATGTGGCATAATCCTTAGCTATGCCAAATGGCGTATCAGGGTGACTGTAGGCAACAAAGTTAAGCACTACTGGGAAAACACTAGAAAACAGATACATTCCACACTGTTTTTAGATGGATCCTACCCCAAAAGAAGTGAGATACTTCTGTTTTTGGATAAGAGTAACTTTAAGAGGGTGACGGGACTATACACAGGACACTGTCAACTGAATAAGCACCTCCACAACATGGGACTAACTGAGTCACCGACGTTTAGGCTGTGTGGGATGGAGGACGAAACGGCTTTTTACATAATCTGTGGATGTGATGCATTGACAAGGGTGCGGTACCTCCTCTTTGGTTGTGACCGGATCACTGATCCTAAGCTCTGCGAGATGATGGACACGATGAGTCTACTCAGATTTGCAAAGGCTACTGGCCTGTTTTAAACAGTTCAGGCCAGCGTACAATAGGCCTTAATGGGCCGCATTTATGCTGGTAAAAAAAATAAAAAAAAACTCAATCAAGAAATTTTAGAAATAATTACAAATATAGACCGACTAATAATTATAGACAACAACAGTTCATACCTTCTAATAGTTTTACCGGACAAACAGTATCTATACGGTTCCTAAATTCTCAACAAAAAAGGCAACCAATATTTTCAATTAATTTCGAAGGAAGATTATAACGATGAGAGAATTCGAAAACTGGAGGAATTACTAAGATTGTAATTAGAAAAAAGAAAATTAAATGATTTTTTAGAGTCGTGTGAAAATTCAAAAAAATCCAACATTGGAATACAAACTAATAATTTCAATAAACTCCCTAAAAACATAAACAATATACAATTCGATAAAAAAGAAGAATTTATAAAAGAGGTAGAAGAACTTAATGATATTGAGAAAAATAAGTATTGTCTTAAGGAGGAAATAGAAAATATTTATACTTTAAATAAGGAAGAAGAGAAAGTAAACATCAAAACAATCAACCTTGTGCAACTTCTGTTGAACCTCAAGAACTAAACAAGCAAAGTAACAAAAGGTGGAATCCATTAAATTAATTCAAGAAAAAATATATTTCTAAATTTATTTTTTGTTTAAATAACTTCCAAAATAACAGATAGATTCTCTAAAATAGGAAAGTAAAAACCTGCTTTTAAAAATTAATGATTTATCAAATCGCATGCTGAAGTTTATAAGTTATTCTCAAACTTAAATTATAGAATAAGACCATTTAAACTTTTGAAATCTGAAAAATCGTGTTCTATATTAATTATGAATGAAAAATATTTTAAGGATGTTAATCTAAAAAAGTCAAAATGGCCTTTTACTAAAAATGAAATATATTTGTGGATGTTAAAACCAGATAATTTATTTGAACCATATAAATATTAAAATATTACTTTTTAGCATCACGACTCAATTCCAATTATTTTCGTTTCGGTATACAAAACTAAAATTTAATTATTAATATTTTCTTGAAAGACAAGAAAAAAAAAATGATTAAGATTCTCACAAAACTAAAATGGTTCACGGAATTAACTAAAACAAATTATATGGTCTTAAAAATAAAGAAAATGTTATATATAGTTTACTCAAATAATTCTAGAGAATATATTATACAAAATACTTACAAATAATTTAACTAATTATGAAATATATTATAAAACATAACATTAATAATAATATGGGACTTGGAGATAATAATTATAAACAATTGAAATTAAATGCCCCGCATTTATAATAAAAAAGAAAAAAAAAAGAGCTCAAAGGAATTATGAAGGCAATAGTATAATAGGTTCCGTGAGCTGTATTATCATTGAATATATATATTTATTTTTTTCACTCACTAGAAACGATTTTTAGATCAATTAAATTTTTAGAATATCCAAAATGTTGACTCGATCATTTGAAGATCTCAAAACACAATAATGGTATGGCTGGGCACATGACAATGTTTTTAGGTTCCTTATTTTTTATTCTTAATTGATTTCCATAATTAAGTTCTGAGCATGTCTCTGTTATTTTAATATCATATGGATAATTATAGATAACTCTAAGAAAAGAAATATATTTAAAACAGTCGGGAAATAATCAGAGATATTTATTTTCAAATGAAAATTTTCTAAAAACTAAAAAAACAGGATTTTAAAATATAATTGAGATAAAAAATAAAATAAAATTCTAAAGAAAACCAAACTAAATAAATTTAATGGAAACCTTATGTCAATTAATACTAGAGCACTTACAGTTTTGAATAACGAAGACAAATAATAGTTAACAGAAGGCACATCAACAACAGAATGATGCAAGATAATTAGAAATAAAGAATTGCATATACTGTAATTGTTGATAAAACAGTTTTTTTTCAAGACCTATTATCTTGTTAGATTAAATTAACTGTTCAATTATTCTTCTACTTAATATTCTTTAATATTTAATTTAAAATTTATAATCACACTAATAATTACTGAATACATTACTTTATAACTAAAATTTTATTCATTTAGTAATGTTTATTGATTACAGTAATGCTGATTTCTGATATGTCATGAATAGCCGTTCATAGTCTATTATTGATAATTTAGTATTAACTGATAATAAATAAATAATATATAATAGAAAAAAATATATAGGTGAATAAAATAAGAAAAAATTAAAAAGGGATTAGCCCTTTAAATCTTTAAAAAAAGATAATAAATTAAATATTTAGTCTTAAACAATTAAATATTTAAAGACTAGTGTAATTTTATAAGATTAGATAAATAAATAAGTAATTACATTAGATTATTACGTAAATGAATGTAAACCATTCTGTTTGAAATTAATTATATTATCAATTCTATTATAACGTTATAAACAATAGGTTTTCTTCTTTCTCCTATATTGATAGCATTATTTCATGGAGGACTTCCCTTAGACCTTCACCATTGTGCTTCAGGAGTTCTGCTTGAATTAGGTCATATCCCAGGACTTTGTGATTTTTTAATTTATTTATTGCTTCATCTTCCTTTTCATCATCAGGTGGCTCTGCGTCTATTTCATCATTCCTTCCACACTCATTCTCTTCTTCCACGTTTCGTAGATTGTTAAGGAATTGCCGAATAAGGCAATGACTCTTGTATATAAAGTCAAATAATTGTTATATATGTTATTATAAATCTAAAAAAAAAATCTGGAAAATATTTTTATCCATTAAACATTTCTCATTAAAATATTACCAGTTATTTTAAACTTTTCATCACTTTTAAATTTTAAATTAGACATTAAATCAAACTTAGACATTATTAACTGATGTCAGTCCAATCGGTCTGACATCAGTTGAATCATAAATATGAATTGATTTAAATTATTATAGATATTTAAAACATACATCTAAATTAAATAAATTACCATTGTATATTGCAGTTCCTGAAATATTCTCATACACAGTTTGAAACAGTTGAATTTGTCATATTTCATGATTAGATTTGTTCGTATTTTATAAAAGAGAAATTCTAATAACTTGAAACTTATTCTTATTAAAAAAAATTGTACATTCATATAAAAGTTGAATGATGTCATAGCACACCTAATGTAATTTGAATACATAAGGTCCTATTTATGTGTAATACAAAAACATTATTGTGATCCACAAATTGCAAATTTTAGTGATCCAATTTTTTAAAGTGAAATATTTGACTTTTAGAGTGATCTGAACGGTATCATGACTTATATTTAATGATTACGATATTCTTTACGGAGTGGAGTGTATTAAACGAATTTTTTTATTCAAAACTGGATTAAGATTTGGTTTCAGCACTGTGAAAAACCCTCATGTTCAAATTTTCGAGCGAATCCGGACCCGAAAGAAATTTTGTTTTTGTTTTCGATGATTTTTTCAACAATAAGGTTTTTTGATGTGATGAATCCGAATCTGCCATCATTTTTGGTGTGAAAAATCTATAAGGCCAGTTTACTTAATTATTTAAATACTTTTTTAAATTGATTTGACTAAAAATCAATTACTTTTCAATGCTTATATTTTTCCTTTAATATACTCTAAAAATAAATGAATAGCTGGAAAAACCATGTCGATATCATTTTTCAAACACGTGATATAAAATAAAGCTTTTTCAGCATCTCTCATCTCCTTGGACCCATTAGACCAAACGGTAGGATATGATTCTACTTTTTTTCAATGTAGAATAACCCAAAATTTTTTTATGGCTCTTATCTCAATTATATTAATTTTATTTTCTATTTTTCTTTTTAAACATAAATATGATGTTTGCCTTAAAAAATCACTTCATTTTTAGGTTATTATTTGAATTGTTGGCTGGAGCAATGTTGGATGTGACTTATTTCACAATTACTTTTATTTTTTTAATGACTTGCTGTTACTCACTGTGTGGGAAAGTTAATTCCCCTTATATTAATCATATAACTCCAAGATGGTGAAAATCTGGAAAGAATCGAGGGCAAGCTGAATTTCATATATATTTAGAAATCATTAAAGCAAAGTCCCCAAGAATCCGAGCCGCGGAACATGTTCAAAATGGCCCCTGAAGTAGTGGCGGAGAATAATATTTAAAAACGCTATTACTTTGTTGTGATCAGTCATATAGATATAAAACTACTTCTATTCTAAGTATAATTAAATTATCTACAACTTTATTTGTAACATTATTACGCTCAAAGGTTCACTTTAGTAAAAATTGAAAAAAAAAAAAGAACAGCGAGAAAAATTCTTTCATGCGTGGGACCATGAGTTTTTTGTTTACATATTGCTTGTTATAATTACTCGTAGATATCCTATAAATACATTTAAAAATTTATTTTCACTCACTCACTGTTGGACGCTACAGTCTTGCAGGGCCTGGGCCTCTGCCACCATTCTTCCCCATTCCTCGCGGTCTCCAGCGAGGGTCCTCCGAATTCCGATCTTTCTGAAGTCGTCTTCCAGATCGTCAATCCACAGAGGCCTGGGTCCTCCTCTTTTCCTAATTAATAAATTTATTAATAAATTAATAAATTTATAAATTAATAAATTTTCACCTTTTCTTTTGCGGTCCCTGGGATCGCATTGGTCCCAGAGAAAAGGATTTTTTTTTCAATTCGTGAAAATAAAACTTAAACAAGCTAAGAAACAAATGTCATCTGATTTAACAGTGTAATTAAGAGTTTTAAGTTTTAAATCAGTTGAAAATAAAATATTTAGAAATCGCAAATTGGTGGTAAAAAAACGATAACCCTTTGTAACCTCCTTTTTACTTTTCAATTCTCATTGAGTATTGCCTTGGCATTGCTTTGTTACGGTCTGTGTTTACGGTTTTCTATTTCGTAAAAATACGTATCAGAATGAGTATAAACCAATCTAGTACGTAAAATGATGGAGTGGGCAGTTCCATCGTCTTTAGTGATGAAATTAGCCGAGAGTTGCTCGATGAAGGGAGGACAATTGTTACAGAAAATTACTACACGAGTTTAGTGCTAGCTAGCAAATGCTTAGAGAAAAAAAAACCATTTGTTAGGAATGCTAAGACAAATAGAAAAGGACTTCCTAAAGAAGTTATCGATAACAAATTAAAAAAGGAAGAATTAATAGCTAAGGAGAAGAGCAAAGGCATTACAGTGCTAAAATGGAAGGACAAACAGAAGAACAGACAGGATGTACTAATGCTCTCCACGAACACTGGAATTAGGCTCTGTAGAATAACCGACTGCTATATAACCGACTGCTATATAACCGACTGCTATAATAGACTACAATGAGGGAGCCATCTATAGACCTGTACGATCAGATGTCTGGTTACAATTTCTGTTTGAGGAGAACACTGAAAGTGGTACTGGAAAATAGATATCGAAAATATTTTTGCCATTGCTTTAGTAAATGCGCATATTGTGCATAAAAAAAAATTAAAAACTCGTAAATAACGATGGATCGCCGACTTTCAAGTGGCAGTTTCTAAGATGCTGCTTCAAAAAGAAGTTGCAATTCCTCAGGTCTCTGTTCGTCGAAGTTCGGTGACTCATTGTTTTGTGAAAAAAGAAGACGTCAGCAACAAAAGAAGAAAAGACTATGTAGGGTGTAATGATAAAAAGAAAAAAAGGGGAACTAACTAAATATAAAATAATAACATATTTCATCATGTGCCCAAAAAATCCGCATTATTGTATAGAATGTTTTGCTGAAAATCGTAGCAAATAAATGTATATTTATAAACATAAAATGTGATTTTTTATTATATGTTTTAATTTGTAATTAAACAATACATATTGTTGTTCATTATAAATAAAAACTTTTTTTGTTCAAATTTCCAAATCATATTAATTTTTTATATGTGTATTCTTATGAAATAGTAAAACAATCATATTAAGTTCTTAAAATAAATAGCTATGCTAATGAAAGCAAATAAAGATAATAAATAATGAATATTATATAAGAATCAAGAATATAACACTGAATTAAAGAATAAAGTGAGTGAAGAATTTGTAAAAAAAAAAAATATTAAAAAAAAGAAAATCCACGAACCAAGAGTGTGATACTATTCCTTGGGACCAATGCGGTCCTGTACTATTCAGAAAGCAGCAGAAACGCGGTCCCCTGGACTAGGGTTGGAATATCGAAACGCGATATATTACGCGAAAAACCGATATATCGATATTTTACACTGATATTTCGGTGATATTGATATTATAAACTTTATTATTTTATTTTAATTAGAAATTTCCTTTATTCTTTATCATATTTTTAATGTTATCCGTGAGCTGTACTTAACATTATAGCTTAATTATTTCATTAATCTAGGACGCTGTCTTTGAGCTGTTGTAACTTCCTTACTGTTTTAACTCATAGGCGTCACTAACCTGTTGTTCATTGCTGTTGTTAGTGTGGTGATTAAAGTGAAAATAGAAACTAAAATGTCGCCACCGAAAAGTGAAGTGTGGAAAAATTTTAAATGGAGAGACAGTAAATGTGCGGAGTGCAAATATTGGCACAAAATATTTCGGACATCGGGAAACACAACAAGCCTGCATTCAGACCTCAAATCTTTCTGTTCGCACGGTTTTTCATCTCCATCAGGGTCAGGTTTTTCTGCAACACCATCTACTTCTAAATCAAGCAAATGAAATAATTCCTCCGTCAAAAGCTTCTGACATAAGAGTTTCCAAAATATCGCATCATTTAAAAAGGGAGACGAACGACGAAGGAAAATTAATGATGCTATTTTATATTTTATCTGTAAGGATGCTCTGCCATTCTACACAGTTGAAAAGGAAGGTTTTCTCAAGCTTGGTTAAAATTCTAGCCCATTTATATAAGGTACCTTCTAGAAATACATTAAAAAAATTATTGAATGAAAAATACTCAGAACTGCGCTCTCTTATTCAAAAACATTTGAATGAAGTTAATTCAGTGACATTAACTTGTGACGTATGAACGAAGTCCCACCAGATGAAAAGTTTAATTGGTGTCACTGTTCATTTTATTTTAGAAACAAATGATGAAATGTCCTCAGTGTTCCTGGAACTTCGAGAACTCACAGACAGGCATACATCCCAATACATATCTCATGTTTTTGAAGATGTGTTCCGACGTTTTAACATCTCAAATAAAAAGTAACAAAAATTGTCACTGACAATGGGGCAAACATTGTGAAGCCAGTGGATACGTTCTCATAGGCCAAACATGTACACTGTTTTGCTGACTTGTTAAATCTAGTGTGCGAAAAGACTAGTTGGAAGAATTATTTAGAAAGCTTCGTAGCATTACAACTTGGTTTGCTATTGTTGGCTGTGATCAGTTACGAAAAGCTACTGAAGGTGGCACTAAATGCAAGCTAATTTCAGATGTTCCTACCAGGAGGAACAGCAAATATTACCTGGTCCAACGTTTCCAAGAACTTCGGCCTCATAGCAGCGTTATATTGAGTGAACACACAAGTGCTCCAGATATGGTGACTGCACGGGATATTGAAGAATATTCAAGAATAGGAATCGAGGTATATTAGGTAGATACTAACAACTAGTTTTAAATTTTATTGTGTTTCAACATTTCACAGTGTGTCATATGCATAGTAAATCATAGGTCTACTCGCAATCGTACTTTCGTACTTTATTATGAAATAGGATCCAGCTTGTTTCTCCTTATCCTTCAAATAAACTCAGGAGTTTATGATTACCAAAACAAAAAATAATATGGATCAAGCACTCACCAAATTGAAATAAAATAGACAATACTATAAACGTAAATAAATTGTTGCAGATAATCATTGGTTAAAGTATAGCACATGCCAATTTATAAATATAATGGCGTAAATATGAGAATAAGTAATATTTAGTTGCCAAATAATAATTAATAGATAAGATTGAAACACATATACTGTTAATTAATTCTATGTAAAGACAAACAGGTAATAATATAAATGGTGATTGTACTAAAATATATGTCATATGAGTTTCATGTTTTTATATAAATGTTTTGAGAATGCTCAATGTACGTATGCGTGGAAACTTTATGAAATACAATTTTTTTTTAGAAAAATAAAATAAGTTTTTTTTTTTTAATTTGTAGAATAATATAATATATGAAATATGGCAAAAAGCCTTCAAGATAAAAATGTATTATAATTCTTATTTTTTTTACCAAATTATTATTCTTTTCTATCTTTTTTTATAATGATTCATGGATAATAAAAATATTGCTCTATAAATAATAATTATATTATTTCATAACCTTCATCACATTTTAACGTTATACTCATTTAATGCACGGTTTTTTTGATTTTTCATCCATTTCCTTTCGATATATCGATATTTTTCTACCGATTATCGGTGGATATTGATATTTGGTTTTGCGATATATCGAAATATCGAATATCGATATTTTTCTTTCGATGTTCCCACCCTACCCTGGACTAGAGAGGAGGTAAGATCCGAATAAAAAGGTGCGCGGTCCCTGGAATAATTCTGGAATAATAATTTTATCCATTAAATTATTTCTCATTCAAATATTACCAGTTATTTCAAACTATTCATCACTTTTAAATTTCAAATCATTCAGTTGTATTCAAACTACGACGTCATTAACAGATTTCAGTCCAATTGTTTAGATTATTTGAATCATATATATGAATTGATTTAAGTCATTATATAGATTTAAAAAAGCATCTAAATTAAATAAATTACTATTGTATATTCTAGCTCCTGGAATATTCTCATACTCAATTTCGAAAATATGCAAACGAGCTACTGAATGAATTTCAGGTTAAATTAAACTTTAAACTGAGATGAATTTCTACACTGCGGTGAGGGGCGGTCGGCAATGTTGTAAAACATTCCTTGATCTAACAGACACTCGCCGCATAACATGCAACTTGCTATATAACCGAAAATAAGTAATATCAGCGAGTTTAACATTGTTTGTTTTATTTAACATACATGATTTACATCTCGTTCTTGGCTGCACAATCAAGGACGGTTCTGGAAATTCCGAGCGATGTATGATCCTTATCCCTTAGTTGGAATTTCTGGATTAGAGGTCGACCTCTGCAGGGTTAAGGATCATACATCGCTCGGAATTCCCTGGACCGTCGATGCGGTGCTGATCGGTGGGGCAGGTTGTATATAATGCTGCAAGTTTAATATTATTATTATAATTGCGACAAGAGCAATATGCAGCCAGGGCTTGGGTTCGTCTGTCTGCTGGCGGTAGTAGCAACATGGTCAGGTAAATTTAATAGCCTTTATCTTTAGAAACAAACGATTGATAATTGTATGTTGGTATTGAAAGTGAACTAACCGATCGAGTCAACTAATAAGATATAAAATTCAATATAACTATTTGTCTAGAAGCCTCAGCAGATGGTCAACTATCTCCCTCCAAACCTGAGAAGGTTGAATCAAGCCCATTCTTGCATTTACTCCAAGCAGGCATGATAAGTGTTTTATTTATGTATATGAATCCATGTTTTGTTTTGTTTCTTTTTATGTAGACAAGATTAAACCTTGTAAATTACATGATTAGTCCCATATGATATCCCTGATATCTGGTACAGATCCAAAATAGAAAAAATGTCGCACTTACTATATCACTTATATGAGTGTAAGTGCTTCATTTTCTTGTAAATAATATTTAAGCTCCACAGTTCATACAGCTCAGTTATATGATTAATAGATAACTGACATAATTTTCATTTAGTGAGACGATCAAACGGTTGTCAACAAACAGTATGTGATACAACTACTTGCAATTGGTTGGAATGCCCACCTTACATTTTTCTGACTTCTCAAGCAAACATCAAATTATTTTAAATTAGTTTATAGACATGCAGCACCTTTGAAATAGGTCTTTTCTGTTCTGTATATATTTAATAACCATCATTGTGGATATTTCAAAGTTTAATTTGATATTGCAGATAGACGATGGTGGTCTTCCACCTCTTCAAAGACAAAAAAGAACCTTTGGAAAATGGTTCGGTCATGGCTGTGGAAATAATTGTGGAGGAGGAGGTGGTGGTGTCAACCCTCCGAATATTAACGTCATAGTGATTAGAGAACCTGGAGGCAGGTGAGTATACCATTAATACAGATGTCTGTTCAACACTGTTAAAAAAATATATTCATAAGTAGCTCGCGTCGGATTGGATATATATATATATATATATATATATATATATATATATATATATATATATATATATATATATATATATATATATATATATATATATATATATAAATATATATAAATGATATTAAGAATATTTGTTCTAGTGAAATAAAATAATAAAAATCATAATAAGAAACTATTGTCTATTAAAGTTGTAGAAATTATCACTTAAACTCCATTCCTAATTTTAGTATTATTTCATAAAATCGTAATAAAAACAAATAAATATACATTAAGCTTGATGATCGTTTTACTGACAGTGTTGATCATTAACAGTGTTTGTCAGCTTTTATAAAAATATATATATATATTTTAATACAATTTAATTGATGACGAAGAGAAATGAAACCACTGATAAAGCCAGCATAACAAGGCATTAAAATAAAAAATAAGTAAAAAACGAAAAAAAAAATCTATATCTATAAATGCTTTTGGTTTATTATTTTCAATAATAGACCTTTGTAATCGACCAAGGAAAAAAAATTTGTAATCCCTCCCTTCAAAATTTGAGGTTTTACGTTTGAAGATAAGTAGAATCCAAATATCGAATAAAAAAAGTTCCATCCGTCCGCCGTCCCCGGCTGTTCTCTGAGACTACTGGACCGATTTTCTTGAGATTCGGCACAAATGTCACAGGTTACCCCAGGGTGGTCCTCGCAACTCGACATTACCATCCGTCTGTGTGTTTAGGTGTTAAGATAGTAAGATTTACACATTTCAGTATCGCGATAATGTACCTTCTTATGTGTTATTTCTTGATTTATATTGATCCAGTATTGCCTTCCATACGCAATGATACGACCGCAATCCATTCTAATGTCCTGGATAAGAGGGAGCGGTGCGTAAGGTTTAAAGTATGGCTGGTTTCAAGCGCTGGCTTGAATTGGTGAGTTGCTGGCGAGTCAAGGTTTGCGTACCCATAAACCTGTTTTTGAGGCTATGTATCACGGCGCAATTGCTATCAAATCTTACGTAAAAATTGGGAAGTCCACCACTGAAACATTTCTATTAATTAGTGAGGTCTTTGGGAGTGGAAGAGTTGATAGTGGCATACCCCAGCGTCGCCCCACCTCAAGAATGCATGCTTGCACTGATACTGTCCACAACGAATTGCGCACTGCCGAAGCGACATCAAAGACGCTTGAAAATTTTGTCAGGAAAACGCGTCAAGCCACTGTGCCTTCGTTGTAAATGATTTCCAGGCAAGGACCCGAACCCATTGATTCCCCATGGTTCAATCATAATAGAGTAGTTTTAGAACTAGTTTTAGTAATACCAATGTCAAGCCTAGCGAGCACAAAAACGTAAAAACTAAAACGGGGAACAATAAGTTTTTCTTACAGGTTGATTCAAACACAGATTATTACAACTAAAAATTGTTGTTATCACTGGCTTTGATTAAAATTATATCTATCACAGAAATAAAATAATTTAATTATTTGAAATGTTTTAAAACAATCTCCTTTCACAATAGGGGCAATGCTGGTGGCCAATACCCCCCTGGAGGTGGAGGAGGGTGTGGCTCCGGTGGTTGCGGTGGAGGGGGATCTCATTCTCAAGCTTCAGCATCAGCATCATCATGGTAATTATACTTCCATCAAAGGAGTATTGGAGAAATATTTTGATTGTCCACTTGAGGGAAAAGTACTTCTTATATACTGCACCACAAAGAAAAGTAGTGTATTTTGAAAAATTAATTTTTACTTTTCTTACAATCTAGGTTGTAATTGTAATTGGGTAAAAAAATTGATGTGCAGTTTTCAACGGCTCTATGCGTTTCAGAGCCTAGTGCAAAAAACGGATATTGGCTATTGGTCTGTCTTCTTCTCTGTGCCAGGATCATCGCTTGGATGGTGAACCGATTTTGCTTTTTTAGTACGGTTTTGTCTATTGATGCGTGCGTACCGAATTATACACTCTGTGAGCGATACAAGTACACAATAACTTAAAAACGTTTTTTTTATAAACTTCAGTAGCAAAGATTTTAATGAAACCTTGCTAAAATCTTCACCTTAAAGTCCTTTCAATTTTCCTATTTAGTACATCCGCAAGAAAAAACAGGAAAAAAAGTTATGAAGGAAAGAAAATTTTATTTGTGCATAATTCGAAAAGTATACATTTTTGGCTGGATTGCTGACGATCTCTTCTCCCCTGGATAACAGCTGATTCAAAGCTAATAAATTGTTATTAACAATACAAGTAGTAATATCTTTTCTTATACAAATCCACTGGTTCGCAATCTTGTTTTCCAATCTATATTTGATAATCTACATCAAAATCATATGCCTCCAAGAACTCATAATTTACAGCAGTGCTAACAAATATAAAGGATAGTTCTTCTAAAAGCTATTTTCAAACTATAATAACTTGATTTAGCAGACGTACTTTTATTGTAAATGCGGTAGCAAATTTCAGCAAGTATTATTAAAAATTAAAATGTCATATTCTTTACAAGAGACTCAGATAATTTTGTTCTTTATACTTTTATATTTACTTAACTTCATACAGTAAACTGCATATTTGTTAGTAGTAATTAATTTTAATTTTTTAAGGGGTCATGGCAAGAAGTAATTGCCATCTCTGACAATCACAAAGATGACCAGAAAAGAAACCAGGGGCCTCCAAGTAAACGATTACTGTTTACTAGCTTCAGAATCAAAGAAATATGTTATATAAGAAAATGTACATGTAAAAAATGAATAATAAAATATGTATTGTAGTTTGAATTAATAAGAGTTCATCTGTGCCTTGGAGATTCCCCTGGCTTGTTTACATAATCTTCCCAATGTTTACCTTCACATGACTTGTTTACGTTTATTTGTTAGAACAGAGGAGAATTGATCCTCCACCACTAGCCTTAACCACCATGTAGTCTCACCTCGGTCAAACCTTTACTATTAGGCCATGCCCCTTTTTAGTCACGTTACCATTAGGCTCCGCCCCTTTCGGTCTCGTGACCATTAGGTCCCGCTCCTTTTTAGTAACGTTACCATTAGGCGACACGTCCACTGACCATGTTATAGTCACGCGATCCCTCTCAACCACCAGGTTTATCTCCTTCACCCATTGAAGTGTCGGGTACCCACCTTAAAGTATGTAACCTTCACAACGGTTATATAATCTTAAGCTATCCGACGAATGGTCAGGAACCCACTTTATAATTAGTAACGCTCCCAACGGTTACATAACCTTCTCGATGTTTACATAACCTTCACAATATTTAACTTAACCTAAATTTAAACTGGTTAGATCATGTTAAGCAAGTTGGATGATTTCCAGGTGAAATGTAAGCACGAACTTTGAACTTAAGATACTTTTTCCAATTTTAATCCATCTTTTATAGTCTTTATCAAATTTCTGTAATATAGGACGTAGCGGTTTCTTTTTCCGATGTGTGTAATTCATTTTTTTGAATTGCAATTGACTTCCGGCGGTATGATTGTTTCTGGTAAGAAAGCTATACCATCATGAATATGATGAAGTTCTTGGGGGTAACTACCCACACAGCACCGATCTCTGAAAGAGATCTTTAAGATGTCTTTTTTAGGATGTCTATTAGACATCTAAAAGATATCTTTTTTGGGATATCTATTAGACATCTTAAAAAAGACATCTAAAAGATATCTTTTTTGGGATGTCTATTAGACATCTTAAAAAAGACATCTAAAAGATATCTTTTTTGGGATGCCTATTAGACATCTTAAAAAGGACATCTAAAAGATACTTTTTTTTAGACGTCTATCAGACATCTTAAAAAAGATATCTTTTTAAGATGTCTAATAGTCATTCTAAAAAAGAGATCTACCGGATGACATATTCAAGATATTTTCTACAAATGGCTAAAAGATGTTTCAAAGTATCACTCCAACATGGTGGGTGGGCACAA
Source organism: Rhaphigaster nebulosa (assembly GCA_948150685.1). Lineage (NCBI taxonomy): Eukaryota > Metazoa > Arthropoda > Insecta > Hemiptera > Pentatomidae > Rhaphigaster > Rhaphigaster nebulosa. Next base: position 149,788,810 of record OX411309.1, read on the forward strand.
GATCTTATAGTCTCATTGTAGAAGGCCAGGGCCGCCGTCATGGACGTAGATAGCTGTCTGCCTCGGTATCTGGGACCCTCTGGCCTCGGCCAGGTCCCCCTAGAAAATCTGGTAGGCTACGCCAATGGCTGCCGTGAGCTGAGCTCGGGCTTGGACACCGAAGAATGCCTCTTAGGGGGGCACGATGCCAAGGGGCGCACTCTAAAAAATATTTGGCTAACAAAGACAATTTTTATGAGAAAAAAAAAGTCTTATAAAGTCATAAGTGGTGTTATGCGTTAAAATGATAATTTTCATAATATAAATTATTTTCTTGAGAAAAAAATCTGGATATACCGTCTCCCACTGACCCCCTGGATGAGCGGAAAATTTAAGCTCGTCTCTCTCCCTGGTTCATAATAACACTTATAGAGCTTGAACTACTTTATATTTGCAGCTACAATTATTCACAATGCTCTTCCTGCCTTCTGAGAAAGTTTGAATAATCGAGTCAAAATTTAATGTTATTTAATATTATCAATATTGATAACATATACTCAATAGACTACCCTTTTTTCTCTTTGAACTATGGATAATATATATATTTATAAGTTAGCCTGCACTGCCAGAGTACCCTAAAAGTACATGATATGACTGTAGATGTCATCCATAACTCCAGTGGTGGAACCGAGGAGTAGCGAAGAGGGCTATCACTCAGGACACCTCACTCTTGGGGGCCCCCCGTCATAGAAATATTAATTAAATGACTTATACAATACAAATGAATTTATAGTTTTAGGAGGTCCCTGGACTCCCCCTTCATCTTGATTGGTATTCCATACCTTTCAAATTCACGGTAGCCCTCCGCCCTAGCCAAGAGGGGCCTCACAACATCGAATCACCCAGAGTCCCGCAAAGGGGCCACTACTTTATTACTCCAACGTTGCCGTACGGCAACGCATACAGTTTTATCAATTATTGTTATATATCTGAGGAAGGTACATATGGGGATATACTGTCGGAAACGCTTGGAATTCTACCCACGGTGTGGCTCTGAGATTTTGTGCCCACTCACTATATTGGAGGCACTTCCGAACAATATCTTGGTATCTTAAATCGGATACATGAAATATACATTTGATAGCACTAGAGAGCATGCGCAAAAAATCATATGGACCTTATCGTTATAATTTACCTAACCTGTAGAATTAAAAGTCATTGTGAAACTTTTATGTATTTCAACCAATGGAAAAAAAATCAGGTGAATTTATGTTTTTTGATACATACATTGTTATGTTAGATTATGAATAGTGTAACATAGTCTACAAGCAAAAAAATCAAAATTGATTTAATTAATTTTTGTTTACAGAATAAAATAAGATGCCCAAAAGAATGTTTTTGAATGAACTGTATAAACGTTATAAAAACTGAGCCTCTTCGTGAAAAAATGACTGAGGAAAACATCGTGCCTGCAAATATTTATCAAAATGTGGAACAAGATTACGTCCGAAAAATTCTTCGGATTTCGATGAAGATTGCGAAGAAGAATGTGCTGATAAAGTGGAGCAACATATGCTCAATATGATGGTACTAGTGATTGTGATGACGATTCAGAGATCAACAGAGAATATTTTGATAAAGATACACACATACAGTGAAGAATTTGATGAAGATATTGGTAATGGAAATCAATCGTACACTTCAAGAGAAAACAGCGCCCAATGCCTATGCCGATAGATTTCCCTCGAAACGTGTACAGAGAGCTCTATTAAAATGCAGACAGTGAAATTAAAAAAGAAAATAAAGACGGACTCTACTCGCTACTCCAGGCTGAATAGAAACTCATAGAGTTCCAACGAGAAATTATTTTCGCTATGGTTCGAGTTTAATTTGATTAATTTAAACTCAATTTCGGAGTTACTCAGTTTGTCTGTAAATGTTAAGAGGATATTTTCATTAATTTAATAATTTAAGATACTGTTTTTAATGTCGACAAAGTCATAATGAAATTAGTGAAAATCAGGTGATCCTCCAAATGATCTCCAAAAAAGAGGAAGATCGACTTCCATTAAATAAAAAATACTGTACTGAAGTTGTTCAAATAAATTTCATTTTAACAAGTATTTAAGTATTTTTTCTTGGATATTAATAATATATTTCAGATGCCTTTTAGATGACTTCATCGTTCCCATGATAAACTAATGAATGCGAAAATCATTACTTTTTATCAGAGCAAAAAAACTTCTGCAAAAAATTTCCAACATTCATTTTTTTACCATGGGAAAAACGACTTATAGAGATCTTTTGGGCAAAAAGGTAAAAGAAAAAAAAAAAAAAAAAAAAAAGAAAAAAAAAAAAAAAGTATCTTTCAGATGGCTTTTAGATGACTTATAGAGATCTTTTGGATGAAAAGATAAATAAAAAAAAGATATCAAAAAGATGGCTTTTAGATGAATTACAGAGGTCTTTTGGACGGAAAGGGGAAAAAATGATGTCTTTCGGATATCATTCAAATTTCTTTCTGATATCTTTTGGATGGCTTATAAAGATCTTTTGGACAAAAAAGTAAAAAAAAAAGATGCCTTTTAGACATCTGTAAGATATCTTTCTGATATCATTTGGATGCTGTTGTAAGCCATCTTTTAGATATCTTACAGAGATCATTCGGCAATCTTTTAGACATCGTGTCTCTCGATTATGATGTCTTTTAGACATCTTTTAGAGGACATTTTGCTGAGTGGGTAATATCAACTTCGAAAAAATATCCAATACCGTCATCATCCTTTAGATCGAATATATAATACATTCCGGACTATTAACTCATTCAAAGCTTCCATATGTATATTCATACTGATTGACTTGCCATTGAGCATCTAAATAGATTATGTAGCTCGAACCTGAATTGAAGTTACTCATGTATTTATTATTCGCTTCAGCATACCTGTGTGATACCTGACACAAACCTCGTCGAATCCCGTGCTCTATCATTAAAATGATATCGTAATCCTACAAGAGTTCTATATTTCTATTTTTGTATATTTTAACATAGCATCAAACGTCAAACGGGGTACGGTTACATAATTAGCTGGATCAAGCTCATGCATCTTTATCATAACATTTTGGAAAGATTCGAAAACATCAGCAGAAGAACATCAGTTTTAACGAAAACATCTGCATAGTCTCTCAACGTCGACATTTAAAGTGTTCCCATATGTTTTTAGTGCGTGTACATTCTTCTAGATTTATATCAGTATCACGTAATTTATTGTGAAAAGCTTTAATTGGTGAGAGCTATGTTTCATTTAACTTTTCTGCACCGTCTATATAATCGTATGGAAACTCACCTTTCCTCGTTACCAATGTCAATTCCTCATCTCTATAATATTTTGAATCTTTCTCAAGTTTCCTTGAATTTATCCAGATAGAGATTTCATGAGGCAATCCAAGCTTCGTGGCATGAATCTATGAATCTCAATTTCATTTTATCAACATGTTTTGTGAAGGATATATGTATAGTTTTCTTCGCTGTTTGGTATTACCTCAATTTCCCCAGGAATATTTCCCAATTCCTTAACTATGGAATGTTCATCATAATTGCTTAAGTTATCGATTATAACAAGTGCAAACGAGGGATTTACAGGTCTTAAATTAAAACTATTGCAAGACGGGCTTAAGTAAGTGCTGGTTCGGTGGCAATGGTCTCTAGCTTTGATATTGTTTTTTGTACATACGTTTTGGCACATGTAATAGGTTTTAGCTTCAGCCCAATCTTTCCCTTCTTCCGAGGAGATCCGGATTGGTTTATTTATCTTATAAAGTTCTTGATTTTTTTCGCTATATTTCTAATACATTCCATAAAGTGAGAAGCGACATTAGCTCCCCTATAAACGCGCGGTTCAGTTATATAAATGTCTATTCTTTCAATTCCTTTAACATATATACAAAATGATACCGGATCATGCCTCTGATATTTAGTTGTGCTTACAGAGGATTCATTTATCGGAACTAATATTGATTCAAAGTCAGCATAAGTAACAAACGGAACTTCACTTGCTTGTTTTACCAGATTGCTTGTCAAAATGTGTAAAACAACGTTTGCCTATTGTCGATTGATGTTCATATTGGATAATTTGATTCACTACCAATCTTTCAAAATTCCTTGAGAATTTTGATCATTAGTAACAAATAAAAGATCCCAATGGTCTTTCAACTCTGTTTTCCAGACTTTTAGGGGGGTTATTTTTTCTTTTTCATCCAGACCATAAACACTGATAGAGACGTTATTTACTTTCTAAACTTTCCTTATTTCGCTGAGAGAAGTTGGGTATGAAAGTAATAGTTGGGAAAGAAATGCAGGTAAAGTCATGTAAATGTTCTAAATTTTTATACTTAGTAATATGTTGAGCATCCTTTTTCACAAATTTTGCTAAAATAAAATACTGAAAACAGAACATATCATTATTATTCTGTGCATTAATGCGTGCAACAAAAGAATCGATTCTAAAGATATGAACGACCCCTTAATGGTAAATATTTGTTGATTCTTAATCTGATTCTATCAACTCCACTCGGCATCCACAGCCTTTTTTTTTTAAATTTAGACTCCTCTGCTTCGGTTATAATCTTGATAAAACTTTTTTTTTCTTTTTTTTTTTTTTAACCCAGCATATATGCACCACGGCCTATTGTGAGCCGGCCTAAACCGTTTAAAATAAGCCACTTGCCTTTGCAAATCTGAGTAGACTCATCGGGTCCATTATCTCGCAGAGCTTAGGGTCCAGTGATCCGGCCACAACTAATGTAGAGATACCCCACCCTTGTCAAAGCATCGCATCCACAGATTATGTGGAAAGCCGTTTCGTCCTCTATCCCACATAGTCTACATGTCGGTGACTCAGTTAGTCCCATGTTGTGGAGGTGCTTATTCAGTTGACAGTGACCTGTATATAGTCCCGTCACTCTCCTAATGCTACACCTATCCATAAACAGAAGAGTCTCACTTCTTTTGGAGCAGGGTCCATCTAAAAACAGTTTGGAGTGTATCTGTTTCCTAGAGTTTTCCCAGTAGTGCTTAACTTTGTTGTCTACAGCCACCCTGATACGCCTTTTTGCATAGCTAAGGCTTATGCCACATATGGGCTCTGGTGCACAAGGCATCACCTCAGAGCCTCTCCTCGCAAGGCAATCAGACTTTCCATTTCCAAAAATTCCCGAATTTCTAGAAACCAATTCAACCCTTACCCTGTTGGTTTCAGAAAGTTTGACTTTACATTCTTCCACCAACCTTGACCGGGTCTCATAACCACTTAAAGCCCCGATAGCAGCTTGGCTATCTGTGTAGATTGTAATTAGTCTGATTTTAAGGGCTTCCTCAATAAGGAGCTGGGCACAGACATTAATTGATAATACCTCTGCCTGAAAGACAGAGGTATGCCTACATAAGGATATGAACATTCCCTCTCTAGGCTTATCCATCCTCCAGATACCCGCCCCTGAACCTTGTACCGTTAGAGATCCGTCTGTATAACAGTTAACTCCGTCGCATGGTGCATGGGAGTCAGATCTGCTGATCTTAGTGCTATAGTGTCCCTTCCTGTAGCTTTGTACTTGAATGTCAGAGTGCATTGCCAACACCTCATCCTGATCAATCCTGTTAAACAAAGTCCCATGTCCCTGGTAGACCAGGGATTTCGATCTTGTCCTTAATTTCGTAAATCTATACACAGTGCTAAGTGCGTCAATTTCCAGGTGAAATGTTTTCGCTACCTTTAAATTCACATAGGTCTCGTGTTTTGAATGCTCTATCTGTCTGATCGCCAATAGAATTTGTCAAAGTACATTCCAATAGAAAGTTCACTTTTACTGCGCCATATTCATGTAGTAAATCCCGAATTTTATCCACTAAGATGTTCATGACACTGTCCAGAAATGTCTACTGGACTACTAAGGGTTGAACGGTATAACTTCCTCCTCCTACCTGAAACTATCCGGTAGCGGCGCGGCGGCATCATTCCATTGAAATCTAAAATTTCTGTTTCCGATGGAATTGTTGGATGCATTTAAAAACTGAAAAAACCTTTTGGATTCAAGATTTTTTTTTTTACACTGTCTCTCAATCAAACATTTTTAAAATTTTAGATTTAATATTTTAATAAATATTTGTTAGAAAATTTTCAAATCTATTTTCCGCCATTCTTCTTGTCATAGCAAAAAAAAAAAACAAACACATATTTTGGAATAAAAATCGGACTATCTTATCCCTGAGAAATCGGGGGAAAACGATTTGATACTTTCTGTCTCTCTCGCACCTCCTGCCCCCTTTCGCCTTAAGTTAACAAGCAGAATAACCACACTGGAAAACCTATTTTCCAATATAATTTTATAAAAATAAATTCATATTAATTGTTCATTTCATTTTAAATACTTTGATTAGATCAATAATAAAGTATATAACAGGAGATTTTGAAACACATAATTCTTAAAAATTTAAAACAATAAATTGTTTAAAACTTGATTGATTTTGGCTTGGCCATTTTTTTTTAAAAACGTATAAAATTATTTTTGGTTCATTCTTTTCAATAATATACCTTTCTAATCGACCATGAAAATTTTTTTTAACTCTCTCTCTCTCTCAAAATTTAAGGTACATTTTATGTTTCAAGATATGTAAAATCCGAAAATCAATTAGAAAATATCTGAAATGGATTCCGCACTATTTCCTTGCACGCCTATTAAACTATAAATTGGTGGCTCAAAAAGTGATCCTACTAAATAAGGTTACTTCAATTAATGCATTAAGATTTTTGTAAGGACCTAGTACTATCATTGGCTATCAGATTGAAATAATGATTGAACACCAAATTATTTGTCTAAAAATTTATATACTTACAAATTTATCCTAATTCTTAATAAATTAAGCAATAAGTAAAGTTGTTTTATTATTTCATGCTCATTTATCATTAGTATCTTTTGCTTTAGCACTGGCATACTTAAACTTTAAAATGGATTTCACCTTTACAAAGTTATTACCTTCTGTTAATTTTTATCAACAGTTTCCACTTTAGTGAAAAGCATTGGGGACAGTTGAGAAGTTTGATAGAGTTAGAGATACTGTGTTTTCTTACAAAACATGCAGTACTGTATTTTCATGTAACAATTTCATAATATAAGTGCTATTGTTTGAGCTTTTATACAACAACCTTAGTAGACCTAGAAATTCCAAACATTTCTTATAGTCATGCAAAAATTTAATCAACTGCGGAATAACTTATATTCTTTAAAATATAAGAATCGTGTGATGTGGCACAGATAAACTCGTTTTAATTCAAATTCCAATACAAATTCTACTATTCATTTTTTACATATATATTTTCTTATATTACATATTTCTTAGTAAGCTTTTCACTTTCACTGTTTACTTTGAGGTCCCTGGTTTATTTTCTGGTCATCTTTGTGATTGAAGGAGATGGCAATTACTTCTTGCCGGTACCCCTTAAAAAATTAAAATTAATTATTACAAACAAATATGCAGTTTACAGTACTGTAGAAAATTAAGTAAATGTAAAGTATAAAGAATAGAATTATTTCAGTTACTTGTGAAAAATATGCCTTTAATTTTTGATAATACTTTTAAATTTTTTACCCAATTACAACCTAGGTAGTAAGAAAAGTAAAAATCTGGTCCTATAATAATTATCTTTTTAATATAATTTTAAAGAGTTCACATAAACACTGCTTCTAATAAACTCAGCAGCATTCACTTCTTCTCCCACTTAAATAATAATAAAAATAATAAAACAGTTTTTTAAACAATTTTAGTACAATTCGTGTAGTACACTAACTATATATTTTAACTTTGTCAAGTTGCAAATATATTTTTAAAGTTTCTGGTTGAGTTTCCATGGAAACATTTTCTTTCCATTGAATAATGTGAAAGTAGAAATTATTAAGTTTAATTTCCGCTTTTGTATTCTTAAATTACTTTATTACAGAGCGTATTGTTTACCACAGATAAGCGGTTTGGTGGAAGGAGGAGATTCGGTTGCATCCGTCTCCTTTCGGATGTGCTCGGTTATCCATCTAGGGTCTAGTGCTTCTCATTAAATACACTTTATCTTTGCTAATACTGGTCCGGTTTTGATGATTCTTTTATTGTTTTTTAGATAATTTAATTACCTTTCATACAATTCTATACTTAATTTACCGTAAAATGCATACTTTTTATGCTATGCGCAAATAAAATATTCTTTTCATCATAACTTTTTTCCCTGCAATTCCTCGGTGATTTACTACATAATAAAAAAGTTAAAGGCCTTTATGAAGAAGAATTTATCCAATTTTCATCAAAATCTTTAGAGCCGTTTTCGAGAAAATTGTAAAAAAGTGTAAAATCCATGATATGATAGCTAATTCTGATTAGTTCGATGAGCTGTATCTTTGGTAATACTGGTCCGATTTTGATGATTCTTTTATTGTTGTTTAGATAATTTAATTACCTTTCATACACTTCTATACATAATTTACCGTAAAATGCATACTTTTTAAGCTATGCGCAAATAAAATATTCTTTTCATCATAACTTTTTTCCCTGCAATTCCTCAGTGATTTACTACATAAATGAAAAGTTAAAGGTCATTATGAAGAAGAATTTAGCCAATTTTCATCAAAATCGTTAGAGCCGTTTTCGAGAAAATTGTAAAAAAGTGTAAAATCGATTATATAAAGTAGCACTTCCGGTAAGTCAATTTTGACGAAAATGTTGCTGTAACATCACATGAATGTGCCAACCTTAAATACGTAATTTCAGTATCGTACAACTTTTCGTTTTTGAGCTAGACTGTTCACATACACACACCCACACACAGACCATTTTGCGAGGCTCGGTCATTTGGACTCAGTGGACCTTAAAACGTGTATTTCCGTTGAAAACTCGAATTCAAAAATTTTCATGATCGCAATACTTCGTATATAGGTAAGGGAAAGTAAAAATGAATTTTTCAAAATGCACCACTTTTCATTGTGGTGCAGTGTTTAAGAAGTATTTTTCCTTTAAGTGGAAAATATTTCTCCAATACTCCTTTGACGGATGTATAATTACCATGATGATGCTGATGCTGAAGCTTCAGAATAAGATCCCCCTCCACCGCATCCACCGGAACCACACCCTCCTCCACCTCTTCTGGGGTATTGGCCACCAGCATTGCCCCTATTGTCAAAGGAGATTGTTTTAAAACATTTCAAATAATTAAATTATTTTATTTCTGTGATAGATATAATTATAATCAAAGCCAGTGATAACAACAATTTTTAGTTGTAATAATCTGTGTTTGAATCAACCTTTAAGAAAAACTTATTGTTCCCCGTTTTAGTTTTTACGGTTTTGTGCTCGCTAGGCTTGACATTGGAATTACTAAAATTAGTTCTAAAACTACTCCATTATGATTGAACCATGGGGAATCAATGGGTTCGGGTCCTTGCCTGGAAACCATTGACAACGAAGGCATAGTTGCTTGACACGTTACCCTGACAAGATTTTCAAGCGTCTTTGATGTCGCTTTGGCAGTGCGCAATTCGTGGTGGACAGTGCCACTGCAAGCATGAGTTCTTAGGGTGAGCGACGCTGGGGTGTGTCACTATAAATTCTCCCACTCCCAAAGACCTAATCAATTAGCAAAATTGTTTCAGTGATGGGCTTCCCAAGTTTAACATAAAATTTTATGGCGTTTTGAAAGGATGTCACATAGCCTCAAAAAGAGGTTGATGAATACGCACGCCCTTATTCTCCGGCAACTAAGAGGCGCCTGAAACCGGGCGTCCTTTAAAGCTTATGCACCCTTCCCTCTAACTCAGCAGATTAGAATGCACTGCGGTCGTATCATTGCGTATGGAAGGCACTCAGTATATATTGGATAAAAATAAATCAAGAAATAACACATAATGAGGTTCATTATCTTGATACTGAAATGTGTAAATAAATAAGTCTTATTATCTTAACACCTGTAACTGCTTTATCGGTGGTTTCATTTTCCTTTATAATCAATTATATTGTATAAAAAATATATATGTACATATAAACGCTAAAAAACACTGTTAATGATGTCAGCAAAAAGATCATCCAGCCTAATATATATTTATCATATTATTCAGTATGAAAAAATATTGAAATTAGGAATGGAGATTAAGTGACAATTTCTACTACTTTAACAGACAATAGTTTCTTATTATAATTTTTATTATTTTATTATGATTTTATTCTTTTATTTAATTAATATTCTTCATATGATTTATATATATATCCAATCCGACGCGAGCTACTTATGAATATATTTTTTTAACAGTGTTGAACAGACATCTGTATTAAAGGTGTACTCACCTGCCTACAGGTTCTCTAATCACTATGACGTTAATATTCGGAGGGTTGACACCACCACCTCCTCCTCCACAGTTATTTCCACAACCACCTCCACCATGACCGAACCATTTTCCAAAGGTTCTTTTTTGTCTTTGAAGAGGTGGAAGGCCACCATCGTCTATCTGCAATATTTAAACAAATTTTCAAATATCCACATTGATGGTCATTGCAGGTAGAAGAGACCAGCACTTAAATATATACAGAACAGCAAATACCTATTTCAAAGGTACTGCATGTCTATAAACTAATTTAAAATACTTATTGATTGTTGCTTGAGAAATCAGAATTATGTGAGGTGGGCATTCTAACCAATTGCAAGTAGTTATATCATTTACTGCTTGTTGACTACCATTTGATCGTCACACTAAATGAAAATTATGTTAGTTATCTATTCATCATATAACTGATCTGTACGAACTGTGGAGCTTAAAAATCAATTACAAGAAAATGAAGCTCATACACTCATATAAAGGATATAGTAAGTGCTACAGTTTTTCTATTTTGGATCTGTACCAGATAGCAGGGATATCATAAATGCTGAGATTAGTAATTTTGTGATGGCAAAGTGGACATGAATGGTTCAATGCTGTGAGAAGATAGGAGAGAAATTACTTCGATGGAAAGTCTTTTTGAAATCGATTTATAGCAGTACCTTAGGGTAAAATTGAAAGGCAGAAATGTAGAAAAATCTCACACCACTGCTTAATATGGGACTAGTCATGTCATTTACAAGGTTTACTCTTGTCTACATAAAAAGAACCAAAACAAAACATGGATACATGTGCATAAATAAAACATTTACCCTGCCTGTTTGGAGTAAATGCAAGAATGGGCTTGATTCAACCTTCTCAGGTTTGGAGGGAGATAATTGACCATCTGCTGAGGCTTCTAGACAAATAGTTATAATGAATTTTATATCTTATTAGTTGACTGGATCGATAAGTTCACTTTCAATACCAACATACAATTATCAATCGTTTGTTTCTAAAGGTAAATGCTATTAAATTTACCTGACCATGTTGCTACTACCGCCAGCAGACAGACGAATCCAAGCCTTGGTACCTTCAACTGCATGTTGCTCTTGTGTCAATAATAATAATAATAATAATAATATTATATTAAACTTGTAGCTATATATACAACTTACCCCCACCGCACGATCAACGACGATCCAGGGAATACCGAGCGATGTATGATCCTTAACCCTGCAGAGGTCGACCGACCTCTAGTCCAGAAAATACGCAGTAGATATTGTAGCAAAATACGCTATTTACAGGTTTTATAAAAATTGTACAACATTGTTATAAAATCGCAAGAAAAATGTTAAATAAAACAAACAATGTTAAACTCGCTAATATTACTTATTTTCGGTTATATAGCAAGTTGCATGTTATTCGGCGAGTGTCGGTAACATCAAAGAATGTACAACCTTGCCGACCGCCCCTCATCGCAGTGTAGAAATTCATCTCTGTTTAAAGTCTAATTTAATATGAAATTCATTCAGTAATTCCTCTGCATATTTTCAAAATTGAGTATGAGAATATTTCAGGACCATGAATATACTTAGGGATTGATAAATTATTTGCCACTTCTATAAATTTGTTTTATTGAAAAATAGTTTCGAATGTTATACATTCATCCTCAGTTCTAAAAACACACAAACAATTCAAAAATAAGTAATTCAAAATATAGTTTGGTATTATTATACATATTAAATTAAATTAATATAAATCAGTATTATAAAACATTACTACAGTATTACTCACCAGCATTACTGGAAAAACCCTGACCCTTAACCTTATTAATCTAATTTAATATGTATAATAATGCCAAACTATATTTTGAATTACTTATTTTTGAATTGTTTGTGTGTTTTTAGAACTGAGGATGAATGTATAACATTCGAAACTAGTTTTCAATGAAACAAATTTATAGAAGTGGCAAATAATTTATCAATCCCTAATTAGATTGATACTTCTATACCATCATGCGGATGTCAACTGCAAGAGTATACAATAGTAATTTATTTAATTTATATATATGTTTTTAATCTATATAATAATTTAAATCAATTCATATTTATGATTCAACTAATTCAGACCAATTGAACTGAAATCTTTTAATTATGTCGAAGATTGAATAAAAATGAATGAGTTGAAATTTAAAAGTGATGAATAGTTTAAAATAACTGGTAATATTTGAATGAGAATTATTTAATTGATATAAATATTATTCCAGAATTTTTTCAGATTTGCAAATAGCATATATAACATTCATTGCCTTTATGAATGCCTGTGGACCAAATTTCATTAATTCATCTGTACATCCAATAGGCAAACATTAAAACACTTTTTTTTGTAAGAATAGATTACAGACCCAATTTTAATATTTTGATATTTAAAAATAAATAATACGATGTATCTCATATAATTCATTATAACTATTTGTCTAGAAGCCTCAGCAGATGATCAACTATCTCCCTCCAAACCTGAGAAGGTTGAATCAAGCCCATTCTTGCATTTACTCCAAGCAGGCAGAGTAAGTGTTTTATTTATGTATATATATCCACGATTTGTTTTGTTTTCTTTTATGTAGATAAGAGTAAACCTTGTAAATGACATGACTAGGCCCATATTAAGCTGTGGTGTGAGGTCTACACTTTTTCCTTTCAATTTTACTTAAAGATACTGCTGTAATTCACTAGTTCTTATCTAAGACTCTTTTATCGAGATACCTATCCAAACAAGGGATGAACTGCTGTAATTAACGTGGCATGGTATTTCTTCAATATCCTCTCCAATATTATTTTCTTTAACCTCTTTTATTATCACCAATAAAAAATAATCAATGGTACAAATTTTCAGCCTAATGAGATATCTTTTTATTACATTGTAGTCATTAGCGGATCAAAATTTACATTAGAAAGTATTTCAGAATCTTGTGCGAGCTGCTCCAGAGAATGATTACAAATCAATTAACAAAATGATACATGCATGCCTAGAAATCTGAACTGACTGTCAGTTATAGGAGTAATTTTTTCCCGTGTATTTGGATATTTCTGTGGCATTTTTACCGTGTTTAAACTCTTTCCAAAAAAGCAGAGTAAACGAGCTAAATTGTAATGATTGTGCAGCCAAATACATGGTAAATAATGAACCCTTCTTCCCCATGGATGACAGCTGATTCACAGTTAAGAAACTGATAATAAAAATACAACTAGTAATATCTGTTCTTTCATAAACCCACTAGTTTCCAATCTTCTTTTCCATTATATACTTGATAATCTACATAAAAATAATATGCCTCCAAGAACTCATAATTAAGAACAGTGATTAGAGTACTGACAAATATAAAGGATAGTTCCTCCAAAAGCTATTTTCAAATTACAATAACATGATTTTGCAGATGTACTTTTATTATAAATGCGGTAACAAATTTCAGTAACTGTTATTAAAAATTAAAAAGTCATATTTTTTACTAGTGACTCAAATAATTTTAATCTTTATACTTTATATTTACTTAACTTGATACAGTAAACAAGTGTATGGCGTTATTTGAATATTTTTTTAATTATCTAACGAATAGCGAATAAATTTGTATTCGTCATTCGACAAATAATCTGAACTATTCGTTATCTTTTATTCGTTATTTAAATTTCATTTGATTGAAGTAAAATTATTGTAAAAATTTTGCAACTTTTCATTCGCTGTTTCCTCTTATATATCGTGAACGGGAGAATGAATTTTTTCTGTTCCAACAATTTTCCGGCTGTTTAGTGGTATGATGAAAGTAAAATGAGTGTGAACATTTTCCGACTTTTCCTCTTATATCTCGTAAATAGACAGATCGAATTTCCCTGTTCAAATAATTTTCCAATTGTTTAGAGGTAGGATGAAAGTTAAATGATCGCGAAAATTTTCCGACTTTTCATTTGCTTTCCAATTTTGTTTCGTGAAGGGGTAAATGGATTTTCCCTGTTCAAACGATCGAGGTTTCGGTCATGGGTTTCATTGGAAGACCTCGGACAATGCGCGTCCGTATTGGACTATTAATAGCTGGACGGATATAGAAGAAGAGGGGAGGGGATGATCGAAGGGTCAACCAACGTTACTAGAGATCAGCTTAGATAAGGGTATTCGCTTTAAACGTCGCGGAATGATAGCCACTAACGGAAGGATAGCCACTTCCTGACTTATTCTTATTCCTGACAGTAAACTTTAAATAAATTGTTAGAAGTATGAATGAGATAAGTATCTATACTTTTGAATCTATGAGAATCTGTTGTATGTTTTTGTTTTAGTTTCTTCCTCCTCCGTGTCTCTCCACCTCCAGGAGGCTTACGGTGTAAGAAAAATAAGAATTGCTAAACTAAGAGAGATACATACACGTTTTTCTACTGTAGAATGGTAAACCGATGTATTCGTTTTTAGTTTATATTTATTTTACAAGTAAAATCAATTTTTTTTTTATAACTATTTCCTGTTTAGAAATTTATGAAGTCCATTGTTTACTTCCAATGGAAGGATTAAGAGAAAGAGGTTTATTCAATAAAACGATTAATAATAATAATAAATTGAAAATTAAAAGTTCAAAGTCATGAAAGTAAGTTTACTTTCGGCGAAAGGATAACAAGCCCTACTCCATAATTATTTTTTAGGAATTAACAGAGTTTAAAGTCCAAAAGCTGTTATAGGATTAAAAAGCCCTACATATTTGTTTATGTTTTAGAAACCCTGTATATTTGTTTTTTTACTAGGGATTAACAGTTCAAAGTCCGTGTTTACATTTCATCTGGACATCATCCAACTTGCTTACACATGATCCAACCTGTTAAAATTTAGGTTAAGTTAAATATTGTAAAGGTCATGTAAACATCGAGAAGGCTATGTAATCGTTTGAAAGGTTACTAATTATAAAGTGGGCTCTTGACCATTCGTCGGCTAGGTTAAGGATATATAACCGTCGTGAGGGTTACATACTATAAGGTGAGATCACGTGACTAAAACTTGTTGGCGGAGCATAGGTCAGAAGGCATCGTGGGTCATGTGACTGAAATGGGACGTGGCCTAATAGGTCGAGATGAGACCACTTGGTGGTTAAGGTTAGTGGTGGAGGAGATGGAGGAATTGTGCACCATCTTGCCTAATTCTCCTCTACTGTAACAATTAGACATAAACAAGGTATGTAAAGGTAAACATTGGGAAGATTATGTAAACAAGCAGAGAAATCTCAAGTGGAGTAGATGCTGCGCTCTAGCGGACAGAAAATGTATTAACATTGAGAAGGTTTTAGAAAATATAAAGAAAAAATAATAGTAATAGATAGGTAAAGATAAACATTGGGAAGGTGGCATATAATGTAAACATTAGGTCAGGTAACTAAAAAGAGGCGTGCACCGATGGTTAAGGTTAGGTCGAGGCAAGACCACATGGCAGTTAAGGTTAGGTCGAGGTTTAAATTCAAATTCAAACTTCCCGCCATAACTGGTGCAGCGCTTTAGCTGCTCCGAAACCCCACGCCAGAACCGGTCTTTTCTATCTACTTGTCTTCATTGATTCTTAGCAGCCGTATGACTCTGTAGACAGAAAGGAGTTAAGGAAAATATTGAGAATTTTTGGAATTCCCGTAAAGTTGGTAGTCTCGATAGAGATGAAACAAAGAGCCACAAAATATAAAATCAAGGTACAAAATACATTCTCAAACAGCTTTGATATAACGCAGGGTTTGAGGCAGGGAGATCCGATATCGCCAGTCCTATTTAATCTTGCGTTGGAGCGAGCTTTTAGAGCAATAATAACCAATCCTGGAGGAACGATTTATAATCGCCTAACCCAATGTCTTGCGTATGCCTGATATTCTTATCAACGCCCGTACATTCTCCAATGCGCCAGCACATTACCAGCTCTGGCAGGATCGATCGAAGAATTCGAAAGGACAGCAATACAACTAGGTCTAGGTAAACGCTAATGAATAAGGTAAGCATATGCAAAGAAAAAAAAAATGGTATTTTACTGCGATTACGGTTTTATAACCAAAACAAAAAATAAAATGCAAAAGAATTGTTTACAATTTAAATCAAGAAGTAACCTTACCTAACAGCTGCTTAACAAGTTCAGGAGATTTGACATAAGATAGACAATGACATAAGATAGACTTAAATCGATTTTTAACCATTTTAGGTTTAGAAAACACCTTTCGAAGGTGACTTTTGTACAAGGTTTGTACAAGTAAGTACAGATTTGTAAGTTACTTACAGATTGGTAAACAATCCAAATTGTGAGAGTAGAAAAACAACAGAAAAAGGCATGATAAACACTGAAAACATTGTTTCTATTAAGAGCAGTGACCAATAATGAGAGCCCATTCGGTCCATTATTTAACTTTCCAGTGTTTTTTTTTTGTTAATTATTTTCAGTTTGTAGGTTTTGCTGTCTTAAATAAACTTTCTGACATGATTTCGTAAAATAACACCATAAATTTGCAACCAATATGGCCATTTCAACAAAATTACCACGATTTTCTAGAGAACCCCTTTTGCTTTATCGCCTCAGTACGCAATGCCTTGACTCCCAATAGTCAAATCTATACCAATTAAACGCTGAACAACCATTTTTTTAGTATGAACTTCTCTTTCACGCTTTTTTGGTTTTGTTACTAGTCAGAAAATTGAAATATCATGACTTTTTCGGTTTAGAAAAGCTGCTATAATCGCTATATCGAGTTCATAACAACCAGAATCTCGATGAAGTATCTCAATGGATTTATAAATAACCTTAGAAGAAACATCATGTCCGGTAATAAATGTAGAATGTTTCTTACGAGTATCATTACTTCCAAATGTTGTACATCAGAAGCAGTACAATTTAAGCCGAATCTAATATGATAACCATTTTCTACGAATGTTTCACCATCAGTCATCAGTAATTAACAGTCACTTACTGGTACTGGTACTGGTACTGGCAAGGGTGGGGGGACAAAGTCTAGCAAGTGGGCCAAATGGTCCTTTTTGCCAACCCCGGGGGTGGTCACCAATAGAGATAGCTTATTAACCCTCCATGTCGAACCTTCTGGTTTTCCTGATGAAATTCAGAAGGGATGTCCATTCAATGGAGGGAGCCTCTTGTTCTCTGATTCTATCAGATCCTAACAATCTATTTCTTAGCGACGCATATCTATTATATTCGGCTATGTAGTGTAGAGCAGTTTCAGGAGCCTGCCCACAGGAGTGGCAGGTCTAACAGGAGTGGTAGGTCTCCTCTGCTATTCCACAGATCTTTAAGTGTCTTTTAAGCAGTGACCTGTAAGTACCCGATAAGCAGTCGGAGTTCCTTTCTGTTGAGGCCCAACAGCCACTTGGTTCTAGAAGCAGAGGTTTTTTTAATTAGTTCCTTAGCCTCTCTGAGGCCCACGCATTTCCTCCACTCCTTACCTGCTATTTTCCATGCCCAATCATCGACAACAGTCATTTACTTCTCCAATTTACGATAAAATTTATAGTATGATCAATAAAAAGAAAATCATTGTTGTTTTTCCTCTAATTTAGGGAAAAAAAGAATAAGTGTTGGAAAACAGAAATTAACGTTCAAGATGTACCATATACTTCACAAAGGTATTAACTTTAATTCGTATTAGATTTCTTCAATTGCTCAATTGAAGCCGAACTGGAAACAGTGGCTCGGTGTCTCAAAAGCCGAGTACCAGAGTTGCTTATGAGATTATAAACTATGTAATTCCAACTCTCTTATCTGGATTAATTGTAGCAATGTGACTCAAACGCTGAATTCGCCACTGAGATATGGAACTAGTTGACCAAGTGTTTTAGAACATTTTTCAATGTCTAAAGGTTTTCTTTCTTGCTAATTTAATTTCCTTTCTGGCGTTTTAACAGCTTAAAATTTATTTTACTCGTGAAAGGTTCCTGGTAAAAAGTGAACTGACTCTAGTGCAGCTAATTATATTGCAGTATAGTTTAAAAAATACCTAAGTAAACAAAAATAAATCAATTGCTTTTGGAGCCTCTTCGGGGACCGACTAGTCGACCTGGACAGACCCTGTCTGGATGTTATATATAAAGTAAATTTAACTAATATAATATGATATTAAGTTGTGTAATTATCATAAAAGCCATGTTTTCTCTATTAACATCGTTGGTGCCTGTTAGACGCCATGCGACCTATGTCTTACGATAGAGGGTGCGACCTCTGCAGGGTTAAGGACATCGCTCGGGATTCCCTGGACCGTCGTTGATCGTCTAGTGGGGAATCGGAGATAAAGCTGCATGTTAAATATTTTAGTAATTATTATTGCCACAAGAGCAACATGAAGTTGAAGCTACCAGGGCTTGGGTTCGTCTGTCTGCTGGCGGTAGTAGCAACATGGTCAGGTAAATTTAATGATATTTATCTTTATAAACAAACATATCAACATTTCAAGAATATTCTAAAATATATTCGAAGTTTTTAATTAATCAATGTTATCCGTATGGGGGTCCTTATTTCAAACATCATACACGTAGCACACATATGTATAAACAATAGCTTGGTTAACAATCTTGGTAGACAAACAAAAAAAGCAAAAAATCATTTTGCTTAAATGACCAAATAAATATCTCCAATAGTCCAATCTTAAATTTATTCCCATCTATAAAAGAAAAAAACAATTACTCACCGGAATTACTGGAAAAAAATCCGACCCTTAAACCGTTTAAGTATAAACACGCCACCTTTCTTTCATGGTTAGTTCAGTGCGAGAAGAAACCAGAACAAACTTTTCTGTTTGGTATAATCTACTTAAACCTTGGAGAGTATCAACATGTATTTGATTTCTTTTCTTAATTAAATGCATTATTCATAAATGTTTTATAATACTGATTTATATTACATCTAATTTAATATGTATAATAATGCCAAACCCTAATTTGATTGATCCTTCTATACCCATCATGAAGATGTCAACTAAATATAATTCAGATCTTACAAGAAGAGTCCACGATGTGTCCGTCGGCGATTTTGATAAAAAATATTTGGGTTATTCTACATTGAAAAAAAAAGTTGACTATATTACCGTTTGGCCCAATGGGAAAAAATAGGAGCTAAGGAAAAAATAAAGCATGCTGAAAATGTTTTATTATATATCATACGTTTGAAAAATGATATCGGCATGGTTTTTCCAGCTATTAATTTATTTTTTAGAGAATCTTAAAGGAAAAATACAAACATTAAAACATAATTGATTTTTAGTCAAATAAATTTTAAAACCCGTTTGAATTAGTAAATAAACTTGCCTTATAGATTTTTTCACACCAAAAATGATGGCAGATTTGGATTCAGAACATCAAGAAACCTTACTATTGAAAAAATAATCGAAAACAAAAACAAACATTTTTTTCGGCGGATTCGCTCGAAAAATATGAGGGTTTTCACAGTGCTAAAACCAAATCTGACGCCAGATTTGAATAAAATAAATCGTTAATTAGTTTAATACACTCCAACGTAATCTTTACATATAAAAGTCATGATACCGTTCAGATCACTCTAAAAGTCAATATTTTCGTTTTAAAAAATTGGATCACTAATATTTACTATTTTTGTATCACGAATAATGTTTTTATATTACACCTAATTCCGACCTTATGTATTCAAATTACATTAAATGTTCTATGACATCATTCAAATTTTAGATGAATCTACAATTTTTTTAAAATAAGAATATGTTTGAAGTTATTAGAATTTCTCTTTTATAAAATACGGACAAATCTAATCATGAAACATGACAAATTCCACTTATCCAAATTGAGTATGAGAATATTTCAGGAACTAGATAGAATATGCAATGGTAATTTATTTAACTTAGAAGTATGTTTTAAATTTTTATAATAATTTAAATCAATTCATATTTATGATTCAATTAATTCAGACCGAATGAATTGGCATTTGTTAATAATGTCTAAGTTTGAATAAAAATGAATGAGCTGAAATTTAAAAGTGATGAATAGTTGAAAATAATTGGTAATATTTGAATGAGAAATGTTTAATGGATAAAAATATTATTCCAGAATTTTTTAGATTTGTATATAACATATATAATAATTTAATGACTTTATTTACAAGGGTCATTGGCTTTAGGAATGACTAAAGACCAAATTTCATGAATTCATCATTACAGATAAACAAAAAAATTTTTTTTTTTTGGAAGAATAGACTACAGACCCAAGTTTAATATTTTGTTATATAAAAATAAATAATCCAAACCAGAGAAGGTTGAATCAAGCCCATTCTTGCATTTACTCCAAGCAGGCAGGGTAAGTGTTTTATTTATGTACATATATCCACGATTTGTTTAGTTTCTTTTTATGTAGATAAGCGTAAACCTTATAAATGAAATAATTAGTCCCATATTAAGCAGTGGTGTGAGGGTTTTCTACATTTCTTCCTTTCAATTTTAGTTCAAGATACTGCCGTAAGTCACTAGTTCTTAGCTAAGACTCTTTCATCCTTCGATGAAAAAGACTTCTCTTTTTCCTTTTTTTTCTTTTATCTTCTCACAGCAGTGAGCTGTGGTTGTTACAGGGTGTCATGTTCCTTGAGAGTTGAGGGTCTGAAGCAGTAGAAACTACATGAATAGCAATTGGTATACTTAGAACTAATGCTCAGTTAGAAACTAGGTTACGCAGAGGACTTCTTTTCATAATAGAATTGTATTTCTTTATGACAAGAAATACTGTTAATGTTAATGTTAATGTTAGCACTTTCTCTTAATGGGTTTTCATGTCCATTTTGTTATCACAAAATCATCAACCTCAGCATTTATGATATCCCTGCTATCTGGTACAGATCCAAAATAGAAAAACTGTCCCACTAACTTCATCCCTTATATGAGTGTATGAGCTTCATTTTCTTATAATTGATTTTTAAGCTCTAAAGTTCGCACAGCTCTGTTATATGCTGAATAGATAACTAACATAATTTTAATTTAGTGTGATGATCAATTGGTTGTCAAATACAGTATTTTATATAAGTACTAGCGATTTGTTAGAATGTCCACCTCACATTTTTTTAACTTCTCAAGCAACAATCAATAAGTATTTTAAATTAGTTTAGAGACATGCAGCTTTGCTATGAGAAAAGTCTTTGCTATTCTGTATATATTAAAGTACTGGTATAATCTGTAGCAATATGAAACAAATATATAATAATTTGTTCTTCTACCTACTATGACCATCATTGTTGATATTTCAAAGTTTGTTTAAATATTGCAGATAGACGATGGTGGCCTTCCACCTCTTCAAAGACAAAAAAGACACTTTGGAAAATGGTTCCCTAATAAACATTGTTGCTTTGGAAATAACTGTGGAGGAGGAAGTGGTGTTACCAATCCTCCGAATATTAACGTCATAGTGATTAGAGAACCTGGAGGCTGGTGAGTACACCATTACTACATATGTAGTTTCTGTGCAACACTGTTCAAAAACATATTCATAAGTATCGGATTGGATATATATTAATCTTTCGAAGAATATTTGTTGTACTGAAATAAAATAATGAAAATCATAATAAGAAACTATTGTCTATTAAAGTATTAGAAAATATCACTTAAACCCCATTCCTAATTTCAGTATTATTTCATAAAATTATACAATAAATATATAATAGGTTTTATCATCTTTTTACTGTGATCATCAACAATGATTGTTAGCTTTCATAATTTTTTTAATACAATTTAATTGATGATCAAGATAAATAAAACCATTGATAAAGCAATTATATTTGTTAAGATAATAAGACTTATTTAGGTACAACTTTAAACTATGGACGCGTTATCACTTGATCGCCGGACTAGCACACTCTAGCGCCATTTGTGCTAACCAACTGCTTTGTATTCTATTGTAAGGAGTGATATTTTAAATTACGTTGAGGACCCGACATCAACTGAAAAGGAACTTTTGGGGTTTGTTTATCTCTTGAGCGAGCGGAAGTCGACAGCTGTGATCTAATTAAAGCAGTAATAATTGAAATTACGGTAAGGCTGAAAAGGATCCGTTGGGGTATTGTTTAGTTCTTGGGCGAACGTAATGAGCGGAAGTCGACAGCACTAGTAATTTTATATAATATCTAATTAAAGCAGGAACAATTTTAATAATTCCAATGAATAAGAGTGTAGCAATTGAATGCAAAGCAGTTAGTTTGCACAAATGACGCTAGAGTGTGCTAGTCCGGCAATCTTCGGGTGACCTCGGAGTGAACAAGTGATAACGCGTCCGTAGTGTAAAGTTGTACCCTTATTTATTTACACGTTTCAGTATCGCAATAATGTAGCTGTTTCTTGATTTATATTTACAAAATACATACTGAGTGCCTTCCAATTTTTTCCATGCACAATGATACGACCGCAGTGCGTTCTAATCTGCTGAATTAGAGGGAGGGGTGCGTGAGCTTTAAAGCACGCCCGGTTTCAGGCGCCTCTCAGTTGATGGCGAGTCAGAGCGTGCGTAGTTATGAACCTCTTTTTGAGGCTATGTAACACGGCGCAATGGATCCTGTCAATACTCCATCAAATTTTATGTTAAAATTGGGAAGTCCGCCAATATATATTGTATTGTATAATAAAAAATAATATCTATTATAGAAATAGAAGTATTTAATTTTTTGAAATGTTTTAAAAAATCTTATTTGACAATAGGGGCAATGCTGGTGGCCATTACACCAGTGGAGGTGCAGGAGGAGGAGGATTTGGTTCCGGTGGTTGCGGTGGAGAAGGGGGATATTATTCTGAATCTAGAGATTCAGCATCATCATGGTAATTATACTAACATCAAAGGAGTATTGGAGAAATATTTTGATTGTCCACTTGAGAGAAAAATACTTCTTATATACTGCACCACAAAGAAAAGTGGTGCATTTTGAAAAATTAATTTTTACTTTTCTTGCCATCCAGGTAGGGTAGGTAATGTAATTCGGTAAAAAATTATATTTGCAGTTTGCAACGGATCTACGTTGGAGTCCCCTGAGTCCAAAAAAGGCATTTTTTGCAAATTGGTCTTGTCTTTGTCTTTGTGCCATGATTATCTCTTGAATTGGTAGACCAATTTTGTAGTTTGTTTTTGTCCATTGATGTCTGCGTCAAATGCTAACATCAATAAATAAAACAACTAAAATACTTATTAAAACCACGTGAACCACGGTATTATTACATAAAAATATCATTTAAACCTTCGTGAGTACCAAGATGTATTTGATTTCTTGTCTTAATTAAATTCATAATTCATAAATGTTTTTATACAATACTGGTTTATATTACATCTAATTTAATAAGTGTAATTATACTAAACTATATTTTGAATTGCTTATTTTTGAATTTTTTGTGTGTTTTTAGAAATGAGGATGAATGTATAACATTCGAAACTAGTTTTCAATAAAACAAATTTATAGAAGTGGCAAATAATCCCTAATAAAAATATTTGCCTGAAATAAATGAAAACCAGTACATTCAATAAAAAACACGAAAAATTACTTAAAACCCCGAAAATATAAAAAAACAACTAAAATCATAAATAATTACTAAAAACATTAATGAAAACTTTGGTATTATTACATAAAAATGACCGACTGACAAAAATAAAAACAACTACAGACAATAAAATACAGGAAAAATACTAAAAACCCCGAAAATATATAAAAACCAACTAAAATCATAACAAATTACTAAAAAAACTTTAACCACGATATTATTATCAAAAAATATCCGACTGAAAAAATAAAAACAACTATATTCAATAAAAAACACGAAAAATTACTAAAAACCGCTAAAATGTACATAAACAATTAAAATCGTTAAAAATTACTAAAATCACATATAAAAACATCTGGAATCAATAAAAAAACAAAACAAACATTACTATCGATAAAACGCTAAATTCGATATTAAAAAAAAAATAAAACACAAAATAATTTATGAAAACACAAAAGTTACCAAAAAAACGCTAGATTCGAGATCACAAAAAAAACAAAAACGAAAACCACTTATGAAAAATATCCAGCACCTATAAAAATAAACAAAATTACTAACAAAGAAATGCTAAAATCAATAAATAACAAATTAAATAATTTATGAAAAACACAAATATTGCCTAAATACGCTAAAATCAATTTAAAAAAAAATAAAAACCTCGTTAACCACGGTATTATAATGTAAAAATATCCGATTGAAATAAATAAAAGCCACTACATTCAATGAAAAACTACTAAAAATGGCTAAGATATATAAAAACAACTGAAATAATTAAAACTTAATAAAATTGCTTACGAAAAACTCGTTAGCCATGGTATTATTATCTAAAAATATCCAACTTAAATAAATGAAAACCACAAAAGTCAACAAAAAGCACAGCAAATTGCTTAAAACCCCTAAAATATAAAAAAATAACTAAAATCATAATAAATTACTATGATCACGTATGAAAAACATCTAGAATCAATAAAAAAAATTAAAATACTAACAAAGAAATGCTAAACGCAATAAAAAACATGAAATGACAAAAAAAAATTTAATAAAATTATTCATTCAAATATCTAGAATCAATAAAAAAATTAAATTACTAACACAAAAACGTTAAAATCAAATTAAATAATTTATGAAAAACTCAAAAATTACCTAAAAAATGCTAACATAAATACAAAAAAACAGCACCAAAAGTTACTTATGAAAAACTACGTAAACCACGATATCGTTATGTAAAAATATCCCCCTGAAATAAATAAAAAGCAGTACATTCAATAAAAAACACAAAAATTACTATAAACCCTGAAAATATATAAAAACAACTAAAATAATAAATCAACCAATAATTATACTATTATAAATCATGATAATAATTATAACACAGTAATTATAATAATTATAAATCAAACAATAATTACTAAAATCACTTATGAAAACCATGGTATTATTATATTAAAATAACCGGCTGAAAAAAATAAAAACCACTACAGACAACAAAAAACATGAAAAAATACTAAAAAACCTCTAAAATATATAAAAACAACTAAAATCATAACAAATTTAGATCAATAAGATATTATATTTTATACAGTACTGTAAACTGCATATATGTTTGTTGAAATTAATTTTAATTTTTTTTTTTTTAAGGGGTCATGGCAAAAAGTAATTGCTATCTCTGTCAATCACTAAGGTGACCAGCAAATAAACCAGTGACCTCTAATAAGCGATTATAGTGAAAAGCTTCAGACTCCAAGATATGTAATATGTAATATTAGAAAATGTATATGTAAAAAATGAATAATAAAATTTGTATTGGAGTTTATATTAATAAGAGTTTATCTGTGCTACATCACACGATTCATATATTTTAAAGAATATAAGTTATACCGCAGTTGATTAAATATTTGCATAACTATGACAGATATTTGGAATTTCTGTTAGACAATTTCTGGCTCTAAGCGCAACCAGTACCACTTATATTATGCAATCACTAGGTTGTTACAAAAGTCCTTGTGCATTAGTATAGCTTTATTTTGGACATTATTGAATACTACTCTTCAAAAGGCCATTGTTTTCACCCATCTTTCTGCCAGTAATTGGATTTGATGCAGGTGCCACTCCTTTGATTTTGAGGAAATGAACTCTTCACATCCAATTTTTACGTCCCCCTAATTATCAAAGATCCGACCTTTTAAAAAATCACTCAAAACTGTATAAACTCTGTCTAGCTGTTCACTGTAAAGATTTGAGTCCACTGCCCAACCGTCAGGAACAAGCCCAAAATGCAAAACGCCTTCGAAGTTCCACCGAACACAAAGCATCACTTTTTCCCAAACCAATCTTGGCAAATCTCTGGTTGTGGAGCTTCACCTAGTCGTAGCCACTGCTTATGTTTGCTAGAGTTATTTAAAAATATCCACTTTTCGTCACTTGTGATAATGTTTTTTCCAGAAACTGTCATCTTTCGGATTTTTAAGCAATATATTGCACATTTAAACTTGCTCGACAATGCTCCTGCCATTCGTTCATGCTTAGACAAAGACAAATTCAAAGAAATGGAGCCTGTTAGTATCTCATCCCACCCTCCTTACAGCCCTGATGTAGCACCATCTGGCTATTGTCTTTTCCGTCAATGGCATAATTTTTTAAAGGCCAACACTTCACGATGGGTATCATCACCAAATAGTGTGTAGATTTTATACTGAAATTTAAATAAAACCTATGTTATGCACAAATACTTTTCTAACTACCTGGTATAGGTATATTACAAAAAATCCGGCTTTATTCTGTAAATAAGTTATAAAATTGATTTCCTAGGAAGCAAGATGCATAGAGTGCTTATTTATTTATTTTATATTGTATTTTATTACCATGTAATTTGAGAAACATGAGCTAATAAAAATCCAGTAGTGAATTCTTAATGAGATCCAAATCAATGAAATAAGCATTTTCTCAAAAAATAGTAACGCTCTTGCTCAAAAAAAAAATCTGACAAAGTTCTTAGAAGCATACAAGAAAGCCTGAGATAGAGTTGAAATCTGAAATAGTTCTAAAAATATTAATGCAATGAAAATTTAAATAGAAAGTACTTAAATGAAAATCCTTATGTTATCTTATGCTATTAATTGTCTAATAGAGTTGTTTAGTACAGCTAACTACCAATAAATCTGCTATTAATTCTCTATAAATGTCTTCATTATAATTCTTCTAATGCCTAATTTTTGTTTACTAATTGATAGTTAGACTACCAGTTGATACTAGTTGATAGTCCATGACTGGATTTCTAAATAGTTTAATTTCAAGATATCTGATAATTGAAACTATCATTTAATTTTATTAAATCTGTTCAGGAAATTAACATTTTATTTTTACTTTTAAGTTCAACAAGCAGTATAACCACAGTGGACAACCTATTTTCTAATCTCACTTTGTAAAAATAAATTCACATTAATTTTCCATTTCTTCTTAGAGGTTTTGATTAGATCAATAATAAAGTATCTTACAGAAAGTTTTGACACATATAACTCTTAAAAACTTAAAACAATAAAATTGTTTAGACAAATTTATTTGTCTTGACCACTTTCTTTTTAAATACTTGTAACTGAACCTTCGTAATCAACAATGAAAAAATATTCTCCCTTAAAATTTGAGCTACATATTACCTTTCAAGATATATAGAATACAAAAATCGAATTAAAAAAAAAAATCTGTCCGTCCACGGCTTTTCTCCAAAACTACTGGGCCAAATTTGGCACCTAAGTCACAGGTCACTCCAGGATAATACTTGTAACTGAACCTTCGTAATCAACAATGAAAAAATATTCTCCCTTAAAATTTGAGCTACATATTACCTTTCAAGATATATAGAATACAAAAATCGAATTAAAAAAAAAAATCTGTCCGTCCACGGCTTTTCTCCAAAACTACTGGGCCAAATTTGGCACCTAAGTCACAGGTCACTCCAGGATAATCCTCCAAAAATTTCGTTTCACTACATAACATTCACCATTTTGTTTCAAAATGGCGCCCAATTAAAGGTTTCATTTGCTCATATCTCGGCCATTTATGAAGCTGAAGGAAAAATATAAAGTATTTTGGAATCAATATACCGAAGCCTTATTTAAAAAATAAAAATGAATAAATAAATTTTCAATCTCTTGAACGACTCAACCGATTTGAAAAGTAATTAAATTTCATGCATATCAAAAAAAAAAATGTGCAACAATTTGCAGCAGTTTTATTTTTAGTCAAGTTTTGAGGAATTGCGAATTAAATATCATCAGACACTGACGGCTAATAATTTTAGCAACGCTAACTCACAATTTTGTCTTAGATTTATAATGTCATATGCAAAGTATAAAACAATAACAATAACAATAACAATTTTATAGATAAATAAAAGTATAAATAATTATTTCACCCTATCCTCACATACACTAACGTAGAGACATTTAAGTCAAATACAGGATACTGAAATACATCACCTGAGACCTGTAGAAGGAAGAAATTAAAGAGAAGGAATCAAGAATTTCACAATTAGATCATGACTAGACCTAACAAATTCAATTGTCGAAGGACATCGGCTATGATAGATTGGAGTGGACGACTCTCTACAATTGCAAATACGACACAAACAAGAACCAATGGACCAAGAAACAGATCCATAAAAAATTGAAAAGAGTAGCACAGGCTTTTTTAACTCAAATTATGGACTGACAAAGAAGGCAGTTGCACCGAACAGAGGAGGTTAATCTATCAGTTGACATCGGCATGATGGTATAGAAGGATCAATCTTATTAGAGATTGATAAATTATTTGCCACTTCTATAATTTGGTTTTATTGAAAACTAGTTTCGAATGTTATACATTCATCTTCAGTTCTAATACCACACAAAAGTTCAGTTAGTTCATTGTTAGTCTAGTCTAGTCTCTGTCACAGATGTCACACATTGCTGTGTTAAGGTATTGCAGAACAAAATGATAATGGATGATAAATAATAATGCATATGAAATGAACTATAAAAATTTATGATCAATAACTATATTATGGTTCTTCATTTTATAAAATGGGATTCTTATTTAATTTATAATATAAATAAACATAGATTAAGAAAGTATAGAATCACTTAATCCCACATTTACTTTATTAATAAAAACTTTTTACAAATGCATTATTTTATTTTGAAACGTTTTGGTCCTTATTTTTACAAAATTATATGCCATTTAAAAACTTTATTTGCTGTAACCTAAGTCAGAACATGAATTTTTCTAAGCATATTACTCAAGGCAGTAGGGCTTGTTATAATTTTAAATATTTTGAATTTCCTAATTTTTCTTTTTTTGGCACATTCAGTCTTTCATTTTGGTGGCACAGCATTTCTAAAAAAAACATAAATGAAATAATTATTATTTAAAACCCATAATTTAATTTTAAATTAATATTTGGCCAACATTTATTTTAATCACATTGATTAAATTTAGTAAAACCACTTTCATCTTGTTCATAAAAGTGGTTTGACTAAATTTCATCAGAAAAATTATAACAATTACTGCCTTGAGTAATATGGAAAGAATGTTAAGGAGACAGCAAATAGAGTTTGAAATTTGATCAATCATTTTGTGAAAAAAGAAGGACAAAACCTTACAAAATAAAATAATGACTTTGTAAAAAGTTTTTATTAATATAACAAATGTGGGATTAAGTTGTTCTATTGTTTCCTAATCTATATTAATTAATATTATTTTTAAAAATATAAAAATTTTTTACTTGGTTAATATCAAATAAGAAAATTAAGTTCAAAGCTTTTAAATTGCCTCA
The DNA here is from genome assembly GCA_948150685.1 of Rhaphigaster nebulosa. Lineage (NCBI taxonomy): Eukaryota > Metazoa > Arthropoda > Insecta > Hemiptera > Pentatomidae > Rhaphigaster > Rhaphigaster nebulosa. The sequence continues at coordinate 149,818,515 of OX411309.1, forward strand.
TGCTAAAAGCTGTTTTGTCACTATGCCAATAGTTAGACAAACCCCTTTTAGCATGAAGCAATTCGTTTTTATGTACTATTTTACCAGTAAATTAACTTATTAAACCAAAATATTATACATTACCTACACTGTTTTAACATACAGCATAATCTGAAGGGCACACAAAAGGAAAACGGAGTGAAGGAAAAATGATTGGCACCTGAGGATTAAGTCTAGGTAACTGGTGCATGAAACATGCGATTAACAATGTAGATTAGATATGGACATATTAGAATCATTTTATACTTTTCCAAGAGAATTTCTGATATGTTTTTTATTTATTTTCGACCCATTAAACATAACACACGTTAATTTGTAAATAAACTAAAATGAGGAGGTTAATTAACAGAGGAGGTTAATTAGTTAGCAGTTGAACTGATAAAGTTTGTACTGTTTGCATAAATTCTAAAATTGCCCGTAAACAGGGATTCAATATCCTTATGTACTCCAACTAAGGTAGAAATGACAGTTAATACTTAAAGTTACCAACCTATTCTAGCCAGAGTGGGAAGGAAGATTTATTCCTGTGGGTCCTCCACAAAATGAAAGTCAACCCTACCAGGCCGGATTTGAATCAGTGCCGTTTCTGACTTGAGAAAGCTAAGGTACTGCTTCAACACGTTCGGCCACCATGGTCTCTATTCCAAAATTCGATTTTTCTTTGCTGTTATAAAATTTGATTACTCATCTAAAGCTTTTGCCACTTTTAATCTTGAGATGAACATTTAATTTTAATCCTTGTAGTCGATGTGGATGTAGTTGACCGTAGATGCATTTAAGGAAAACATGGTTGCGGGTACGGTCAATGAAGGAAAGCACACTGATAAATGAACCTTATTTTTTTATTGTGTTCCACAAAGTTTCGGCCTTCATCATATTATACCATATTATTTATCTATATCTGTCAACATATATTTTGATGTTTTATAATCCTAAAATTTCATACTTTATTGGTTGTCATCTTGTTTTTCTATTTAGCCCTGATGAAGACCTACAACTTAGACCAAAATATTGACACACAATATTGGTGTGTTTTTCTTAAGTGACCGCACCCATGACCTAATTACCCTCAAATTTAATTTACAGTTTCTTTTTGGCATACAGCATAAATGATTTATATACATAATTTACATTACCTTATTTTTATTTCTACATAGTTTGTTGATCCATTGATGAAGGCCATAAACAGAGTCCAGATTTTTACGCAATTGCATATTTTGTTTGCATGCTTTTTTTAAACAGTCGATCAAATATCTTTACGAATCTGTGTACTCTGATGCAATTAGCCAAATTTTAATTTTCATATTTGATGATAAATGCATATTTTGATAATTTAAATTAAGTTAAAAAAAAATTAAAAATAAAACATTAAAATGCAATACTGAATATGAAATTCCATATTACAAGTGTAGGTTCATTTTCAATGAAAAAATGACAATACACGACAATGCTGCCTCTAATAATCGACCTCTTCGAATATGAATTTTTTCATTTCCCGGCTTTCCACCTCCCCTTTTTTTAAATATAACATTCAGTTTCAATTCCAGTCTGTTGCTTACTTTCGATTCAAGTGGTAATATTTATTAATATTTAAAACGTCAAAAGCAAGTGCATCATTTCCTTCAAAAGTGAATTCTTGGATCGAACATTAAAATATCTAATTTTTACAACTGACGGAAAAGCCGTTTTTTTGCAAATATTGTTCAAAAGATGTTTCAAGTGAAGAAAAATCACAGATTGATCAACATATCAATACAGGTGAGAATAATGTCATTTTCTTCCTTGCTTTCAAGCATATAATGTGGCTGATGAATACATTTGCAATTTATTTATTTTGCTCATGTCGATTAGTTTTTAAATGCAATCATTGCTATTTTTATTTTTTTTATTACTAATTGTAAATTACTATTATTTTCATATTTTAGTTTTAGCACGTTTATTTAAAAACAAAGATGACAATTAGTTAAAACTATGTAGTTACTGTTTCTTATTTGTTTTTATGTGTTTTAAATATTCCCATTTTGTAATTTTTTTTTTTTTTTAATATTGTCAATTAGTTATCCTTTTTAAATAAAATTATTGCTGTTTTTCTTTTGTTAGTAATTGCAAGTTTGTATTATTTTAGTTTTTAAGAAGTGTTTTTTACTATGCTTTGAACCATTAATATATATTTTAACAAGATTATTTGTCGTTTCTTGTTTGTCACCTGATTTTTCAATTATTTTCATATGCTGGTTTATGGAAGAAAAAATAGAACAAAATTATGAATCATTTTTTAAAATTTTTTTTAATCCTTTCTCCAATTTCTTTCATAGTTCAGAACTTTTTGAGGATACATTAGTACCTATATCTGAATATTTTAGCTGTCTAATTCCCCTCAAATTCAATTCTACAGTTTCTATTTGAAAGACAGCATAAATGATTTATATACAGAATTTACATTACCATATTTGTATTTCTATATAGTTTGTTGAGTCATTGATGAAGACCATAAACAGAGCCTTGATTTTTACGCAATTGCTTTCATTGCATATTTATAGATTATTGGAGATTTTTTGCTGCAGATTTTAGGTTTTTTAGTGCATATTTTACAGATTTTTATTGCATATTTAACTGCATAAAAGTCTGGACTCTAGTCATAAATCACATTTATTCTATATCATTCTTATCCTTGTCAGAATTTAAAAGGGGGTACAACTACAGAGGAGCGGCGCACTATTAGAAGAGTCTAGAGACTGAATCGAGTGTCGTCTCACTAGCGATCTCTGGGTCCATTCTTGTTAACTACGTGCCTCCTTTTTCAGCACTTTCTTATAAATTGGTTTTATGCTCATCGCTTAAAGCTGTTTCACAGTTTGCAAATTGATTCTTATTTGGATATAACTGTTTGTTTTTTTAAAGAAAAAAGTTACTTTTTATTTTAATGTACTTAACATCTTCCCCTTTTTCACAAAAGAATATAAGTATTTCACTTATTTTTATACAATTAAATAATAATTAATCAAGTAATGTTTTTTTAAAATGATCTTCATAATTCAAGGCCATGATTAATAAACATTTGTAATAATTAATTTAGTTCTAATTTAATTATCTAAAAATAAGGTAAATGAATATGTTCATAATTAAAAACCATAAAATTACCACTTTACTATCGCAATTGAATTGTTTAAATAATTAATTTAATTTTCTACAAAAATAAATATTGTTAATATTATCCATTATGATTATAAATGATTAAGTTCATAATTAAAAAAACATGAAATTACCCATTAACTGTCATAAATAGGTGCTAACAAAATTAAATCACAATGGGTGTAGCAATTCGGAATAAAATTTGTGCGACGTAACAAAGCGGGGTAAAATATTTTTTTTAAGGAGAGACAAAGTTGATATTCATTTTTTGCACCCCCCAAAACTACTAAATACGAATTTTCATAGCAATCGAAAAATTGCTTGTAAAAAAACATCTTTAAGCGGTGAGCATAAAACCAAATTTATAAGAAAAAGGAGGCACGTAGTTAACAAGAATGGACCCAGAGATCGCTAGTGAGACGACACTCGATTCAGTCTCTAGACTCTTCTGATAGTGCGCCGCTCCTCTGTAGTTGTACCTAAAAGGGTATTAAAGGAACAAACAACATTTATAATCGGTGAGATTATGGTTGAACCTGGGAAGTGTATATTGGAGAATCCTGGTTGGGGATGCAGTCAATAAATAAAAACACAAATAAGAAAAAACTTACTATAATGTGTGCCAGCGTTTCGGCCTAAGTTTTAGGCCATCATCAGGACTAAGAAAAAACAAAATAACAATAGTAAACAATTTTTAATTTGACAATAAACAATTTTTAATGAAAAAATTACCATTGCTAAAACAAACTTATCTTGTTTCCCTAGATTATATTCACCATATAAACAATACAACACATTTTTAATGAAACAAATTTGTTTACTTTATAAGAAGGATTAGAAGTGAATGTATACTAAAACTACTGAACAAAATTAAATTAAAAAATAATGAAAAAGTACATACTAAATTTTTTAATATGTTCAATTAAGTTTTGAAAGTACATATTCAAGTTTAGGAAAACAAAAATTAATAGCAAAATTGTTTTGATCTTAAGAAGCAATATTTCTTAAATTGGTAACAAATAGATTTTTTTTAAAGCTATAAAAACTAATTGCCTTAAATTGTAAAAAAATACATCATGGTTCAAAAATCTGTTCTCATTTCATAATAAATATATAACAGCAAAGCAATGAAATAAATTATATATTTTAATACCGAAAAACCAAAATGTAAATTAATGAAAATTTAATTTTTTCAAACATGATTTTAAGTAATCAATTGCACAGTTATTCTGCTAGATGATTTGAAAAATATGCCAAATACAAATGAAAATCACAAAATAACTAATTATATATAAACAAAAAATATGAAGCTAACAGATTAAAATAACCATCTTTGTACAGGAATCTCACAAATATAACTCTAAAATAAGTACACTAAAGGATAATAATCTATAATCAGTCATTTACTCGGTGAGGAATAATAGGATCTTCCACAACAATGGTGCTACAAATCATATCATAACCTGTCCTGTTATGAGGGAAAAAAATAAATGCAAAGCTGGTCGGAACTAAAAGAGCTAAAACAAAGTTTTTTGCCACGGATCGAAAAAAAGCCGTTGCCAAACCAAGATTGGTCCCAGGCTTAACCACTATGATTCCTTCATTTTCACTAATAAAAACTGAAGTTTCACAATGGATAACCCGCAGACCCATAATACTCTTACCAGGAGTAGCACCACCAATTTGTCCATTATGACCGCCTCGTAACCAAAATGTCTGAAATATCAATAAATAATGAGAAAACAAATAAAACTTTTAGCATGCAAAAAACAGTAAGTTAATTATTAAGTATTACCATTAATAGTTTCTCATTTTACAACATCAAAGTAAAAACATATAAATAGTAATTACCTCAAAGACACAAACAACCAGTCTATGAATCAGCTCTAAGATAAATATCTCTTGAGTAATTTGTATAAATTGTTTATAAGCCAATTTTGAATCCTTTTGAAGGATATCTAATTGATCCAGATCTCTACAAAATGACCAACAATTTTTAATTCTATAATGTATTTTCTAACTATTTAGAAATGTCAAAAGATTACTTACACTAAATGAAAAAAATCAATAGCGATGTAGGTAACAACAATTTTAACAAAAAACAATATCATGAAATCAATGAACTCAGCTGCTATACGTTTCCAAAAACTAGGTATACGGCATTCCACTCCTAAAACAATGTATATAAATTAAATAAACTAGATAAAACTTCTAGATTATTGATAATTTTAGGAAGACGCTAAACAAAAAAAAGATGAGTGTGGAAATCATAGCTAAACTAACTAATGTGTTTAATTAACATTAGAGTATACATCATCAATGTGCTATGTAAACCAAATAATAAAATAAAACTACATACCATCAGTGAAATATTGTCTAGTCGATGTCTGTTGACTTTGTACTGATGGACTAGCAGGTTGATTGGATAGCTGCCCAGTACCTTGGAATGGAGAAAAAGGAAATGGAAACTGTGGAGGAAAATTAAAGCCAGGAGGAGCCTGTTGATTATAAGAGGAATTAGAAATCTGTCCTAACTGTTGACACATAAGAAAATACGGAAAAGCAGCAGTCACACTCTGCCAAAAAAATGCTTGTTGCAGCCAAAGTCTTAAATCAGAGAAATATTCTTCAGATGAATTATATATTTTCTTTTCAGGCTGTACAAAATTAAAAGATGGAGTGAAATTTCCAAAGCTCTGATAGGATTGGTTACCAATACGTGGAATACTATTAGTTTCTTTTTTGTCCTTCCATTTTTCTTCTGTATTTCCAATATTTTTCCTTAATTTGCAATCAGATGACGGAGTTTCAGCATCTTCTTTTAAATAATTTTTTTCACCTGATTCGGGACCAAAAATAGAACTTAATTTTTCACTGAACTCTGGATCCTTTTCAAAATCCAATTTCCTTAGAATCTCTGGATTTTCTTTACTAGTACTTGGCTGACAGATAAATTGATCAAAAAATTCTGAAGAAAGGAACTTCATATTATTTGAATCACTTTCAGATTCCGTAGGCTTATTTGTACCATCAGTATGATTACTGTTACCAGCTAAATCTTTCAAATGATCATCAAATGACTCATCATTGCACTTATCATTGCTTTCAGAGTTATCCTTTTCTTCACAGACAGTTTTAGCAGCTTCCTTTTCAGTTTGAACATCTGAAGCAAAAGTAGGAATATTATCTTCATCTGATGAACTAGAATCCATTTTTCGAGATCTAAGCAAACTGTACTTATAGATTTTTTTTGTTTAGTTTTAATTTGACAACTCAATAATAAATATAACCATAATGCCCACTTCCTTAAAGTCGAGCCATCGAGGTAAGAAAAGAATTGTTGATTTTTAGTCAAAACAAAAATAACAAAGCTTCCTCGAAATAATAAGCATAGACAGAATTTTATAAAATGAGTTTGTATAACATATATGCTGATAAAACAAAAAATGTATATTTCTCCAATATTATAAAATTCGAGTCAAAATTGACACGGCAACTTAATATCTAAGACATAGAACGATTTGACCGTAAAATACCATTGATTTAGCACGCAATAATTATATTTATATAAAAAGAATTGAGTATTTTGCTCAGACTTTAAATTTTCAAACTAAAAAGAGCCAGGAATTTTGTCTATCTCTGTTGTGTATTCCTCTGTTCTGTAGAAATGCATAACCATCTCTTAATTATATTTTCTTTTTATCTATATCATAAGGTAATGCTTGTAACAGCCATGCAGTAGGATTCTTAAGAATATTTTATAATGGCTAACAACGCATCGACTACGGCTATGTCCTAATTAGAGAAGCATCGCGCGAGCGGACGACGGCGATGGTCGCTAAATCGGATGATGGAAAAATCAAAAGTAAATGTTGTAGCTGGATGTCCTAATTGAACATTTGAACTTCAATTAGGCTTATACCGCACCTCATGCTCATACTCCGCCAGCTTAATTTGCCACCGTATCAATCTTGAGCAGGGTTCCTTTAGCTCCAATGACTATTGGGGTGGTCAGTTACTACCACAAAGAGGTGGTCAGTTACTAGCACAAAATTTCGGCCATAAAGGTAGCACCTAAATTTTTGTAGGCCCTAAACGACCGCGAGTATCTTTTGTTCCATTCCAGAATAATTCGTCTCGGCAAGTGTTAGTTGTCTTGAGGCATATGTTATAGGTTTCTCCACTCCATCAAATTCCTGAGACAAACCTGTTCCGATAGCAACTCCAGATGAATCCGAAGACAGGCTCTTCCTCAAGCCATGTGTGTAAATCCTTGAATGCATCTAATCATTCCTAAATATATTTGAATTAGAAGTTCTCCTTCGCCATCTGCTTGAGAGGCCGTGCTCTGTCACCGAAGTTCTTAATAAATCTCTGGCAGTTGGTAGATAAACCAAGAAACGTTTGTTGCTCACTCAAACTGACACAAGGTCATACAGCCTCACTGTTTAAGCCGAAAGTAGCCGAATTTGTTCGAAAGTAGAATCAGGTATAATATTATATTTATTCACATAAAATAATGAATTTTCTTAATTTATCTCTTTCCTACCGTTACTAGCTAAGGAAAGTATTGCAATCGGTTCAAAATTTCGATGTGAAATTTTCAACGTATCTATGCGTTTCAGAGCCCCCTGAATTGAAAAAAAAGGAAGCATTTTCAACCAAATACAACGGAATACATGGGTACGCTTCTTCTCGATATCGAAAAGGCTTTCGACAAGATCTGGCACAAAGGCCTCATCCACAAACTTATATAATATAATTTCCCACCATACATTATTCACTTCCTTCAATCCTATCACATAGGATCACAATAAACTACATCAACTCATCAACCCACTTCCTATTAGCTGGTCTTCCTCAAAGTTCCTGCATTTCTACTATACTATTTAACTCATATGTCTCAGATCTTTCCTCCCATCCATCTGTAGAACGACCATTGTGCGCTGATGACAAAGGAATTTATACATCCTTTTATAGAATCAATACAATGATGAACAGATTATGTGCCCTCCTTAAAAAGCTCAGCGAATATTTTCCAAATGGGAAGATTTAATTAAATTAATCGAAAACACAGACTATCATATTCACTAAAAGAAGACCACGCATAAGCCAAAACAACTAAAATCCCTTGGGCTCTATCTATCAATTACTTAGGCGTGGAACTGGACAAATCATTAACATTTAATAAATATATAAATAACAAATGCAATAGAGCTAAAAATATCATCAGCAAAATGACTCCATACTTCAATAAACATTCCAAACTATCTTCCGAAAACAAATTGATACTATACAAAAATGTCATAAGCCCAATAATAACATATTCCGATCCAGTCTGGAGTTATAGCTGCGAATCATTACAGGAAATTAGAGGTCATTCAATACATATGTGTGAAGATAGTTAATAACAACCCTCGGTATACTAGAATTTCAGTTATGTTGTCCAATTTACTCCTCCCGATAATTAAACAGTCCACCTACTTACTGATAAAAAATGTCTTCTCTCTTACGCCTGTTTCCGACAATCCGATCATACAGAAAATAGTTGACCATGACACTAAAAAGATACATCTACAACAAAGTAAAAGTACTAATAGACAAAATGTGATTATTATTCTTGATTTTTAAAAATAAATTTAAAAAATAAAGACTTGTATAGTGTATATAAATTATCTTAATGAAAAGTGGTAATTTTGTCTACTAACATTATTCGTTCATATGTCATTGTGTGTGTGTGCGCGCGTATGTGTGTATATATATATATATATATATATATATATATATATATATATATATATATATATTTTTTTTTTTCGGTTGGCTCTACAGACCTTGTAGATCTTTGGCCGCCTGTAGGTTTCGTAATATTTGTTTTTTGACGGGATAGGGTTATTAGCCCTATGCCCAACCCCCAACCTGGAGGGCCAGCAGCTATGTCAGACACAGGGGTCGCTCACCTCCCTGTGACTCTCAGGGTAAGGACATTACTGTCCCTATGCGGGAATCGAACCCGCGCCGTATTGGCCTGAGTAATCGGGTAGCGTTATTTTCCTCCATAATTAATTAATTAATGTTTTTTTTATTTTTAATTATTTTATTATTGCCTGTGGAATCCCGGGACCGGGATTCGATCGAACCCACAACCTTTGGGTTTGTAGGCTGGTGCATTTTTTTTTTTTTTTTTTCATTTTTGCAGGTGCTTTAACCCACTCGGCCACCCCGGCCCCCTATATATATATATATATATATATATATATATATATATATATATATATATATATATATATATATACATTTTATTTACTTTTACTTTTTATTGTGTAGGTTTTTTTTTTTTTAATTTTTGTTTGCTGTTTAAAATTGTATATAGGTTAAAAACTGTTAAAACCAAATCACCTCACTGTAACATGCAAAACGTAATTATATGAAACATAATTTGATTGTTTTTAAAACTAAACATTTTAAAAAAAATTAGTCGGATTAATATAAAGGAAGATAAAGCAAACATTTTTTTGTATTTGACTTTAACCCTAAGTAGTAAGGAAAGCTGTGTGAGTGACACACCAGATATTTGTAGTAGCGTATTAGTCCGTTGACCAATAAATTTGCGAAGATTATGAAAAAATTACGTTTATACTATATAATTTACATTAAACAACATTAACGTTAAATAACATAATTTAAATAACGCTAAGGTCCCAACCTCAGCTGAAAAGGATCCGTTGTGAAAATCTGCACATGAATTCGCTCAAGTACAAATCAGATTATGGTGTAGGGTTGTAATCCGCTACTGACCGATGAAATAATATGTAACATTGTTTACATATGTAAATTACTCTTTCAATTCCCAAAACAAATAATTAATAACAGGTTTGATATATTCGACTACATGATCTAAATGTGATCGAACGACTACATGAAACCAACATGATCCACTTTCATGTGGATCGAACGACTGATCCGACGACTTGTTCGTGATAATACAAGTGTGAAAGTGTGCGGTGTGGTTTCAGATGGAGTGCGCGGTCGGAGATCGGATGTGAAGTTCGCTATACAACCCATCATACTTCTTCGCCTCAATACTGGTGAGCCACCAGTCCGAAGAATAAAAGTGTGCGAGTAATTTAATGACCCGACTCTCAAACTCGCAAAACGAAACCACTTTTTACTGCATCATAAAATTATGTAAACATTAAAAATGATTGATGAAACATAAAAAATACTTTGTCTGTATAATGTACACTGTTTTTACAATTGATCTTCATTGATACACGAATGAAAAACTCATTGATCCGTTGAGGTATACTAAAATTTATATACGACAGATAAAAATCTTAACCGCACAAATAGCTTTTAAAAACGTTATTGGTAAAAACAAACAGATACATGAGCTAGATAATAATTACTCTAATGATTGAATGAATGAATTACACCTCTAGCAGGGCGTATAAATACAATATTGTAGAAAGTGGGAAGTGCTGATTCAGGTATGAAGGGTGTTGCACCTTAACTGAAGCATTTCAGTTATTATGGCTTCCAAATTTTCATAATTTTTTCTCACTATTTCGCAGTATCGAAATTGAAAAAATGATTAAAAAAAGATGCATCATGTCTCCATGATTCCAGTTTAAGAGATATCTGAAAAATAATAATGACGTTCAGAATAGAAGATTCTAAACTGGCGTAAATCTTTTTATTTTTGAAGATATCAAAATGGGAGGTCTTTCATGACATTTTAATGAATATAAATGAGTGTATTAAAAAGTATCTATTATTTGCAAACTCGAAGTTTTCGCCGCGCGTCAAAATTAAAAAGCAATAGTGGTTGAGGAACTATAGAAGTAGTCCTATGATTTTTCCTTTGGCATTTTTTTATTATATCATCCATTTTGCCGCATTTGTGCCAATTTATATTGGACATTCTGTATAAACATTACTTTAGGTTTCTTATTATTAAACAAGCTTAAGTCTAATTACAAATGTATATTTTTAATAATTTCGATCCTAAAATGTCATAAAATAATGAAGAAGTCAGCATAATACCAAGGTATCGCATTAATTTGCCAGTTTATTATTAAGCGGCTTACGCATTATACTTAATTATTTTTATCTTTTAGTAGAATAACTTTTGAAGAAAACAAATCTAATCATTTTGGGTAGAATTTATTAAAATCTACAAGGCGCATCGCCGTTTGTGGGATATCTAATCAATAGAATTTCCTATCGGAATATCCGTAATAATCCGTAATGCGTATAATCGATCAACAAGTTTCTCAGATAATTTTCCCAAGTATCAGTAGAGATATTAAGCAACTAAACTTCAGATTTTCTTAGATCTTTCCTGTTGCATGAAACCTTAATGTTGCAGCTTGCCTTTCTTCACCTCTTATAGTTTCTCTGGACGAAGTTTCCTTCTCGATTTTTGGGCGAATTAGCCTGTAGGATTACATTTCCAAAGTTATACCGAAATAAGTAAACGTTTTAGGCAAAATATATTATAACTATAGTGAAAAAAAAATTAACCTGAGCTGAAATTTCAAATAATATAAACGCCAGCAAATATAATGTGGAATTTAATAAGAGAAATAAGTTTATTACGTCATTAGTTTCCCAATGCTTTTTACAACTTTTAAGTCAAAGTTGTATCTCTACCCAAGCCGTGAGGAGGTTTCAATACCACGTTTTATTCAAAAATGGCCATGTTATTGTGTTGACTTAGCTGGAGGTTTTATAATTATTGTTAAAGTCTACTATTTAGTTATTTGTGTTATTTCAACATGTTTAGGGGTAGAGGTAATAGAGGTGGTAAGTTATAATTATTATTAAAGAAGTATTACAGTATTATTTATTAATGATTCTTGCACCAGTGTCAGTGTATTTTCTTCCTGGAACTCAGAAGTAAACTTTCGTAGACTAGAGAGTTAAACTTTTTATATATGGCTTTTGGAAAATTTTACACTCTTTCAGTTAACTAAACATGTTTATGTATACCCTTCTTTTTATGTTCAGTAGATAACTTGAAATTTTAATTGACAATGTGTTGTTTACCTACATAAAATACTAAATTTCTAATTATAAATCAGAACAAGATTTAGTGTAGATGGCACCTGTTGTATTCAGTACTTAGCAATCACTCAATTTAAATATTGAAATTCATTGTAAAACAGTCAGATTATTTCTATACTGTGATTTATTCTCATTTTTTTTTTTTTTTATAATTATGTGTTTATATAAATTTTATTTTCTTGTACCCATATCAAGAAGGGAATCCCTTACCAATTTTCCTTTATATTTAATTATGTTTTATTGATTTTAGGACGAGGCTTTGGAGGTGGAAGAGGTGGAGGTAGAGGAGGTGGAAGAAGGTTTGAAGATGCTGGACCACCAGAAACAGTATGTAAATTTAAGAATGTTTAAATTAGTATGCAAAGTGTTTATTATTAATGTTGGGGAATAGGTATACAAAATTAATTAGAAAAATTTGTCCAATCTTAAATTTATTCCCATCTATAACAATGCTGTCTGATCGGAAGCTGAAGACCAAAGAAATAGCAGCAAGATTAGGGCTTTCAAAAACAAGTGTTCTCAGGATCATTAAAGAAAATTTGCATATGAGGAAGATGTTTATACTGTTTATTATCTAGTATATTAAATTTGTACTATAGGGCTTTGAGTATAATTTTGTTTATTAGGTACTTCTGTATTAAACTATCGTCCATATCTTCTTTTGTTGTGGGTTATAACCTGACAATAAAACATAGTAACATGCATCTTCTTCATATTTATATGAATTTATGTGGTAATGTTAAAACATTTAATTTTAATTCCATTTTATCTCTAAAATACCTTTATTTAAAAGAAATAAATAAAAATTAAAATGGAATAATCCCAAAACCGTTAATTTATGTTGCTGCATTAAAAAATTTTCCCTATTCATTGGGATTATTTAAATTATCACAGCTGTCAACTTCTGTCCAAGACATAAACAAACCTCCAACGAATTCTTTTCAGTTGAGGTCCCGGCCTTACCGTATTTTAAATTTAGTTATTTATATAATGAAAATATATCCATTTTCCCAGACTTTCTTCAATGAAACAATTCGAAAACTTTGAAAATACTTAACTGCATTTTATTGTGTAGAAGGTGATTCTCAAACTTTTATAATTTTTAGTAAAAAAAAAAAAAAAAAAAAGTAACAAAAATAATAACACAAAACACACAAATTATATTAATAATCAAAACACAGAACTGATAACAAAGTTTACAGTGTAGGTTGTAAACGAAGTCAATAGAACACATGATCGACCGCCTAATATATAAGTACTCTTTATTAAGATCTTTTTCAATATCATCTGTGCTTATATTCGTGCATGTTAACATTTTAATGCCAAGCAAATATTTTTATTGATTATTCAATCAAACATAGTTACAAAAATATTGATAAATTGGTTTTGAAAATTAAATCTTTAATGTTTCTAAAAGAGAAATTGAAGAGACCATAGTTTTGTTTGTTCATTTTATAGTTTTCAAATTTCTGTTTAGTAATTAGTAATTAAAGTGTCTATAACCAATTCATAAGATATTAATGTATGAGAAACACCTGGCTGCTACTATATACGTAATAAGGTCCATAAGTTTCCGGCCTAAGGAAAAAGGAAAGGCGAAAGGAAAAAACCGATTTTATTGTTTTTCAATATATTCACCTCTAAGTTCTACAAACTTAATACAACCCTTAGGCAACATTTCTATACAATGAAAAAAATAATTTTTTTCTTTGTTAGAAAAATGTTCTTCTACCGCTACTTGAACCTCTTCATCAGTGTTAAATCTCCTCTCAAGAAGGTCAGATTTTAACTTTGAGAAAAGGTAGAAGTCGCTAGGAACCAAGTCTGGGCTATAGGGCAGATGGAAGATTTCTTGGAATCCACAGTCCTTCACAGCAGCCTTGAAATCAATGCTGAGTGGACAGGAGCATTATCATTAAGAAGCTGAACTTCCTCTGCCTTTTCTCTTTGATGTCGTCTCGGTGAAGTAGTTTAGGGCTGCATAATACTCGTCATTCACTGTGGTCCATAAGCAGTATTCCTCTACAATCCCAAAAAATGGTGGCCATTGCCTTTTTTGTCGACTGCGTGACTTTTGCCTTTAGCGGAGGTGCTTCTCCTGGTCTCCATGGACTTTCTTTTGCTGAGTGGGTCATAGTATTCTATTCTATCTTCCATTGTCTCATACCCAGTTACAATTGAGTCCAAGAAATGTTTTGGGTCGGCATTACACCCACGTAAATGTTCATTACAGCAGCAAATACGTTCTTCTTTTTGAGCAGCCGAAAGAATTTTTGGAACCCACCTTACACTCACCTTTCTCATATGCAAATTTTCTTTAATGATCCTCAGAACACTTGTTTTTGAAAGCCCTAATCTTGCTGCTATTTCTTTGGTCTTCAGCCTCCGATCAGACAGCAATTCAGCTTCCACAAGTTAGATTGTTTCAGAAGTGACAGCTTCCAATGGGCGACCAGGACAGTCATTCTCTCCCTAACTTAAATAATTTTACCCATTCTTTTACAGTAGAATACGAGGGAGATGACTCCCTATACACAACATCCAAGCACCCTTTAATTTGTGCAGGAGTAAGGCCCTTCTTAAATAGGAATTTAATAACCGTACGGTATTCGATTTTGAACATTGTTAAAACGCACAGATTCCTTCAAAGGACTGAGGAAGTGCGGACAGGAAGAGTGCAGGCACATAGACATGCACGGTGGGCAAGTCTCAGCCTGCTTGAAGGAGGAGAACAACGGCAGGCCGGAAACTTATGGACCTTACTACTTAGGTTGTCCTAGGAGGAAATGTATGCAATTAAGAGAGGGTCTATAATTATTAGTCTATAAAAAAATGCAATTCAGTGCCTCCAACCGCATCTTCTTTTCTCAATATGATTTTTTAAGGGTTTTCTAAGAAAACCATCTTTTTGTCGAATAAAAGTTCAAGTTTCCCTAATGTAGCTTAACATTTCTCAACTTTTATCACCATTTTTAGAATTTACGATGATAAGATAGCAACCAACTTGTTAAAAAATATATCTTCATCAGGATATCATAGCAGCCAAGTAAAGTAAACAAATAAAAATGAATAACTTTCAGAAATACTCAGTTGAACTTTGCAGAATGAATTTTCATGCTCCAACCTTGGGGAATTCACATAAGTTGCTTCATTTAATCAGCTTTTCAACGATATACCTAACTTTGCGAAGCTAGTTTAATTTTGAAGAGATATTGAGATTGGGAAGTCAAAAAACATTAGACATCTGCAACAATGCGAGTACCTAGTATTTTTTTTGTCCTGGTTTTGTTATCTCATACCTTGGCTTTATTTTCCCCCCAAAATGTTCTAAGATGGTTTATTCCGACAAACACAGTGTTTTTCCTTTTGAATGGTTTTTATTATTTGTCCTACAATTTTTTTAAAAATTTTTTTTTAAGAGGTAATTAGAAAACGAAGTGGAATCAAATAGTAATACGTCTGCTCATTTACCGCATTGTAGTAACTAACCATCTTTACTCCTTAAAAAATAAAAAAATAAATAAAAATTTTAGTTACTTTTAATGTTTTTAAATACTTCAGCTGCTGAAGCCATTTGTTTGGAGGAGAGGTGGCTAAGAAAAAAGCAGCATGCCAGAGGTACATTTCCTCAGGAACCAACAAGGATTGGGCTGCCTATAGAAGACTCAACAAGGAAGTAAAATGAGAAGGGTGAATGAGAAGAATGCCTCGTGGAATAGATGCTGCCAGCACATTGATAGCACACCGGGATTCAACAGTGTTAGAGAATCGTGGGGTATCCTAAAGAACCTGCGCACACCTAGAAAGGGAAATGTTATCTCACTGATTAGTGGCAGAGCTTGGAAGGTGTAGCTTCGAAGACCTTGTTAGGGGGAGCCGTCACCAGTTTATGGCGGAGGAGGGAAGGACCAGAACGCCAGTTATTAGAGTAACGGTCGCAATGGAAGAATTGTCTCAAGCTTTGGAAAACTCAAAAAACTGAAAGGCCCCCGGACTAGGCGGGATCTCAGTAGAGCTGTTGAAGGCGGGGAGAAATAAGATAATGAGCATCCTTCTTGAAATAATTAACCTGGTACTGTGAGGGGACTGGGTACCTGAGGATCTCCGAACAGGATTTATATCACCCATCCATCTTCACGAAAGTTGACAGGACAGTATGCCGGAACTTCAAAGGTACCTGTGTACATAGTTCGATGAGCAGAATTGTAGGCTGCTCCAACACAAATTAGAAGATGCTTTCCTTATCCCTTAGGAACAGGCAGGATTCATGTTGGGACATTCCTGTAGTGATAACATCTTTGTCCTTCGAAAGCTCATCGCGAAGTCCTGAGATATAAATAGGAGCTCCATATAGCCTTCGTTGATCTCAAGTAAGCCTATGACAGCGTCCCAAGAAGGAGAATGTGGACAGCGTGAGGGAGGCTAGCATCGATGAGGACCTAATTGATGAAGTAAGACACCTATAACGAAACGACTTTACGGGGTAAAGCTTGGGAACCGGCTGTCGAAGCCTTTCTAGGGTACTAAAGGGCCGTTTGCACGGGACACAAAATTGCATATTGAATTGAATTGAATATTGCAGCAATATTTCTAGCAATATAGCCCGACAATGTTGCCAGCCATACATTCCTCGGCCATATGTTGGGAAACATTGCTCAGCAATATTTGCGGCAATAGATTGCTAGAAAATAGTGTTTAGACGGGTTACACATAGCGATAGTGATGACCTTCGTTTCTATTGGCTGAGGGAGCGCAGCCATTTTGCATCTGAGTTCTATACTAGGTTATACTGTTTTGTTTATGCTCATTGTTTTTTCATTTCTCCATTCATCCATCGATCCAGTAAACGTAATAAACCAGACGGTAATGAAAACAACTATCGAAGCGTGTGAGAGACTGAAGAAATAGGGCTGGGAGTGCTAGTTCCAAAGAAAAGAAATTTCAGATTTAAAATAAACGAACTATTGTTCTTAACTAATGTTTGCGAAGTTGCTCCAAGTACATTCCTTCATCAAATTTAAATCGCGATAAAAAATTATTCATTGGCAATACTATTCAAGTTAAAATGAAAGTGCAATTCAGAAGTAAAGGTGTAAGTGTAAATTTTGATGCTAAAAAGAAAGACAATGCCATTGCCTTCAAGTGTTGTTTCATTAAAAGTTCATCATCACCTGTGAAATGTGTTATTCTGGTATTAAGAGACAAATTAGGGTATGGCAATACAGTTGATAATGAATCAGCATCAGACATTTCCCAACCTTTAGTGTCATCAACACATTCTGAGGTAGATAGTTGTTCATTTGAGCCGAAACCAGAAGATAATGAAAAACAATTAAAAAATTTAACGTGTAGTGCTTGATATTCATAGCTATTCATAAGGATCCTAAACGTTTTTTAGGTTTACCAAAGAGAGCTTGGTTGATAAAAATACTTAGTGAAACTGAAAATTTCTATGCTGCCTAGAAATTCCTTGCATTTGATTATGTTAACCAGTTATTCCTAAACCAGTACCGAAAATTTATAGCAAAGAGGGCCATTTTATTACTATTTGGTTAAAGAAACACTATTACTATTTATTTGCCCTTTTTTTGGAGAACACCAGTTACAAGGGCCCTTCTTGCGTAGAACATGCTACTGACTTTGGATTGAACATTTATTCCTCTATTAAAATATAGCTAGTTGTTAATATTTAAAATAAAGGAAAATATATTATTAAAAACCAATCCTATGCCTCATTGTATGTTATATGTTAATTTTCAAAAAATAAATACAAGCTTGAGTTAAATAAAATATATTTGCACTTTAAGATCTCAAAAAAATAAAATAAATAAAACTAGACATTTGAAGCACAGCAATATGTTTAAATAAAAGTTAAGGCTTCTGATGTCACTATATAAATTTTTATTAAATAACTAAAAACTAGTCGAGGAAATGTTGCAAATGACCAGATTTATTTGGTAAAACTGTTAACACAAACACACATAAATGTTAAAACATATATATTGGTAAAAATAGGACCTTTCCCTTCTCATTTATCCGCTCATTCTCTGAACTATATACTGAGTCAGAGGGCGAATGCTTTTATTAGTTAATCGTTCCTTCAACACTTCTAATTGTCCTATCTCTCCTAATTCCATCCTGCAACTCTATTGGTACTTTTTGAGGCCTAATACTTTATTATCACCCTCATCTTAACTACATTACAATACTTAGTACATTTCCAATGTACTGTTCTTATTTAGAGGTATATAAGAACACAAAAACAGTCTTACTAACTTCATTTATTTCTTGATTGGAAACAAAAAGGATCCATGAGCTTATAAGCGCTTATTGCTGCTATAGTCTCAGTTTAACATTAATATATGTACCTATTTACTCCATAAAATGATTCCAGTAAGATAAGAAAATATATAATATGAAGATATGTTCTTCGAATAAGAAAAAATAATTCATATTCCTATATTGGACTGCATTTGTTGATAAAATAATCTTATCTGCATTCATATGTTTTGTTAAGTTTTTCAATTAATATGTATTAAAAGATTTGCATTAACATGTATTGAAAGAGGTAATATGAAATGAAGGGATATGTATTAAAAGAGCTTTAAGAAGCGTTAACTTATTAGCTTACTTAAGCTAATAGGATAATTTGAGTCAAAATTTAAATTTGTAATTAGCACTCTAAAAAACAAATAAGCAAATTTTCAGAACATTTTCAAAACTTTCCAGGCAACATTCACCACAATTGTACTCCAAAATACCAGACCAATAAAGTAGTATAATCAAGTGAAGAAGTATGGATTCATAATTATCCTATTAGCAGCTTATTAAAGCGTTAACACAAACAATCATAAATGTTAAAAATTATATATTAATAAAAATAGGATTTTCTCCCTCTCATTTATCAGCTCATCCTCTGAACTTCTATATACTGGGTCAGAGGGCTAATGTTAAATAAATTCATTAATATGTTTTAAAAGAGGTAATATATAATAGAGACATGTTTTAAAAGAGTTAATATGCATTAAAGAACTTCATTATATTTATAGAAAGAGGTAATATGGAAATTCAGTTGACATAAAATCTGGATTTGAAGCAAAAAAAGAGATCATAAATTTGTTCGTTTTCGTTTCATTAAAATAACAGAAGAATTGTTTTATGAATTAAATCGGGTAATTATTTAAAATAAGGAAAATGACAGAAGTTGATAAGGTGGTGGTAATTATTTTGAGTATGTATTTCAAATGTTTGACTTTAATTATTATTAGTATAATTGTTTAATTAATGAACCTATGCTTTATTTGAAATAAGGTAAGCGAATTAATAATTTTCTAGTAAAATAATTTTTGAAATAATTATTTATATAAAATAATATAAAAATCGATTGAAAATAATCCTTAATGATAAATAATCACCTCTAAAAGCAATGGGGAGATGCAAAAAGTGAGTGAGAGGTTAGGATTTACAGGGACAGAATTGGGTATATAAAATATTCTCCAACCCCTCTGGACAACACCGGCAATCCCTCAGCAATAACCTGCAACTAGGCAATGTGGCTGGTAATATGGCCAGGCCATACATTGATATTTGGGCAACATTGCCGTATGTTGCAGCAACATTGCTGGCAACACTATTGCACCCACACATTGCAGGAAAATATGGCCTGTCTAAATGGCCCTTAAGGGTCAGAAACAGGGGTATAATATGGGGTTGACCCTTTTCAAGATCTACCTTCACATGGCTGTTTGAGAAATGGTATAGTCAGTGTGGTGATGTGGGACCAACAGTGTCCCTCTTTTTCGCCGATGACCAGGTTGTATTGGTGCGGAGAAAGGTTTATCTCGAGATGATAATGTGCTCACTATGGGGCTTAAAATAAACTTCAAAAAGACCGAATATTTGGCCATCTGGACGACGGTGATCTACGTGTTGACTCTGAGACCTGTACAAAGATGGACCTTGACTCCTCTGGATCATTAGATAATTGACGAGCAGAGAAAGGTGGAGCAAGCTAGGAAGCCACACACATGCTGCATGCTGTTTTGTGGAACGGCACGATCCTAAGGCAAAATAAATGAAGAATTTACCACGCCATCGTAGACCTCATCCTAACGTACATATCTGAAATCTGGACCATGCCATCTCAGCTCTATTCAAAGGTTCAAGCTGTGGAGATAGACTTTTGGAGAAGATGCCTATGTATGACAAAGATGGACAGAATTAGAAATGAGGTCGTTCGGAACAGTATGGATGTCGCTATATCCGTAAACATTGAGCAATGGCCGAACCATGTTCTTGATTGAGAGATGCCGGTAAAAACGGAGACGAGGACGACCCAGAAGTAGGTGGATGTATGGAGTGGAAGAGGAGATGGCTGGCTGAGGTCTTCGGGAGAGAGATTGGTTTGACCTCTGGAGCTCAGATCTGACTTGAAAAGGTGATCCTAGCTGCAACGCCTCTATTATTATATAAAATAAATAAAAAGTATAATTACTGGACAAACAATAAAATACATTCAAAACGAAAAACACTGTGTTTGCAGTAGTATCCACTTTAGAAAAATAAAACAAAATCAAGGTACGAGATAACCAAGAAAAAAATACTAGGTACTCATAATGTTTTTTGACCTGCCAACCTCAACATCTCTTCAAAATTAAACTAGCTTTTAAAGCTGATTAAATGAAGCAACCGTTATATATTCCCGAAAGTTGGAGTATGAAAATTCATTTTGCAAAGTTCAACTGAGTATTTCTGAAAGTTATTCATTTTTATTTGTTTACTTTACTTGGCTGCTATGAGCTCCTGAGGAAGATATATTTTTCTATAAATTTGTTGCTATCTAATATGAAATTCATCGTAGTGAGATAAGAAAGGGCGGTTGACAGCTCTGAACTTTATTTTTGATTGGCTAGCCTTCTCTTAATTGCAGACATTCCCTCCTAGAACACCCTGTATAGACACTCTTTATATAAATATATTTAAATTTAAATTGTAATCTTGTTGGAATTTAATAATAATATCTTGACTGCCTAGCATGCTAAATTTTCTCGACAGAAATTAATGGAGTAGTCACAGTGAAATTTGTGGATTGACATACTCTATCTTGATCAACCATTCTAAAATTACTGCCTAATGTTAATAGTCAGGGAAGGGGTAAATCAAGTACCACTAATTTAAAAAATGTAATTATAGTTTATTTTATTTTTTTAAACAGTAAGATTTTTTGCTTTTATATATAAGTAAAATAATTATGCTTTGTTTTAATAATCTCAAAATAATATTATTTTTTTTTAGGTAACCTCTTTAGGACATTTTCTTCATTCCTGTCAAAATGACATTGTTGTGAAAATTGATCTGGAAGAAGAGGTTCCATATTTTAATGCTCCCATTTTTACAGAAGATAAAAATCAAATTGGTAAAATTGACGAAATTTTTGGACCTATACGAAACTATTATGTTTCGGTTAAGCTTGGAGAAAACATTAAAGCTAAAAGCTTTAATGGCAATGACAAGGTACTGTAGCTAATTTTTTATTTATCTTTTATTTTGTATATGTATATATATATATATATATTATATATATTATATATGTTGTTAATGTAACTTCAATTTAATTTGCAATAATATAATCAAGATATATATATTAATTAAGGTAATTAGAACTTGTTACCACATATGCTGGTCATGCTCTTGTAGAACATATACATATTGTTATCTCAGACCTAGGAAGCTCTCAACTATGGATAGGAGATTCCCAAGAGAGAGATAGCAGTTTCCAGCCTAATCCTCTCATCCTTTTGAAATCTATTGACAACCTCTCAAAAAGCTCTTAACAATATGCTTTATACTGATCGGGTTTATTTTGAAATATTTGTGCATCATATTGGATCCACTATTTTAAATGACTAAACTGTAACATCAAATCCGATATTCAGATAATTTTTAGGTAGTTGGCTGATTGTTAATTTCTTTTTTGTCATTTTAAATTTTCAAAATTGGTTCCTAATTCTTAATCAGGGATGCTAAGTCATTTTTGCATTAAATTTCATAACTATCCAATAGTAATGATTCAAACATAAGGCTTGATAGAGTCTGTCTGACTTGAGTTGGCCGATGAGGTAGTGGGAAAAGAGATACGTAATAGCCTGATATTCTCTCGTCAATCCTCACCACTCTCGATTTTGCTCTCCCTTTCGATTTTTAATGTTTACTAATCAGAATTGAAATGAGAAAATTTCAAAACCCTTTCAAAACCCCCTCCCTTCCACACTAAGAATAAGGAAAATTATATGAGAATAACGCATGTTCCAGTACAATATATTTTATTTAAGACCCTCGTGGGGAGGAGGAAGGGGGAGGAAGGCTGTGCGAGTTTCCTTCTCCTACCAGCAAACAACTCAGACAGACTATACATGAGCACCCGTAAAGCATACTAAAAATCCTTACCAAATTAATTAAACAATCGAATCTTAAAAAATGTCAGCTGATAATAGGTTTTTGGTTGTTGTAGAGAAAATCGGTAATGTTATCAAAAAAAGTTTTACGCTAAACATGTTTTTTAAAAAAGTTTTATTTTCCCCAATGTCATACCATTTACTTTAGATTGTTTTCAACTTCTTTTGACCTGACCTTCTAACAGATTTAGTCCTTTCCGTTTCAAAAAAGTCTCTTAAGCGGATAGTAAGTGAAAAGAAAGATATCATTTCTTTGAATGGTAGATGGTTAGAGCTAGTGCAGTGTGTTAAAAGTAATTTCTTAGAATTTTATTTTGCAGAACAGCAGGGGAGGGGGTGGGGAGAGTTCACTGGTTATATGTTAACAAATCATTACTGTTTCAAAAAAAACCTTTTTCTATTCCTCTCCAGTGTTGCACATGTTTTTCTTTTAACAATTTTAATTTAGTTATCGTACGACCTTGTAACTATTTCCATCGTGTGTGCTAGTTAATGTGTCTTGTGTTTTAAAAAAATGTTAACAATTTATTAAGATGCTCCAAAACAGATTAGCTCGATACAAAATCAGGTAGAAAACTTTGAGTGTAGAAGGAATATCAGTAGACGCCGACATATTTAGTGACTGGTTGAAAAAAAATTGATGTGATAACTATTTGACAAAAGACATTTTAAACTGTGTTGAGATGGCTTTATTTTTTACAGCCGAATAAAGCATTGTTGCTAAAAGACGAAACTTTTCCTTACTAAAGGAAGAAATTTTCTTCAGAAAGAAGAAAAAATCATGATTTATTTGTGTATAAACATGAAGAGGGATTTAGAAAGACCCTTGATTATTGTCAAAGTGGAATATACAAGATATTTATAGAAAAAGTCAGTACATAATCTTTTTAAATATTTTGCTGCTTTCCAAATTAAACTCTTTTTATTTATTTATTTTTTGTATTGTTTAAGGTTTTAGTCAGGTTTGTATTTAAAAACTTGTTTTCTTATAAGCGAACACTCAGTAAGTGGATGAATTATCATTTCCCAGTAATATCCATTTAAGATCAATTTCACTGTAGTTTGCTGTGCATTTATTTATTCTGATTTTTTTTTTTTTTCAGTTTTATATTGACCCTAACAAACTGCTGCCATTAAAGAGATTTCTGCCCCTACCCCCTGGAGTAAAGCCTCCACCAAGAGGAGGTGGAAGAGGGAGAGGAGGGGGACGAGGGGCAGGTGGTAGAGGTGGATTCGGTGGGCGAGGAGGAGGTGGATTCGGTGGGCGAGGAGGAGGTGGATTCGGTGGGCGAGGAGGAGGAGGAAGAGGGGGCAGTGGTGGAGGAAGGCATAGCTTCGGTGGGGGTGGTGGGCGAGGAGGAGGCAGGGGGGGCTTCAGGGGAGGTGGTGGTAGGTTTTCCAAATAGTACTAAAATATATTCATTTTCACAAAAAGAATCAATTTTTATAAGAGGAATATGTTTTTCTTTGATAAATTAAATTGTCAAATACTTTCGTTATAGAAAGGAAACAAATTAGTGTCAAGGAAAATGCTATATATTTATAATTTTTTATTGTTATAAACTTTGCTATTGTATACTTTGATGGTTCTAAAGTTTTCTGTCCAATATGTAAGCAAAAACTACATTATTTTTATATTATAGCATGGCAATTACTGTAACTGTCTTACGATGAATTTTATATACTATAATGGTTTTATTATTATTGTATTTTAATTTTAATTTTTTTCTCAGAAATATATTCATTTATTTCAATATAATTGATTTTATTTTATTTCTTTATAAAAATTACATTGTTTTTATCTGATTGTATTTCATGAAATGTCAACTTTTCATAACATTAATAAAACATATACAGATATAATCCTATTTTATTTATTATTCAAAACAATACTTCTTTGCTTCCATACAATTTTTTTGTTGAAGAAAATATTATTAAGGTAATAGAAGGCCTTTTGTTTTGCATCACCAGTTTTAAACATTCATATTGAATGTAGTTATAGTTCAACGCCTTGATAAGAAGTAATCAGTCACTGGTTGATCTGGTGGGTACATTATTTGTTAGTCTTTTCCAAATCTAAAATTCCATTAGAAATAATCTAACATAAAAGATTAAAAAGAGGCATAAATTAATTGCTATGATACAATTGGAAGATTCTAACAAAGTCTTAATTCTGGACCAGTCCATTCTAAAATGGTTATCTAAGAACACCATGTTTTTTTCCAATAAAAATCTAAATTTCTCTACTGTAATTAAACATTTTTCAACTTTTGTCATCATTTTTGGAACCTATGATGAATTTCCTGTAAGACAACAAATTTGTAGAAAAATATTGCCTCGTCTGGCAATCATAGCAGCCAAAGCAAAGTAAACAACTTAAATCAAATAATTTTCAGAAATACAAGGTAGAATAGTAATAGGTAGAATCTCACGCTATGAATTTTCGAGCTACGAATTTGGGGAATTTAAAAAAGTTTCTTCATTTCATCAGCTTTCCAAAGGTATACCTAACTTTGTGAAGCTAGTCTACTTCCTAAGAGATATTGAGGCCGAGATGTCAAAAAAGGTTAGATATCTACAATACAAGTATCTAGTATTTTTTTTGTTCTGGTTTTGTTTATCTCATACCTTGGTTTTTTCTCCCCAAAATTTTTTCAATATGCGATTTTTATTTTCAATGGTTTGTCAACAATTTTAATATATATATATTTTTAGGGGTTAAAGGTGATCATCATAATGTGGTAAATGGGCAGAATTAGTATTTAACTGCACTTTATTTTCTAACTACTGCATTGTGATAATCACCTTCACCCCTTAAAAAAATTTAATAAAAAGCAAAATTGTTGAACACACAAAAATAATAAAACATTCAAAACAAAATATCTGATGTGGACAACACATGACTTCCTTGCACGCCTATTAAACTATAAATCGGTGGCTCGAAAAGTGATCCTCAATTTGGTACTAGTTTCCGAAGATTGCAGTATCTCAAAAACGGCACTTGGCGTCGCGACATCCATCTATTGACACACACACACACAAATGGGGAGGTAAACCAGTATTTTAGCACTTAAAACAAGTAATAAAAATGTTTAATTGGATTGGAAACCAAATTGCGTTTGTAGGCTTTATCACCGAAACATATGATTTATGTATTCAATTTAAATATAATTTTTGATGTAAGCTTATTATGACCTTCAAGTAAAGTACCCTTTTCGTCTCACCAATTTTAATCAAAATATAGTAAACACATTCATATCGATATAAAAGTCCTATTTACCAAACTTGAGATGTTTTACATTATATTTTAATATAATTTTTGATGAAAGCCTAATATGACCTTCAAGTAAAGTACCGCTTCCGGTTTTGCAATTTAGACCAAAATCTGGTATGTTATTTAAATCACTATATAAGTTATAAATACTAAATTTGAGAAGTTTTGTATAGTATTTTAATATAATTTTTGTTGGAAATCAATTATGATCTTCAAGTAAAGTACCACTTCCGGTGATCAAGCAGTGACCAAAAAGGGAGGTTCACAACTAGATTTTAGAAAATCCTAAATACAAAATTTATTTCAACTTTCTAAGGCTAACCATTTTTGAGTTATGCGAGATAGGACCGAACGTACTTACAGACGCCACGACGAAACTAGTCAAAATGGATTCAGGGATGGCCAAAATGGATATTTCCGTTGAAATCTGAAAACCGAAAATTTTTGCGATTACAATACTTCCTTTGCTTCGTACAAGGAAGTAAAAACACTGCATTTGCAGTAGTAACCCACTTTAGAAAATCTTTTGGGAAAAAAAAAACCAAGATATGAGATAAAAAACCCCAGAACAAATAAAATATTAGGTACTCCTATTGTTGCTGGCATCTAATGTTTATGTACCTCTCAGCCTTGATAACTCTTAGAAAGTAGTATCTCGCGCTATGAATTTTTAAGATACAATCTTGGAAAATTTAAAAAAGTTGCTTCGTTTCATCACCTAAGGTAGGTATACCCATCCTACTTTGCGAAGTTATTTTTTATTATTATTTATTCATTTATTCCAACTTGGCTTCTTAGAGCCATACATGAATCTATATAATAATGTACATATACACGATGTGAACTATAGGTAGGTGATGGAATGGTCTCACACAGGAGGCACCCCTAACTAAGCAAATTTATAACACAGAAGCTAGTTTAATTTCTAAGAGTTATCAAGGCTGAGAGATACATAAACATTAGATGCCAGCAACAATAGGAGTACCTAGTATTTTATTTGTTCTGGGTTATTTTATCTCATACCTTGGTTGTTGTTTTTTTTTTCCCAAAAATATTTTTTAAAGTGGGTTACTACTGCAAATGCAGTGTTTTTACTTCCTTGTACGAAGCAAAGGAAGTATTGTAATCGCAAAAATTTTCGGTTTTCAGATTTCAACGGAAATATCCATTTTGGCCATCCCTGAATCCATTTTGACTAGTTTCGTCGTGGCGTCTGTAAGTGCGTTCGGTCCTATCTCGCATAACTCAAAAATGGTTAGCCTTAGAAAGTTGAAATTTTGTATTTAGGATTTTCTAAAATCTAGTTGTGAACCTCCCTTTTTGGTCACTGCTTGATCACCGGAAGTGGTACTTTACTTGAAGATCATAATTGATTTCCAACAAAAATTATATTAAAATACTATACAAAACTTCTCAAATTTAGTATTTATAACTTAAAGTACCAAATTGAGGATCACTTTTTGAGCCACCGATTTATAGTTTAATAGGTGTACAAGGAAGCCATGTGTTGTCCACATCAGATATTTTGTTTTGAATGTTTTATTATTTTTGTGTGTTCAACAATTTTGCTTTTTATTAATTTTTTTTAAGGGGTGAAGGTGATTATCACAATGCAGTTGTTAGAAAATAAAGTGCAGTTAAATATTAATTCTGCCCATTTACTGCATTATGATGATCACCTTTAACCCTTAAAAAAAATATATATATATATATATATATATATATATATATATATATATATATATATATATATATATATATATTAAAATTGTTGGACAAACCATTGAAAACAAAAATCACACATTGAAAAAATTCTGGGGAGAAAAAATCAAGGTATGAGATAAACAAAACCAGAACAAAAAAATACTAGGTACTAGGTATTGTCGGTATCTAACCTTTTTTGACATCTCGGCCTCAATATCACTTAGGAAGTAGATTGCTTCACAAAGTTAGGTATAACTTCGGAAAGCTGATGAAATGAAGAAACTTTTTTAAATTCCCCAAATTCGTAGCTCGAAAATTCATAGCGTGAGATTCTACTTATTACTATTCTACATTGTATTTCTGAAAATTATTCATTTTTATTTGTTCACTTTGCTTTGGTTGCTATGATCGCCTCATCAAGCAATATTTTTCTACAAAGTGGTTCCTTTTTTAAAGAAAATTCATCCTTAGATTTCAAAAATGGTGACAAAGGCTAAGAAATTTTCGGTTACCACAGAGAAATTTGGAAGTTTATTTCTCAGAAAACCATTTAAAAATATGGCGTGGTTGGCGGCACTAAACTACATTTTTGATTGATTATATTTCCCTCGAAAACTGACGTTTCCTTCTGGAATACCCTGTAGAGGTCTTTATTATGCTATTTTGGGTACATTCCTTTAGATAGTCCTCATGGAATGTACCCGAACTAACATAATATAGAGCTATATAGAGAAAAAATATAGCATTTAGCACAAAATAATCATTAACTTCAAAATTGTGGCTAGTCACATTCTTTTCCCAAGCCCTTCAATCAATAAATAATATATATATATATATATATATTTTGTCTTTATCTACTATACATAAAATATAATCAGTATATCATATTTGAACCGTTTAAAACTGTGTCAGATAGTAGTTTGTTTATAAATATGCCCGACGAATTCATTAATGGTACTCCCCCTTCCACTCCCCTCCCCCTCCAATTTCCATCCCATTTAATAGTTTATATTAATTTCCATTGAGTGTATAAACAATTATAATACATAATATAATAAAACAATTAAAATACATAATTTTATTCCTTCTATATTTAAGTTTTTATACTATTATATGGTTCTATTTTGTTCAAATATTTCAATTATAATTTTTTTTTTGTATATTAGTGAATAAAGATACATCAAAAAGATAACTAATTTTTCATTGACTTATAATTGTATTTTTTTATTTTGTTTTTTGCTTCTATTGTGTTTTTCACATCATTAGGGTTGTTATTATTAACAATATAAAAACTTCTTTTTTAAAATCTGGATGATTTATAAGTTGGATATGCAATTCTATTCATGGTAGGTCTAAAATTAATTTGCAGTTTATGAAGTTATTTTAATCTAAGTCAGTTGATGTCCCCATGATGGTATAGACATTTATATTACATTTAATTTAATATGTATACTAATACCAAACTGTATTTTTAATTTTTGTGTGTTTTTAGAACTGAAGATGAATGTATAACATTTGAAACTAGTTTTCAATAAAAACAAAATTATAGGAGTGGCATATAATTTATCAATCCCTAATTAACCTAAAGAACTTTTTTTATTGTATCCAAATTAAAGTAATTAAATGTAATTTGTTGATATATATAGGTGTCTGGTTTTTTTTTTACTTTTTTATTAATGGATCATTTCTTAGTTTTCTATTATTATTATCTTCTATATTATTATTTTAATAATTTAATTTATACAGTGGCGTATGCAGAGGGGAATCTGGGTGATGTATACCTCCTCCATTTCCCGAAATTTTTGAAAAATATGATATTCATATAAGTTTCGTATTTTGAGTAATAATTTTTTATCCAATTTCCATTCTTATCCTTTAATCTCACGCCGTTAAAGACACTTAATGATTAATTGTCTTCTCATTAAATCCCCGCCCCGAAAAAAATTGAAATCTCTCCCCTTCCGAAAACAAATTATGCGTACGCGCCTGACTTTATACCCACCGTTTAAATATTATTTTTTTCCATTATACCAATTTTCCTTGTTTTATTTGATTTTATGAAAATTATGTTGCTTTTTTTTATTTTCACTTACCTTATATATGGCAAGAGGAAGGTATTGTGATTGTGAAAAATTTCTAATTAGAATTTTCAACGGAAATACACGTTTTAAGGTCCTCTGAGCCCAATTAGCCAAGTTTCGCAAAATGGTCTGTGTATTTGAACAGCCTATCTCGAAAACGAAAAAATGTACGAAACTGAAAATACCTATTTAATGTAGGTATATGTTATTTTTTCGTCATAATCGGAAGTGCCCTTTAATATCATCGATTTTACACTGTTTTACAATTTTCTTGATAACGGCTGTAACGATCTTGATGAAACTTGCCTAAAGTCTTCTCCTAAAAGCCCTTTAAATTTTCATGTCTGTAGTACATACCCGAGAAAATGTATGACGAAAAGAAAATTTTATTTTCGTGTAACTTGAAAAGTAAACATTTTATGATAAATTATATATATAAATGCATGGCGATGCAAGGTGATACAATTCTTTGCAAGATAAAACAAAAAGTCTTCGAAATCGGACCATTATTAGCAAAGATATAGTGTATTGGACTTACCGAAAGCGCCATTTAATATCATCGATTTTCACGGAACTGAAATTAATTATTTAAGGCAGGTATATGCTTGGAATGTTACAACTTTTTCACTGGTGTGCGTGGTCGGGGGTACAACTTTAGAAGGCAGTCGCCTAATCAGCCCCTAACTGCCTTGTATTCATTGGAATTATTAGTGCTGTTGACTTATAATTGAGATAAACAAAACCCCAACGGACCGTTGAGGTCGGGCCTTGCCGTAATTTGAATTATTACTGCTTTAATTAGACCATAGCTATCGGTTTCGACTCGCTCAAGAGATATACAAACCCCCAACGGATTCTTTTCAGTTGAGGTCGGGCTCTTACCACAGTTTAAGTTAGTACTGCTTAAAGTAGAACTTCCCCAGACCACCGGAAGTCGACAGCACTAATACTTTTAAAAAATATCTTATTAAATTAGTAATGTTATCATAGAAACTAAATGAAATTTCTTTAGAAACTTTTAAAATTTATCTCAAATTAGAAGGTAAGTGAAAGTTGTGTGATGCGCTCACCAGATTTTTTATATTTAAGTCGTTAAATCTTGTTTATGTAAAGGGCTTATTTTTGTTATCTTATGATTGTTACTATTATATAGCCAATTGCACATTTTTCTTCTTTGTTGTCCTCTTGTGCCATTCCTAGCGTCGAGGAGCCTCAATAAATTGCAGCCATTCCTCCCGGTCCCTACATAGCTCTGCTTCATCTTCTGAAGGGTTTTGCCTCTTTTCCCTCCAATTCTCTGGATTTTCTCTTAGTAGGAAATTTTGGAGCGTCCTCGCGATCTTTTCCCAGAGGATCGAGCTTCTAGAACGTTCTCTTTCATCCTCCATGCGACACACGTGGCCAACCACTTAAGCTGTCGGGATTCGAGTGTGGTCTTTAGTTCTGTCACCTCAAACTGTTCTCTTATTCGTACATTTTTGACGCAATCCCTTCTTGGCTTCCCAACCGCTCTCCTCAGAAACTTCATTTCTGCTGCAGAAATGCGGCTGGTTTGCTTATCAAGCATTACCCAGCTTTCACTTCTTAATGTAAGGGTCAGGAGATAAACAGATTTATATATGTGCCTTTTTGTCTCCATACCTAATTCTCGGTGACCGATTGTACTATTGCAGATCTGGTAATAAACTTGATTGGCTTTAGAAATTCTGTGAGATATCTCTGGGTCAATCTTACCAGAGGAACTTATTACGGCTCTTAAGTAGGTAAACTCCGGCACAACTTATAATACCTCCCCATTGCAGATAAGATGAACGTCTCCTTGAAATTCTCGGGACAGAACTAGGACCTTGCTCTTAGAGGTGTTAATGACCATTCCTTTAAGGAGTAGCTCTTATTGCCATTCTATTAGGGCTTCCTGCATCTTTTCTTGGTAATCAGCAATTAGGACAATGCCAGCATACAAAAGACTGTACAAGAATGGTTCTTAAGTTCCTTTTTCCATTTTCCTATTGCGGTCCATGCAGTTCGGCACTTACATATTTTATGGATCTCGTCCATAAAAACAATGAACAGGAGGGAGCTTATCCCTGTCTCACACCCCTTTCTACGAGGAATGCCTCAGATTCTCTTCCATTGATCCGCACAACTCCCTTTGCATCCTGGTATACCGACTTAATGGCTGAAATTAGATCGTCTGGAATATCTTTGGCCGCGATTGCTTTTCTGGGCACAGAATCAAATGCTGTCTTTAAGTTTAAAAATTCCAAGAATATGCGCTTGTCTCTGTCCCATGTCCCTTCTGCTATTCTTTTTAGGACAAAATGTGATCCTGTGTTTGGTTTCCAGGACGAAAATCTGCCTGTTCATATTTTATTTTATTTTCGACCATTGTCCTCTGTCGCTTTTCCAGTTTGCTGGTGTAAAGTTTGTAGAAAACTGAGAGCAAGCTTATAGGCCGATAATTTTCACATTCAGTGGAGCTGCCTTTTTTGTAGATAGGGATAATTACACTATATTCCCAATCTCTTCGAATTTTTTTCCTGTCCCAAATTTGTTGGAGCATTTTGACAAGTTCTTGACCCCCATATTTTATCAGCTCCGGAGCAATGCCATCCCTTCCAGCTGCTTTGCCTACTTTTATTTTTTGAATGGCGTCCATCACCTCCTCTACATCAATACACTCTTCACTTTCTTGATTATTATTATGAGGCGACTGATCTTCTGTATCGTTGATGTCCCTTAAGAACTGCCTTTCATAAAATTGCTTCCATCTTTTTAGCATACGCGCTTCTTCTGTGATTTGATTATATGATTATACCCCTTGCATCCTTGATATTCCGCACTGGCTTGCTTAGTCTTTCTCTGAGTGACTTTACTTTTCGCCAAAACTTCTTGACACTATTTCGTTGGTCTTCGTCCAGGCTTCATCCAAACTTCTTCCATGATTCTTTCTTTGCTTGACGAACTTTGGCTTTGCATTCATTTCGGGCTGAGTGATACAGTCTTAATCTCTCTGGTGTTTTGTCTTGCAAAGCTTTTCATGCTTTCTTTTTTTGTTCTACAAAGCGCTTAATTTCATCACTCCACCATTCCGAACGCTTCCTGTTACTTGAAACTTTGCGCAAACCACATACGTCCCTTACTACTTCTAAGATGCTTGTTTTTAGAGCATTCCATAGTTGTTCTATGGAATGCTCTAAAAACCTCCTCTTCGAGTTTCAAGGTTCTCAGTCTGTTTTCTAACTTTTCGGTATACTGAAAGTACCTTTTTTCAAGGTCTTCCAATGCTCTTACATTTATAGATAAATAATTTTTCTTCTGCTTCTTTTGAAATTTTGGGAGAATTTTGTGTCGGCAAGAAGGAGTAGATGATCACTGCCGATTTCAGCTCCTCTAATAACTTTCATGTCCGTGAATTACTCACTGCCTGGCACCCCTGTTTCACCAGAAATGCCAGACATTTTTCTTAATTTATAATTTTTTATATTACTTTTATGATTATTATTATTATTAGCCAATGTCCACTCTTGGCTGTTGAGCCAAGTTTTATGATAATCACTAATATTTTGGTCATTGATAATGCTTTCTAACATATGAAAAGAATGAGATCACATATATATACAGATCAGAGACATCTTTTTAGTTGTTGGTGTGAGATGTGCTGTCTGGTTGGCATTTTTCTGATCTTATCCTTTTCTGTCTTTATGATGCCTAAATTGGCGAAACGGCTAGAACTTTTTCTTTTGGCATTTCGGTTAATATTTATTAATTAATAAAGCTAATATTTTTTTCGCGTAATTTTTTAGGATTATTAATTTATAAATGCTTTTTTTTTACCGATAGGATCCTTTCGTACATCATTACATTATATATTGAACTTAATTTTTTTTTTTTTTTTACTTTCTGTTAATGGTATTAGGTTTTGAAATTATGTTTTATTTGTTCTAAAACCATTCCGCCAGTCTGGAAACATATAAGCAGTTCTGAGCTTCTTGCTGCTTGCTGCCTTGCTTGTACAAGTTAAAATTAAAGCTAACCATTTACAGTTTTACCTTCGTGAAAACTGTGTTTTAAAAAGATATTATATCTTAATAACCTTCCATTTTTTATAAATTACCATTTATATGTTTAATGGGATATATTCAAGTTTTTAATGTATTTGGGTTATTCTTTACTAGTTGAAAGTGTATAGAGTAAGTTTTTTTTGTTTTTTTTTTGGTTTGGCGTGAACTGCATAAAATGTTCTGCAGAAAAAATAACGCTGCTGTTCTCTTGTTGCGATTGGTCCACTTCTAAATCAAAAGGATCAATAGTTGATATTGTAACTTGGACTCAAATAAATTAAGATCTTGACAGGAAATATATAACACTTTATTTGTTATACATTGAGGAACGAACTCGACCTATTTTAATTAATGATTGACAGAAAAATAAATTAGACTGTTATACATAACACAATAACTTAAACCCCTCCATTACAAATGCATATTCGGTTATCCAGCACTATCTTGTGGTGGCTACTTGAACTACTCGACTCTGTCCAGTTCGAACAAGTCTACTAATTTAGTAGCCAAAGATGTCTGAACGGCAAAAATGTAGTCGAGTATTTTAGTAAGTGATTTAGATTTAATAAGCGGAATTCAATCCATTACGTTCTATTTTTATAAGGCCGAATGGCGCCCCCCACCACGCCGCTACGGCTCAGTGGCTCATCGACTAAACCAGTTCGAACCTGTCGTTTTAGTACAGTTCATTAGCTGCTGCCAATATGTCGTTTCGCTGGAGCGAAGAAACAACTTTAAAATTTGTTTTGAAATATCTAGAACACGAATGCTTGTGGAATATTAAGTCCCCACATTATAAAAATAAACAAATGAAGCAATCTGCATACATGGATTTGGAATGTACAATGAACATTCCTGGATTTGGTGAGAAGGAAATTAAATTGAAAATTAAAGCCATCAGGTTAGATAGATACCTTTATTACACTAACCGACTATACTTTACTTGATTAATAATATTTTTATCGTTATTATAAACAATTACGTAAAATAAAATAAAATATTCTTTTCAGATCGACCTACTCGCAGGAGTTAAAAAAGATAAAGGACTCTAAAAATTCCGGCGCCGCGACTGACATAGTTTACATACCTTCAGTAAAGTGGTTCAGTATTTTGGATAAATCCCTACGGAACATCAATTCAATACTTTCAGAAGGTGAAAGCAATTTGGTGAGTATATTTAAATTTTTCTATTCATGCCAATGTTGGCACTGTTTTAAAATTGTTAAAGTTTCATCTAATTTTTTTTTTTTTTATGGTAAAGATTTAGTTTAGTTACATGGCGGCAAGACCCGCAATACAAGGAGTTAATTACCTACTAATATTTCTATGCCTTTCAAACAACCTTCCCATTTCTCCTAATTAAAGAAAAACTCACGTCTCCCCATCATTCAAACTTAAACTAATAACTCGTTAGCAACTGTTGAGTGAACAAGTGTTTAGTTAAGGGTTTAGTAATACAAGCGTTTAAACGTTGGTAAGCGTTTAGTGTTGTGTAAGAAAGGTCTCATTCGGTATTTCTTCTAGCCGTCTATTTGTTACAAGATTAAGACCGAATGAAGCTTTTGATTTTCCTCTAATTTGGCAAAAATGTTCCTCCAAGTCAGGAAAAATGGCGTTTGCATGGGAATTTTTCAATTCTTAAGAATTTATTTTTGTTTTTTTGACCGAGCGGTAGAGGTCCGTATGGCATTTCGTTTGTCTCTGTCTGTTTGTTACTCGATTATGACCAAACGCGGCGTTCGATTGGCTTCAAATTTGGCACAAATATTCCTTGAAGTCACGAAAAACGACCTTGTGAACCAATGGGGATTTTTGTTTATTTTTTAATCCGATCCTAGATGGCGGTCGTTTCATTTTAATGTTCCCCTATCATCAAAAATATATTTGAACACACTTATTCCCAAAAACATTGTTGTACAATGGACTAATTAATTACTAAAAATAATTAAACATTATTGAGCGAAAGTGTTTCAACTCTACTTGTCAGGAGTGCTGCAATAGACAACAAAATGTTTACTCCTTGCTGTTCCGATAATTTTTCCTTGGTCAAAGCGGGGAACTTTGCACTCAATATTGCATGAACTCTATCTAGCTGTTCACAGTAAAGGTTTTGAGTCCACTGTCCGACCATCAGGAACAAGCTCAAAATGAAAAACGCCTTCGAAGTTCCACCAATCACAAAGCATCCCTTTTTCCCAAACCGATCTTGGCGAACCTCCGGTTGTGCAGCTTCATCTGGTCATACCCACTGCTTAGGTTACTATGGTTTTTTAAAAATATCCCCTTTTCGTCACTTGTGATAATTTTTTTCTAGAACCTGTCATCTTTCGGATTTTTAAGCAAAATTTTGCGCATATCAACTCGCTGTTGGGCTTGGACCTATGTCAAGTCATGTAGGTCGGACCATGGTCTTAAATTCCGTATGCCCTAGTTTTTATCATGAGCTACTGTGACATTAGAAGCCCCTACTACCGCCGATAAATCACGAGTAGTTGCATGTGGTTCCTGGTTCACAGATTCAAGAACGTCATCATCTACGACCGATGGGCGGCCTGATTTGGTTCATCTCCAAGGCTCATATTCCGATTGTTGAAACGACTGAACCAAAGTGCGGCAGTGTTTCGATGGATAATTGACTCTCCTTCTATGGCACAAATTTCTTCGGCGGTTGCCTTTGTGCTGTTTTTACGATTTTTCTTCTGACATTGCACGTGCGTATTAAAAATGTAAATAATCCCATAAAGCCATCTCAAGTCACAAGGAATTAAAGGATTAGTCAAAGTAAACATAAATAGTAAGAACAAACAAATTTTTATAGGATTAATTATAAGAGTTGGAATTAAGGGTTGTGCTCATACACAAGGACTCTTGTAACAACCTAGTATAATTAGATAAAGTTTTATAATGTCCCATAATACAACTGAGGACGTGCCGATAGAAGATTATGAAATTTCGAGTGCAATAAAATCGTTAAAAACAAAAAAATTTCCTGGTTACGATAGGATCACACCAAAACTTTTCTAGATGGTCTTCGATATTGTATACAACGTAATATTCCAGTGATACAAATTACTTTTCTGAAAAAAAGAGTTTCCAAACAATTGGAAGAATGATTTACTAGTCTTAGTGCCGAAACTCTCCAGCGATAAGTTAAGGCCAATTAGCATGCTTCCAATTGTGAGCAAAATCATTGAGAAAATTATTAAAAACAGGCGTATCCACTTTGTTATTAAAAACGACACTTTAGGCGAACCCCAATTTGTATTCTTACCGAAGACTGAAGCACTGATTGCATTCGCTGACAATGAATATTACTGATGTTTTCAATACCAAAGATCAACTTCTAGCCGTCAGTCTTGACATCAAAGGAGCCTTTGATAATGCGTGGTGGCCTGCAATCTTGAATAATCTTAAAAAATATAAGTGTCCTAAGGACTTACATTTATTAATTAAAAATGTCCTAGAATGTTTATGTTTAAAACGACTACCAATGGTTACCAACGACTCCTGCTTAAAACCCATACCAATAGGGACATCATAAGGTCATGTGTATCGCCTATCCTCTGGAATATATTAATTAATACAATTTTCGAAATTGACTTACCAACAGACTCAAAATCAAGTATCTATGCCGATGATATAAGTATTACTTTTAGTCAGAGGAAAAGGTTTTCAAAATTTACAAATAATAACAAATTCAGCATTTTATAAAATATCTGATTTTATAAAAAATTACAGATAAATTACATTAAAATTAAAATTACAGAACTCAATAATCTAAAGCGCAAATAAATTAATTTTAGCAGGAAAAGATCGGTACCGAATTTGACTATGCGTTGGCAATGAGCAAATAGGGAAAACAGGAAATTGTTTGTTTTTTACTTCCTTGTACGAAGTAAAGGAAGTATTATAATCGCGAAAATTTTCGATTTTCAGATTTCAACAGAAATATCCATTTTGACCATCCCTGAATACATTTTGACTAGTTTCGTCGTGGCGTCTGTACGTACGTACCTACGTTCGTACGTACATACGTTCGTTCGTATTTCGCATAACTCAAAAACGGTTAGCCGTAGAATTTTGTATTTAGGATTGTTGTAAAATCTAGTTGTGAACTTCCCTTTTTGGTCACTGCTTGATCACCGGAAGTGGTACTTTACTTGAAGGTCATAATTGATTTCCATCAAAAATTATATTAAAATACTATGCATAACTTCTCAAATTTAGTATTTATAACTTATATAGTGATTTAAATAACATACTAAATTTTGGTCTAAATTGGAAAACCGGAAGCGGTACTTTACTTGAAGGTCATATTAGACTTTCATCAAAAATTATATTAAAATATAATGTAAAACATCTCAAATTTGGTAAATAGGACTTTTATATCGATATGAATGTGTTTACTATATTTTGATTAAAATTGGTGAGCCGAAAAGGGTACTTTATTTGAAGGTCATAATAAGCTTACATCAAAAGTTATATTGAATTAAATTGAATACATAAATCATATGTTTCGGTAATAAAGGTTACAAACGCAATTTGGTTTCCAATCCAATTAAACATTTTTATTACTTGTTTTAAGTAAAACAAGTAATAAAAATTGAAGTAATTAAAATTGAATAACTCAATTGTTAAAATTGAGTGTAAAATACTGGTTTTCTTCCCCATTTGTGTGTGTGTCAATAGATGGATGTCGCGACGCCAAGTGTTGTTTTTTGAGATACTGCGATCTTCGGAAACTAGTAACCGATTCAGAATCACTTATTGAGCCACCTATTTATAGTTTAATAGGCATACAAGGAAGTCATGTGTTGTCCACATCAGATATTTAATGAACAGTAATGCAGGTGTTAGTTGGCATAGGTGTGATAGACCAGAACAAGAGCAATCTAAGCATCTTCTCTATGACTGCTATTATTGTTAGAAGTAAGAGCATTCTGTTAGCTTTTCTATTTCACACAGCTCAACCAAAAGTACATGGAATTTACGTACTTTGTTTAATATTTTTCTTTCAACTTGATCATTTTTCGGTGATTACGTACTAAATGGTTGAATATATGTTAAGGTTATAACCTGACACCATAAACAGATTCGTATTTATGTGAATTTAGGCCCCGATCTCAACTGAAAAGGATCCGTTGGGGGTTTGTTAATCTTTTGAGTGAGCGTAAGTCGACAGCTGTGATCCAATTAAAGCAGTAATAATGGCAGTGTAGGTTATAATCCACAACAAAGGTCGGCCGTTTATTATGTAAGCAACTATTTTATTTATTAATAACTTATTAATAATCTGAAAATGCACAGGGTATCGTGATTTACCGTGGGTCGTAAAAACAAAAATTTTGTTTATTTTGATATTTATTTCCTAAGAAGAAGTGAATATGGTGTGGACTACAGCTGACGAACACCCCCCACCTTTTTTTTTAAACTTTAAACAAATTTTAAAACATGCAATCAAAATATCAAAACGTACAAAAATGTGCAACCAAAAATAAAATTCTGTCATTTACGTCGTTTATACTTTAAAAAAAATTATATATTTTGTTTTTTTAATAAATTAGGTAGGTTGGAGGAGTATAGTATGTAAAATAACTCAATCCTTGCCCAAAAAAATTGAATCCTTCATCTTTGCCGGTAGAACTTAACTCTTTGGATTTACGATCCATTTTGGTGGATTGTCTTTCAATTCACATCATTGTCCCCATTTTCGGTTTATATTTGAATAAGATATAATTAATTAGATGAAAACCACGAGCAGATAACTAACTAGTTAATATCACAACTGTTACAGCATGAATACTTTTTTTATTCGACCAATTTCCTATATTTGTTTTTAATTAGGTTGTACGGATTTTTAATTCCCTTCACTCGTAAAAATGTATTGTTTGTTATCATATCCACTAATTAATTTTCAATATATTATTGAGCATATTTTTGTCCGAAAAACTGCATAATGTGTTTGCATAATTATTTTACCAACTATAGACTGGAGATAGCACTGTAGAACATAACAGGAAGTGAATGGATTGTCAAGGACCAACTAGCTTTCCACGGATCTAAAAAGAGCAAACATACTTCAAATTTTCAGTCTCAGTTTCAGAATTTTCCAGAAAATTGAATTATATTTAATGTGTTATTTACAGTAACGTATTACTTCGTTAATCTGTCATATGTAATTTTAGGGATTGATAAATTATTTGCCACTTCTATAAATTTGTTTTATTGAAAACTAATTTCGAATGTTATACATTCCACTTCAGTTCTAAAAACACACAAAAAATTCAAAAATAAGCAATTCAAAATATAGTTTGCTATTATTATACATATTAAATTAGATGTAATATAAATCAGTATTATAAAACATTTATGAATTATGAATTTAATTAAGACAAGAAATCAAATACATGTTGGTACTCTCCAAGGTTTGAATGGATTATATCAAACAGAAAAGTTTGTACTGCTTTTCTGTTTGATATAATCCATTCAAACCTTGGAGAGTACCAACATGTATTTGATTTCTTGTCTTAATTAAATTCATAATTCATAAATGTTTTATATCACTGATTTATATTAATCTAATTTAATATGTATAATAATACCAAACTATATTTTGAATTGCTTATTTTTGAATTTTTTGTGTGTTTTTAGAACTGAAGTGGAATGTATAACATTCGAAATTAGTTTTCAATAAAACAAATTTATAGAAGTGGCAAATAATTTATCAATCCCTAATTAGATTGATCCTTCTATACCATCATGCGGATGTCAACTGACTATGTAATTTTGTTTTAATGTTTATATTTTCAAGCAATTTACAAATATATTTTTTTTTAAGTATAGCTAAATTTGCAATTTAATTTTTTTTTTAATCTTTTCTGATAACGGACCAATCCATCTTTAACAAAGTAATTTGCGTATCTCTTCGGATGATCTGTAGATCTTTGAGATAAACTGTTGTTCAAACAACTTTGTAGCGGTTGCAAACCTTGAGATTTTTGGGTCATTACCGGGAATGACAATTATAATTTTCTTTATAAAATTAATTTATTCTTCCCCCTCTTCTTAAAAAGCCATTCAATAAGTTTTATCAGCTTATTCA
Source organism: Rhaphigaster nebulosa (assembly GCA_948150685.1). Taxonomy (NCBI): domain Eukaryota; kingdom Metazoa; phylum Arthropoda; class Insecta; order Hemiptera; family Pentatomidae; genus Rhaphigaster; species Rhaphigaster nebulosa. Next base: position 149,859,434 of record OX411309.1, read on the forward strand.
TTTTATTCCGTTTTAGCCTGTTCATCTTGCGAAACACTACTCACTTTTATACTCTACGTGGTGTGAAAGATTTTTAAGGCAGTTTCGCATAGCCCGAAATATACTTTAAGCATTGCTTGTATCTAGTATGAAAACTGCAAGTTTAATTGAGCAGAATGCAGAAATTATCGGACTATTACTTCGGAGTTCACTGTCTATTGTTCAGACATGACATCACACAGGATAAATTGCGCAGTAAAACAGCGTGTGAACCCCTCCCCTCCCTCCCTCTGATTCACGCAGTATGGCTTTGCCTGGTTTGTGCAACAGAATAGATGCCATTCTGGCTTTTATTGAATCCTACCGTCAGCATCCTGAACTATGGGATGTCAAAAACATTCATTATGTAAACCGTATAAGAAAAGCTAGGGCGTATGAGGTTTTGATTGAAAAATTAAACGTTATCGAGCCCGATGCTACGCGTGACAGTGTCGTTAAGAAAATTAAAAACCTTAGGACCGCTTTTCGAAAAGAGTTAAAAAAAATTAATGATTCGAAGAAATGTGGTACCTCAAGCGAACATCTTTATGTCCCGTCTCTCTGGTATTTCCAAGAGTTGATGTTTTTGGTTGATCACGAACGCGAAAATAAAGACTCTACCATGAGCGAGGAATTTAATGACGGCGAGAATTCGGTAAGTTATCTATTTTTATCACTATAAAAAGTGCATGAAATATTTTTAAAAAATATCAACCAAAAAAAGTTAGTTATTGTTTACTTATGTTTTTAATTTAGCTATTTTTATTATTATATAGCCAGTTTTATTAATAATCAGCTAAATTTATATAATATTCAGTAATTTATTTTTAGTTGTTGTTATTACTCTTATCTGTTTATTATATTAATTCATTCACTGCATATACCATTGTTTTATTTTTATTTTTGTATCTTGTTTATTCAGCCCTGAAGAAGACCAGCAGTGGGCCGAAACGTCGGTTCCTAATAAATAGTTCTTACTATTTGTGTTCCACTCTTTTGACCGCCTCCCGGACCATATCATTATTTCAAAAAAAAAAAAAAAAATTAAATCTCGAAATATTTTCTTTAAAACATGGCTTAAAGAAGGTTTTAAGGCAGACATTATATACATATAATACAATATATATATTTATATATTAAAATTCAAACTATCACAAATATAAACAAAAATGCGTGATTATAAATAATATGATAATGATTCTCTCAACTATCCAAGTATGGTACAGTAAAACCCCGCTTATCCATCCAAATCGGAACCGAAACTTCGCCGGCTAAGCGGAAGAGACGGTTAATCCGAAGCGTATTAAAAAAAAAAAAATTAATATTAATTTAACTCGCATATTTGTAAAAATTAAAATACAATTAAAAAATTAATCTATAGATCATATGCATATTGTTTTATGATGAAGTTAAATTTATTAAAGCAATTAATTATAGCTTTAAATAAAACTGTGTTTCGTTTAATCACACTACCTATGTTATTAAATGAAAATAATAAAATATTAATAGCTATACCGATGCTTATTTAACCCAATAAACGAAATATCAATGTTTATTTCTTTTTAAATACGTATTAAATATAATATAAATAAATATGCATATTGAATAATAAATATTTTTTTAAATTTTTAGAAAATATTTTTGGTTATCTTAAAATCCTATAGTTTTGTTTAAAAAAAAAAATTAAGTGCATTGCAGGCCTAAAAAATTATATTACTATTATAATACTACGAAGAGATTAGTTTCAAAACCGGTTGAGAATCTACTTTTTTACTATATTTAATATTTTTATTTTATTATCACAAGTTCTGAGTTCTTTATGCCACCTAGCAAAGGCGCATTCACCTAAAGCGGTACAGTGGAGTACAAAAATGATTTTAAACTCATGGGTTTACCTGGGTAAAATCATGTTTTCGGTGTCTCTTGTAAAATTATTGAAAAGCCAAATTATTGAAAAGCGTGGTCCAGATACTCAGACCTGGTGTCCAGCGTGGGAATTGAAATAAGAGTAGAGGACCTGAACATAGTGGAACGCCGCAAACCGCCCCCCGTCATTGTCCGTTTCGTTAGGCAGTATAAATAGGATGAGCTAGTGCAGCGAAGAAAAGTAAAGAGAGACTTCTCCACCCGGGATATACCTCGGGGAAGAGATGACTCATCCAGATAGGCGTCTATATTGGCTCGCCCGTCAGAGTAGAGGGGCCGGGAAAATAAAGTACGTTTGGTTTGCGGCCGGTAGAGTGCGCTACCGGAAGGAGAATGGCCACCCAGTAATCTTCATTGATGACTCCCAGGATATCGAGGTCTTCTGCTGACATCTGGGCGCCCGTCAATCCGGCGATCGCAATAGGATTATCCCACTGTCTCGAGTTCTATGCGTTACTACTACTTGTACATTTATTTATTTAGTTATTTTAATATATTCGATTTTCTTTTTTTATCATATTTTATTCATGCCATTTTCTAATTATTTTTTTGTCTTTGTGTACATTTTCTTTCTTTTTTTTCAATTCCTTATTCATCAATTTTTTTTATCTTCTCATATTCCTTTTTATAGCTTTTTTGTTTAATTTTTATGTTCGCTACTTGCTTCTTTTCAGATTTTATTCTTCAAATTGTTATATTGTAAACTGTCATATCTCCCCTCCATGTCTAGTGTCCTGACCTCCTGTCACGTTAATTCCCAGCTCATGAATGATGAATTCCTCCAGTATTTTACTCATAGCTTTTACCATACCATTGCAGTCTCCGAAACATGGATAAAGCCCTACATCCCTCCCTCTTATGTTTCCCTAACTAATTATTCCTTTATCCGCCATGACCGAATGGTCCGGACTGGTGGAGGTGTGTCGGCCTTTATGTTCATTATAGCTTGAAATTCCGAATCCTAGATATCTCATCCTCATCCGATCATCCTCATATTGAATTTCTTGTCGTTGAAATTTCCTCCAATGCCCATCATCTCCTATTGGCTGTGGTGTATCATCCTCCTTTAATTCCTTTTGGCTCATCCTTTGAATCAATCCTCTACAATAATGTTCCTTTCTACAACAATATAATAATCTCTGACGATCTTAATACCAATCTCTTTTCTGATTCGACGACAAACGACAAACTCTATCTCGAAAATCTATTCTTCTCCCTCCATCTCTTCATCGTCCCATTTTCTCCTACCCATCACATTTGCCGTTCCGATTTCTGGTTAGACCTGCATGTCATCGATTCAGCACGTAATCTGCTTTCCTCTTCTCAACTACCTGTTTTGTTTCAGTCCTCTCATGACTTAATCCAAATATCCTACAATATCCAAACTCCTGCGATCCTTCCTGAAACCACAACTTTCCGTAACCTACAAGCCCTCACTCACGAAAATATTTTATCTGATCTTGAAACCATGAATTGGAGCGAAATCTATTTCTGTTCTTCCATTGATTCCATCATTGACATCCTCACCTCTAATCTTATTCATATTCTTGACACCCATCCCCGACTCAAAACCTCTACTTTCCGTCGCCCGCCAGCTCTTTGGATGTGTCAAAATTTTAAGGATATGCAAAGGAGACGTGAGGCAGCCCGTAGACGCTTTAGACGCACAAGGCTAGCAGATGACTACCAAGCATTTAGGGTACTCCACAATTCGACACATGCAACTGCCAGAAGAGCTAAATCCAATTACTATCATGAAGCCCTTTCCTCTGCTCCCGATTATAAATTAAAATGGCAATTCCTTCCCAAACTCTCCCTTTGTAAACTCTTTTCCTCATTAGTCTTCCCAGTTTCATCCGATGAATTAAATTCATACTTTTTATCAGCCTCCAACCCCTTCTTCCTGCTTTTCCTTAGTACCATTATTCAGCTCCGATAATTTTTATTTTTCGTAAATTTCCTTCGTACATATATAGGAGAAAAATTAACCAGAATAGATTAAGATTAAACGCTATAAAACTGAGGTCATTGCCATAGGTTCCAATTCCTTCCTTAGATCCAATGCCACCTTCCCTGCTTTAATCCTAAATGATCACCCCATCACTGTCAGCTCCTCAATTAAAAACTTGGGTATTATTATCGACCAAACCCTTACCTGGAAACCCCATATCGCCCAAATTTCCCGACGGTCGATAATTACCCTTAAGTTATTCTTCCGTTCACGACATCTTCTTCCACAACCTACCCGTACACTCTTCGTATCCTCTCTTATCTTCCCCCACTTTGACTATGGCTGTGTGGTAAACGGGGGCTAATTATGCTAGACGCTAATTAAGATTAAAGCGGATATGAACTGCTTTTTAGAATTTGTCTTCGGTACCTCGAGACGTGCTCATATGCCCCATCTTTTCGGCGAGTTAAAGTGGCTCTTCCCCTCCAACCGTAGACAATATTTCCTCGGATCTTTCTTATGCCAAACTATCACCATCCAGCACCCTTCCTACATCTACCGCCTCCAGCAATTTAAATCCTCGTTCCTTGCACAGGAGACAAGATCTCGCCTTAGGGACCTGTATACCCCTTCCCATAGAACCAAAACATTCGAACGTTTCTTTCTCGCCCGCTCCTCTATCCTCTGGAATTTCTTTCCTTCTAATATCCGCCATGATTTTTCTCTGTCCTCATTCAAATCTCTCCTTTCCCAACACCTTCTTTCTTTCCAAAATGATGCTCTCTAATTACGAAATTTCAATTTAAGATTGACATCTAGATCAGAAGTAAATAATAGTTGTTAATGCACTAGCTTCAACTTTGCTAATCAGCCCATTATTTTTTCTTCAATGCAATAGTCTATTTTTTCAGGTAAAATACGATCAAAAAATCTTAAGACTACTTTTCCTTCTAAGTCGATAGTCTAATGTATGCAATAGAATTGTACAGTTAATGCAATACCTTAATCCGACAAAAATGTAACCAAGTCCTTTCTGGTCATTGTGAGTGTGTGCCAGTATTCAGTTGACAAACACTGATATCTTCAAAATCTTTTAGCTAGACCATCAGAAATTCTTACATTTATTCCTATATCAACCAATGTTCTTCGTTCGCATTAACTGTAACAATACGAATCTAAATATTTCTTAGTAGATCACATGACGCGGGATATGGCGTTTTCAATCGACCTCGTAAAATTTAGCGGTGGCGATGGTTTTCATTAAAACTATAAATTTCTTTAATAGGTACTATCGATATTTAAATTTAAATGTCTTTGAACATCGATGTATTTTTATTTTGAGCATATAGCCTCCGAGATTTGAAATAACAATATTTTAGTTAATTATAAAATATATTATATTTATATATTTCCAATAGTCTGCATCACATTCTTCTTCACTGCTCAGCACATAAGAATACAGACAACAGTTTCTCCAATCGTTCATCTCAAAATTTTCCGATAACCACAACATCCAAGCCATCCTGAGTATTGATTGTGTCGAGAAATTAAACAAAGTGTATTATTACATGATGGGAGTACATAAAACGCTAAATTCGGCTTAAGAGTGATTTTATGGTTCATTAATTAAAAAGAAGAAAGGAGAAGGAGAAAGGTTTTATTCAGTTTATATAAAAAGAAAAAGCTGTTTATATAAAATTGTTTATATATAAAAAGGAAAAAAATTGTACAAGACTTGTCTTTCTCAAATAAATATATATTATGTTATTATTATATATAAATAGAATGCATTACAAAACGTTACTGTCATGACTTTACAATTATATTTTCAATATCTTATGTTTATTAATTATTTTAAAATATTGTTATCATATTATTAATACATTTTCGACTGTTACTCTATAGAATTTATCCATTTATTTGAGCTTTGTTAGTATTATTTATATATTCTGTATACATATACCTATGTTGAATGTTATAAATTCATAATGTATATAGTATTATTTGGAACGTGATTTAAACAGAATATTTCTGCTTAATGATTAAGTATATATAATAATAATATTTGTCCTTTATTCAATCTGTTTTTTTTTTCCTTTTTTTCTTGTTTGTTGAAGAGCTCTAGACTCAGGAGATCAACTGTCTCTTTTAATATAATATTGTTCTGTAATTTGTACAAGACTTTGTCTTTCATAAATAAAAAAATAGTTAATTATAAAATGTGTCTAATATCAAATTCCTTGAGAGAATAAGAAAAGAAAGAAATGTAAAAAAAATAATTAATGATTATTGTTACCTTTTTGTTCTTGTCCGACTATCCCAATATTTAAAGAAGAGAACATTTACATGTTTCATGTCATTAGGCATTATATGTTACTTATTAGAATTTTATAACATAGATAAACAAATTATAAGTAGTCATATATTAGGGGAGACTGAGATACACTTTTCATAGGGGCAAATTTTCCAACAGCATACAGGGAATGTGTTTCATTGGAAATCTTGCCCCGTCCTAAACCAGTTAGTTTTATCGTAACAATAATGTATTTAGTGTGTAATAAAACCGGCCTAATAACAAAATAAGAAACGAATGGAAAGCGTATGTGAGGCATAGTGACATACACAGGGGAGGGGGATATTCCTCCCCCTCCCCTTCAGAGATGTTAAAAAAAAATTCATTTTCATATCCACCAACATAAGATTTGTATTTTGAGTAATATTTTTGGTAATTTTAACAATAGTTTTTGATCCAATGTTCATGCTTATCCTGCTTATCCTTGAATCTTACATCAAATTTGGCGATTATGAACGTTTAGGTGATTATTTGCCTTCTTGGCATTAAATACCCTTCCCACCATAAAAAAAAAAAAAAAATTCTGCATTTGCCCCTGGTGAAACATGAGTATTAATGGCAGACATCAATGTTCGTTTTTTTTTTGCTATCATTAGTCACAATGATTGTCTTTATTTCGAATATATGTATGTATAAATGTGTACATAAGCTTTCACTCCCTGGAGAAAAAATAGTAAACAACCATTAATTTATGAAGGCATTTACAGCATTTTTATTTCTTATATTTTGAGATTAAATATGATTTCTTTGCAGGGAACAGCACCTAATCTCCCAAATGCTGGGGCGCATCCCACCTCATCTTTTACAGCACTAAGCAGAAAAAGGAGGCTGCTCCATGGGCTACCTGGAGCACAAGATCTCCTCACGAAGGCCACGCAGTATTTGGAAATGGAAGATGATGAGTGTTTGACGTTGGCAAAAGGTTACGCTACTAAATTGAGAAAATTGTCTCCAAAGCAGTTGATGTATGTTGACAAAGTGATCAACGAAGCGTTGTTCGATGCTCAAATGGGTCTCATGACCCCAGGCAGCCATCTGATCCATTCAGAAGTTCTCGGACCGTATCAAACTGATAAGGTTCTTTAAGGACACATAAGAATTCGCTAGTAAATTAACTATTGTCTCTTACAATTTACAAGAATAATATATTGATAACAAAACTTCTATTTATCAATATTACAAAGTCATAAAAAAACAGAGACCTGTCTTAGGCAGTAAATCGTCCTGTTAATACTTCCTACAAGCTATACCCAAGTGATAAGAGTAATCAAACTTAAAGTCATGGTAATGATGTACTTAAGATGCTTATCTTGATCAAAAGTATCATTAACAAGAGAAGAGAAAGTTCCATAAATTCAAAATTAGCAATATTGATTGGTCAACATATAACCATATACTGTGGATAATTAAAAATGCATTTGATAAAAAAAATTGAACATTATTTCAGTCATTACTTCATTTATGCCATCTATATTACATTTTCTTGAAATACTATTGATGTCCTACTGTACAATACCTACCACCAACATCATAGATCCGTTGTCAACAACTTTATACTGATTTATTATAGTCAATGAAAAGATCTTGTAAATAAAATTTATAACTTATGCCATAAATTGTGAATATATGTAAATAAACTCGTGCCCCATTTGTAAATCTCTATATAAAAATGCGAACGAACTTTGTAAATGTGTAAATATAACATTCTTGCTGCTACCATTGGTTTTGCTCATTTTTAAACCATATAGCTCTCATTTGGTATTTTTAGATTATATCAAGGTGTCCAACAATATAGCAAGAAAAAATTCAAGCATAAGGGATTGATAAATTATTTGTCACTTCTATAATTTTGTTTTTATTTAAAACTAGTTTCAAATGTTATACATTCTTCAGTTCAAGGTTGCATTGGTTTGTTCTCGCATAATTGGTTTGTTGTTGTTCATTTGAAAGTTAAAAAAAATGATGCATGTTTTTACCAAAGGCTTCATTTTCAGTCCAAGTGAAGAGTTACTTGCTTACTGTGGAATGGCAGGGAGCAGGGCTTGCATCACGCCCACAAAATGTGTAACACAATTATTATATGCATTATACTTATCCTCACCAAATTCGTATTAAGAAGTAATTAAATAAATTATATAATAATGAAATAAAGAAAAAGAAGTAATAATTAAACATAGTACTGTTTCCTATGCAACTAACTGAAGTTACTCAACAACTTAAGAAGTTTACTTACCTAATGTCTGAAGGATCTAATAATTTTAGTGTTTAAAAAAAATATATATCTATAAAATCTATATCTATCTGTTATAAAATTGTAATTTTATTGTTGTTGTGAAGGGAGTACGCTTTACCTCATGAAAAATTTACATGCATTTTCTGTTTTTTAAAAAGTGAATGGTTTAAACTAATAACTTTTAAAATGGTTTTCTTCAGTGGCTCTTGACCAGTCCCGCTATAATTTCCATGGCAGAATACATACTTCTTTCCTCCAACAACTTTTCAATGCTTTTAATAATTCCTAAGCTTTTAATTATAACTTCTGAATACTTATTATACTTTAATTATTTCATACTATGTAAATCATTCAATTTTATTATGAACAGAATATAATTTTATTTTAAAAGAATTTATAAGATACTGTTATCTGTCATAGGAAGATAACTTTAATAGTTATAATGAAATAAAGTAATAATAATTACTTAATAATTTTCCAATATTACTAACATTTAATTTTTTTTTTTTTTAAATACTATATAACTAAATTTGTATGTGTGATTAGTATTGGTCGCTGAAGACTTATGACCCTGAAATCTGCCTTACCTCTGACATTGAAATACCAAATAATTAAAATTTGATTTAAAATAATAATGAGCATGTTCAGGTGTTGGGGTCAGAAAGAGAGGATCTGGAGTAGCGGGATCAAAAGAGAAATTGAATAGAAGAGCTTAGTCCAAATGGGTGTTGATGGGGGTTTGGAATTGAACTGTCAGAAGATGGTAAATTAAGAAGTAATAAGTAGAGGGTTGGAAGGAAGGTGGAAAGGAGATCAGAAAGTATAAGGTATAAGAAGAAATGATAGATGACTTACGGGGTAAGTTTTTGACCTAAAGTAAATTTAAGTTAACAGTATAACAGAAATGGTAAATCATAAACTTTTCAAAGTTGAGTGTCTTTGGTACAAAGCCTCATTGTCAGGTGAATAAAGAATACCATACCAAGATGTCTCTATAATTTATACCTCTCTACTATCTCCAACTTGGTTTGATTTTCTTTAGCACTTGCATCTCAGATGGGGATGGCAGAATTGTAAACCAAATATACTCTATAAGAAATTTTAAGCGTTAATTCAATGTATCCTTCTCAAACTAATAAAAATATTAAAGTAAGATTCTAAATGATCTTATATTAGCAATTTCATGATATGTGAAAGATGGCTGGCAGAGAAAACTAGCAAAAAAAAAAATACTCAATACATTTGGAATAAAGAAAAATAAATAACACTGTACTCACATCGTTACTTCTGTTTCATATGTAGTTAACTGAAGTTACTCAACAAGTTTAGGATTGTACTTACCTAATGTCTCGAGGATCTTATAATTTTTGTGTTTAAAAAAAAAAAAATTATGCCTACCTGCTATGAATTATTTTTATTTTATAATAATATTGTATTTGTTTTGGAGAGTGGAGTTCGCCTTACCTCATAAAGAATTTATGTATATTATCTGTTTTTATAGTTAAAACCTTCATAATGGTTTTATAGTTAAAACCTTTATAATGGTTTTATAGTTAAAACCTTTATAATGGTTTTATAGTTATAACCTTTATCATGGTTTTATTGGGTGGCTCTTGATTGGTCCAGCATTATAACTTCCACAACAGGATACTTCTTTTTTTACTTACTTCTTTCCTCCAACAACTTTCCAGAGGACTCCATCAGATTCCAAAGCTTTTAATTCTTACTTTGGAATACTTATTTTACTTTAAATGTTTCATATTATAATTAATTATAATTTATTTTAATTTCTTATTATTCATGGAAATAAATACTAAAATCATAATATAAAATAAAGGACTGTACTCATATAGCCACTTCTGTTTTATATTAAGGTTACCAAACTTATATTATATATTTATATGTGTACCTACCTGTTGGAGAAATTGATTTATTATTTCTCGTAGTTTGTAATGTTATAAATATAATAATAAACGAAACAACACTGTTGGCGGCAACACTGGTACAGAAATATCTGGCTTGAGAGGGGATAGCGTGGGTCACAGTCTGTTGCTTTGTGGCCGCCATCGTGGAAGTATCTAGCTCTTAACTTGTTTGTGTTTTTTGTTAACAAATCCTCTAATCCACAACAATTTGGTAGCAGAGCGTGGTTTTAGAGTACAATAACATCAAGTTAAGTGTAATAAACACGTATTTTAACGGATCGTGTGCTGTATAGTTTTTTTTCGGACTAACCGCCGTGAAGAAATATATAGGTCTTTGTTTTACGGACTAATCGCCTAAAACTTATAAAACACAATGGACGTGGCGAATTACGGCATTGAGAAGCTAACAGCAGAAAACTACTCGATATGGTCGATGAAAATCGAAGCATACCTCGAGGCGAAAGGTATTTATGAAGATGTAGTAGAAAAGGGAGTTCCACCAGTGGAAGAAGCAGCCTTGAAGGCCTGGGAACAAAGAAACAAGGAAGCGATTTCTACTATAATCCTAACGGTGAGTAACGATATTTTACCATCAATTAAAGGGGAAAAAAGAGCAAAAGTAGTTTGGGACAAATTAAAGGAGAGGTTTGAGGGCATCCCTGAGGAAAAGGTCATAGACCTTATGTTTGACCTAAACAATATAAAAAAACATAGTTCGGAATCTGTTGATGAATATCTCAATAGATTCCAATGTTTAATTCAGGAGATAGCTCAACTTGGGAAAACGTTAACTAACAGAGAATTGATTAGATACATAATTGAAGGCTTACCACCCTATTATGACCCAGTAGTTAACCCCATCCTAGCGAACAGGAGCATCAAATTTGCCGAATTGAGGCAGATGCTTTTGTCGTTTGAAAGGAGAAATGCCTCTAATAAAAATGATCAGGCGTTTAGAACCCTTCAAAACCGGACCAATTCCAACACTAAAGTGTGCTTTAATTGTAACAAACCAGGCCATTTAAAAAAGGATTGCTGGTTTAATAGGGGTAAAAGTAAACAGCCTAGTACCAGTAAACCCACCTATACACGTAGACCTCACCCCAAGAAGAATAAAGCTTCTTTGGCCCAAGAATTCGCATTATGTACAACTGCACGAGTTGATGATAGTGTATGGTATCTTGATTCGGCCTGCACATCTCATATGACCCCAGACTCGTCCTTGATTGAGGAAGGAGTTGAAGAAAATAAAGAAATTTCGGTTGCTGAAGATGGTCGAGCAATCAAATCAACATAGCGTGGAAATATTAAAGTAAAAGCCTGTGGTAATGGTGTAGAGAACAACCTGAATTTACAGGATGTATTAGTTGTACCTAAGTTGCGGGATAACTTATTATCCGTGCCTAAGATAGTGGAAAAGGGGCATAAAGTTCTACTCTCCCAGGAAGGAGCTGAAATAATCACGAAGGAGGGTGAATTGGTGTGCTCGGGTGATTATAAAAATAACTTATTTGTAGTCAAGTTCAACAAATCTTATGATATGGGAGTAGGAGATATCTGCCTAAAAACTGAATCAGGGGACAGAAAACTTTGGCACCAGAGGATAGGGCATGTTAGTATAAAGAAATTAGATACTATGGCAGAAGGAAACTTGGTGGTTGGTCTAAACAAACTCTGTGGTGACTTAGGCGTGTGTGAGCCATGCCTGGCTGGAAAGATGGTAAGGAAGAAATTTTATAGGAACGAGGGAGAAACTACGTCAAGACCTCTGGACCGAGTTTATGTAGATTTGTGTGGACCTATGCGAACAGCCACACTGGGCAATAAATATTATTTTATGCTGTTGGTTGATAGTTACTCCCGAAAATATTTTGTCAAATTATTAAACAATAAGGCGGAAGTTTATGAGAATTTGGTTTCCTTAATTGAGCAGCTAGAAAATCAGACCTCATCGAAATTGAAAATATTAAGGTCAGATAATGGTACTGAATTCGAGAATCAAAAGTTCAAAAATTATTTGTCTCAAAAGGGTGTTCGTCATGAGCACACAGTTTACTATTCACCACGAAGTAATGGGGTTGTAGAACGGGCAAATAGAACAGTGTTAGAAACCACTCGTTGTCTCCTGGCGGATGGGGGTCTACCAGATGAATTTTGGGGAGAGGCTCTAAGTACAGCGGTATACCTGCACAACATAGTGCCTAATAAAAATAACACTAACAAAACTCCACAAGAGTTGTTCAGTGAAAAGAAACCCTGCGTCAAACACTTGAGAGTTTATGGTTGTGTGGCCTATTACAAAATAAACAACCCGAATTTGAGCAAGTTACATCCTAGATCTAAAAAGGGGATATTAGTGGGCTACTCTCAAACTAGGCGGGCCTACCGAATATATGACCCTCAAGAACGAAAAATACATGAAACGTTAGATGTAACATTTGATGAAAACAGCAGGGGTTGGAAGAAAGGAAGGGAGGAAGTTGGAAATGATCTTGCTCTACTGGAGGTACCACGCAACCAAACAGAAGGGAGAACCTTACTAGGAAGCGATCGTGAAGATCTGACGATGACAGAGGAAACATCGGTGCCAGAAGCACAAGAAACACCCAATGATCAACGTATATCATCGGATGAAGAAGATTTCAGGGGTTTTGAAGACGTCATCGTAACTCCAGAAGAACAAGGAGCGCCGGAGGATCTGCATGTATCAAGTGAGGAAGAAGAAGAGGAAGAAGCACTTAGGTATGGTCCTGATGTAAATCGATATCAGAAAGGAAGACCTAGAAGAACCGTAAAGTTACCAGAAAGATTAAGGGATTTCGTTCTGGAAACTATTTTGGAAGAACCCAAATCTTACCAAGAAGTTCTAAGATCAACGGATTCAGAACATTGGCTGGAAGCGATTCAAGAAGAATTAAAGAACATGGAGGGCTTCAAGGTTTGGGAAGAAGTAACGCGACCACCAGACCAGAAAGTGATAAAAAGTAGATGGGTTTTTAGGATAAAGAAAAACCTGGATGGCTCCAAAAGTTACAAGGCAAGACTTGTGGCAGTTGGTTGTAGACTTCAAGAGGGTATCGACTACGATATGTCCTACAGCCCAGTAGTCAAGTGGGAATCTTTAAGAACCATCTTGGCACTATCCGTCAAAAGAAAATACTCACGGAGATTCCTTGACGTGAAATCGGCATACCTCAACTCTGAGCTAACTCTACCGGTATACATGGAGCCGCCACCTGGATGCGAAAAAACGGGAAAGGTATTACTGCTAAAGAAAAGCCTCTATGGGTTACCACAATCAGGGAGAAACTGGTATGAAAAAATAAAAAATATATTAAAATTGCTAGGGTTCACAAACTTAATTAAGGACCCATGTATATTTAAGGGCAAAGTTGAAGGGAAAGAAGTTATATTAGGAATTTATGTTGATGACTTTATTATCACTGGAGAAGATGATGATGTCATTGATAAGTTTACTACCTTGCTGGAGAAGGAGGTTGATATCAAACCCATTGAGGGAGGAAAATTTCTTGGTCTTGAGATCAAAGAAGAGGATGCCTTTATATGTTTATCACAGTTGGAATACACAGAAGCAGTCCTGAAGAGGTTTGGGATGACCGAGTGCCGGGCTGTTAACACTCCGGGAGTGAAAGGAATTGACCTATATGAATATGATAATTCTCCAGTTGTATCGGAAGCAACCTACAGAGAGGCTATTGGGTCCTTTTTGCACTTGGCCCGTTGCACCAGACCTGATATTGCATATACTGTTAGCAAACTTTCCCAATTCAACTCAGATCCTAGGGAAATACATTGGCTAGCTGTGAAAAGATTGCTGAGGTATTTGCAAGGTACAAAGCACTTCAGGCTGAAGATAGATGGTGAAAAGGGAAGACTGCAAGTTTCAGCAGATGCGGGATGGTGTACTACTTCGGATGCGAGGTCATTCAGTGGGCATGTTGTTACTCTTGGAAAGAGTATCCTGGCATGGAGGAGCGGGAAACAAAATTTGGTAGCAATGTCAACCATGGAGGCCGAACTTATGGCGGCATGCGAAGGAGTGTGCGATGCAGAATGGTTCATGGAACTTATGGAAGAGCTTGGAGCTACTGAGTTTGTAAGAACACCGGTAACAATATTCTCGGATAGCAAGGCTGTTATAGATTGGGTTCAGAATGGTGGACAAGGTAGGAGAACTCGCCACATTAACAGGAAGTTCCATTTCATCAAGGAAGCAGTCAAAAAAGGGGATGTCCAAATTGAATACAAGGAAACAGAACATCAACTGGCGGACATCTTGACCAAGGATGTGACAAAGGAAGTAATGTTAAAACATCTGTTGAATTTAGGTATAGATGTGCTGCAGGACTTAAAGAAATAATATAAAAGACCTTTAAAAGAAAAGATTCATTGTAAATAAAATTGATGTAGTTTAATGATTAAATTTTATGATTCTTGTACATTGTTGGGCTATAATTGAGAGTGCATAAAATTAGGGCTATGAAAGTTGTTAATTAAATTAGTGTTGTGTTAGGAATCTAATAAGTATATTTAGTAACGGAATTACTTTTAAGAGAAATAATAAATAATTTAGGAAGGAAATTGTTGGAGAAATTGATTTATTATTTCTCGTAGTTTGTAATGTTATAAATATAATAATAAACGAAACAACACTGTTGGCGGCAACACTGGTACAGAAATATCTGGCTTGAGAGGGGATAGCGTGGGTCACAGTCTGTTGCTTTGTGGCCGCCATCGTGGAAGTATCTAGCTCTTAACTTGTTTGTGTTTTTTGTTAACAAATCCTCTAATCCACAACACTACCTAATGTCTGATAAATCTCATTATTTTAATAGATAAATATAATAACAAATACATTGAAATTATACCAACCTGGAATAAAACTATTGTATAAGTAAATAAATTAAGAATTTATTGTAATTTTTGTATTATTTACCTCTATAAAATACGTGGTGAGGGGGTTTGGAAGTGGATTGTAGGAAATGGGCACATACAGAAGTGATAAGTAGTGAGTTGAAAGGGAGGTGGAGAGAGTTTGAGAAACGGTAAGGCAAAAGAGGAACTGAAAGATGACCTACCAGGTAAATTATTGATCGAATGCAGATTTAAATAAACAGTATATCAGAAATGGTTGATTGTAAAATTTTCATATTTAAGAGCATTTGGTCCAAAGCCTCATAGTCAGGGGCCAATAGAATACCACACCAAGTTATCTCTCAAATTTATACCTCTCTACTATGTCTAACTTGGTTTGATTTCCTTTAGCACTTGCATATAAGAAATTGAACCATGACTAATAAAAATCAAAGACTTACCGAGTGAAAAGTTAATTTTTTTAATTTTAGTTTTAAAAGATAGGAGTTGGAAATTGGGGATCAAATATCGGATGGTTGGAAAGAGGAATGGATGGTCAAAAAGCATGAAGAAATCGGAAAAGTTTAACAGACATTGGGGGAGAGGGGATAGGTATGGAGCGGTGAAAATTTTAGTCTAAATGTACTCTATTATCAATGTTGAGCATTAATTAATATTGCCTTTCTATAAAGTTAAGAATTTAATTCAGTTAAATAGATAATATTAGTCAGATGTGTCTAAAGAGTGAAACTTAAAAGAATTTTTAATAAAATTTTAAAAAATGTAATCCTTTTGGTTTATTATTTTCAATAATAGACCTTTGGAATCGACCAAGGAAAATTTTTTTGTAACCCCCCCTCAAAATTTGAGGTTTTACGTTTCAAGATACGTAAAATCTAAATATCGAATAAAAAAAAATCCGTCCGTCCGCTATCCGCCGTACGCCGTACGCCGTCCGCGGCTTTTCTCCGAGACTACTGGACCGATTTTCTCGAGATTCAGTACCAAAGTCACAGGTCACCCCGGGATGATCCTCGGAACTCGACATTACCATCCGTCTGTTTGTTTCAAAATGGCGGCCGATTAAATATCTAATAAGCCCATAACTCGGTCATTTATAAAGATAGAGAGAAAATGTAAGGTGTTTTGGAATCTGCATAACGAGATATGCAAAAAAAAAATTTGAAAAACAAAAAATCTGTATAATTACCGATTATAGCCGAAAATACTTAAAATATAATGAAATATTTTTACGGGATTTTGAGCTCACAATGTTTCAACACATTCAAGAGAATTCACAGAGTAATATGAACCATCAAACTTAAAAATCGGTCGTGCAGTTCGCTCTAAAAATCGCTTGACACCCTCAAACGTACAGTTCAAACACATTTAATACAAAATTTCTTTAGTATTTTGAGCTCTGAATGTTTCAAAGCATTCACGAGATCACATCGAATAATTTGAGCCATAAAACTTGAAAATCCGTTGAGCCGTTCGCCCAAAAAATCGTCTGATATCTATTAACATTTAAGCTAAACACATTACCATCCTTGTCGTAGTCGGGAAATTATATTATGATTTCAGTCATTTTATAAAAAATCGTATTTTATTAAAAACAATAAAATCCAGTAATAGTAAGTTTCACTTACATAAAAACTTAATCTATTTATTAATATATTGCCAAAAAAGAATACATGGAATATTGAGTGGGAGAGGGCCCGTTGCATTATTTTGTCACCACATCAATCACATTATACAGCTCTTAAAGCTCCGCTTCCTTCTTCTCCAGATGCCTCTATCTCGAACCGGACGAAAACGTCTTCTAAATATTTTCCTTTCAAATATTAGAAGCATGGCCTCATCAGCTCTGGCGAAGGCCCACGCTTCTGGCCCATATGTAAGAACTGGGCACACCAGGTCTTATAAAGGTTGATCTTGGTCCTGTTAGAGAAGTACCTGCTCTTGGTAGTGTGACCAAAGTAGCTCACTTTAGTTGCTGCAATTCCTGTTTATTCCCGCTGGGATGTCGTTTTGTGCCTTCATTTCTGAACCCGGATACATAAAACTTAGCATCCTCCCAAATCAGTAGCGTCCAGAGCTCCCATAGTTATATCCCCACTCCTCCCCCCACAGGTTTTAACTCGGGTCTCTAAGTGCCAATCCCCTGCCTAGGAAATCACTTTCGAAATACATTTTAGTTAATACATAGGTAATATTTCAATATTTTTGTTACGTAATATTGATATTTTGAATTTTTTTACCCGAAAATGTTAGTTTAACCATAATAGCTTACAATTGTTAAGGGTCGGGTCCCTCGAAAGTCGGACATTTGGGCCCTGTCGGTGGCTCGGGGTCCAACTTCAAGCAAACCAGGAAAAGGTTATGTTTAACCATTTTGTACTCCTTATCTCTCTCCAGAATCATTCTCGAGGAAAAAATCTGGTCCCTGGTTGATCTACCCCCTGAACCCTGGTAGATAGTAAGTAGCTGGCTGAACCCCTTTCAGCATGGGGGGGGGGGAGGGAGGAGAAAGGGGATATCAAGTGTCTCAAAAAGTATTTTTGATAACACCTTAGAAACACTTAAGATAAGAACTATACTTTGATAATTATCACACTCCTTTTAGCAGTCTTCCTTGTGAATTGGATAAATAGCTCTCCAAACTTCCGGCATCCTTTCTTCTTCTCACACTGTAAGGATGAGATTGTGAAGCTTTTTCATGAGTCCCTCACCTCCGTATCACAGCATCACCGCCTTTATGCCGTCCATTCCCATTGCCTTGTTATTCTTATCTTCATAAGGGCCGCCTCAACTTCTTCCTCATCTGGTGGCTCTAAGTCATTTGGAAAATTCTTTGTCCTGGAACCGATAATGGCTCCCTCTTCTACATCTTGTGGGCGAAGGGCATTTAAGAATTTCCTCCTCCATCTCTCCAGAATATCCTGCTTTTTCATCAGTAGTTTTCAATCTATGTTCTTGTTGCATGAGGTGACTTGGTTTCAAGACAGATCACCCTTCATTTACCTTCTGTAATAAAGCCGACTTTTGTGGAATGTCCTGTGGCTCTCAACATCCTCCATTCTTTTTTTCTTCCAGGCTCTTTTCTCCTCATCACACCTCGTGTGACACTGGGTCATCATCCTGTAAGCTTCATTCTTCCCTGTTGGGATAGCTGAGTATTCATTATTGCACCATGTGGATGGTGGATAGGACTGAACAGTATCTAGATCACTAGAACATATTCAATATTTCTTTAATCCAATTTTGCATTATTCATTAAATAAATTATCACCACAAACTAAGGAATTAATTTATTTCTTATAAAACTATTCCGTCATTATTTTAATACACATTTCTTTAATTATCAACAATAATCCTTATAAAGTCTAAATTATTTATAATCTATCAGGCAACAACAATATTGTTACTTTTAAACAAATGAGCAATTTAGATCACTCTCAATAATGGCCTATTATGGAATCATATTTGACTGTGAAAAAAACCAAACTCAATATATTTGTTTTTAACGTGATAAAATATTCATTGTTCACAGATTTGAGAGGAAATCGCTTATTAATACAGTATTCATATATGCTATTTACGAACATTGGTGAATGCTTTGAAAGTTATTTTAAAAATATTGATGGGTTGATGCTTGCATTATTCTCTGTTACACTGGATCAGGAGAAGTAATTTTTTGCATGTTTTTATTTTATTTTAAATACTTTAAATTTTTCTGGAAAAGGTATTAGGTAGCAAAAAATACTTTTTTTCAGGAATCCAATATTTTATTTTATTAAAAAAAAAATTTATACTTTAATATGTTTAGAGGGAATAAAAAATGAAATTAAATTACTATAAACTCGTACAGAAAAACAAAGAATGATTCGAAAACGAAATTCTTAAAATGATATACTTATATGAACTTTAGATCAAATATAAACTTTAGAGACCAAACAGTATTTTTATGATTTATAATCTAGTCTTATTTCAAAAATTTATCAAAAAAGACCAATGTCAAAAAGACCAATTTTACTTCGGTTGGCTAGAGTTTTTCAAATTTGGAAAGTGTTTTGCACTGTTAGTTTTGCCCATACTAAAAAGAATAATGAATTTGGAAAAAGCAAATATTTTATCCGCGTCCTTTCTAACAAAACAATTTCCTAGTTGTGATACTTTATTACGTGGATATTAGTTCTTTTAACTTATGCTTTCTTTTCACACTCTATGGAGCATTCCTTTTTTTATATAAACATAGATAACAACGCTGCTTTTTATTCATTTTGTCATTAAAGTTGTCAGTGGCAGATGGAGCCTTTTAAATTCATTAACTCATTTAATAATTTCAATAATTTATTCGTGAAATCTGGTTCATTGGTGTGCAGTATTATTTTACTATTATCGGCTGAACTATAGAAATACTAATAAACACCTTCAAATAAATAATTATGAATTCAAAAAACTTAATGGATTTGTATATCGGGGAGCGTAAGTTGACTCCAAAAATAGAACTTCCAAAGAAATCGAAAAAAATATTTTTGTCAGCTAATAGGAGTTACTATGGATTAAATAAGCATTTTATATCCAAATTAATAACTAAGGAAACAAAAGTAACCCTGTACAAAACCTTAATAAGTCCAATATTAACCTATGGTTTAGAAAACTGTGTTCTATAGAAGGATGACGAGCAGAGACTGTTGGTGTTTGAAAGGATACTCCACCGAATTTACTGACCAATTCTCGAAAATGGAAAAAGGCATAATGTGGATTTATACACAAAATTTAATGACAGCCCAATCGTGAAATTCATCAAGGCCATGAGAATGAGATGGGCTGGTCAAGTGAAAAGAATGGCAGAGGATAGGATGCCCAAAAAAGTTTTGGAATATTGTATGATTGGAAAAAGAAAGTAAGGAAGACTGAAAATAAGATTGATGGACCAGGTTGGTCTCGATGTGGTGAGGCTGGGTGGAGAGAGGTGGTGGATAATGGCACGGGACCGAGAACTATGGGAAGGGTTTCTGACGGAGACCAGGGCCCACGAGGAACTGTAGCACCCATGATGTATGTATGTAAAGAAATAGTAAATAAAATAACTTTATAGTTTACAATTTATGCTGAAATAATTTAGGAAATCACACAGTCATCCAAAGAATAGGTGGCTTTCAATGAGGAATAGACAGAGCAAATCCACCATGACAGGTGGGTCTGACGGCCACAGTATGTTCCAAAAAAGGGCGTACTTACCATAGAAAAAATAATCCTGTCTCTTCATAAGCTATTCAAGGAACAGCCAATAAGAATTTACAAAATCAGCACTGGAACCTTAAAGATACAAAGCTGCCGATATAAGAAACATGCCTATGGGCCCACAGATCCACCAGTCGAACGAGCATTAAAATATAAGATTTGGAAAAACCAAACTTCGAGACCTTCAAGAAGCTTGCATATCTGTCTTCCTTCCAATAGAAAATGATCTACAGAAGTTCACACATTCATGATTATTTTTTTTTTCTCTAAGAGTATTGAACAACACTTAGTTTTTCAGTTGGATAAAAATTTATAACTAGTATAATGGTTTCATTTTCCTTTTCCTGGGTGGATTAAAAATATAAAATAAACTCCCTATTCCACTCTCTAATAACTAGAATGTGTTTGCCAAAAAAATGTTATTATTTAATTTTCATCATCAGCTTGTGTTTATATTTCATAATGTAATAAGGTTAGAAACAAAAAAAAGAACATATTGGAACAAAAGGGCATTCGGAAGAAAAAAACAAAAAATTTTTCTTTGAATTTATTGTTTTGTGACTAGAGAATCAATACATCACAGATAATTTGCCAAGATATAAAGGATCTGGAAACATATTACCAAGAGAATAAAATAACATACAAACAGAATGAATTCTTATTCATATCTATCTACAATGAAATTGTCTTTTTTATTAGAATGTCAGAGACCGAATTAATCATAGAAATTATATTGATTGTGGTCATTAACATTTGGATATCTCATAACCAAGCTTCTTGATTCTAAAAACTATAATATATTTGAAACAACACAGATGATGTAACACTTATAAACTCTTTGTGATAATACACTTATAAACTACAAACTCCTCAATTTTGATATGATTTGTATTGCTTCAAAATCTCAGTAATAATTTATAATTCATGAGGCTGGAGAAATAGATTACAATTTGTTTTTGCTAAAAAAAAGATATATATTCTCTTATGACGTTTTCAATCACTTCAGTTTGAAAACGAAATCTTACATATTATCTATGCATGGTAGAGCGCAGACATTAAGTTGTTTAGAGGGTACATACACATTCATGTGAAGCCAATTAACTAATAAAATTATTGCAGAATGCATGTTACAGTTTCTGTGCACTTTATTTTCTTTTGATAACAATACTTATTAAACTAGGACATCAAAGTATATTTAGGATTCAGGACTTAAAGTAGTTAACAATGGAAGATGCACTGCCAAGAGTAGATTATGTATATAATAGGTTTTTCAGAATACACTTGTTAATATTTAGTTAACATCAAATGAGTAACTGTGTCATCATTCTACTGCCGTTTACAATTTAATCATTACTACATGTATACATTTAAGTTATATTAGCAAAAAAATCATTCAAATTAAGCTTTGTTGTCATAATGCTTATTTAAACATTAACTTAAGAAAAATAACTTGCATAAAAAAATGGTTATATCATGTTTTTTTTTTATAATTGTAGCTGGATCAATATAGATTTGCAAAATCTGTATTTGCAATCTGTATTGTCATTTCTTAACGTTTTATGCAGCCTTTTCATTAAATGAAAAATAATTTTGCATAGACCCAATTTTCAGTAACAATGAATTTCGGATTTTCGTGTTTACACTAGTTTTGCCTAAAACCTAACTAAAAAAAAAAGATCCTATTTAAAAAAAAGGAATGTTTCTTGATTTTTAAAAATTTCATTTATAAATTAGTTATGCCTAATTTGACACTTTTCTTAAAATAATGTTTTAATTTTTGTTTTTGTTTTATGATTCATATTTTTATTACTGTTTTATAATTTTTAATTAAATAAAAAAATATGTTGTAAAAAAAACTTGTGTCTAAAATTATTTATCAATTCATTATATTATTCATAGTAAAATTTTTATAAACCTGATTTTAATTTCCTTGAATTCATATCTTTTATGCTTTTAAATACGTTTTATAATCACTCAATAAAAGTCAGTGCTTTTTGAAAACAAGTTCATGTTTTACTTCAATATCTTCATTCTCCACATTTAAATCCCCATACAAGTGATACAGTACTACATCTATTATAACATACAAAAGCTGATCTCTATAAGTCAAACTATTTTTAACTGAAGCAATTTAACTGATTCTTCATCCTCTTGAAATTCAATTTATCGAGAGTTTATTATATTTAAATGAATCAACTGTTTATGAATATGGTTTAAAATTAATTTAGGATTCAAAAATGATGAGTAGTACTGTGAGCTAAGCAAATATTAAACATTGTATGCATTATTCTTTTTAAAAATATTTGTCTATAAATGACTTATTTTCCTTTAAAGCTAATTTGATTATATGAATATAAGTTATTTATCTTGAAAGAATCTTGCATAAGGTTAAATCCTGTGCTTATTCTCCTGATAAGGTCGTCCATAACAACATCAATAAAATACCATTTAATACTCATTATTTTTCATGAAATATAGAAATTTATTATAATATTTTTGTTAATCAATTCTCTTAAATTTACCAAGAGAAACCTTCTAAATAAAACACAATCTTCACCCAATATAATGGAAGTTTTTATTCACTTATTTATTCACATTTAGTTTTGAATATGTTGAGTTTTAGTGAGAAATTCTTAAAGAAACTTTTAAATGGATCATATTTTTTACAGATTTATACTCTAACTAGATGGTGGCCAATCTGCCAGTTGATGCACCAACATTTCCGGGCAATACTGATGTATTTAATTAGGGGTTGATAAATTATTTGCCACTTATATAAATTTGTTTTATTGAAAACTAGTTTCGAATGCTATACATTCATCCTCAGTTCTAAAAACACACAAACAATTAGAAAATAAGCAATTCAAAACATAGTTTGGTATACTAAAATATACCAAACTGTATTTTGAATTGTTTGTGTGTTTTTAGAACTGAGTATGAATGTATAACATTCGAAACTAGTTTTCAATAAAACAAATTTATAGAAGTGGCAAATAATTTATCAATCCCTAATTAGATTGAGCTTCTATACCATCATGCGGATGTCAACTGATGATTTATTTAACATTTCTAAATAAAATATGCCAAATTGGTAGAGGTAATCAGCAAACCAGAACATGAAGCCTACAATTAAAAAATGAAATACAATATGGTTAAATTTAAAACAAATTGATCTTAATAAAAACATAAATCTTATTTAAATTTAATGTACTGCTCATACAAGTATGGCTTTTAAAACACATTACTTTTAACTTTGTCAATGCTTTAATGTGAAAATTAAAACATATTATTGTTAATAAACATCTGAACACCATCAAATGTTATGCATTCGTATTCATTTTAATTGTTTTTTAAATATTGGTCTAAATACCTCTCGCATGTAGAAGAAATTAAATATATTTTTATTTTGCCCATTTTTAGTGTTAATATTTATATATATTTTAATGTTTTCATGATAATCATATATTTGTAGTTCTTCTTTTTAAGGATGTTATATCAGTTCTTTTTCTACATGCAGTTAGATATGTGATAAAAAAAGTCGGAATAACTAATAAGAATATATTTTTTTAATTTAGATTTTTTTTAAAATACATTTTAATCTAATATAAAAGCAATTTCTAAATTTTGATACTGAAATAATGGTTTTGAGTTGAAATAAGTACGCTGCTTTGCTTACTTCAATTCATAAATTTTTTTTAAAAATAGCGATCAAGTTTTTTTCGTTATATATTGCTCTTATATAAATCTATTTTTGTATACCTGTTGAAATATCCTGTCCTGTTTGCCTTGAGAGGAGTAGGAAAGGATGTTAAACATCAATAAAAAAATTAAAATATATTAAAAATTAATTTTAAAAAGGCTATTTTTGATCGTAATGGTTTTCGGAAAATGTGAAATTTTTCTTTCTCATTTTTATTCTTTTTATATAAAATATCTGTGGCATTATAACAGATGTAGATATGTAATTTTTTCATGTTTTGGAAAAGTAATTTTTTTTTGTCAAATATAAAATAGCTCAATTAAGTTTTTCAACCCAAATTTTTTATTGTTAATACTAATCATATTTAATATCAAGCCCAGGATTAGAACTGGAGAGAGGGAGAGGTCAAAGGAAACTTCTACCCTGTTCAAGCCTATAAAAAAAATGGAATGAAAAACTTGATTGATTTATTTTATATTTCACAAAAAAATGGCATATAAAATTCCGCCATAACACCACAAAAATGTTTTCGATTTAAAAATAAGTTAAAAATAATTATTTTTAAAATAATTAATAATTAATATTCGATAATACACAACAAAATCTGTTTTATCTTTTTGTATTTCTTACCTAACTGATTAAATTACTATAAATTTTGTAAAAGAAATTTTGCATGTATTTTTTCACTGTTAGTACTTTTTAATAGTAACGTATTTAAATAAATTTGTAAATTCTTTTTTGGACAAAATTTGTATGGTCCGACTGCAAGTTTTATGGTATATTTTAGGGTATTTTAATGCATAAAAAAGCGGCCAGTATTTGCCAATGACAGTTGAGTAGGTAGCATGTGTTATAAGTAAACTTTTTTCTGATTCTGAATTATATTTATTTTGTTTACTTAATAATACATATATTAATTCTATTGAAATTTCTTTTTCAACTCTTTCTCTGACAAAGTCATAAGTTGGCTGTTCTTCTACTAGATCGGTAGCATGATTATCTAAAATCCAATTTTTTTTTAAAAATTCATATTCCTGATTGGGCATATTCTGATCTAATCTTGATTATACCTAAAAAATCATCGAGAGAGTTGCTCTCATTCGCGCTGAAACTTATTCTATAAAAGAAAAAAAAAAAAAATATTGATTGCTAGAAACTACAAAAAAAAAATATATACGACATCATTTTCATGAAAGGAGATTTAAATATTGATTTAGTAATAGCACAAGTTTCTATGACATCTAGATTCTCCCCTCTATATCATGACTACTTCACACACATACACAAACTCAATTCCTAAATTTGAAATAAGAAATGGAACAAGATACATAATTGTATGCATTCAACATCAAAAATATAGAGTGCAGTTTTTTGTTTGTTTTTGTCTTAAACATAAATTAATTTTCTTAAAAAAAAAGAAAAGAATGGATTTATCTAAAATTAGGCACAGGTTACACTCAGAGTATTTACAAGATACAACATAAACACACTCAGATTTTCTTATATGATAGATTACTATTCTACAGTATTCACTTCATTCATTTCCACATCAAAACAATGTACATATTAGCATTATACAAGTCATCAAAATATATATATATATATATATTTTTACATCTCAAACTTTTAAACAATTTTTTTTTTTCATTTTTAAAATAATTTTATTTCATTAGGGATTAATGTATATATTGCTAAAGAACAAAGTACATAAAGAGTAAAGGAGAAAATAGGAATTTATAAAATAGATGCTTTATATTAATATTACTAGGAAAGGGACATTAGTCATCCAAATTACTTTTCTTGACAAAATTACTAAACAATATTTGAACATAAATAAATTATGTTGCATAAAAATAAATTTTACTTATACCTGATTAGTAATTTTACAGTTTTAAGCAATGCTACACTTTAGACTTTTAGTGAAGATATCTGACAGCAATTCATTATTGACTATCGGATGACATTGTCAAAGTTACTTGTGCGTTTTATACAATCAATTATTTTATTTTTTTATTAAAATACCATTGGTCTATATAATTACATACTCTAATCTAACAACTTGTTAACTTGATTAGTGACTCATTTTCATATAGTTTTTATTCAATATACAGTAGGCTCTTGTATAGCACAAAACTCTTGATTAGGGCTGGTGTGGTCAGTGAGTTTAAAATATAAATATGTATTTGCATGAGTATGTAATATATATGCCGGTGAATTCAAATACATGTGTGTGTATACATGAGTTAATAAAGTATTATTAACTTACTGTAATTTTTTAGAAATAATTTAGGGACAATTTTATTTTCAAAATATAATTACTATTGATGTTAAAAGTGTTAAAAAATCAAATAAGCTGTGGCTTTTTCTTATTTACGTATTAAAAAAAATGTTGTGGAATAAATTTGTTCCATTAATAATAGAATATATTTTGTTTAAATGGAAAAGTAAAAAAGTCCAGATCATATTTTGGGCTATGTGTTAGATCTAACAAATTGGGCTATGTGTTAGATCTAACAAAGTGGGCTATGTGTTAGATCTAACAAAGTGGGCTATGTGTTAGATCTAACAAAGTGGGATATGTGTTAGATCTAACAAAGTGGGCTATGTGTTAGATCTAACAAAGTGGGCTACGTGTTAGATCTAACAAAGTGGGCTATGTGTTAGATCTAACAAAGTGGGCTATGTGTTAGATCTAACAAAGTTTATTTTTAGATGCATTAAGTGAGAGTAGAAGTTTTAAAAGTAAAGGTAACTTAAGGGTCAGTGAGTAAAGACCAACTGCAGTTTTTTTTTTTTAAACATGTTGATGAGGAGTCAACTATAAAACACGAAAAATTACATAATTTATTTACATTTAATATATTAAGTAATTTTCATTTGCGACCGTAGTTTGATGAAGTTAATCTCATATACGCTATTAACCTAAGGCCGTTTTTAGGCGTTACCCATTTATACTCTGAAAATGGGTTGAATTTCTATTCACATTTCTTATTTCTGAATACAAATTGAACATTATTTTTAAAAGCTTCTATTAAGATTTAATAGGTACTCACTTAGAATTCTCAACATTTTTTTTAAGATCTAGAAATACAGTTACTGTCAGAAAACTTCAATTGTTCTCAAGTTTAAAATTAGTGTAATTTTGTTTTTGTTTTTTTAATTTTTTCAAGAATTATAAAAATAGAAGCTATATGTTTGTTTAACAATGTTTATAACTTTACTTAAAGAAATGAAACAAAATCAAAGAATATTTATTGTGGTAGTAAAAATAAAATCAAAATAGAAATTTGTGTTAGTGGTTGGAAGTTTATTATTTACAAAGGATAATATAAAAAATACACTTAAAAGAAGAAGCTCAAAATTTGATTTTTTCAAAATTTTAAGCATTGTATCTAAACAATTATTATGTAATGATTTTAGAATGATGATGCCATCTAATCTAATATATGGAATTTCTTATATTAATGGTAAAAGATATAATAAGCCAATTATAGATAACAAAATAGGATTAGATACTTATAAATTAATAATCTAGCCAAACAATGCAACTGTTTGAGCATTAAAATACTCTGTACTGTATACTTGGAATTCCAAGAAAAGTTACGAGCATAACTATATACATATAGACAAATGTTTTTTTCCACAATAGAATTATAAAAGAAACTCACAAATGAGGTATATATCTTGTGGAATCTCTTTTGAAGGAAAACCATACAGAATAATGTAGGCTGCTGATGATTCTTTTTCTCCATTCATTTCATTTTAAATGATTATGAAAAATATTAGGTAAGTTGTCTATGAACTGAGAAAACTAAAAATTTTTTAATTTTTTTTTTTCGTTTTATGTAAATAAGAATAATTCTACAGATTACGAAAGATTTACAAAAAAAGTAGAGAATTTAAAACAAAATATTCACAAGGAAATAATTCCATTCATTTAATAATAAATGGAACATAAATTGATAAAACTGTTTCTCATCTCATACCAATAAATTATACGATAAGATGTGGAAATCGATCAATAGCAGAGGTTACTCTATGACCAGGCAACGTGGGAGGTGTTCTCGAAGATAGTCGAACAGTTCTCGAGAAGCTCCTGCGCAGTTTGTTAATTCCAGTTCTTGTAAATGGCGAAGTTGAATGAGGCTGGACAAGCCACTTGATGTCAACAACGGACAACCTTTACATAAAAAAAAAGTAAAAATAAACTATTTATAAAAAATTAATAGTAAAAGTAAAAATGAGAAAAACTTTTCGATAATTTTCAGAAAATAAGGTGATTGTTTTATATTGTTAGTCTCTGAGGTACTAAAAGTGAACCAAATTTTCATAATTTTATTTTTAGTTCACTTTGAGTTATTTAGGTAATAATTCTGAGTATATTAACTTTTGATTGAAATGGATACTTATGTTGAGTTTTGAAAGAAAAGGAAACACTTAAACATATAAACATTTTCTGTTGTCTTATTTTTACTTCCATATTTCAATCCAGCTTAAAGAACAGTATGAAAGTAAATTTCATTCGCTTTTTCTCTTATATTCTGTGAGAAATTTTCCGACTGTTACTGAGGTATGCTAAAAGGAAATTGAATGTAAAATTTTGATGACTTTTCATTCACTTTTCCTCGTATATCTCGTAAATAGTTGAATGGATTTTCGCGATTCAAACGATTTTACGACTATAAAGATTTAACGGGTTACAATTTTTATTGCATTTTCGGTATAAGTAGAAAAGTAAAAGAAAATTCGAAAAAAATTCACAATCTTTTTCCTTTTAGCCTACCTCTAAATAGTCGAAAATCCTTTGAATCGCGAAAATCCATTCAACCGTTTACGAGATAAAGAAGAAAAAGCTAATGAAAAATAGGAAAATTTAAAAACTCGTTTTCCTTTTTTGCCTATCTCTATATAGTCGGAAAATCGTTTGAACGACGAAAATCCATTCACCCGTTCACGAGATATAAGAGGAAAACTATCGGAGGCGGCATGGTATATACCATCAACTTTTTTCTGAGTTGAACCCATAAGTTCACCAATAAGTGATAAATGTTATATTTTAATTGTTTAAAGTTTTAATTTATTTATTAAATAATCCCATATTAAATTAAAGTCTACAAATGCGATATCTGTAACCAGCACCTCAAATTTCTGAAATACATTTTTAAGGGAGTTTCGTCTTATCATTCAAGAAAAGTTGAGTACTAACGAATCGCAGTGCCATATTTCGGTTCGGTGTAGAATGAAAAATCAAACCTTACTAAATCATTACGCTAACTCTAATGATTTAAAAAAAAAATGGAAAGGAAATTATGGGCAAACGACTTATTTTTGGATATGTGAAGTTTTGATAGAAAAGGGTATTAAATAGCCAGGGGAGGGCTTTGGATATATCAAATTTTGAAAGAAATGGTGAAAAAATTACTATGGGCAAATATAATGTGGATATGTTCAGTTTTGATTGAAAAGTGTAATTCTGAACCCCTATTTGACAGGGGAAAATTAGCTTTGAAAACAAACTGAATAACCTTTAGATGCAGTTATGAATGAAGAATTTTAATCCATCAAAAACTCAATTTTTATAAAATTGGATAAATCAACTTTTCATAATCATCATAAGAGGCCATGATAGATGATTATGATGGGGCTGCATTCCAGCAATCTCGAGTCACAAGAAGTGGCAACATGAAGGATATGGAAAAGAGATGCTAAGGAAGTCATTCCAGCAAACTATGGCTGGCTACTTTTTCATGCTAAAAAGAGAGACTATAAAAGAATAAAAGTGTCAACGAAAGTCAGAAGTTCAGTTCTTAGTTGCCGTAAGCCACAGTTTTTTAGTTAAATCAAAGTTATTTTTAAAGGTATTGAAGTTTAGTTATTCTATATCCTCAAAAAAATGTGTTGATGCATTACTTTTCAATAAAAAAAAAATCTTATACGACCTGTATTTTTCCGTGTAACACTTTTAAAACATCTAATTATCTCATTTTTATGGTTTACTGACACACTGATTGGCTTCTGAGCCTTCATATAAGAAATGAAGAGTTAGCATCTGAATGGTATGAACTGAATATTGAAAATTAACTCACACAAAATAAATAAATAAAATAAAACTAAACAGTATATTTATTTTTTTAATCACCACCTGGGCAATCTTCTCTTTGATTTAGAAATGCAGTTCCAAAAAATAAAGTTCTTTCAGATCTATAATTTTGTGAATTATGACCCAAAAGGGTAGATGTGGATAAATAAATAAATAAAAAATTCTTTGAAATATTGTTAAACAAATAATTTATTTTTAAGAATCATTGACCAATGATACTATAAATTCATTCATTGTAACATTATTTTTCTTATGTTTAATCTGATTCATAGCTTGTAATTTGTCGTTTTATGATGGAAGCAAATTATATAGTAATTATACATATAATATTAATTATGTAATATGCAAGAGCGAAAGCTCGAAATGAGACAAAAAATTGTTAGGACATAAATGGAAAATTCCAAACAAGATGGCAAGAGTCTCAAAAATAACAGAAAATAAATCATCTGTCGATATAATATAGTAACTTAAATTGCGTTAACCTAATTAAATAAGTTATTTAAGGTAATTAAGGTATACATGTTTCAAATTACCTGCAAGGGACAGTATTTGTAGATTTCTCATTCCACAAAGATGTTGTATTCCAAAATCTCTGATCTGTGTACACCACCGCAAAAATAAAGCTGATAGAGACAGCATTGTTGATATGTATCCTATGCCAATATCTGTGATGTGAACACACCTGAAAGAAAAAAGTATTAAGGTACATACTGCCGTCCTAAGCCTAAAAGGCATATTTCAAAAACGTTTTAATGCTACAACTATTATTGGTGTATAATTAACTCTTTTTATTTTTACATTTTCATTTTATTTTTCAAAACTTTATTCCTTTTTAAAATAAAACAAAAAATACAGGAAGATGGAACAGAACCGTTCAATCGATGATGTGATAGACTTTCAACAAAGCACAGTGATGTAAGATGAAGAGGTAGCAATTGTTATGAATTTAATAAGTAATCATGGTGTCAATAGCTGTTCATTCATAATCAGATCATATACAAAAAATTTGCAATTAATAAATTAATTTGTGAAAAGTACACTTCCCTTAATTAAATAACTTATATTTTTAAAAACACATTTATAATGACGTTTCGAAGTCCTTCTTCGTCTTCAAGTTATTTGTTTTCTACAATACAACAATCAACTAATTAAATCCAAATATTTATAACTTAATTTACAATATCTTTTGTTATTATATTAAAGATAGTTTACCTTTAATTTACATTATTCTCTCCCCAATGTCCTGCCATCAGTATAATTTTACTTTGTCAAATAAAATTAGTCTATTAACATAGTAATATATAATATAGTAGTCTATCTTTAATATAGTAACAAGAGATATAGTAAATTAAGTAATAAATATTTGGATTTAATTAGTTGATTGTTGTATTGTAGAAAACAAATAACTTGGAGACGAAGAAGGATTACGAAACGTCGTTATAAATTTGTTTTTAAAAATATAAGTTATATAATTATGGGAAGTGTACTTTTCACAAATTAATTTATTTTATATATATATATATATATATATATATATATATATATATATATATATATATATATATATATATATATATATATATTAACTTCCCTATATAGTAGAAATTGTTTAATATGAAGTAAATCTTTTTTACAATCACTTGGTTGGGAAATGGGTTGAAAAGAAATGATGGTTTATATTTGAATAAGCAAGCTTGATAGAAGAGTATAATTATTTAGTTTTTTTTTAAATATAAAGATGCAAAACCAGGATAGCTTGTTTATACACAAGTTACTTTTTTAATGCTCTGAAGTATGCCAGAAAAAACTTTACTTAAAAAAAAAAAAATAAAATCCGTTTGAGGAAAAGCATTTTCACCTGTCCAAGGTAAGTTCCTCGAGCATGTTGAGATCGCAGGCGATGTACTCCAAGGCAGAATCCGTGATCCTGGAACACCAAGACAGGTCCAGACTCCTCAACTTCTGCAGATTCTCGGCGATCAGCTCCACTCCTTCGTCCGTCACCTTACTGCATCCGGACAAGCTGAGGACCGTCAGGTTCGGCAAGGAATGCACTGCAACCGATTAGTTTAATTTTTGAAAAGTCTAATATTTTTAAATATTTTAAATAACATAACATAGATTTTAGTTTAAACAGGATACTTAGACAAGGGACTCAATGATAAGCTAAACCAAGTTTTGTTCGATAATACTGTAATATATTCAATAGATTTCTATATCAAATTTTTTTTTTTTTTACGTTTATTATAAATTTCATTTTAGATAATTTCTTTATAATATAAATTTGTATTTAGATTTACTTTCTTAATAATTAAATTTCTGCATTTATTTTTTATGGGTTTCTTTTGCTAAAAAAAAAACAAATAATAACACAGGCCACAAAAAAATTTTTTTTGAAAACTTTTTTAACTTTAATAGTTGATCTCTATAGATTTTTATGTGCTGAATCTAAATCTGGCCTAAGTTTTTTTTATATCACCCATAGTTTTCAGTAGATTTCAGGCTCATCAAACATCCTAACTTTTTAAACTTCTGTAACATGTTAGCTACAATACTCTGGATCTTTTTCATTTCCCAAGAACTTTGTAAAGACTTGCTTGAATGATACCTTCTGCTTCTTTCTCATTTAAGGTCATTGTGGATTAAAAGTTAACATCAAACATCATTTTTCTAATGTCAGGCCCGACAAGGACGCCTTCTTTTAGTTTAGCTTCTGAAAGGCGTGGAAACTTTTGGCAGAGATACTTGAAACCTGGTCCATCTTTAGGCAAAGCCTTTATAAATTGTTTCATGAGGCCTAACTCAAGGTCTAATAGTTTCATGAGGCCTAAGACTGAAAGCTGTTCAATTCTTTAAAAATCGCTTAATTTAATAAATTTAACTATAAATTGTGAAGAAATTGTGGGTGATACAGCTTTTTTAATATCATATTTGGATTCAGCACCCTAAAAACTATAGGAATAAGGCATTTTCAGTACAAAAGTGTTTTCATCGTTGGCCTGTGTAATCAATTAATCAGCTTTCGAGGTGGATAATGAACGAATTACTAAGAGGGTAAAAGTACCACTGGCCGGCCATGACGTAAATGGGAGGATTGTGTTAGATCCGACTTCAAGGATTTGGGTATTGATAAGAGTTCAATGGAGGTAGGGTATCATCCGATCTGAGAGGTTCAATAGAACCTTTACTCTCGCCAGAGTAAATATGTGCCTTAGTACAATGTGTACCTTGGATTTTCTCACCATTAATAAAAATAACATTTAAATAATTAATTTGAAAGAATAGTTAATAAAACTAAAATTTAATTTATGAATAGTTCAGAATTAATGGCAAAAAAAGAAAAAGGAATAAACACACGCACAAAAAAAAAATAAGATGCAAATTTAGTGAAATTTGTAAATATAATGTTTATCTACATACATAAGCAAGATAAAATAAATAAATAAAATTAATATAGAATAGATGATGCATCCTTTTTAAAATTAAAGAAAGTAACAAAAAAAATATTCTCTTAAAAATAGCTTAAAAAATAATGAAAATAACTAATTCAATGTAAAATGTGCCTTAGGCAATGTTTGGCTGATTATCTAAACTATAATAATATAGACTATATAATATATTAAAATATAATGTAAAACATCTCAAATTTGGTAAATAGGACTTTTATATCGATATGAATGTATGTATACTATATTTTGGTTTAAATTGGTGAGCCGAAAAGGGTACTTTACTTGAAGGTCGTAATAAGCTTACATCAAAAATTATATTTAAATTAAATACATAAATCATATGTTTCGGTAACATAGGTTACAAATGCAATTTGGTTTTTCTCCCCATTTCTGTGTGTATGTGTCAATAGATGGATGTCGCGACGCCGAGTGTCGTTTTTGAGATACTGCAACCTTCGGAAACTAGTAACCAAACTGACGATCACTATTTGAGCCACCGATTTATAGTTTAATAGGTGTACAAGGAAGTCATGTGTTGTTCACATCAGATATTTTTTATTTGGGTTTAAATTCTATTCATATTATTTATACCTTGTGTAATATTTAATGGTTGTTTAAAATTATTGACACTAATGGAAGAGATATGATCTTATATTCTTAATATAATAATAAGAATTAATTTTCTACGTTTTACTACTATTTACGTTTCCTATCGATTCGAAGCTACATTCAGTACATATAGGAAATGCACATGCTCGCATTCAAGGAAATGCTTCAGTGTCATTCAAGTCATCGCTCATGAATTTATGCCACCAACAGACCATCAAAAGTTTGCGCCACATTTAATGCTCCGAGTATAAATCATGTCAGGCCGTAGCCGGCTAATGTTATCTGGTAGGTAATGCCCAATAGTTAGCGTTCCCACTCTAATTGAAATACCGTAGAATTATACAGAACAGATTGATATAATATATAAACCCCGAACGTTTCTGTTGTTTGTCTGAGAGCAGTATTTCAGAAGAAATAATAAATTCAAAATACAGTAGGCCTTGCTTCATTGGGATATCACAGACAAGACCATTTTGTTCCGGACTAACTTAAACGGATTGATTAAAAAGTTGTTTAACAGCATAATTAATAACCCAGAGATTTTATTTAGATAGTGAACGTTGAGACATGTCTGCTATAAATTGGGCAATTAAGAATGCATAAATAAAACAGGCAAAAATGCAGAAAGTATTAATATCCGATCGAATCTATCACCGCTAGAAAAACTAGAGCTTTATAATTTGATGTATATTTCCATACACCAAAATTATTTTCAATTTAATGGAAAATTATTCAAACAGGAAGAAGGCTTACCGATGGGCCCCCCCTCTCACTCCTTCTGGCAGATTTATTTATGGACAAATTAGAACAAAAAATTCTTGACCCAAACAATTCTCAATTAGCTCAACATATCATATACTGGTATCGGTATGTAGATGACATTATATGCCTATGGTCTGGTACGACAAGACAAATAAATAATTTCTTAAAGGAAATAAACGAAATTCATCCCTCGATTAAATTCACAGTAGAACTGGAAAAAACAAAACCATAAAATTTTTAGATTTAGAAATCTCAGTAAAAAACAAACATCATGAATTTGGAATTTACCGAAAACCCACCCACTCGGATGTCGTTATAAACAATGAAGCTAGGAGACCGATAGCACATAAACTCGTAGCCTTTAATAGCATGATTTACCGTCTTTTTAACGTATCATTAAATACAAAGAACTATAATAAAGAAATTGAAATAATATATTTCATAGCAAAAAATAACTTGTATAATAAAACCACTATCAATCACATTAAAAAAAAAAAACACAAAAAAAGATAATTAATGATATCTATTCAAAAACCTCCGAAGATAGGCCCATCCCGAAACATAATGTTTTGATTCAATATTACGGTCCTATATCTACAAAAGTCGGAAATGAATTGAAAAAACTAGTATTAAACCCTGCATTTAAAATAGAAAAAAATCCTATCCTTATATTTCTCTTCTCCTGAAGACAAAATAGACCCTTTCCAAAAAAGCGGAGTATACGAACTAAATGATTGAGCAGCCAAATACACGGGAAAAACTGGAAGATCGCTAAATCAGAGATTAAAGAAACATATGCGTGCATATAATAATAAGACATAGAATTCCAACTTCAAATGAAAAAAAAACATAAATTCATCAAAGACTCAGGAGTTAAATTGATACATCACGTTGAAAACAGCCTCAAATTAAATATATATGAAGCACTTGAAATAATGAAATCCTTCAAATCCAATCCAAATTTTTGCTTAAATGACCAAATAAATATCTCCAATAGCCCAATCTTAAATTTATTCCCATCTATAACAGAAAAACAATTACTCACAGAAATTACTGGAAAACCCCGACCCTTAAACCGCTTACTTATAAACACCCTACCTTTCTTTCATTGCGAGAACAAACCAGTACAAACTTTTCTGTTTGATATAATCCATTTAAACTTCGTTAGTATCAGCATGTATTTGATTTCTTATTTCTAATTAAATTCATAATTCATAATTGTTTTATAATACTGATTTATATTATATCTAATTTAATATGTATAATAATATCAAACTGTATTTAGAATTGCTTATTTTTGAATTTTTGTGTGTTTTTAAAACTGAAGATGAATGTATAACATTCGAAACTAGTTTTCAATAAAAACAAAATTATAGAAATGGCAAATAATTTTTCAATTCCTAATATATATATATATAAAAGATATCTATCCTTCACTTGGAAGAAGAGTGTCACAATAAAAAAGTTTTCGTTTTGCTCGCAGTTGTTTTTGTTTTTATTTATTGGAAAATAAATTTCAGATTTTTAGTTTCAATATTTACCGCAATAAAAAATTATTGCCAGTTTAGCTATTGCGAGTTTACGACTCAAAGATAATAACTACAGTGGCTAAAAATTACGATATTTTTTTATTGAAATAATTGATGCAGTATGAATAATTGAAAACATCTTTAAACATATTACGTTGTACTTTAAACCTTCAATAAAAAAACTTGAGTTTTCTTTCAAATTCAGTTTATTATTTATTATCATTATTTTTTTTTTTTCAAAATTATGTCTTTATCGTACATAAACTGTAAACGAGCCTGTACTGTTTTTTTTTTTTTTTTTTTAATGAAAAACTGCCAGAATTTGATTCATGAACAAATGATCAAAAAATGAAGACCTAAATAGGCCAACTTCAAACGCTTCCAAAATTCTACTTTTTCGTATTGTGGCACTTATATTCAAAAGGAACGATATATATATATATATATATATATATATATATATATATATAATTTTTTTATATATAATTTTATAACGCGATAATTTTTTTACTTCCTTGAACGAAGTAAAGGAAGTATTGTAATCGCGAAAATTTTCGGTTTTCAGATTTCAATGGAAATATCCATTTTCATCATCCCTGAATCCATTTTGACTAGTTTCATCGTGGCGTCGGTACGTACGTACGTTCGTCATAATTGATTTCCATCAAAAATTATATTAAAGTACTTGGCAAAACTTCTCAAATTTGCAAAACTTATATATTGATTTACATAACATACTAGATTTTAGTCAAAATTGGGAAACCGGAAGCGGTACTTTACTTGAAGGTCATATTAGACTTTCATAAAAAATTATATTAAAATATAATGTAAAACATCTCAAATTTGGTAAATAGGACTTTTATATTGATGTAAATGTATTTACTATATTTTGGTTAAAATTGGTGAGCCGAAAACGGTACTTTACTTGAAGGTCATAATACGCTTACATCAAAAATTATATTTAAATTAAATACATAAATCATATGTTTCGGTAATAAAAGTTACAAACGCAATTTAGTTTCCAATCCAATTAAACATTTTTATTACTTGTTTTAAGTGTTAAAATTTAGTGCAAAATACTGGGCTTTCCTCCCTATTTGTGTGTGTGTGTGCCAATAGATAGATGTCGCGATGCCGAGTGCTGTTTTTGAGATACTGCGATCTTCGGAAACTAGTAACTAAATTAAGGATCACTTTTTGAGCCACCGATTTATAGTTTAATAGGAGTACAAGGAAGTCATCTGTTGTCCACATCAGATATTTTTCTGTTCACCATGATTATTATTAATTATTTTTGTCTATTTATTTTTTTATCCTTTCCATCAACCTATTTATAATTTATTAAACAATATTATCATTACATTTAATTTTATCATTTCTACCATCTTGGTTTCATATATATGTTGAAGCCCTGAAGATAGCTGGGCCGAAACGATGGCTGTGATAATGAAGGAAACCAGCTTATAGAAATAACTTATATTTTGTTTTTTCTTTTATCTTGAAACCTAACTGATTCCCGAGAAAAATCTATCGATTAATTGACTGATTGGTAAATATTGTTCTCTCTATATGGAGTTCAATTTCAAACCACAATACTTCTTAAAGGCTTGTATTTCTTATCTATTAAAAAAAATATTATAAATTGTTATGCAATTTATAAATAATTAAAGGTTTAGCA
Organism: Rhaphigaster nebulosa; assembly: GCA_948150685.1. Classification (NCBI taxonomy): domain Eukaryota; kingdom Metazoa; phylum Arthropoda; class Insecta; order Hemiptera; family Pentatomidae; genus Rhaphigaster; species Rhaphigaster nebulosa. The sequence continues at coordinate 149,897,792 of OX411309.1, forward strand.
AACACGGGAGTTAGATAACGGTAACCTGAGGTTAAGGCCCTGCCTACTATGCCCTACCTCTTTCCACTGAATTCCATCAAAACCCAAATCTTTAAGGTCAGACCTAACAAAATCCTCCCATCTACGTTTTGGTTGATAAAACCTAAAAAAAATAGATTCTTATAACAAATAAATGTAACATATATATTTTTTTAAAATTCTATTTTGAATTTTTGCAATAATAAAGTTTTGGAAATTTTTAAACCAAGACTGGTTTGGTGAAGTAAAGATACATATCAAATTAGAGCTCATGTAATTATGAAAATAATGACACTAATTTGGACTTTATAGGACAAATAGTTTTGGAGTAATAAGCTTTTCAATGATTCAAGATGTGCCAAAAAACAGTAAATTTTTGATTTTTTTTTAATTTTAAATTGAATAAATATGAAATTTTGCATTTTTTATACTAATTAATAGTACTATGTTTGTACAACATAGCATTCTGAGAAATAAACTTCCTGACCATTGGTTGATTTGTCATGGAATAACCCACACCCATTTCATTCGTCCCATGCAATCACCTCAATTATATTAATGGTTGCTAGTCATGCATCTTTGCAGTGCGTTGCCTAAATTCTCAAGACAGCTCATCCGTCTGTTTAGGGCTCGCTCTCATTCCTGGATCCTTTGAGTCTATCGGACCTGGCCGAGAGGAACTTGATGAACTCTACCGACTAAGCCATCATTCACCACCCATCGGACGCTCCCCTCCAAGGAAATGAGATTATAATATAGAAAAAATATATATTGAATAATAAATTGCTCATTTAAGAAAAATGGATTTAAGCCTGATTTTGAGGAACGTTAAGACTCGGAATTTTGGCGCTATAACACATTTGGGAGATAAAACTGTTAAATTAGTTCAATTTAATTACCTATTTAAAAATATCTGATGTGGACAACACATGACTTCCTTGTACGCCTATTAAACTATAAATCGGTGGCTCAAAAAGTGATCCTGAATTTGGTTACTAGTTTCCGAAGTTCGCAATATCTCAAAAACGACACTCGGCGTCGCGACATCCATCTATTGACAAACACCCAAATGGGGAGGAAAACCAGTATTTTACACTCAATTTTAACACTTAAAACAAGTAATAAAAATGTTTAATTGGATTGGAAACCAAATTGCGTTTGTAACCTTTATTACCGAAACATATGATTTATTTATTTAATTTAAATATAATTTTTGATGTAAGCGTATTATGACCTTCAAGTAAAGTACCGTTTTCGGCTCACCAATTTTAATCAAAATCTATTAAATACATTTATATCAATATAAAAGTCCTATTTACCAAATTTGAGATGTTTTACATTATATTTTAATATAATTTTTGATGAAAGTCTAATATGACCTTCAAGTAAAGTACTGCTTCCGGTTTTCCAATTTAGACCAAAATCTAGTATGTTATTTGAATCACTATATAAGTTATAAATACTAAATTTGAGAAGTTTTGTATAGTATTTTAATATAATTTTTGATGGAAATCAATTATGATCTTCAAGTAAAATACCACTTCCGGTGATCACTAGTGACCAAAAAGGGAGGTTCACAACCAGATTTTAAAACAATCCTAAATACAAAATTTCAACTTTCTACGGCTAACCGTTTTTGAGTTATGCGAGATACGAACGTACGAACAGACGTACAGACGCCACGACGAAACTAGTCAAAATAAATTCAGGGATGGTCAAAATGGATATTTCCGTGGAAATCTGAAAACCGAAAATTTTCGCGATGACAATACTTCCTTTACTTCGTTCAAGGAAGTAAAAATGTTTTGATTTAAAAAATGTTTTTCTCAAACTGTTCAACAAATTTCCCACGAATTTGGTAAGTTTGACACTCCTTCGGAACGGGTTTGCCTATCACTTTCTTATCAAGACGTGATCCTTTGATCAGTCCGAAGAAAACACCAGAGAACGGATCTCGATTCTCCTTGCAATCGATAGCCAAATACTATCGATAGAGAGCTGTGTCGATTGCTGCTCCCTTTGTCCCATCCCGACACCTCCATTCTTCCGCCAGTAGAAAGGGCGCTCCACGAAATCCGATTGCTTCAGCGTCCTCTACAAAGGCCATTCATTCCTCGAATCTCTTTCAGTTGGTATATTCCATGGAGAGGGCTGGAAGGATTCCGAGATGAGGTAATATTTATCGAAATTCTCATTTAATTAGATTTCGTTTTTTCGCTACATTGAAAAAGACCTTCATTTAGAATGAAATATTTAATACCATAAATATGAGAGCAAAGGAAAAGTATAAATTTGTTTTTCAAGCCTTATAAAAGAGAGAAAGAAAAAAAAAACTCGAACAACTGCTTTGCATAGTATCCGTCATTTATAGAGATCTGTAGGGAATTTCAACCACAAACGGAAATAAAAAATACTAGATTATTTAAAGAGAAATAAAGAAGATGAAAGGATCTCTTTTCAATGCAAAGTATAGAGTTAACTTCTATTTATTTATATGTAAAGTATTGAGTTAACTTCTAAACTATTTATTCTGAGTTAACTTCTTCTAGTTAACTTCTATATATATGTATATCACTCTGATCCACTTATAGTCACAGATTGAGTGATAGGTATGGACATACAAATTTTCAAGAGTCGTCAAGATGATATTGTGGAAAAATCAAAGAAAATTAGCAGCAAGAATTAGGAAAACTCTTAACAAAAAAAACGGTCCGGATCAATGGATCGCGAGATGAAATCATTTTTTGCTTTCCTTGCACTTATTTAAGAATCAAATTTTGCTGAGGAATCACTTGAGTTTGAATAAGGCCGTGTGATCCAATATTCCTCGGCTTCACTTCTGTTTTTTTTTTTTCATATCTAAGAAAATGAATAAGTATATTCAAAAAAAAAAAATCTGATGTGGACAACACATGACTTCCTTGTACGCCTATTAAATTATAAATCCGTGGCTCAAAAGGTGATCCTTAATTTAATTACTAGTTTCCGAAGATTGACACTCGGCGTCTCGACATCCATCTATTGACACAAACACACTCTTGTTACTGGAGGTCTCATTCCGTTATTACATGCAGTTTTCCTTCAGTAGGTAACGAGTTTCCAAGATATTTCAAACAATTATACTGTCAATATCACTGGATAAAGCATTGGAAATCGACATTTTAAGCGGAAAAACCCACTTAATTAATATCTTATTCTCATGCTGCAGACTTGTTAATCTCACAAATGGGGAGGAAAACCAGTATTTTAAACTCAATTTTAACACTAAAAACAAGTAATTAAAATGTTTAATTGGATTGGAAACCAAAGTGCGTTTGTAACCTTTATTACCGAAACATATGATTTATGTATTTAATTTAAATATAATTTTTGATGTAAGCTTATTATGATCTTCAAGTAAAGTACCCTTTTCGGCTCACCAATTTTAACCAAAATATAGTAAATACATTCACATCAATATAAAAGTCCTATTTGAGATGTTTTACATTATATTTTAATATAATTTTTTATGAAAGTCTAATATGACCTTTAAGTAAAGTACCGTTTCCGGTTTTCCAATTTATACGAAAATCTAGTATGTTATTTAAATCAATATATAAGTTATTAAATACTAAATTTAAGAAGTTTTGCAAAGTATTTTAATATAATTTTTGATGGAAATCAATTATGACCTTCAAGTAAAGTACCACTTCCGATAATGAAGCAATGACCAAAAAGGGAGGTTCACAACTAGATTTTACAACAATCCTAAATACAAAATTACAATTTTCTACAGCTAACCGTTTTTGAGTTATGCGAGATACGAACGTACGTACGTACAGACACCACGACGAAACTAGTCAAAATGGATTCAGGGATGGTCAAAATAGATATTTCCGTCGAAATCTGAAAACCGAAAATGTTCGCGATTAAAATACTTCCTTTACTTCGTACAAGGAAGTAAAAACAATACGTAATAACTTATTGCTAATAAGATATTTTGTGTGTACTATCTAAAAAATTATGATTCATTATATTATCTTACTTACTTCCCCACTACACCCAAGGCAACTCTCTATCTCTTCATAAATATAATTTATTTTGTTTTATCAATTATTTTACATCCAATAATGCCTAATACAACCCAATGAATTGAATAATTTCCATATTTCCCCATTTTTTCGCATTTTAAAGTGAAATTAAAAAATTGGAAAATTGATCAAAAAGAATTTAAGAAGAATGCTCATGGGAATAATAATTCAGGTAGATATTTATAACTTTGATAATTATATTTAAATATGAAAATAAATGTTCGCATTAAATTCCGAGACGATAATTGGAGACGAATCTTTTTCAGTGGAAAACAATTCCATCTTGCTAAAGACCCTTTCGATCCTCGCTAGGGACTGTGGACTTTGTGGAAATGTTCTCAGGAAAGTACGAAAAGTTTAAGTGATGTTGGAAAAGCGAGCCTCAGTTTCCCGACCGTCCATCTGCCCCGTACTTCTCTTCAGGCTAATCTTCTTTCATAAATAAAGTCCGTGCTCAGCCTCTACCCACAACTTGTAACTTCCCAAGCCCGCCTTACTTTTCAAGCTGATTTAAACGACAATATTTCTCCTTTTACAGTGATATATATATATATATATATATATATATATATATATATATATATATATATATATATATATATATATATCATATATACACATATATGATATATACACATATACATATATGAGTGTGTGTGTGTGTGTGTGTTATAAATTATATAATCATTTAAAAATGAAAGGCTCTAACATTAGATCAATTTTGAGAGTCACTGTAAGTACAAGATTGTGCTTCTGATATTTTCCATTTCAAATGCTTATTCAATTTAATATTGCATCCATATTAATAGTTATATTTTGTGATGTATAAGTGGAATAATTTCTTCCATATATCTCAATATTCCTCTATTGGTATATTTTACGTAGTTCCACAAACGTTTTGAAGTACTCGCCCATACTCAATGTGTTTTTACTTCCTTGTACGAAGTAAAGGAAGTATTGTAATCGCGAAAATTTTTCGATTTTCAGATTTCGACGGAAATATCCATTTAGACCATCCCTAAATCCATTTTGACTAGTTTCGTCGTGGCGTCTGTACGTACGTTCGTATGTTCGTATCTCGCATAACTCAAAAACGGTTAGCTGTAGAAAGTTGTAATTTTGTATTTAGAATTGTTTTAATATCTAGTTGTGAACCTCCCTTTTTGGTCAATGCTTGATTACCGGAAGTGGTACTTTACTTGAAGGTCATAATTGATTTCCATCAAAAATTATATTAAAATACTATACAAAACTTCTCAAATTTAGTATTTACAATTTATATATTGATTTAAATAACATACTAGATTTTGGTCTAAGTTGGAAAACCGAAAGCGGTACTTTACTTGAAGGTCATATTAAAATGTCGAAACTGTCGATTTCTAATGCTTTATCCAGTGATATTGACAATTTTATTGTTGTCGCGGAACATGAAGAAATATCTTGGAAACTAGTTACCTACTGAAGGAAAACGACATATAATAACGGAATGAGACAAGAGTGTGTGTGTTTTTGTGTGTGTGTGTCAATAGATGGATGTCGGGACGCCGAGTATCGTTTTTACTGTAATCTTCGGAAACAAGTAACCAAATTCAGTATTACTTTTTGAGCCACGGATTTTTAATTTAATAGGCGTACAAGGAAGTCATGTGTTGCCCACATCAGATATTTTAATTTTAAAATATCATACAACAATTTTTTTTTTTTTTTTTTGTTTTTCTATCCCCATTTTTTCTCTCTCTTGATCTCGCTAATAGCTAATTTCTGGTCTTTGATCCTTCTTCTGTATCTTGGATACATTTTAAGGTAGGATTGATATGCCTAAATATTTTTGATATTAAATAAAAATTTCATCATACCTGTGACGGGGCTCACTTCTGTTTGCAAAAGTAACTTTTAATTACGCCTTAATTCTAACTTAATTAATTTTATCTAGTAGATGCTACAGCATCTTGCCATCGTTTCGGATCTGGTGGAGGTACAATGCTATCAAATAGCGGATTGCCGACATGAGTTAACGAATCGAAAAACTTGACATTGCGTCGCGTTAGGAATTGCTTCACTGTCGGTATTTCTAGAGTGCTATGAACGGTAGCAGCTTTTTGTCTCCAAAGGGAAGTATGCTTGCATATTCTTCTAATTACCCCGTTCTGAAATTGTTGTAGCACTTTCGTTGTATGAGGGGTTATATGTTCGAACATTGGAGCACCGTACAACAGAGCTGGTCGAAAGATACAGATATAAATTAATAACTTAAGTCGTAGGCACAAATGTGGTGAGGTAAGGAGGTGAGCCAATTTATATGTTTTTGTTCTCACAGCTGCCAACTTTTTTCCGAAAATGACTTGCAAATTTTAAATGTCTATCAATATTTATACCGAGGTATACGATACTTCTAGAGATCCGCCTCTGCACGCCGTCTACTGTAAACTGGGTGGGCAATTTCTTTTTATTCTTTTGAAACGAGAAGATTATACCATCTGTTTTCCCCGGGTTTGCCATTATGTTTAAGTGACGAAGCTTGTTTAATATTTTGTTACAAGTGTTCTCCGCTTGCTTCATTGCTAAGGAAGAGTTCGTGCTTATACTGTAAATCGCAATGTCGTCAGCAAATGCCATTACTTTTGAATGATCGTAGGGTTCTCCTACAACGCGAGCTGTGTAAATATTGAATAACACGGAAGAAAAAACTGCGCCTTGGGGAACACCACGAGTCAAATACAACAATTAAAACAAGCAAAATTATTTGTATAACAATATTGCATGCGTCATTTCATACTACAAATACCTCTATACTGCTATTGTCTAGATATATCCATATTAATTTCGGATGTTCATATAAACAAATTGAGTTTTATATGCTTTAAAAACATTGCTAGGAGCAGTACATATAGTACAATATATATTTTCATAATTGTCCCACTGCTCTGGTATTAATTCATCTCTACTATTATTTATTTAGCCCTCAAGCATCTACCTCTATGCTGGTGCCCTACATTACTTTTTTATCATTTATATATAATTTTAGATTTTCTTGAACTATCTTTATGTCTATTAAATATGTATCCTCATTATTTAAAAGATTATTATTTCAGATTTACTTTATAAATAATATCAGATTAGTGACAATTTAAATTTTTTCTTTGGTCTTAGATATAATTGACAGTATTTTTTATGTTTTCAGTTATGTGGATTGGTTCCTTTGTTCTTCTATTTTTATATATTTTTCTTTATCTATAATTTTGGGATTTTTTAAATCAAAGCTGTGGTTATTTTCAATACTATGCTGTCATATTCTTGTTCTTATTATTTTTACGGTTACTCATATGTTGTTTGATTATGGTTTGAAGTTTCACCTATATTAAGTTGCCGCCCAACCTGTATCACTCCCCGCAATTTTGTATATTGTAGAGCGATACATTTCTACCTATATGATCAGCTTACAGTGCGCATGATTCCCCCCACACGTTTCAGAGCTAACTACCAAGTATCATTACTTACTTTTTCATTGCAGATGTCGAAAATGTTTCGACTTCAGAATTAAAATTTTTTTTTTTCTATTTTTTTATATATATTTGACATATTTGGTCCCTTGAAAAAATCTTTGTTCCGTGAGTGCGATTGCCATTTTAGAACAAATGGCCGTCAAAAAATAACGATACGATGTAACTGAGCTGTTACATAAAGTATTTATTCATTACAGCAATAATGAAAACGCTATTTCCGTGTATGATACAGCTGAAATTTTCACGTTCGAGTCAAACAAGTTCCCAGAAAATTAGTTTGTTTCAGTAAGTACACCAAGAGATAAAGGTAAGTACTTACTTACCAAATTTATTTAAGTTAATAAACCAATGGATAAAGGTAAGTAAATAAGTAAGTACATCAAGTGCAAAGGTAAGTAAGTAAGTACATCAAGTGATAAAGGTAAGTAAGTAAGAACACCAAGTGATAAAGGTAAGTAAGTAAGTAAGTACACCAAGTGATAAAGGTATGTAAGTACACCAAGTGATAAAGGTAAGTAAGTAAGTAGACCAAGTGATAAAGATAAATACAGCAAGTGATAAAGGATCTTTGCGACTAGCTGTGAAACTTCATAGAATGGTAATAATTTAACGCAACTGGCGAAAATTTCTAATGAAGAAGGTTTATAATTCAATCTCGAGTGATGTTACCAAAAGTGGAGGGTTCATTCCCCAGAATATCATCTGTGACAACCCTAAGCCAGACGGCCCCAAAGGACAACTCTAAACTTTGCAGTAAACAAAAATATCAGTTTAAATGAGCAGCATCTCCTCATTTGACGAGGATTGTACTTTCCATGCAGGCAATTTACAAAAACTGTTTTTAAAAGATACCTGAGGATGGCCGAAATTAAAGGCCGTTAAATAAAATAATAAATTAAAGGCCGAAAATTTTCATCTAAATAAATTAACTGGTGAAATAGTACCAGCCTTCATTTATTTATATAAATAATACATTCACACTAAATCAACAAACATATAAAGATAAATTGCCTGTTGATATTAAAGTAATAAGGAAGGTAAGTTATCCAGTAATCCAGAGTGTAAAGGGCTCTATTACTGGATAACTTACCCTTTTATTGCATTGTTAAGGGATGGACCTTGGGGATATTCCTCCGCCACTGTCTCTATAGAATACGATGACTAGGATTATGGTCAAGTCTGTCGATTAAAAGACATATTATTGTTATTTAATAATTATAACTAATTAAAAAAATAAGTTTCTGAAATTATAAATCCGTGGCTCGATACGGATTTATAATTTAATGATCTAGCTAGAAAGTTGGCAAAATTTGCTGTATCAGATTCAGCGAAAATTTTCCTTCAATAAATTTTCGTTATATTAAGGTTAATTTGGTTATTATCACTGACTAAATTTGTTACTTTCGAGCAGAGAATCGAACCCATAATTCTAGGATCAGATACTACCTTTAGAGATGGCCAAGTAAAATTTGAAAAAATCTAGATTGAATTAAATGAATTGATGATCAGTAAATCGATAATGTTTTTTTTTCCGAAATCCAGAAAAATCGAACGAGTCATTCACTTTATCTCTCGAATTTGAATAAAATTTGGAAAGTTCTTTTTTATCTAATATGAAGTTAAATCATTAAATGATTAGCCCAATTTTGGCTGATTGTCAAAGCTACAGAAAGTTAAGTAAAAAAATCTGATGCGGTGCGCGCATCACACAACTTTCCCTTACCAACCTATAATAAAAATCTTTAAAATTATTTTAAAGAGTTCACATAAACACTATTCGAAATAATTAGTTTTTAAATAACTCTAATACTAAAATTCTGTACACTAAATATGTTTTGTTCTTAAAATATATTTTAAAAGTTTCGGTTCAATTTGCATGAAAATTCCATTTAGTATCCATGGCATCATTTTGTTTCCATAAAATAATATAAAAGTAGAAATAATTAAGTTCATTTGTTTCGAAGGGGGCCGCTGAAAGTTCCCGAATCAGCGGGAATATATATATATATATATATATATATATATATATATATATACACATATAAATCAGACATCTCCTAAACCCCAAAAACCGTGTTGTCGAGTTACTGAAATTCAAAACGAACCTTAGTTAAGAAATTGGGATTTTACCGACACAATGTTGTATTTGAATAGACAATAACATTAATGTTGTCTTTGAATAGACAAAAATATTAATGTTGTTTTTGAATAGACAAAAACATCAATCTTGTCAAGTCAATAAGAATAAGTTCAAATCCAAAAGAGCTGGGGAAAATGACAACATATGTCGGCGAAATTAAAACACTCGGGAAAATCAAAATCTTTTATAAAGTTGGGAGATCCGGTCAAAATTGTTGGAAAATTTTAGATTGTGCCCCTCCAATAAATTTTTGTTGTAACTGCTTGTTACCTTCTCAATTACGGCGGATTGTCAGACTTCATGTATTAAAATATATCATAAAAAAAAGATTCATAGGCTATAAAAGTGTTCAACTAATCTCCTAAATGATCAAAATATTTGTAAGCTATTTAAATGAGGAGCTAGTTTCAGACTGACAGCTAGAAGGTGCAGGGGGCGCAGGACCCAGGGCTAGGCAATTCATCACAACTCTAACGAGCACTAACCCCTCCCCCTTCTGCTAACAGCCCAGGATTACTAAAGCCAAATGGACTCTCAGCCTTACAAATTAGTAGTCCTATCAACTTTAATATTAATTAAATTTTATTTTAAATTTTACTAATTAATATATTAGCGAATTTATAAAACTTAGTAAAAAGTATGTGTAGAGTTAGAGAAGGGTATTAAAAATACCTTATTCCTAAAGCTTTTAGGGTGCTGAATCCAAATATGATATTGAAAAAGCTGTATCACCCACAATTTAAACTATTAAAGCTGTTCAATTCTTTAAAAATCGCTTAATTTAATAAATTTGACTATAAAATGTGAAGAAATTGTGGTGATACAGCGCCATAAAAACTATAGAAATAAGGTATTTTCAGTACAATAGCCTTTTCATGGTTCAACAAGCGACTCATCGTAGAAAAAGCTACACAAGAAGCTTCAAAGAAAAAAGAGAAAGAAAGTATTGACCAATTCCTGTTGACAAGTGAAACCTGTATTAGCACATTATATCACTGTTTTAAGTAGCCACTGTAAATACAAACCATGCTTATGGTGTAACATAGTGTTTTATTAATCCCCCCGTATACCGTATAGAGGTTTAGATAGGGGTTTATACTATATAATACAAAGCATATTGCTGGAAAACTATGGATGATACAAAAAAACTAAGGCCAGATTTAGATTCCGCAGATAAAAATCTATAAAGATCAACTATTAAAGTTAAAAAAGTTTTTTTGTTGGCCTGTGTTATTATATTTCCTCAACCATGATTAGGGCTAAAAATCAATGTTAGAATACTTGCAATAATATTATTTTAATGAATTGAAATTTCCTTTTAAATTAGGAAATAAATACAAACATTAAATGCAAATTGTTGGAGAAATGTTTTATGGTTGGGTTCTAATTTAAATCGTTAGTGAATTCCCAAAACGTTATTATTTCTAATTATGTAATAACTATTAAATTTAATTTTAATCTAAGATTAATCAATGCATTTACATTGAAATTTCCATAAGTTAGAATTTTTCCAGACTCATTGTGCACAGTGTTAGATATTATTTTTTTTTCACAATGTTGTCAATTATTTTATTATTTATTTATTATTATGCAGACAGAATATCAAGTTAGTGGTGTATGGATTTGCTCTCATACGTGAAGTGGTGTAACAAGTAACGTTGAGGTAATAGGATTGCAGAGGTTTGATACAGAAAGGATTAAATGGTTTAGTTGAACCCATTTCTCAACACTAGATTCAAATATATCTGATAATAGTGAAGTAGACGATGTAATAATAATTATTAGTAAATCCTGAGCTTGTAACAATTATTTAATAAATAAATTAAAACCATGTAAACTAGAAAATATTTAATTAGGGATTGATATATTAAATGCCACTTCTATAAATTTGTTTTATTGAAAACTAGTTCCGAACGTTTTTCATTCATCCTCAGTTCTAAAAACACACAAAAAATTCAAAGATAAGAAATTCAAAATATAGTTTGGTATTATTATACATATAAAATTAGATTAATATAAATCAATATTATTAAGCATTTATGAATTATGAATTTAATTAAGACAAGAAATCAAATACATGTGAAAAACTGGAAGATCGCTAAATCAGAGATTAAAGGAACGTACATATAATACATTTACGTGCATATAATAATAAGACAGATAATTCCAACTTTGCAATTCATTTAAATGAAAATAATCATAAATTCATCAAAGACTCAAGAGTTAAATTAATACATCACGTTAATTAACAGCCTCAAATTAAATATATATGAAGCACTTGAAATAATAAAATCCTTCAAATCCAATCCAGATTTTTGCTTAAATGGCCAAATACATATCTCCAATAGTCCAATTTTAAATTTATTCCCATCTATAACAGAAAAAAAAATTACTCACAGGCATTACTGGAAAAACCCTGACCCTTAAACCGTTTACCTAAAAACATCCTACCTACCTTTTGTTCATTGTTAGTTCAATGCGAGAAGAAACCAGTACAATCTTTTCTGTTTGATATAATCCATTTGAACCTTGGTGAGTACCAACATGTATTTGATTTCTCGTCTAAATTAAATTCATAATTCATAAATGTTTTATAATACTGATTTATATAGATCTTATTTAATATGTATAATAATACCATACTATATTTTGAATTGTTTTTTTTTTAATTTTGTGTGTGTTTTTAGTACTGAGGATGAGTGTATAATATTCGAAACTAGTTTTCAATAAAACAAATTTATAGAAATGGCAAATAATTTATCAATCCCTAATTAGATTGATCCTTCTATGCCATCATGCGGATTTCAACTAGAAAATATTTGTTTTAATGAAGAAAATTTTGTATCTTATAATATTTATATCTTTCTACGCTGCAGTCCTGAACAAGATGAGCACGTGTGGCGTACCCCTAAACTCTAAATAGTAATAAAACAACCGCCAAAAAATCTGGGTCAAACAGGGGAAAAGGTAAACAACCCCTGAAGAGTAAGCAGCATGGAATGGACGATAACATTGGCTAGTAGAAGACCCGTCAGAATGAAATGCGGATGTCGTTAAGGAGATGCTGTAATACTCTACAATAAATATAAGAGACAGACTGTCGCTATATAATGTTATATATAATATAATATATGAGGGTTAGCTAGGCGCTATTTTCGTCAATAAAGAGCTACTCTGCTGTCAGCTGTGGTCCTGTAGTCCACATCTTTACGATCGCTCAAGGGACAGTGAGGGTATATTTGTTTTTTTCATAAATTTACTGCGGAATTTACTTATATAAAAAATAATTCCTGGTTATAAACTTTTATTTTTATATAGCATCATGTCAGTAATTTACAACTGCATTTGTGATCTTTTAACTCTCGCTAGGATATTTTTTAGGCTATATTTTTTAAGATAAACAGAATTTTGAGTCCTAGTTGGAGTTAGCAGTGTCGGGTAAAACGTAATTACGTAATTACTGAAATGTTCAGTAATTATGTAATAACTGAAATTTGAAATTGCAGAAATACTGAATCACTGTGACTTACTGTGTGGTCCACCATTACAGTTACTAATTGAGCCAAAGTAATTTCCAATTACAATCTGATTTAGTTGTAATTTTTTCAGCAATTCAAGAAGTAGTAATTAGTAATTGCAATAATTTGACGCCAAAATGGCACTAAACAAAAATTATTTCCAAAAATGTGTTAAGGGATACGTTTCGAAATTGCGAGTTACAATGAATCGAATGCAAATTTGAAAAAAAATACGACATAATTAAATATAGAGTAAATATTGCTATGACTTTAATTATAGGTATTTGTAATTGTAATTACTTTGCGTCAAGGAGTAATTGTAACTGAGAACCTCAAGTACAATTACAGTAATTGAAAGGAGTAATTGCGATTATTTAACACGATTAGAGTAATTATAATTGAATATTACAAATACTTTAGTGTAATTGTTCTTTAAAACCACTAATTTTAATATAATAAATTAATTTGTGAAAAATACAGTTCCCATAAATATATAATTTATATTTTTAAAAACACACTTATAACGACGTTTCGAAGTCCTTCAAGTTATTTGTTTTCTACAATACAACATTAACTAATTAAATCCAAATATTTATAATTTAATTTACAATATCTTTTGTTACTATATTAAAGATAGTTTACCTTTAATATACATAATTCTCTCTCCAATGTCCTGCCATCAGTATAATTTTACTCGTCAAATCCTAGCTGGTTATAATATATAAAAAAATATAAATTTTCAATTGGGGAATAATTTTCCTTACTGTCTCTGTCACATATACTGCACTATCATTAAAATTGAAGCTTGTACTAATGTTTTTATATATTATAACTAGCTAGGATTTTACAAAGTAAAATTATACTGATGGCAGGACATTGGGGAGAGAATAATGCAAATTAAAGGTAAACTATCTTTAATATAGTAACAAAAGATATTGCAAATTAAGTTATAAATATTTGAATTTAATTAGTTAATGTTATATTGGAGAAAAAAAAATAACTTCAAGACGAAGAAGAAATTCGAAACGTCGTTATAAATTAGTTTTTAAAAATATAAGTTACATATTTATGGGAAGTATACTTTTCACAAATTAATTTATTATATTAAAATTAGTGGTTTTAAAGAACAATTACACTAAAGCATTTGTAATATTCAATTATAATTACTCTAATCGTGTTAAATAATCGCAATTATTCCTTTCAATTACTGTAATTGTACTTGAGGTTCTCAGTTACAATTACTTCTTGACGCAAAGTAATTACAATTACTTTTTGACGCTATTGCAATTACAATTACCTATAATTAAAGTCATACCAATATTTACTCTATATTTAATTATGTCGTATTTTTTTTTTCAAATTTGCATTCGATTCATTGTAAGTCGCCATTTTGAAACGTATTACTTAACACATTTTTGTAAATAATTTTTCTTTAGTGCCATTTTGGCGTCAAATAATTGTTGTTGAAATATTAATTTCCCTATATAGTAGAGATTGTTTAATATACTAATTTTAATGTTTCGGCCCAATTTATCGTTTTCTCATTAAATATTTAGTTCACTTTTGTTTATGTAATCGAAGATGTAATTAAATAATAACAGGCCAACTGTGATAGGTAGTTTAGATTTCAAAATTACTTTGGTATCACAATAGCCTTGGAAAAAAAAAATGTTTTGGTCCATTATTTCAATTCTATGGTCAGAGAGAATAAGCCCAAAAATGGTTCTCCCGACTTATCTGCATTGTGATCGATCAACTCCAAAGCCTTCTGTAAGTAGTGGAAATTAGTGGCTCTAAATCTTAGAGGAGAGCTCTGAGTTAGCAACTTCTTCACAGTGTGCAGAGGAATTGGGTGATGATCGCAATGCGCTTAACTCAGGAGAACTATTTTTCGACTTACCGACTTATTCTCTATGGCCGTAGAATTAGCTCAAGGGAATAGTTTTCTAATATTATGAGAGTATTTAAGAGGTTTCAAACTCCACTGACGAAAAAAATCAATCTATTCAAGAAATTTGAGGGAATCGGTGCAGAGTTTTGGAGTCCCACAGGTTCACATTCAACTTCTGAATATTTCAAGCTGAAGCTGAATCTGCATTTTGGGTGAGAGACATTTTTAATGATTGACATTAATTAATAGCTCCAAGGCCGACGAGCAAAAAAAAAATCTGATGTGGACAACACATGACTTCCTTGTACGCCTATTAAACTATAAATCGGTGGCTCAAAAAGTGACTCTGAATTTGTTTATTAGTTTCCGAAGATTACAGTATCTCAAAAACGACACTCGGCATCGCGATATCCATCTATTGACACACACACACACACACTCTTGTTATTGGAGGTCTCATTCCGTTATTATATGTCGTTTTCTTTCAGTAGGTAACTAGTTTCCAAGAGATTTCTTCGTGTTCCCTGACAACATTAAAACTGTCAATATCTCTAGATAAAGCATTGGAAATCGACAGTTTCGACATTTTAAGCGGAAGAACCCACTCAACTTATATCTTATTTTCCTGCTGCAGACTTGTTCATCTCACAAATGGGGAGGAAAACCAGTATTTTACACTCAATTTTAACACTTAAAACAAGTAATAAAAATGTTTAATTGGATTGGAAACCAAATTGCGTTTATAACCTTTATTATACAATTTTTAAGTTATATCATTATATCAAATTTTTAATTGAAATAAATATTTTTAATAATTATATCAGATAAATTATTTATAATGATAATAAATATCGACTAAACAAAAATGTTTTTTCAGACTTGAGAATGGCCCAAGATGGCCGAAACGTTGATCTAATGTAAAAATAAAAAGCATGGTGACCGAATGGCCTTTTTCTTTCTAATAACTAATAAAATAAATGGCACCGAAAACAAATAAATCGACTTGAACAATGTAATTTTTTAAGGAGAGAAAGAGAAAGTAATTAACTAAGTATTTAAAGATAAAGAAGTAAGTTGTGCCTGTTAACTTTTAACACTGAAGCTCACGTAAGGTATACTTAACTCTTTACCAATGCTCTCGAAACCTAACCAGCTTCTGAAAGTCCGAAGTTTTGTGGTCAAAAGGCCCATTTTCGTTATAAATTTTTAAGCCAGAGTAAACCACAGGGAAGTTTATTTAAGGGGATCCTGCTTGGGCCGAAAGGAGAACAAACAGGCAGGAATGAGAAGGCTCCCCTTCTCCAGTTTGTACAAAGCTGAGCGATGACGTACCAAAAGCTCAAAGGATCTTAGTAATTTGCCATCAGCGGGGGCTTTCTTGGAGCAATTTTCACATTCCTCTTCAAGGCTTTAAGCTGTTGGATTTCGGTGGCTCTAAACCTGGTCCTTATAGGGTCATATTCCAAGAGGAAACGTTGCCTTGAGTTCCAAAGAGACCGAGAAAGAACCACTCAGGCATTACTTACACAATTTCAATAAGAAAAAACCCTTTAGGAATAAATCTTTAGTTATAGCAAGAATCGAACCAGTGCCCCTATAGTTATGTCAGCCTTGTACGAAGTAAAGGAAATATTGTAATCGCGAATATTTTCGATTTTCAGATTTCAACGGAAATATACTGATATCCATTTTGACTAGTTTCGTCGTGGCGTCTGACGTTAGTACGTACGTTCGTATCTCGCATAATTCAAAAACGGTTAGCCGTAGAAAGTTGAAATTTTGTATTTAGGATCGTTGTAAAATCTAGTTGTAAACTTCCCTTTCTGGTCACTGTTTGATCACCGGAAGTGGTACTTTACTTGAAGGTCATAATTAATTTCTATCAAACATTATATTGCAATACTATGCAAAACTTCTCAAATTTAGTATTTATAATTTGTATATTGATTTAAATAACATACTAGATTTTGGTCTAAATTGGAAAACCGGAAGCGGTACTTTACATGAAGGTCATAATAAACTTTCATCAAAAATGATATTAAAATATAACGTAAAACATCTAAAATTTGGTAAATAGGACTTTTATATCGATATAAATGGATTTACTAGATTTTGGTTAAAATTGGTGAGCCGAAAAGGGTACTTTACTTGAAGGCCATAATAAGCTTACATCAAAAATTATAATTAAATTAAATACATTAATCATATGTTTCGGATATCAGATAAAATATTTATAATGTTAATAAATATCGACTAAACAAAAATGTTTTTTCACACTTGAGAATGGTCCAAGATGGCCTTTTTCTTTCTAATAACTAATATATTCTTCATTTCGAGTAGAATGTATTACCTTCTGTACAATATCGTACATGTGTTAAGTGAAATTTAATCAAGAGGGGGAGGGGGACAGTTATAATAAGTAAACTACCATGATGTATATATTTTTCCTAACGTTTCGACACACGTTGCATCTTTGAGGGCCAACAGGATTCGAATAAGAAGATAAAGTAAATCTCGTTCAGAAAGACAATTGTCGTCAAACCCTGGGTTAGTTTACCTGATAGAAAATGAAGACGTATATTTTGAACAGCTTAATAGGCCCATATAATATAAGTCAATAAACGAACAGCCTATAATATTCACTACTATATATTATTACGGTAGTATAGATCCCTTTTCCGGCTCTCAGGAGCGATGGATTTTGACGAATAAGATATGAAAAGAAAGAGAATTTCATGAAGATGTAACGAATCCTGATTTTGTTTCTTAAAATCTTACTAGGGCTTAAATAAAATTGATGAAAAAACTGGAAGGTTTCAAAGATTTGACGGCTGAGAGTCGGCGGATCGAGACGGGATAAGTTGGGTTTTAAAGATTTTGACGCGGGCTTCAAGATCATATATTTTCTTTTGGAACATATAGGTCCAGCCTTTTAAAGCCTTAAAACCTACCGTTTCCGAGATAAAACACGATATAGGTCCACACGGATCCTACGCCATGTTGCGTACGTGCCTTTGTCATGGCAACTTTATATCAATTTGAGTCTGTTTACAAAAACATTTAATGAGTGAGAAATTATATATTGTTTCCCATGTCCAACCCTAAAGGGCACTGTTAAATATGAATACTGCACATATAAAATGTTATAGCTGGATCTAATTGCCTAACTGCTAAATTGAAGAGATGTTTTCCAGTGGGTTAAGCTAATTACTTATTAAGTATGAACTGTAACATCAACATAGTCATTACAAACTATGTAGCTTTACCAAATGTGTGTGCTAAATAAACTTTTTTAGTAATATTATATTGTTTACAGATATAAATATGTTTCCCTAATATCGCTTATACTTGGAATTATGGATTAGAAGACATCTAATGCGAGAGTTCTCGCTTGGGTATACTAGTTATATATACAATTATCTTTATATCCTAGTTAAGCATCAATTCAGAATGTTTTATCAAAGAATTCACAGATGAACAACATATGTATATTGCATCCTATCGAAATAATAAAAATGTCAAAGAAGAAAAATAGTTTATTTTAGGATAGTAGTTGGGTCTAATTTGATATTTGATGACCGGACATAAAGGGACCGGAAGTGGGGGCAGGTGTGGTGGCGCCACTTCCTCCGCTCATATTTCTTAAGGTTATCCATTGACATATAGATATATATTACTCAGGCAGGCTGCCAACATAACTTCTTCGTGTCCTCCTCGGGTGGCAGCTACAGCCAACATAAAAAACATGGGCCAAAAAAATAAGAAAAAAAAAATTAAAAAATGTTCTTTTCTACTTATTTATTCGCGTCTTTATTTTTTCTTCCTTCATGTTTTTGGTTTTTACTAGAAATTTCTGTCTTATCGTGATAGATTTGCCAATGTGAGTGCCAACGCCAAAGAGAGGACGTTGGTTGAGCAGTGAACATGTGTTGAGCCAACCGCTAAGATAAAACAAGAGATACCTGGAGATATTATAAGTAGCTACTTGAGGTAGAGTATTGAGATCACTATCTTTCATTTCACTCAAAAATATCCTTTAGTGCTTAACCTAAAACCAAGTACTCAATTCAGAAATGCTGGAAGTACTAAGGCAAATTTCTTAATATATCCTTCCCCTAAAAATGAAATACAAATTTCAAGTAATTTTTGAGCTGAAATAAGGTTGACAAAAAACGAACAACGACCTAGAAACTACAAGACATCTAGCATTAAATAGACGATTTTTTATCACAATGGTGAATTATTTTATTAAATCTAAATCCTTAACATATATTTCTCAACCCAAGCAGAACAAGAATTAAAATTTTATTTTAACAACCAATGAAGGAAAAAACAGGAATAAATCGCCTTTATTAATTAAACAGACCAACAAAAAAAAATTTTTGAAAACTTTTTAACTTTAATAGTTGATCTTTATAGATTTTTATGTTCTGAATCTAAATCTGGCATTAGTTTTTTTTTTATCACCCATAGTTTTCCGTAGATATCAGGCTCATCAAATATCCTAACTTTTTAAACTTCTTAACATGTTAAGAATAAGGCCTAGCTAAGGCCTAATTGTTTCATGAGGCTTAAGACTGAAATCTGTTCAATTCTTTAAAAATCGCTTAATTTAATAAATTTAACTATAAAACGTGAAGAAATTGTGGGTGATACAGCTTTTTTAATATCATATTTGGATTCAGCACCCTAAAAACTATAGGAATAAGGTATTTTCAGTACAAAAGTTTTTTCATCGTTGGCCTGTGAAGCTGTTCAATTCTTTAAAAATCGCTTAATTTAATAAATTTAACTAAAAAATGTGAAGAAATTGTGGGTGATACAGCTTTTTTAATATCATATTTGGATTCAGCACCCTAAAAACTATAGGAATAAGGTATTTTCAGTACAAAAGTTTTTTCATCGTTGGCCTGTGAAGCTGTTCAATTCTTTAAAAATCGCTTAATTTAATAAATTTAACTAAAAAATGTGAAGAAATTGTGGGTGATACAGCTTTTTTAATAACATATTTGGATTCAGCACCCTAAAAACTATAGGAATAAGGTATTTTCAGTACAAAAGTTTTTTCATCGTTGGCCTCTGTTATTCGTTATTTTGAATTTAGTTTATTTATTATCTACTTTTTATTTACAAATAGCGAACAAACAATTTATACAGGAATTTTTATACGTAAATAACATTCGTTATTTAGTAATCGCCAATAGCATTAGAACAGAATACAAATTTCTGTATAAACTGTTTGTTCGCTGCTCGTAAATAAAACGTGAAGGAAATATTGCTGTATATTTCCTATCTTTAATTAAATATTGTACTGAGTATTAAATCAATATTAATACATAATCTGAGAACACAATATTTACTAACTACTCGATATAAAACAGCATAGTAATGACTGGTAAATAAATAACATTTTATTTGTGTATTCAAAATAATGGAATACGACTAAACGAATAAAATTTTAATTACAACAATTAAGGAACAATACATTTTTACTTCCTTGTACGCAGTAAAGGAAGTATTGTAATCGCGAAAATTTTTGGTTTTCAGATTTCAACGGAAATATACATTTTGACCATCCCTGAATCCATTTTGAATAGATTCGTCGTGGCCTCTGTACTTACGTACGTTCGTTCGTATTTCGCATAACTCAAAAACGGTTAGCCGTAGAATGTTGAAATTTTGTATTTAGGATTGTTGTAAAATATAGTTGTGAATCTCCCTTTTTGGTCACTGCTTAATCACCGGAAGTGGTACTTTACTTGAAGGTCATAATTGATTTCCATCAAAAATTATATTAAAATATTTTGCAAAACTTCTCAAATTTGGTATTTATAACTTATATATTGATTTAAATAACATACTAAATTTTGGTCAAAATTGGAAAACCGGAAGTGGTACTTTACTTGAAGGTCATAATAAGCTTACATCCAAAATTATATTTAAATTAAATACATAAATCATATGTTTCGGTAATAAAGGTTACAAATGCAATTTGGTTTCCAATCCAATTAAACATTTTTATTATTTGTTTTAAGTGTTAAAATTTAGTGTAAAATACTGGTTTTCCTCCTAATTTGTGTGTGTGTCAATAGATGGATGTCGCGACGCCGAGTGTTGTTTTTGAGATACTGCAATCTTCGGAAACTAGTAACCGAATTCAGTATCAGTTTTTGAGCCACCGATTTATAGTTTAATTGGCGTACAAGGAAGTCATGTGTTGTCCACATCAGATATTTTGAATATGGAATAAAAATAATAAAAAAGTTGCAGAATAAATTTTTATATGAAATATAATCACTTCTGAGTAGAATGAATAGTGAACAATGAAGTTAAATATCCAAGAGGTTTGAGCCTGATTGGAATGTAATTACAGATTATTTTCTTCATATTTTACACATACAAAAAACCAAAACAAATAAAAGATGCATTAAATTCATAGCTGCTGTAGGTCCATAAATCAATTTCCTTATCAATGCAACATATACTGTATACATACACTGTCTCTATTATGCTATCTTTGATGTGATAGATATGAGGGCATTGTTCTGGTTTGATGGATAGAGGCAACCATATCCACTCAGAGATTCTGCACCAATACGGGCTCCAGGATAGATTGTAGTCCTATAGCGCGATAGATTGTAGTCCTATAGCGCGTTAGAGTAATATATTCATCTTTTGAAATAAATTGCCACGGGACTTTCTCAACATGATAATAAGGAGAAAAATAGTACAAACACATTTTATATGTTTTAGATAAATTCGGAATGTAGCAACATGGTGAAAATAAAATCATAAAGGTGCCGTAAAATATTCTTTTCACGTTTCAGATCTGAAATTTAAAAAAGAAAATATCTGATGTGGACAACACATGACTTCCTTGTACGCCGATTAAGCTATAAATCGGTGGCACAAAAAGTGATCCTGAATTTGGTTACTAGTTTTCGAAGATTGCAGTATCTCAAAAACGACACTTGGCGTCGCGACATCCGTCTATTGACACGCCCACACAAATGGGGAGGAAAACAAGTAATAAAAATTTTTAATTGGATTGGAAACCAAATTGCGTTTGTAACCTTTATTATTGAAACATATGATTTATGTATTTAATTTAAACATAATTTTTGATGTAAGCTTATTATGAACTTCAAGTAAACTACCCTTTTCGGCTCACCGATTTTAACCAAAATATAGTAATTACATTTATATCGATATAAAAGTCTTATTTATCAAATTTGAGATATTTTACATTATATTTTAATATAATTTTTGATGAAAGTCTAATATGACCTTCAAGTAAAGTACCACTTCCGGTTTTCCAAATTAAACCAAAATCTAGTATGTTATTTAAATAAATATATAAGTTATAAATACCAAATTTGAGAAGTTTTGCATAGTATTGCAATATAATGTTTGATAGAAATTAATTATGACCTTCAAGTAAAGTACCACTTCCGGTGATCAAACAGTGACCAGAAAGGGAAGCTTACAACTAGATTTTACAACAATCCTAAATACAAAATTTCAACTTTCTACGGCTAATTGTTTTTGAGTTATGAGAGATACGAGCGTACGAACGTACGTACGTACAGACGCCACGACGAAACCAGTCAAAATGTATTCCGGTGGTGTAGTGTATCAATAGGCAAGTGATATGCTATCGATTAAAAAAAAATGAACACTTAATTATTGTTCAAAGAATTTACGCAAAAATAAAATAATCAAACTCTAAATCAAACAGTTTTAGACTTACGCAGTTTCACAGTTTTGCCGACGTTATAATAAAGATAGGGTACAACTATAGGCTAAGGGCGCGTTATCACTTGTTCATACCGAGGTCACCCGAACGTTGCCAGACACACTCTAGCGTTATTTGTGCTAACTAACTGCTTTGTATTCAATTGTGACATTCGTAGTCATTGGAATTATTAAAATTGTTCCTGCTTTAATTAGATATTATTTAAAATTACTAGTGCTGTCGACTTCCGCTCATTACATTGGCCCAAGAACTAAACAAAACATCAACGTATCCTTTTCAGTTGAGGTCGGGTCCTTACCGTAACTTCAATTATTACTGATTTAATTAGATCACAGCTGTCGACTTCCGCTCGCTACGCTCGGTCAAGAGATGAATAAACCCCAAAAGTTCCTATTCAGTTAAGGTCGGGTCCTTACCGTAATTTAAAATATCACTCCTTTAAATTATTACAAAAAATTGCCCAGATCACCGGAAGTCGACAGCACTAGTAATTTTAAATTATACCTAATTAAAGCAGGAACAATTTTAATAATTCCAATGATAACGAATGTTACAATTAAATGCAAAGCAGCTAGTGCAAATGACGCTAGAGTGTGCTAGTCCGGCAACCTTCGGATGACCTCGGAATGAACAAGTGATAACGCGCCCCTAGTCTATAGTTGTACCAAAGATAGAAATGAAGAATGAAAACGTATTTGATTAAAAAAGATAATTTTAACAAAAAAGATTATACAATATATTGGACGATAGTTGGAGCTTTCTGAATTTCTTCAGTTTGGTCCATCCATTTCTATTATCATACATTCAACATAGAATAATTTCCTTTCGTTTCCTTCAGTATATGATTGGATGTCTTGGGTTCAAGTACTGTCTCTAGCTGATACGTCTTTTTAGGCTGTTGATGTGTGATGGGCAGTATTTGATCTATATATATGTGGATTTGTTGTTTCTGTCCTGTCGAAAATTTTACTGGTTAGTTATTTGCCGATACACTAGAGTCTGGAGCCACTGAAATGATCCAATTGTATCCTAATCCTTCATTGTAATCTTAAATTGATTTAAATGTTCTAGTAGAGCGAGGAAATAATAGAAAACTTAATATTAAAAAATGTATTAAGTTTGCCAAGGAGACCTGTGGTTGATTACCGCATCGCCATGATGCTTTGTTCACAAGTATACTTTTTCATGTGAAGTTCGTTTCATTTAATCAGCATAACTTAGAAGAGGATGAAATCAATTAAATAGATCTCAAATGTACCCAACTCGCTTGAAAATCATTCCCCATAGGTTTTCGAGTTTATCGAATCCAAATATGATCACATTTTAATAATCCAATATAGAGAATCCAATAATGGGCCGACCACCTAAAATTTCTGAAAATCTGAATCCAGATTCTTCATCAGCATATATATATATATATATATATATATATATATATATATATATATATATATATATATATATATATATATATATATATATATATATATATATATATATAGAGAGAGAGAGAGAGAGAGAGAGAGAGTGAGGGAGGGAGGCTATGAGTGTTAAATAGAGCGAGAAGATCAGGAGCGCTCAGCTGAGTCTTCCGCGACCTCTCCTCTAGCTATATTAATATATTTATTGGGTTACTAATACTTATTCATTCATATGTGCAATATAATTAGATACGTAATTATATTTTGGATTACGGTTTGATTTGATTCGGTTTTCATTATCATTTAGAAAATTATTCCGGAAGGTTTATATTTTTCGAAATACTCCTCTTAGGTGAAGATAAGAAAAAAATTATGTAAAAATAGGTAATTTTGTAATCGTTGTCATGACCACATCATACATGTAGAAGCAAGTTCACTATGAAAACATTTTAACAAAAGTGAAATTATTGTGTGAAACATTATTTGCTATTAAAAGGAAAAAAAAGTCTAAAAACGTGAAAATTTAATACCGTTTTGACATTTATTATCATTTTGATCCTGTTCCTGGAAAACGTATAAATGAAATGAGACGAATTCTAAACAGTGCAGTCGATTACCGAGAAATATTTTCACCTCCTTTGGTCTTGGAACAATTAGTCAGAATTTTTGTTGAAAGTTCAGGTAGACCTTCTCCCTCTCCCCTAAGAATAGTTCTAATAATTGAAGCACAGAAATGCAAAAACGTGCAAAAAGTGATCCTGAATTTGGTTACTAGTTTCCGAAGATTGCATTTATTTGGATAATTTTGGATGTAATCTTATTATGACCTTCGTGTAAAGTACCCTTTTCGGCTCACCAATTTTAACCAAAATATAGTAAATACATCTCATATCGATATAAAAGTCCTATTTACCAAATTTGAGATGTTTTACATTATATTTTAATATAATTTTTGATAAAAGTCTAATATGGCCTTCAAGTAAAGTACCACTTCCGGTGATCAAGCAGTGACCGAAAATAGGAGGTTCACAACTAGATTTTACAATAATCCTAAATACGAAATTTCAACTTTCTACGGCAAACGGTTTTTGAGTTATGTGAAATTCGAACGAACGTACGTACGTACAGACGCCACGACGAAACTAGTCAAAATGGATTCAGGGATGGTCAAAATGGATATTTCCGTTGAAATCTGAAAACCGAAAATTTTCGCGATTACAATACTTCCTTTACTTCGTACAAGGAAGTAAAAAACACATTTTTTCTGATAACCCATAGTTATAAATCACATTTATAATACTTCTTCCTTTACAGTAAAGGCTTACAGTTTCTTCCTTCCTTTCATTAAACACAGCCAAGACCAAGCAAATCAGGGTATTAAATTGAATGATGTTTTTTCTCGGTGAACCTATGTTTGCTATAATATTTTTATTTTATTGCCCATTCATTTCATATAGCAATAAGTATGATGAACTGTGCAATATATAAACAGTGTTCAAAATAAAATAAAAATCAAAGTTAAACTTAAAACTTTTCTAATTTTTTAAGTTGTTAGTAAAATTTTTGTACAAGCTTTACAGAATGACGATGAATGATGATTAGTACTGACCAGAACAATAGTTCCGCCTTCTGTTACTGACTTTATCTCAAATGATTTCATCCATTTGGTGATGGTTCATTAGGTTTTCCAAATTGCTAATGTCAAATTTACTACCGGAAATTTTGTTCGGCCACATGCATTTCTAGTAAATTATTAGTTTTCAAAATTCATCGGTAAACGTATCATTTAGTGGGTTTTCATGGGCGCTAGTTACCAATTTACTATCGGATTTTAGGTCGCGCATGCGTATTTCTATTTTCCGTTGCTGTTGAAGTTTTCTATGATATCGGGATCGTTTGTTAGATTTTCAAAGTTTCTGATTCCATTTTTTGAATTTGATTTTCTATCACGCATGCGCATTTCGCTTTTCCGTTACTGATGAAGTTTTCTATGATATAGGGATTGTTTATTACGTATTAGAAGATTCTGATTTCGCTTTTTGAATTAATTTATTTATCGAGCATGCGCATTTCAAATCGCTACTACAGTTGACATTTCTTTGGCACAGGCATCGTTTATTAAGTTTTTAATGACTATATTTTCAAATTTAATATTGCATTTGGATTTACTGTTCTTATTAAAAATGTCTGCGTTTATAAGGACCGTTTATTAGACTTTCAAGCGTTAATTTTGGATGTAATCTTATTATGACCTTCGTGTAAAGTACCCTTTTCGGCTCACCAATCTTAACCAAAATATAGTAAATACATTCATATCGATATAAAAGTCCTATTTACCAAATTTGAGATGTTTTTCATTATATTTTAATATCATTTTTGATGAAAGTTTATTATGACCTTCATGTAAAGTACCGCTTCCGGTTTTCCAATTAAGGCCACAATCTAGTATGTTATTTAAATGAATATATAAGTTAAAAATAATAAATTTGAAAAGTTTTGCATAGTATTTTAATATAATTTTTTGATGGAAATCAGTCATGACCTTAAAGTAAAGTACCACTTGCGGTGATCAATCAGTGACCAAAAAGGGAGGTTCACAACTAGATTTTGCAAAAATTCTAAATTCAAAATTACAACTTTCTAAACCTAATCGTTTTTGAGTTATACGAGATACGAACGTACGTACGTACAGACGCCACGACGAAACTAGTCAAAATGGATTCAGGGATGGTCAAAATGGATATTTCCGCGATTACAATACTTCCTTTACTTCGTACAAGGAAGTAAAAAAAAGTACTAATTTTCTTGGAACATGTGCTGAATTCGAGATATTGAGTGAACCGCTTTGATATACCTTACGGACTTTGGCCGGCTGAATAAAACATTTCTGGTCCTGGCTAGGAGAAGAAAATCAATCAAGCTTTAAAATTAAAGAAGGAATGAATTTTCCAGATCCTCTTAGCGTAAAGACGTATCCTACGCCCCCAGTATAGATTAATAAATATGGATTAATCTGGCTGGAGTATGGTAGGCTATGCTTTATATCGGCAAAGATTGATGACGCACGAAAATATTTGGAGCATAGTTAAATTCTTCATTAAAAAATAGTGAAGAGAACAAAAATTGAACTTTTTTGTGTTCAGCCGTTATTAATAATGGAAATAAATTAGTTATTTGAATTCACGATATTTCATGATATTGCCCTCACCATATAAATTCCTTTCTTTATGAGTATCAATTAAGTATCTAGAGTTTATACTGGAAACTGTTAAATTGATTGAAGTAACTACTAACCTTGATAACTGAGGCCCCAGCCCTCTGTACGAGTATGTGCTGGCAAATGATTAGCTATCACTCATTATACCCGAGCTGTTTAAGAATTACGTTAAATTGTATCATAGTTTCGCTCGATATTTAATTAAATTTTCAAAATTGAATATTTCTTCTGTGATGATACATTAAAATAAATACAAATTAATTTTCATGGAGAAATCTTATTTTTCTTTTATAATAAAATCAAAATCCGTAACGTGGTAAATATCAATAATTATAGTTAATATCAATAAAATAAAATAAAAAATTGAAAACTTTTTTAACTTTAATAGTTGATCTTTACAGATTTTTATGTGCTGAATCTAAATCTGGTCTTAGTTTTTTTGTATCACCCATAGTTTTTCGTAGGTTTCAGGCTCATCAAACATTCTAACTTTTTAAACTTCCATAAGATGTTAGCTACAATAGAAACATACTCTGGGTCTTTTTCATTTCCCAAGAACTTTGGAACGACTTGCTTGAATGATACCCATGCTTCTTTCTCATTTAAGGTCATTGTGGATTCAAAGTTAACATCAAACATCATTTTTCTAATGTCAGCTCCGACGAAAACGCCTTCATTTAGTTTAGCTTCTGAATGGCGTGGAAACTTTTGGCAGAGATACTTGAAACATGGTCCATCTTTACTCAAAGCCTTTACAAATTGTTTCATGAGGCCAAAGACTGAAAGCTGTTCAATTCTTTAAAAAATTTAATTTAATAAATTTAATTATAAAATGTGAAAAAATTGTGGGTGATACACCTTTTTTAATATCATATTTGAATTCAGCACCCTAAACGTATTCAGCAACTATAGGAATAAGGTATTTTCAGAAAAAAAGTTTTTTCATCGTTGGCCTGTGAAGCTGTTCAATTCTTTAAAAATCGCTTACTTTAATAAATTTAACTATAAAATGTGAAGAAATTGTGGGTGATACAGCTTTTTTAATATTACATTTGGATTCAGCACCCTAAAAACTATAGGAATAAGGTATTTTCAGTACAAAAGTTTTTTCATCGTTGGCCTGTGTAATTTATGAAATGACAGTAACTAATATTTGAAATTATGAGTAGAATATAATGAAAATATATTTTATTATGTTTTTTTAAATTTATTATATTTTTATTATTTTAAATATATATATATATATATATATATATATATATATATATATATATATATATATATATATATATATATATATATATATATATATATATATATATAGGCATGTATATTTTAAACATCTATTTGATATATAGGAACTAAAAGTAGTAGTAACCAATTCTCAATTTTGGAAAACTGTCAAATCCAAAGTTTGCAGAGGCCATCAAATAGACCAAACCTATAACCTATATTGGTCATCTATAGGTTAACTTATCAGGAAGAATAAGGAATTTAGCAGAATTGCTTCCAGAATGAAGGTTTGTTCAGATGAAATAATATAAAATTACCACTGAAGAATTTATTTATATCATCCCCATTTGATTTTTTTTTATAAAGGAAATTTAAAAAGGTTTCATTTCCTGATTGGAATATGTTCTTTATTTATTTTATATTACCTCTGATATTTATATGAAAGGCCAAGATATTAATTTTCAGTTGATTGGAAAGCAATTATTTACGATAAAAAAAAGTCGCTACTTTTTATTGCCGAGGGTTATATTTATATTTGGAATGGTAAATAATGATACACAATGAATGACCAGATATGTTATTAAAATAAAGTTAAACACAAATTCTATATGAAATTATTTATTATTAATTATCACAAAATTAAAATATGTTAGCTCATGAGAGTATTATTTGCACATTTTAGAAATACAAAAAAATAAGCATATTTTCCCATTATATTATGTTTATAGACATATGTAAAATAAATATTGTAGGTGTTCATTTCAATAAAAAAATATGATAAATATTTTATTTTTAAATAACTATATTATTAGCTCATAGACTCTAGTCAAAACTAATACCTTAAGATCAAAAGATCTGAGGATATAAAGGATATAAAGCCTGTCCAAACAGATCTATGAGGGATTCAAGAAGCAACAAATCCTGAGGTACACTTAGAAGGTCAACGAACTTTTAACAACCTCCAGAAGAGGACAGTCGCGGGTGTCTGAGGTATTCTTGGACTGGAATCATTTTGGCTGATGTCCCAGTTGACTGGAATCGTTGGAGCCTATCGCAAATCCGTCTCGTGGAGTAGTTGTGAATATAAATATTAACGGCTTCGATCAATCGATCACGGTGTTTTGGAGAGAGAGGGGAATATATATATATATATATATATATATATATATATATATATATATATATATATATATAAATATATATATATATCAATATATATAGTTCCGTCTGGTTGTACTTCGGGGAAACGGCATACAATTAAGGCTCCTCCAGACAGACACGATTCGGAACTAAATGTTACACAGGCCAACGATGAAAAAATGTTTGCACTGAAAATACCTTATTCTAATAATTTTTAGGGTGCTGAATACAAATATGATATTAAAAAAGCTGTACCACCCACAATTTCTTCACATTTTATAGTTAAATTTAGTAAATTAAGCGATTTTTAAAGAATTGAACAGCTTTCAGTCTTAGGCCTCATGAAACAATTTGTAAAGGCTTTGCCTAAAGATGGACCACGTTTCAAGTATCTCTGCCAAAAGTTTCCAAGCCTTTCAGAAGCTAAACTAAAAGAAGGCGTCTTTGTCGGACCTGACATTAGAAAAATGATGTTTGATGTTAACTTTGAATCCACAATGACCTTAAATGAGAAAGAAGCATGGGTATCATTCAAGCAAGTCGTTACAAAATTCTTGGGAAATGAAAAAGACCCAGAGTTTGTTTCTATTGTAGCTAACATGTTACAGAAGTTTAAAAAGTTAGGATGTTTGATGAGCCTGAAACCTACGGAAAACTATGGGTGATACAGAAAAACTAAGGCCAGATTTAGATTCAGCACATAAAGATCTATAGAGATCAACTATTAAACTTAAAAAAGATTTAAAAAAATTTTTTTTTGTTGGCCTGTGTTATTGATTATAAAATATCGCAATAGGTAAATCGGACTGCCGAATTCGGCCGATACACCGCTGAATAATTATAATAAATTATTATAATGTAACTATATATATATATTTTTTTTTTCGGTTGGCACTGTAGGCAATGGAGATCCTTGGCCTCGCGATGTGGTATTCATACATGGAAGACCACACCCCGATTCTCAATTTAGGTACACGGGGTAGGATCATCATTCCAAGCCCGGCCTATGTGAGTTGCGTCAAAGTAGCCTGTAGAGCCTCACATACCCGGGAGGGGGGAGGGGGGGGGGTGATAAATTGCTTGAATTATTTAATTTAATTTAATTATATTCATGCCGGTACCGGAATTCGAACTCACAACCTTTGGCATTGTGTATATATATATATATATATATATATATATATATATATATATATATATATATATATAATATATATTATATTATAATGAATTATTATATTATATATATTACATTTGATTTCTATATTATAATATGTTTCGTGTGAAACATGAATTCACACGAAGACATGGTATTTATGAGCTCATTTTGGATGAGGTTGGACGGAGGAAAACCGATAAGTATATAAAATACTTAATTACTTATAAAATTACATTTTCAGAAAAATAAACCATTTCAAACTTCATTTCATTACTTTGTTGTTACTTATTGCACATTAATTTTTATTTATTTATATTATTTAATTATTGCACAAATATCTAAAAACCAGTACAAATATTATTTAATATAATCATATCACAATACTATACAACACATACAAGAAATGTTATAAAAAATACTTATTATATATACATATATAAAAAAAAAAATTAGAAATGGCCAAATTAATAATTAGAAAGATGAAACATTTATATTAATTTTCTTCATTTGGTGTTATTTATTCATATACCACACAGTTGTTCATTAAAATCCGCCTTTCATTAAAATTATTTAATTTTCGCATAAGAAGTTGTCATTGAATTCAGTCTAAAAAATTAACTACACATTATTTTTTAAATTATAGCAATATAAAATTGCCTATCTTAAGCACAATATATCTAAAAATTCACTGTGCCCAATGCTGAGTTGCTCACTAGGATTTCTCTAATCCATACTGCATAATCAAAATATAATTTTATACTAGTCATGTATGAAAATAATATTGTCAATAAATTATAATTTATGTTTTTAGAATGTTTTTAATTAAGTGTTTAGCGTGTTCAATTTAAAATATAAATTAAATACTGATATAACAATGCATATACCAAATTTTAAGATGATATCTCAACGGGGTCATATAAAAAAATGTTTAGTGGAAGCTCGTTCAGCAATTATTGGCTTTCGAATAATGTCAGATATGATAAATAACGTAAAAACGCAGTTTGTGAGATGAATTTTAGCAAAGTAAATTTAATTATTTAAAATATGGCATATACAATGTAACTCTATTTCAGTTTAAAAAAAAATTGGAATAAAAATACAAGATTTTTATAATATATATATATATATAACATACATTTAAAAAAAATATATATATATATATATATATATATATATTTCATTTTTGTGTTTTAAATTTTTTTTTTGGAATTTTTTAAACATTTTAAGATTGGTTTTGTGAATTCAAAATACATATAAAATTAAATCCCTAGCAATTATGTAAAGAATGACACTATTTGGAACTTCCTAGGGCAAATCTACTTCTGGAGCTATAAGCAGTCCAACTAAAAAAATCTATATTAAAGTCAAGAAATAAATAACTAGAAATTACTTTTGTATATATTAAAAAGTAATATTATACAACAAATTTATAAACCTTTATAATACACAGTATAAAAATATTAAATATTAATAATTTTAATTCTAAATTTATTACCATAATGTTTAACAAGACCTAAAATAAATGAATAAATAATTATCTTTAAAATGGAGAGGAAAAAAAAAAAAAAACTGTTTCCGCCCAGGATCGAACTGGGGACCTTCTGCGTGTTAGGCAGATGTGATAACCGCTACACCACGGAAACGGTGACTTTGTGAGGAAAGTATTAAAAGCCATGTTTCAAATGCAAAATTTTAAGTTTAAAAACTATATACCTAAACTTTTCATTTCAGTTTATTATATGTATTTATATGTATATCAGATGTTGACAACATTTTCTATCTCTTGCGCCAGTTCCTTTCGAAAGAAGAAGGGGGGAAGAAAAAATACGGAATTGTGGTTGAAGAGAGCACAATTATAGTACAGTAAAATTAGGTAAAAAAAAAATCACGCATAAACCTATCATCCAAAAAAAGTGAGTGTGCTTAGGACCACACGCTGGAAGTGTAAACTTCTTTTTAAAATTTGAAAAATGGAGTGAATTCAGCAACAAAAAATCTAGAGAGCTGCTATTTTAAATTATTTTTATTTTGCTTGCTTATTGAATATTTTGATCACTTCAATGAAAAAAGAAAACAACAAATAAATGGCGGGATAAACTGGCCCGTAGTTGCGCATCGCGTATCCCGACAGATCTTTCTTCTTAGAATATCTCCGGAAATAGTTATCCGATTTTGAAGGTTGACGTGTCATTCGATCAAGCATTAACTCCGTTAGTTTTTAAAGAGGTCGTATTTTAAAAAATACAAGTCGCGCGAGCGATGCCAACGGATAACTTTTAAAAAATCCGATTTTTCCCTCTCTATTACCGTTCTTGAATACATAGATTCTCAAAGGATTGAGCTACGATTTTCTATGACATATCGTTTTAAAGAGGATTAACTAGGCTTCATTTTGGTTTGCTCACAATTTACCTAGTCGTTTTAGTTTGCAAAAAAAAATTAATCCAAAGTTTCACAGAAGTGATTTCCGAATTCGTATTAAAATATTTGAAAAAGTAAAAGTGCTAGACCTACATTATGATGGAACGAAATGTGTCATCAAAATAACGTAATGCTTAATTTCATTACTCTTAAGAGTAATAAAATTAAATTAATAATAATAATAATAAATAATAATAATAGATTAATAAAATAATAATAAATTGAAAGATAGTGAGGAGATATTGAGGCTACATTAACCTACTTTCAAACATTTTTTAAATTTATCAGGTGTACCTTACGGGCTAATAAAGTTCCTTTCATAATGATTTCATCTGTTTATTTAACTATTGATCAAAATCAAAAAAGTTCATTTGTTCTCAACAATACGATGTTTGGATTTTTATTAGAGAGAATATTTAAAAAAACATATCAGATTTTCGTGTTTTAAATAAGTAATTGAGAGCGTGACTCGAACTTCTCATGGATGGTAGAGAAAAAAACTTAAATGATAGCCATTATACTGGACTAGTTATTTATTGCGACTAATAATAAAATTGGTGTAATTGACTTCTTGCAGAATTGCAGAAACGGCCCAACAAATGTCCGGAAAAGAAGACGGAGCCAATGATCCACTTCAAACTGATCGCCATTTGGCAACTGGACGAGGAATACGTCTCCGTCAAGAAGCACGTCATATCTCTCCCTTGGACCAGAAATATTCAGATCTTTGTGAGTACTTCGTATCTTCCATAGTCGTACATTTCATTAAGTGACTTCGGAAAAAGGTCTTTACTAAATATACACAGTAAAGACATTCATATAATTGTAGTTTGTGGCATTAGTGGCAAAAACGTAGTAATTTCGATTACAATTAAAATTACCTACCAACTAATGTCATTTATAATTTCAAAAATAAAATTGCAATTACAAATAATTGTAATTATAATTCTATGTCTGTAATCCCTAGTAATTGTAATTGGTAACAGCGATTACTTAACGCAGAAATCGCACTTAAAAGAAGCTATGGTAAACCTTTGGAATCGCTACTAACGACAATGAAGAGGTCTAGATTCTCAGACCAGACTATACTTTCACCCACTGGGCATGCCCAATCAAATACTTAAACCGAATAGATCTCTTGTCCCCACAGCCTTCTTTCCTACACCATCTTTAAGTTTAAATATCATGGCCAATCTCTTCAACGTTCTATTAGCTTGGGATCTGGGAGTATTAGTCCAAGTGGTGCATTAGTACATAATAACAATTATGTATAAAACTAAGGATCAATGGATTTTCGTCCATGAAGTTTTAGAAAATTGCATTCATTTTCTAATGAAAAGGCGGCGTTGAGCTTCAACGAATCCAGATGCGCCACTTGTTGTCAGCAATCGTTTATCATTACTACACCTCTGGCTTACCATTCTTCCGCTCCCTGTCGTATGATGGTTCGCAGTTTATGGCTTGGTCCTTGGATCGAAATTGTTAATAGCAACCCGAATGAGTTGGTCATGGATCAAATTAACCTTTTTCCTCTGTAGAGAATCTTCTTAGCATTGCAATACCCCTTTCGTAAAAAGGCGGGAAGTCTGACCTAACCCTACACCAGCGTTCCAACTGAGAAGGGTCCGTCGGTTTGAGGATTTAACTGCGCATGCGCAGTGGGTGAAAGTATAGTCTGGTCTGAAAATCTAGACCTCTTAACGGTCGTTAGTAGCAATTCCAAAGGTTTATCGAAGTTATTTACACAAATGTGGTAAGAAATACGTTTCGAAATGGCGAATTTCGATGAATCGAATGGAAATTTACAAAAATTACGACAAAATTAAATATACAGTAAATATTGTTATGACTTGAATTTTAGGTAATACTTAGTCTTAAGCAGTAATTGTAATTGTAGCTACAATTACGTAACGTCAAGAATTAATTGTAAATATACCTGCAATTACATACCATCAAGAAATAATTGTAATTGAGAGCCTCAACTACAATTACAGTAATTGAAAGGAGTAATTACAAATACTTAACACAATTACAGTAATTGTAAAAAGAGCTTCTGAAATCAAAAGATAATTTTTATTTGGAAGCAATCTATAAAAGAGAAGATTGGATCTCCGAAAATGGGTGTTGTCTTTGTCCAGGAGTTTACGGTAGATACGAGTTCTTTGTGCCTGATAAAATGCATTTGAAAGTGGTGAAGATGTACAAAGCCATCTTAGAAGAAATAACAGTAGACCAAAACACAACACAACAAAATGTGAAAAAAAATTGATATAAAATGTCAAACCAATATTTATTATTTATTATTTTAAATAATTCAATCCATTTATTATTATTTTTTTTAAGGTAACAATTTTTTGACTGCCAATCAACTATTTTGACAATATTTTTCCTCCTCCCCAATTAAATTTAAATCGTAATAAAAAAATAAATTTTCTCTATAACAGAAATTCCTCAATGCCATCACATCTCTCCCGGTACTATTCTTATAGTTCGCACAAGCGTAGAACGGACCTGGTTTACAACCTGAAGTTGATAACTTAACAATAAGATGGATGGAAGGATTATAAGGCAATATCGGATTATAACTAGCGCTGTCAAATATTTTCAGCTCTAAACTGGAACGTCCTCTGAATTTATTCGGTAGGAGGAAGAAGAAGAAGAGAAGAACGTTTTATTTTTAGTCAGTTATATTTCTGATATTCCTCTAATTAAATTATTTTTGTTTTTTTTATAGAATGTTTCAAATCTTCAAATATTATTACGAATTCATATGCATGGCGATTTGGGATTGAAATTAAAAATTATTTCTAAAACTTTCATACAAATCGCAAGGACTGTGCGTTTAGAAGCAGTACTTTCGAACCACAAGGGTATTTTAAATGGAAAACCAAATAATAATCTATGGAACAGATTATTATAAATTAATATTTGAGTATTGCAGCGATTGCTTCTATTTATATTTTATCGGTATTGCGACCCTCTGCTCTGGGAAATGAATAGGACCATCTTCTAAAGGGCGAAGCAGATGAAAAATGAATCCCCCGCTCAATGGGCGAGGAAGCTCATTAGTGGAACAGGCACTTGGTCTCGAACCTTTGGTCCCCTAACCCTAATGAAAAGTTCCGTTCTACAATAGTAGACATTCACTACAACCGCTCGCCGACTTCGGATAATAGTTAATCCTTTGGCTAGAGCTCAATATCGGAACCATAGCAATTTTGTTGGGAAATGTATTCCTTACTCTATGGAATCATAAATATATAAATTTAAAAAAAAATTACTTTTAGTAAACGAAAAATAAAAATATTAATTTTTGATTAATTAACAATGAATTGAGGTGGTCGAAATTGCAATTTCTATACTCCTATATCATGAACAACACAGGCCAACGATGAAAAAACTTTTGCACTGAAAATACCTTATTCCTATAGTTTTTAGGGTGCTGAATCCAAATATGATATTAAAAAGGTTGTATCACCCACAATTTCTTCACATTTTATAGTTAAATTTATTGAATTGAGCGATTTTTAAAGAATTGAACAGCTTCACAGGCCAACGATGAAAAAACGTTTGTACTGAAAATACTTTATTGCTATAGTTTTTAGGGTGCTGAATCCAAATATGATATTAAAAAAGCTGTATCACCCACAATTTCTTCACATTTTATAGTTAAATTTATTAAATTGAGCGATTTTTAAAGAATTGAACAGCTTCACAGGCCAACGATGAAAAAACGTTTGTACTGAAAATACTTTATTGCTATAGTTTTTAGGGTGCTGAATCCAAATATGATATTAAAAAAGTTGTATCACCCACAATTTCTTCACATTTTATAGTTAAATTTATTAAATTAAGCGATTTTTAAAGAATTGAATAGCTTTAATAGTTAAAATTGTGGGTGATACAGCTTTTTTAATATGATATTTGGATTCAGCACCCTAAAAACTATAGGAATAAGGTATTTTCATTACAAAAGTTTTTTCATCGTTGGCCTGTGGAATTAATCACTTAGGTAATTAAGTCTTAGGAATTAGCGAATACCGTCTCCATTGCATTGCAAAGGTTCGCTAAGAGACGGAGGGTCCAAATGATGAAGGAACAGATCAATATTATAGTAAAAGTAAGGAGGCTCCCTCAAATCAGTATAGAGGAAAACTACACTAAAAAAAAACTGAAAATTAGGAATTCATAATGGGATGAAATGGGAGAAAATGTTTCAATTGTTAAATTAACAAGCATTTTGAAATTCATATAACCAATTTATCTTTCAGAATTGTGGAAAAATCATTTCAGAAACTATTTTTTTGCCTTTTTTTTTTTTGCAATTATGCTGTACCTACATGTCTGGTAATATTATTAATAAATGAGGATGAATAAATATATAAAATTATGTATCACGTCTCCAAGATTCCAATTTATATTTAGCCTGAAAATAATAATGAAGATCAGAATACAAGATTTAAAACTAGTGTAAATCCTTCAATTTTGAAGATATCAAAATGCGATTTGCAAGATCTTTCATAATTTTCTAATGAATAAAAATGAGCAAATGAAAAAGGAGGCGTGATCTGAAAACTCTATTTTTTTGTCGCGCGTCAAACTTAAAAAAAAAACAATAGCGATTGGAGAAACTATAGAAGTAGATTTAGGATTTATTCTGGCATTTTTTATTAGATCATCTGATGAGTTGCTGATGCTGATGAAAAACATTCGAGCCGATTTATATTGGACCCCGTATATCCATAATTTATGATGTAAGTGATAACATCGAATTCACAGTCATATAATTCATTACTTCCTTGTACGAAGTAAAGGAAGTATTGTAATCGCGAAAATTTTCGGTTTTCAGATTTCAACGGAAATATCCATTTTGACCATCCCTGAATCCATTTTGACTAGTTTCGTCGAGGCGTCTGTACGTACGTATGTTCGTATTTTGCATAACTCAAAAACGGTTAGTCGTAGAAAGTGGAAATTTTATATTTAGGATCGTTGTAAAATCTAGTTGTGAACCTCCCTTTTTTTGGTCACTGCTTAATCATCGGAAGTGGTACTTTACTTGAAGGTCATAATTGATTTCCATCAAAAATTATATTAAAATACTATGCAAAACTTCTCAAATTTAATATTCATAACTTATATATTGATTTAAATAACATACTAGATTTTGGTCTGAATTGGAAAATCGGAAGCGGTACTTTACTTGAAGGTCATATTAGACTTTCATCAAAAATTATATTAAAATATAATGTAAAACATCTCAAATTTGGAAAATAGGACTTTTATATCGATATAAATGTATTTACTATATTATGGTTAAAATTGGTGAGCCGAAAACGGTACTTTACTTGAAGGTCATAATAAGCTTACATCAAAAATTATATAAATTAAATATATAAATTATATGTTTCGGTAATAAAGGTTACAAACGCAATTTGTTTTCCAATACAATTAAACATTTTTATTACTTGTTTTGAGTGTTAAAATTGAGTGCAAAATACTGGTTTTCCTCCCTATTTGTGTGTGTGCGCCAATAGATGGATGTCGCGACGCCGAGTGTTGTTTTTGAGATACTGCGATCTTCGGAAACTAGTAACCAAATTCAGGATCATTTTTTGAGCCAGCGATTTATAGTTTATTAGGTGTACATGGAAGTCATGTGTTGTCCACATCAGATATTTTTTAATATCGATTTAGTGTCTAAGGAAAAGTATAAATATCCCAAAATGGAATAAAACCATTTAAACAAATTAGAATTTTAACCATTGAGGTTACAATCATTCAATAGTTGATTAATTAATTATCAAATTAGTCTGACTATTGCTTGCAGTTTGCAATCAACTTGCTCAACGTGTGTGGGAGGCTCTGGAATTGGATTTTACTCCCACGTTCACTTGAGTAATTGTTTTCTCAACTTAGATCCAATGATATGCCTTCCCTTGCTAATGTTGTGTCATG
This sequence comes from Rhaphigaster nebulosa, assembly GCA_948150685.1. Classification (NCBI taxonomy): domain Eukaryota; kingdom Metazoa; phylum Arthropoda; class Insecta; order Hemiptera; family Pentatomidae; genus Rhaphigaster; species Rhaphigaster nebulosa. Next base: position 149,937,237 of record OX411309.1, read on the forward strand.
TCATCCTTCTATCCTTGTCGACAAATGGTCTTGATATAGAGTTGTGAATCATTTACGAATGTTATAAAAAAACAACTCGATTTTATAAACTAATGAAAATTATAAAATAAATATTCATTTATTTCCCAATGCCTTCTCTTGGTATTTGAGCGATTAAGTGACGGGCTGAGCAACAGTAAAAGAATACAATATGTACAGAGTTCTCGTCTGTACAGTAAAATACTTTCTTGTAAAATTGCAGTACAACGCTATGCACAATATATTTTTGGTTTGTCAAGCTGAATATAAATTTTAAAAGTTTCCATTGAAATCCTTTTGGTATCCATAGAAACATTTAGTTTCCATTCATTAATATAAAAGCAGAAATTATTAACCATGACAATGTAAAGTCGAGTCGAACAGAGCGTATTGTTGAAAAAAGGATGAAGGCTCGGAGGGAAATCGCGCGGTTCTGTCGCATAAGTCTGCTCTCGGGCACACTCAGCATTCCATTTAGGATAGAGCGCTAAATTTTTGTAGTACAATTCGCTGTATCTGTGCCAATACTGTCATGATAAGCTAAAAGGACCTGACTCCAAATAATTTTTTTAAAGACTCTCAGACTTGTACCCGAATCGATTTAAAAACTACATCTTTTTATAACAGTAGCAGCCCTAAATCCAAGGAATAGATCCTCATCATTGGTTCTAGGGTTTTTAAACGTCATAAAAAAGTTTAGTTTTTAGAGAAATTATACAAATACAATTATACCATACAAAAATGTATTTAAAATATCTGATTTAAAATATTGACCATAGCAGGGGGGTCTGCGGTCTCTAGCCTTTTATGTTAAAATATAGTTTGATTGATCGGCTCCCTTCTGGAGCCGATGCAAATAGAGAATAAATTAGATAAGTAAATTGAGTAAATGTGGTTTCTGGAACCCCCACCTGCCTTAGAAAAGCAGTTTGCTAGAAACATAGCAATATCTACACAATTCGCTAAAATATGCATACTTCTTGGGTTATGCGCAAATAAAATTTTCTTTTCGTCAATTTTTTCCTGCATATTCTCGGTGATATACCAAATACGTGAATATATAAAAGTCTTTAAGAGAAGACTTTAGGCAAGCTTAAAAAAAAAAAATAATAATGACCAAGCATGGCTTGGTCCTCTGGTAGCTAATTTATAAAATATTTATAAAATTTATAAATATAAAATATTTATATCTGACATTTATAAAATTTATAAATTAAAAATCTGACATGAAAAATGAAAATACCCAGGATACTGGGCCGATGACGCTCATTAGAAATGAGGGCTCGTTAAAATTGCCCATGAAGCGATGCTCTATCTCATTCCTCAATCCTCAATCCTCTGGTTGGATCCTCAGGAGCTGTACGAGATGGTGAGCAGGCTGTACCCCACCTGGAAGCGGGACGAGTGCCGAATCTACGGCCGCTGCGGGGACCTCTACCTCCCGATCAAGAACTACATCACGCTCACCGCCACCCTGCGCCACATGGCCACGTACTCCAGCGATCTCCTGTACCTCATCAGGACTGGTCTGTATCCATAGCTCTAGAGCATGTCCTTACTATTAGCGATTCATTTTCCAAGTATGAAGATGACAACTAATATTAGCTAAAATTTCTTTCTAGACAAAAGACGAAGTGAGACCAGAATACTGGACCTAAAATAGCTGAAACGGTACTTGTCTGTTTCGTCGTCCGTTGACATCAGCGCTTAGGTGTCACTTACCTCAACTATTTCGAGCATATCAGGTTATGATGCCTACAATGAATTTCAAATAGACATTGCCTTTCATTATGATAGAACAGATTTTTAGGAAATGAAATAAATGAGAATCATGTGAAGAAAAAATAAAGCATTTATTACAAACAATATTCATTAAAAAGAACAATATCTTCCAATATAACATCAAAAGGGTGTCGTCCCTCTAAATTTATTCTCAACATGAACTCCGCCAAGTAAGAGTCTAGATATTGTCTATTAGTGCCTCTTCTTCTCTTGTTTCCCCAATTCACTGATCTACATAACCTTTTTATTATTTTGGTGTTAGCCAGAGTTGTGGTTTCGACGAAGTTCAATTTGTGATTAACTGTTAAATGGGCATATCCTTCATTCTCCAGGTTTTTATATGCTTTCCACGAGTCGGATACGATTATTGAACCCGGTATAATGTGTTTAATAACCAATGGTAATAATGTTCTTGCAGACCTATCAGGAACTTTGACTATGAAACACTCTTTTGTTTCTCTACATATTCCTCCAAATATCCAATGCTGAGGCAAAATCCGTCCTGTGCTGTTTTTCCTTCTAGTATATAGACTTTCGTCAATTTCTACAAACATCCCTGGGCCTCCAATGGTTGATGAACTTCTCTCTAATTTAAAAACACACACTTCTCTCATATATTTGGAATAATCAATTACTGTAGAGTGAGACATGTTGAGCTGTTCGTCACAGAACTTTATGGAAGTCAGTTCCGCCTTTCCTTAACCACGTATTTACTCGAACACCCAGGCTCTTGTTGCATCCTTTAGCCTGGCATTCTATTTAAAAATCTTCTTCAAATTCCAAGTCATATTGAAATTTAACAAAAACAAAATCATCTTCAACTAAACAAACAATACATACCGATGCACTTAACGATAACGATAACGATACACTTAGGAAAGGTTACGATAACAGTAGGAGATTAGTTAAGAAAAGTGACACCTCAGCGCTGGTTTCAACGGACTGTAAAACAGACAAGTACCGCTGAAACGAATGATTTTTTACATTATAACTTTGATTTTATTTATCTTAATTATTTAGTAGAAGTAATCAACTAGCATCCATTGGAGCAAAGGGCCGCCATGTGTTCGAGAGTGTAGAATTCGAATTCAAGCTATTCCTTCGACAACATGAATGCAATGAAGGGTAGTAATAAAATACTAGTATACCCGAGCGAGAACTCTCGCATTATATATATGTTAATCCGTAATACATTAGAAGTATAAGCAATATTAGGAAAACATATTTATTCTTGTAAACAATATAATATTACCAAAAAAGTTCATTTAATATACAGATTTGGTAAAGCTATGTACATAGTTTGTAATGACTATGTTGAAGTTCATACCTAATAAGTAAATAACTTACCCCCCTGGAAAATCTCTTTTCTATCTGTAGTATTCATATTTAAAAGTGCCCTTTAGGGTTGGACATGGGAAACAATATATAATTTTCCACTCATTAAAAGTGTTTGTAAACATACTCAAATTGATATAAAGTTGCCATGACAACGACACACACGCAAGATGGCATAGTACCCGTGCGGACCTATATCGTGCGTTATCTCAAAAACGGTAGGTTTTAATGCTTTAAAAGGCTGGACCAATATGATCCATAGGATCATATATGATCTTAAAGCCCGCGTCAAAATCTTTAAAACCCAACTTGTCCCGTCTCGATCCGTCGATTCTTAGTCGTCAAATCTTTGAAACCTCCCTTTTTTTTCATCACTTTTATTTAAGCCCTAGTATGAATTTAAGAAACCAAATTGGAATTCGTCACATCTCCATGAAATTCCCTTTCTTTTGATACCTCATTCATCAAAATCCATCGCTCCTGAGAGCCGGAAAAGGGATCTATACTACCGTAATAATACATAGTACTGATTATAAATCACTACTATATATTATGTAGATGTAAGGTTATATTATGTAATTTTAAAGCCTTAAAACCTACCGTGTTCGAGATAACGCACGATATAGGTCCGCACGGGCCTCATGCCATCTTGCGTACGTGTCGTTGTCATGGCAACTATATCAATTTGAGTCTGTTTATAAAAACTTTTAATGAGTAGGAAATTAAATATTGTTTCTCATGTCCAACCCTAACTGTTAAATATGAATACTACATATAGAAAATGTTATAGCTGGATCTAAATGCCTAACGGCGAAATTGAAGAGATATATTCCAGTGGTGTAAGCTAATTACTTATTAAGTATGAACTGGAACTCCAACATAGTCATCACAAACTATGTAGCTTCGCCAAGTGTGTGTGTTAAATAAACTTTTTGGTAATATTAGATTGTATACAAGAATAAATATGTTTCCCTAATATCGCTTATACTTTTAATGTATTAGGATCTAATGCGAGAGTTCTCGCTCGGGTATACTAGTAATATCATAATACTCCAAACATTTCAACTTTTTTCGTTGACAATCAAAAGTACAATACAACATTATTACCAATCTTTAGAAAGGAGATAATGAGTTCTCTTCTCAGATTGCTAGATTTAATCCAAGCAGTCTACAAATTAAATATTTTTCTTTTGCTAATATGTCTCTAAAAAAGCAATCTCTGTTTGAATAATTATTTCATGTGAAATAAAGATTGTAAAAATATTCTCTTCACCAATATATTTGGTATTGTGAACATTACATTACTCAGAAATTGTATTATTTTTATCTTGTTAAAAACGAAGCATTATTATAGTTGTTGATTGTTAAAAACGATGCTCTTTCATTTCTGATTTGTTAATTATATATTCGTTATTTGTTCAATTACGTTACTTTGTACGTTGTACGTTACTACTCCGCTGCGGTAGCATTGTAAAAATTAGTTAAAAAATACTCATTCCGCCTAGAGCTGAAACAAGAATCCTCGTTTTCAACTAGTTCTTTCCATTTCAACAACTGCATCCATTTCTTGCTCCGTCTATTTTTAAATCTTAGTGGAACTGTTTTACTGGTGCGATAAAATGTACTTATCGAATATTGTACACTGGTATATTTCAGGTACCAGAACATTTTTTCACGTGCCTAATACAAATGGAGTTATATTACAGATGTGAAACTAGAAACTATGATGACAGTTGAAGAACTTAAAGTGAGGTGGCATGTGAGGGAAAGGGAGAGAGAGAAAGCTGACATAACAATAATAAAAAAGTGGTAAGCCAAAAGTAGTGTAATCTATAGAGGTTCCTCGTAACTGATTCGTGTTATATAAGATGTTATATAGAGGTTCCTCGTAACTGATTCGTGTTATATAAGATGTTATATAGAGGCTCCTCGTAACTGATTCGTGTTATATAAGATGTTATATAGAGGTTCCTCGTAACTGATTCGTGTTATATAAGATGTTATATAGAGGTTTCTCGTAACTGATTCGTGTTATATAAGATGTTATATAGAGATTCCTCGTAACTGATTCGTGTTATATAAGATGTTATATAGAGGTTCCTCGTAACTGATTCCTGTTATATAACATGTTATATAATTTATAGAGGTTCCTCGTGACTGATTCCTGTTATATAAGATGTTATATAATTGAAAAAGGAAATTTACATTAAATTTGTATTAATCAATTAACACAAATGGAAGTCAAATGTAATTGATAAATTCAAATATTAAAAATAATTTTTATTTTGGTTTTTACCGTTGTCATTTTTACCTCACTACATACGCTGATGACACAGATTTCTGTTAATACTGACTCAACCCTGCTGTATTCCAAACACTGCAGTCACACATCACATCCACTAAAGAAAGGTGTCGAAACTGGAAAATTAAAATAAATCCCAACAAATAACATTAACCCTTCGTCGCAAACGCATGATGTCCAGCCCAACAGTATATTTAAATAATATTCCACTAATCCCTCTTAAACAGACCCGCTACCTAGGACTCCATCTTGACGAGCAACTTAAATCGAATTCTCATACAAGACTGAAAGACAAGAAACTGCTCGTTGATTCCGAATATTCAACCCCTAACTTGACAAACGGTCTAAACATGTAATTTTCTGTTGACATCCGCAAGATGGTATAGAAGGATCAATCTAATTAGGGATTGATAAATTATTTATCACTTCTATGAATTTGCGTTATTGAAAACTAGTTTCGAATGTTGTACATTCATCCTCAGTTCTAAAAACACACAAAAAATTCAAAAATAAGCAATTCAAAATATAGTTTGGTATTATTATACATATTAAATTAGATGTAATATACATCAGTATTATAAAACATTTATGAATTATGAATTTAATTAAGACAAGAAATCAAATACATATTGATACTCACCAAGGCTTAAATGGATAATTAAATGGATCCATTTAAACCTTGGTGAGTACCAACATGTATTTGATTTCTTGTCTTAATTAAATTCATAATTTATAAATGTTTTATAATACTGATTTATAATACATCTAATTTAATATGTATAATAATACCAAACTATATTTTGAATTGCTTATTTTTGAATTTTTTGTGTGTTTTTAGAACTGAGGATGAATGTATAACATTCAAAACTAGTTTTCAATAAAACAGATTTATAGAAGTGGCAAATAATTTATAAATCCCTAATGTAATTTTCTACCTAAAGCTCGTAGCCATTGGCATCATCAGGCATATTTGGAAATAAAGAATTGAGCTTTGGGATTCCATGAAACTATCAAATTCTTTCTGTATCCAATCCTTACAATCCAAAATCCTTCGAAGAATCCTTAATAATCCTTGTTACGTCACAGATAAAATTATCCATGAAAATCTGGATATTCCATTTGTTGAAGATTTGGCCCGAAAAACATAAATCTCCTCTGTGGCTATACAAACCCAATAGTACATAACCTTTCATTCTAGTCTATTCCCCATATCTCCTTCGAGGAGTCCGAAAAGAAAATGGCCACGGGATCTCCAAATTTATGATAGCCATTGATGTGCTTCCAATGGGTAGTTCCTTCACAAGCTATTACCATTTTTTATAATTCAGATCGCATTTTCTTGTTTTGGCTTTGTTACAGTTGTAAATTTCAATCAACGGTTGCAAAAAAAAGAAAGATTCATTTTTAAATTAAGCAAAAAATTGGCTTGTTCGACACTAATTTTTCACGCATAAATTCTAAGCTATTTTAAAAGTATTATTTCCTCTTAAATTAGTTCGTGTTATTAATTGCATATTACTATTAGTTAATTTCAATGTTCTGGATATCCTTTTTTTTTTTTTTTTTTTCATTATGCCTGTAAAGCATTCGTTGCCCATAATTGTGTACAATTGAAGAGGATCTTAAATTATTTATTTTACCAGATTAGTAAGGTTGCATGATATATTATCTATTAGCAATTTTTACCCTGCCATTCTGTAGAGATAAGTTATATGATTCTAAATGAAATGGTATCCACAACAGGGTAGGAGATCAAGGATACGAGGGAAGAATTCCAGAGATCCGCGGGGAACACGCTCCTGCTATCGAGAGGTCTTCATCAAGCGTACTCTAAGTCAGTTTCAAGAAGGCATCCAAACGTGATCCGAACATAAGGCAACATTTGACTTTTCTGTTTCATTTTTTTTAAAACTGACATGCTAAACTGTGCAATAACCTTTAATTATCAAAATAAAATTAAATGGATTCTATGAGTAATTATTTATGGATCATGAGTTCGAACTTTTTTATCCGTCTCATGTACCTTGCTAAACCTTTTAATTTTCAAGTTGATAGCCCAGGCATATGGTACTTTTATCTGGAAAATTTTGGAGAAGTTATAAAAATTTGTTTATTTATGCTTTCTGGAGTGCTGATTACAAATTTCAACTTTGTTACCTCAAATTTTTCCGGCAAATAAAATGCAGAAAAGCTAAAAAAAAATGATGGGCGAAGTTGGTCGAGGGAGGGAGGGGGAGGGTGCGGTCAAAGAGTTACACTTTTATAAGTAAACTTATATATTTTGTGCCGACGTTTAGGCCATCTTCAGGGCTAAAAAGAAAAACAAAATAACAACAATGAAAAAAGTCACAGGCAGTATCAGTAAAAAATGATAAAAACAGAAATTACAAGTAAGATAAAAAAAGTATGAAGTATAAAAAGAAAAAGATAACACTAAATTACATAATACAAATGAAAAAGGAAAATAAAATAAAATAAAAATGTAAAAATTAATTGAAATTAAAATAATGCTTATTTACACAGAGAATAGTAAAAAACATGAAATCTATTAAACGTAGGCACAAAATATATAAGTTTACTTATAAAAGTGTAACTCTTTGACCGCACCCCCCGACCAACTTCTCCCTTTAAATATACATATATGGTCAACAAAAACTCCCTTCAATAAAAAAATTGATATTTTTTTCCTTTTTTCTCCGACAGCACGAAAACTATGCATTTTATTTAGCAAGAGCAACCTACACTACCTTAAACAAGAGAAATCCATTATATTTTTGTACTATTTAAGTTTTTTTTGTTTTGGCAACGGTTAGAAGCATCCGCTCTTAGTCTAATGGGATTCAGTCAAATAGGGATTAGAAAAGGATCTCGGTGGAGAGTAGTGTAGAAGTTCTGAAAATGTACATATACGTTTTTAAGCATGCTGATAATGTATTTCAACTTTGCTACCTACGTTTTTTTTTTTTTCCGGAAATATAAAAATCAATAAAAACATTTTTTATCTTCTTACTATAACTTGAAACCATGTATTATTCGAATAAATTCTAACATTCACTTTATAAAAAATTAAAGAGTAAATTAGAAACAATTTTTACTCTGATGATTTTTTGTTTGATCGCTCCGTTTTGAAGCGAGCTCGAGTCAAAATTATGAGAAGGAATGTCAAATTAATTTATTTTGGAAAAATTTGAGGTAAAAAAGTTGAAATTCGTAATTAGCATCTCAAAAATTATAAATGAGCAAATTTTCAGAACTCCAAAACTTTCCACCTCATGCTTAAAAAATTAATTTCGACTCGTGCTCACTTCAAAATGGAGCTATTAAAAAAAATATCTGATGTGGACAACACACGACTTTCTTGTAGGCCTATTAAACTATAAATCGGTGGCTCAAAAAGTGATCCTGAATTTGGTTACTAGTTTCCGAGGATTGCAGTATCTCAAAAACGACTCTCGGCGTCGCGACATCCATCTATTGACACACACATACACACACAAATATGGAGGAAAACCAGTATTTTACATTCAATTTTAACACTTAAAACAAGTAATAAAAATGTTTAATTGGATTGAAAACCAAATTGCGTTTGTAACCTTTATTACGGAAGCATATGATTTATGTATTTAATTTAAATATAATTTTTGATTTAAGCTTATTATGACCTTCAAGTAAAGTACCCTTTTCGGATCACCAATTTTAACCGAAATATAGTAAATACATTCATGTCGATATAAAAGTCATATTTACCAAATTTGAGATGTTTTACATTATATTTTAATAAAATTTTTGATGAAAGTCTAATTTGACCTTCAAGTAAAATAACGCTTTCGGTTTTCCAATTTAGATCAAAATCTAATATGTTATTTAAATCAATGCAAAAGTTATAAATACCAAATTTGAGAAGTTTTGCATAGTAATTTAATACAATTTTTAATGGAAATCAATTATGACCTTCAAGTAAAGTACCACTTCCGGTAATCAGACAGTAACTAAAAAGGGAGGTTCACAACTAGATTTTACAGCAATCCTAAATACAAAATTTCAACTTTCTACAGCAAACCGTTTTTGAGTTATGCGAAATACGAACGTACGAACGCCACGACGAAACTAGTCAAAATGGATTCAGGGATGGGGAAAATGGATATTTCCGTCGAAATCTGAAAACCGAAAATTTTCGCGATTACAATACTTCCTTTGCTTCGTACAAGGAAGTAACAAAAATCATTAAAATTAAAATTGTAATTTGCTCTTCTTTAATTTGGTATAAAATTAACATTAGATTTTATTGGAATAATATAAGGCTTTCAAGTTCAAGATGAAAAAGACGAAATTCGTAATGAGCACCCTAAAAAATATAAATGAGCACATTTACTGAATTTGTTCAAAACTTTGCACCAAGGACCCTTTGTGGTCCCAGTTTACAGGACCCGTTTTACGGACTGAGAGGGATCTCTTAAATGATGACCTGGAAGAGAAAAATTGCAGAGTACAAAAATGAAAGGAAGTTACTCTTGTTTAATATAGTAATAGGTTGCTGTTACGGAAATCATGGTTTTCATCAAGCTATGGGAGAAAAAAAGAAAAAATATTAATTTTTTGCATCATTTTTTATATTTCATAAAAAAATTCTAAGGTAACAAGGTTAAAGTTCGCAATCAGTAACCCAAAAAACATAAATTAATAAAATTTCAGAACTTCTCTAAAACTTTCCACAGTACCAGAGGCTTCTTTCTGGTCCTCATTTGACTTAACTGTGAACCGAAGTTTTGGTTGGTTGGCCTCGGCAAAGACTGATGTCGATATGGCCCCAAGAAAAAGGAAAAATACAGATACCTCCAGCTGAGAGATTTTTTTACATGATCAATGCTATTTAGAACATAGGTTTATAGGCAAAAACTATAAAACATAATTAGCAATATTTAAATTGTAATTTTAATACTCAAGAATTCGTACACCGATTTATCAAGACAACCAGCCTATCCTAAGCAAAATTCATTACTTCAAAAGATGAATTTAAGGCTCATATTACTTAATATTTTGATGGTGATTTTTCCCAGAAGGAAATGGGGTGCTTTTGATATTTCGTAGAATTATTAGTTATCTTGTTTCAATAAAAGGGATATAATTTAGTTGACATCCGCATGATGGTATAGAAGAATCAATCTAATTAGGGATTGATAAATTATTTGCCACTTCTATAAATTTGATTAATTGAAAACTAGTTTCGAATGTTATACATTCATCCTCAGTTCTAAAAACACACAAAAAATCCAAAAATAAGCAATTTAAAATATAGTTTGGTATTATTATACATATTAAATTAGATTAATATAAATCAGTTTTATAAATTATGAATTTAATTAAAACAAGAAATCAAATACATGTTGGTACTCACCAAGGTTTAAATGGATTAAAAAGAAAAGTTTGTAATGGTTTCTTCTCGCATTGAACTAACAATGAACGAAAGGTAGGTAGCATGTTTTTAGGTAAACGGTTTAAGGGTCAGGGTTTTTCCAGTAATGCCGGTGAGTAATTGTTTTTTCTTATTGTTATAGATGGGAATAAATTTAAGATTGGACTATTGGAGATATTTATTTGGCCATTTAAGCAAAAATCTGGTTTGGATTTAAAGGATTTTATTATTTCAAGTGCTTCATATATATTTAATTTGAGGCTGTTTTCAACGTGATGTGTTAATTTAACTCCTGAGTTTTTGATGAATTTATGATTATATTCGTTTAAAAGAATTGCAAAGTTGGAATTATCTGTCTTATTATTATATGCACTTTTTTGTTCCTTTAATCTCTTATTTAGCGATTTTCCAGTTTTTCCCGTGCATTTGGCTGCACAATCATTACAGTTTAGTTCGTATACTCCGCTTTTTTGGAAAGGATCTATTTTGTCTTTAGGAGAAGAGAAATATGAGGATATGGTTTTTTCTATTTTAAATGCAGGGTATAATTCTATTTTTTTCAATTCATTTCCAACTTTGGTGGATATAGGGCCGTAATATGGAATCAAAATATAATGTTTCGGGATGGGCCTATCTTCGGGGATTGTTGAATAGATATCGTTAATTGTATTTTTTTGTATTTGTTTTTTTTTTTTTTAAATATGATTGATAGTGGTTTTGTTGTACTCGTTATTTTTTGCTATGGAATATATTATTTCCATTTATTATAGTTCTTTTTATTTAATGGTACGTTCAAAAGACGGTAAATCATGCTATTAAAGGCTGCGAGTTTATGTGCTATCGGTCTCCTAGCTTCATTGTTTATAACGACATCCGTGTGGGTGGGTGTCCGGTAAATTCCAAATTCATGATCTTTGTTTTTTACTGAGATATAATTTAATAGATTGGATATAATTTATGTTAATCCATTCGTAAAGTTCTAGATTGGAACTAAAGACCAGTTAATTTTGTTTAATTGTGACGAACGTCAATGAAGTTCCGGGGTATGTACCTGTAGATAATATGTTGTATTATTAGGCAAACACAATCTTATTTAAAAAATATAGAATTAAGTAACTGAATAGCATAATTAATTTTATCGAATTTATTTTTAAGAAAGATTACAAAAACCTAAATCCATGAACTGAGAAAACCTTGATCGCGTTGGCGACGACGAATTACGTTGCTTTCCATAACTAAAGAGAAAATCCTCGGAGCTGCTTCGTTAGCCGCCATTTGTTATAAAGCAACTGTGTAAAATATATAACAAAATTTAATCGGATATTAACATAATGAGGTTTCACTTGTTTAGGAAATAAACAAAGAGAGAAGAAGGGTGGCGAGGGAAATTCAACTGATTAAAGGTGGAAAGTTTAAGTCACCGGTTTAAGTCACCGGTATCCTATTTAAAGTTTTATTATAAAACCCATTTTGTTTTATTAACGTAATATACTGCATAATTGGATTTTTTTTCCTATCTAGTTTATGTCAGGATCCTTTTTTCCTAAATTTCATTAATTATTTTATATGAAAATAGTAACCAATAAGAAACATATGCATGTATATACAGGTTATATGTGTATGTGTGTGTGTGTGTGTGTGTGTGTGTGAGTGTGTGAGTGTGTGTGTGTGTGTGTGTGTGTGTGTGTGTGTGTGTGTGTGTGTGTGTGTGTGTGTGTGTGTGTGTGTGTGTGTGTGTGTGTGTGTGTATGTATGCTTAAATTTGAAAGAATATATTTTTAAATTACTGGACGAGAGAATGATAATTATAATATATTGTAATTATATTAATAATTCATATTATTAGAAATTTCCTAATTCTTTTATCATTAGAAAACTAATATAACTAAAAATATAATTTGGAAATTTTGTGAATTTCTTTTGCACTGTACGAACAACAAGAAAACTAGGACTCTGGGAAAGCAATCTGGCGAAATAAGCAAATTTATCTTTTTACAACTCAAAAGTGTTTTTTTTTTTTTTTTTTTACTTTAAAGCAAATCAATAAACAACAATCCGCAGAGTTATTTTTAACAATTGGCTTTTCTCCAAGACTACGGGGGTTATTTTTTCAAATTTGTCACCAGCCGCAGGTCATCGCAGGATGATCCTCGAAACTCGACATAACGATTAGCCGTTTTGCCCTAAAATGGTGGCCGATCAGAATATACAGAGTTTTGGAATCATTATACCAAAGGCTAAAGAAAAAAAAATCAAATAATTTTTCAATTTTTTTTTGTTGATTGCTAATTATTATATTACCAAAATCTTGCTAGGAGATCTCTTTCTGGTCTCAGCTCGCGTCCCGATGTTGTTTGTTTTTCAATTTTGATTCTTCTACCAAATCGAATCCAAAGTTTGAGGTACTCATTTTATGAAGAATTTAATGTTCTGTAATTTATAATAGAATAAAATTTTCTCTTCGTTGCGCCGTTCAAATGTTATAGGCCAAAAACTAAAAACGTCCGAAAATTTGGGAGTTCCTCCAAGGCGGAGGGCCTTGGCTCACACCACTTAGAACGGGGAAAACCTAGGATGGTATTATCTGACATCTAATGAACATATTAAAACCATTATCAGCTTTCAACACTTACTTAATTATTAACTGGAGTAATAATAGTTTTGTAAATTCTAATTTTTAAGTTTCTGGACAAAATGCGCGATCTAAGTAATATTGATACCGAAAAATAACATGCTATTGTCTTGCTACAATTGAATTTATGATATAATTTTTAAACCAATTTAAAAAGCAGTCTCAGTTCTTATAGCAATGTAAAAATAAATGAATATACCTGAAAATTTTACATATTTATTATCCAACCTGGAGACCTTTAGGCTAAAGGAAACCATACTATTTCCAACAACTAATAATATACCCTAGGTCTCACTATTCATTAGAGATTTTTTCACATTACACCCAAATATTATTATTTTTTATTTTCCCTTGCCTAAATACGAAGTATATAGTAAGGGGAAGTATTGCGATCGTGAAAATTTTCTAATTCGAGTTTTCAAGGGAAATACACGTTTTAAGGACGACTGAGTCCAAATGACCAAGCCTAGCAAAATGGTCTGTGTGTATGTGAACAGCCTAGCTCAAAAACGAAAACTCGTAAAAAACTTAAACTACATGTTTAAGATAATTATATTCATTGGATGCCACAGCAACTTTTTCGTCAACATCGTATGGTGGCCCATTTAGCTGTCTATAAACGAATATTTATAAACGAATTTAAGTGGCACTCATCAGTGTAATATGAAATACTAGTATACCCGAGCGAGAACTCTCGCATTAGATATCTTCTAATTCCTAATTCCAAGTATAAGCGATATTAGGGAAACATATTTATTCGTGTAAACAATATAATATTACCAAAAAAGTTTATTTAACATACACATTTGGTGAAGCTACATAGTTTGTAATGACTATGTTGAAGTAATAGTTCATACTTAATAAGTAATTAGCTTACCCCACTGGAAAATATCTCTTCAATTTAGCAGTTAGGCAATTAGAGCCAGCTATACCATTTTCTATGTGTAGTATTCATGTTTAACAGTGCCCTTTAGGGTTGGACATGGAAAACAATATATTTAATTTCTCACTCATTAAAAGTTTTTGTAAACAGACTCAAATTGATATAAAATGCCATGACAACGGCACGTACGCAAGATGGCATAGGGTCCGTGCGGACCTATATCCTGCGTTATCTCGAAAACGGTAGGTTTTTAAGCTTTAAAACGCTGGACCAATACGCATATGGTCTTGATGCCCGCGTCAAAATCTTTAAATCCCAACTTATCCCGTCTCGATCCGCCGACTCTCAGTCGTCAAAATTTTGAAACCTTCCAGTTTTTTCATCACCTTTATTTAACCCTTGTAAGATTTTAAGAAACAAAATCAGGATTCGTCACTTCTCCGTGAAATTCTATTTCTTTTGATACCACACTCGTCAAAATCCTTCGCTCCTGAGAGCCGGAAAAGGGATCTATAATACCGTAATAATATATAGTAGTGAATAATTTATGATCTTTAGTTTCTCTGTTAACGGCTGTAAAGAACATCTCACGTCCTTAGGCCGTTTTCCAACTGTCACGGTCCGCTTAGTATAAGATTTATTGAGGATGCGTCACGCTGTAGGAAATGTAGGATCTTCCCTACGACATTTTCTGGTCCTGTGAAAGGAACGCTTGCTTTCTGTGTAAACTGCATCGGAGCCTGAGGCGATTCCGATAATTATCAAACCGTGTAAAAACCCTCTTAGTCTCACCGAAAAAAATATCTGATGTGGGCAACACATGACTTCCTTGTACGCCTATTAAGTCATAAATCCGTGGCTCAAAAAGTGATACTGAATTTGGTTACTAGTTGCCGAAGATTGCAGTAAAAACGACACTTGGCTTCCCGACATCCATCTACTTCCCGACACACACACACACACACATACAAAAACACACACTCTTGTTACTGGAGATCTCATTCCGTTATTATATGTCGTTTTTCTTCAGTAGATAACTAGTTTCCAAGAGATTTCTCCATGTTCCGTGACAACAATAAACCTGTCAATATCACTGGATAAAGCATTGGAAATTTAATTGGATCGGAAACCAAATTGGGTTAGTGACCTTTATTACCGAAACATATGATTTCTCTTTTAATTTAAATATTATTTTTGATGTAAGCTTATTATGATCTTCGTGTAAAGTACCCTTTTCGGCTCGCGAATTTTAACCAAAATTTAGTAAATACATTTATATCGATATAAAAGTCCTATTTACCAAATTTGAGATGTTTTACATTATATTTTAATATAATTGTTGATGAAAGTCTAATATGACCTTCAAGTAAAGTACCGCTTGCGGTTTTCCAATTTAGACCAAAATCTAGTATGTTATTTATATCAATATACAAGTTATAAATACCAAATTTGAGAAGTTTTGCAAACTATTTTAATATAATTTTTGATGGAAATCAATTATGACCTTCAAGTAAAGTACTACTTCCGGTGATGATGCAGTGACCAAAAAGGAAGGTTCACAACTAATTTTACAAAAAGCCTAAATACTAAATTACAACTTTCTATAGCTAACCGTTTTTGAGTTATGCAAGATACGAACGTACGTACTGACGCCATGACGAAACTAGTCAAAATGGATTCAGGGATGGTCAAAATGGATATTTCCGTTGAAATCTGAAAACCGGAAGTTTTCGCGAATACAATACTTCCTTTACTTCGTACAAGGAAGTAAAAAACGGGAGGTTACATTCAAGAGATGTTGTATTTAAACAACTTAGTAGTAATAGTTGAAAAAAACAAATATTCTGGTAAATATAATCATTATTCATATGAAGTGCTAATGGTGCCTAAGTTAGTGAAAAGTTGATCAGTTAGTTATTAATTGCTGGTATCGTTTATAGAATAGGAACACCAGTTACTTTACATTAGCAACTGTGATCGCTACCAAATGCCATATCGTCCCTATCATGTCTAATTATCGAATATGCAAAAATGCCATTTTCATATTTGTCACATCCAAACGCTGTAGTTGAGGCACGCATCGCGGCATAGTCTTGAATTCCAAATCCTCTAGAGTTGACGTATTGTGTCTTGCAGGTCAGGAATTCAAGATCATGCGATAATGCGTGCCTCAACCATAGTGTTTCAAAGTGACCAATATGAAAACCGCTTTTTTCATATTCAAAGTTGGAAATGGTTGTCGTATGATAAATAAAAATATATGTATAGATTATTTAAGCATTTTTACTTCCTTGTACGAAGTAAAGGAAGTAATGTAATCGCGAAAATTTTCGGTTTTTAGATTTCGACGGAAATATTTGAATATAATGACCATCCCTGAGTCCATTTTGACTAGTTTCGTCGTGGCGTTCGCACGTTCGTATTTCGCATAACTCAAAAACGGTTTGCTCTAGAAAGTTGAAATTTTGCATTTAGGATTGTTGTAAAATCTAGTTGTGAACCTCCCTTTTTAGTTACTGCTTGATCACCTGAAGTGGTACTTTACTTGAAGGTCATAATTGATTTCCATTAAAAATTGTATTAAATTACTATGCAAAACTTCTCAAATTTGGTATTTATAACTTTTATATTGATTTAAATAACATACTAGATTTAAGTCTAAATTGGAAAACCAAAAGCGGTACTTTACTTGAAGGTCATATTAGATCTTCATCAAACATTATATTAAAATATATAATATACATTCGATATGAATGTATTTACTAGATTTTGGTTAAAATTGGTGAGCCGAAAAAGGTACTTTACTTGAAGGTCATAATAAGCTTACATCAAAAATTATATTTAAATTAAAAATCATATGTTTCGGTAATGAAGGTTACAAACGCGATTTGTTTTCCAATCCAATTAAATATTTTTATTACTTGTTTCAAGTGTTAAAATTGAGTGTAAAATACTGGTTTTCCTCTCCATTTGCGAGATGAAACAGTCTGCTGCAGGATAATAAGATATTAGTCAAGTGGATTTTTCCGCTTAAAATGTCGAAATTGTCGATTTCCAATGCTTTATCCACTGATATTGACAGTTTTAATGTTGTCATGGAACATGAAGAAATCTCTTGAAAACTTGTTACCTACCGAAGGAAAACGACGTATAATAACGGAATGAGACCTCCAGAAACAAGAGTGTGTCAATAGATGGATGTCGCGATGCCGAGTGTCGTTTTTGAGACACTGCAATCTTCGGAAACTAGTGACCAAATTCAGGATCACTTTTTGAGCCAGCGATTTATAGTTTAATAGGCGTACAAGGAAGTCATGTGTTGTCCACATCAGATATTTTTGTTACTAATTATAAAGCAAGAAACATTTATAAAAAAGAGTATTTAAGAACTTTCCTGATACATCAATTATCTGTCAACTGTTATCGTATTTGGGTTCGTATTTAACTGCTTTAAACAGAACTTTGTGATTGCTCATTCATTTGTTGATAGATACATTAACAATATTGTTGTATTGAATTTCAAATTTGTATTATCGAACCACGCATCTGATAATTTTCCTCAGACTTTCGTACAATTTTTTTTTAAATATGTTTATTTGTCGATTATCTCACAAAATTTCATATAGCTCGAACAATTTCATTTTTATGGCTCATGGTCATATTTATGTATCACTGATCTTATATTAATAATTACTGTCGATCACTATAGTTAATGAAAGGTATCTGAACTACCTATTCTATAAAAGACCTAATTACTGTTTAAGAGACTAGAGGGTTTGCTTACCACCTTACGATTACAATCAAATCAGACTTTTCCTCTTGTTGGTAAGTTTTTTTCTCTTATTATATATATAAATTTAAGTTTTGTAAATGTTTGACCGCTATAAATCTCACTGCAATGACTATGAGGGACGTCATGCCATAGATTTATCATTGCATTAGAAAAGAATATAGACGCGCAATCAATGGAACCAATGTTTTTTCTCGACTCCCTAAGAAATAATAGTTTCTTTTATCGTTTTAAACTTTCCATTAGGAGAGTACCAGACGAAGACATCCCCGAGGACGAAGGATAAAGGAAGAGTTTCGACGAGAGGAGCCAGGCTAGGTCAATATTTCCAAAGAAGAAGATATATAGCCCTCGCGTGCTCCCGGTTTGGGTTATTTTCCTCATAATCCTGGATTTATAGCGCCCCCTTCTCCCACTCATCCGTTTCCCGAAGGCTCAACTTTGAGGAGTTGAGTCTGTTAGGAGTATATCAATAGTGCAACTGGCTGTCTCTCATACAATATGATTCAAGTCATACTGTATCTTTATTTCCATGTAGCAATGAAGAAATATCATACAATGGCACAAGCCAAATGATCATTCCATGTATCTAATTTTTAAAAAAATCTGGTGCGGTGCGCGCATCACACAACTTTCCCTTACCATCCTATAATAATTATCTTTTTAATATAATTTTAAAGAGTTCACTGCTTCTAATAAACTCAGCAGCATTCACTTCTTCTCTCAATTAAGTACAGAAAAACAGTTTTTTAAACAATTTTTAGTACAACGATTCTAAACACTACCTATATATTTTAACTTTGTCAAGTTGCAAATATATTTTAAAAGTTGCTGGTTTAGTTTCTATGGAAACATTTTCTTTCCATTAAATAATGTGAAAGTAGAAATTATTAAAGTATCCCTACATGAGTAGACGCGGAGAAGCGAATCGAGTGGAACCTATGGAGGTGAATGCGCAGAGGATGTGGAAAAGGAGCAGACCACCATCAGAGTCAATAGGGTCATCGGAAACTTCGGAGACAGAAGAAGAGGAGATCGAACCAGGAAACAGAGGAGCTGGAGGAGGAAGGAGTGGCCGGAGGAGCGGAGGACGAAGAGCAACGGAGGAGAGGATATCGAGAGACAACGAATGAGGAAAGTGCGAGCAGAGAGGCAACCACGCGGTAGTGCATAATATAGAGAGTGAGTGTGGTGGGTTGCCTATCATCAGAGTTGCGAGAGGAGTACGATGCTTGGTGGATACAGGCAGTTCAAACACGATAATGTGTCGGACTGCGATAGAGGCGTTGTGTGAAGGAGAGAGGATACCCCAGGTGCAGGCATGTGGATGTAGATTAATCACCTTGAATGGTCCATGTAAAATAGAAGGGGAAGTGGGGATAGATTTAAATAAATGGGGAACCGAGGGAGGAAGGTTGAGGGTGCACGTAGTGGAGAATATGCCTCGGGAATATGGGAATTGGCTGTGACCTGTTGGGGAAAATGGGAGCGCGGATAAGAAATAAGGACGGGAATTGGAGTATTAAGATAGGAACGAAGAAATACAGGTGTAAGAGGGTCCTGAGAAAGGATAAAATTAGAGTCGGGGCAATTAACCGGGAAGACTGGAGACAGGTGTTACGTGGTGAGTACTCGGATGTTTTTTTTCAAGAGGGAGAGATATTGAGTGTAACGGGGGAAACGGTACACGAAATCCCGTTGAAACAGGATAGGGTGACGTACGTTAAGGAGAGAAGATACCCGCAAGCTCTACGACAACACTTCCGGGAAGAGCTGGAGAGTTTGAAGAAGCAAGGCATTATTACTGACAGCACGTCGCCATACAATAGCCCCCTCTGGGCAGTGAAGAAGAAGAGTTCGGAAAACGGCAAGCGGGAGAAGTATAGGGTCGTGGTAGATTTTAGGAAACTAAACGAGAACACTCTGGATGAGAAATACCCGATACCGAGGTTCGAGGATATCTTGGATAGGCTAGGAGGAGCGGCTGTGTTTAGCACGCTGGACTTAAAAGCAGGGTACCACCAGATAAAAATGCACCCGAGGGACCAGCATAAGACGGCTTTTACATTCGAGAGGGGTCACTTCGAATTTACCCGGATGCCGTTTGGGTTGAAAAACGCGCCCATAACATTTCAGAGACTCATGGACGAGTTTTTGCGGGGACTGGACGATCGGTCTGCCAGGTGTATATGGACGACCTGCTGATCTTCAGTAAGAATGAAGCGCAACATATTGCGGATCTAAGATGCGTCTTCGACCGGCTGAGACAATTCGGGCTAAAGCTGTCCGTAGAGAAATCGATTCTGGGGCAAGACCAGATCAACTTCCTGGGGCATACTATATCAAAGGAAGGAGTGCGACCCGATGCGCGGAAGGTTGAGGCTATCCAAAAGATGGCAATCCCAACGGACGTGAAAGGAATAAGGAGGTTGCTGGGAACACTAAATTATTATCGACGATTCGTCCCGGAGATGGCGGAATACCTAGTACCCCTTAATAACCTGCTGAAGAAAGGGAGCAAAGTTGTGATAACTCCTGTGATTGAGGGTAATATTTGAAAGTGTATGGCGCGATTACAAGAAGAACCGGTACTTGCGTTCCCCGATTTTGGTAAACCATTCACCATCACCACAGACGCGAGCGAATACGCGTTGGGGGCGGTTTTGTCGCAGGACGGAAAACAGGGGGAACAACCCGTGGCGTATGCCAGCAGACGCCTCACGGAGACGGAAGCGCGTTATAGCGCGTTAGAACGCGAACTGCTGGGTATTGTGTGGGCGGTCGAGCACTTTAGGCCGTATGTGTTCGGGCGGAGATTTAATGTCCAGACGGATCACCGACCCTTATTGTGGGTAGGAAAGCTCAAGGAATCATCGGCGAGAGTTACCCGCTGGAAAGAGTTTTTGAGCCAATATAACATGGAGGTGGCTTATAAACCAGGAAGAGAGAATATTGTGGCAGATTGGCTATCTCGAGCGCTGCAGGTCAACGCGATAGAGACAGAAAGAGGGGAACATTCCGGAGAGATACAGAGATTCTTAAGGGAATGGACGCCCGAGGGTGAAGGAGAACCAGAATCAGGGGAAGCAGAAGAAGAAAGGATGTCGACGGGGGACGAAAGTGTTATAGAAGACAGGCCAACGGATATGGAGGAGAGGGAGGAAATCGTCAATGACAAAAAACGTCAGATTATCTGGAAAACCCGGACGTCGGGATTGATGAAGATGGATTACTCGAGATATGGCAAGTATAATATCAACACGATATGGTCACATCCAGGAGTAAGAGAGGAGCAGATTTGCAGGGCCCTGAAAGACGCGTCCAGATCAGGAACCACCCATTACTTGTACGTAGGTAACGTATCGGTCTGGGAGAAGATAAAGCGCTTATGGCAGACCGAGAAAATCGGAATCGATAGGACGTTCGTCAGATGCAAACTCATGGTGGAAACGATAAGAGACCCGGAACGGCAGGAGGAGGTTACTCTGGCGTATCACCAGGGGAAGACGAATCACCGAGGAGTAAACGAGACCCTGCAAGCATTGAAAAGGAAGTATTTCTGGGAGAAAATGCGAAAGACAATAGATAAGGTGTTAAAGGCATGTGTAGTGTGTCAAACTACGAAATACGATCGCCACCCTCCAACCGGGAAGCAAGAAGAGACGACGACACCTAGCGCACCGTTAAGCGACCTACAGGTGGATACATTCACGTGGAAAGGGTTCAAATGGGTTACAGTGCTAGACGTATTTAGCAAGCTGGCGATGGCCTACCCAGTACAAGACCGATCGGCAGAGGCAGTGATCGCGGCTCTACGAACATGGTTCCAATTTTATGGGATACCGGATACGATCTCTTCCGATGGAGGGAGAGAATTCGATAATGCGAGTCTGCGAAACGAGATGAAGGCGTTGGAGATAGCCTGGCATATTAACACCCCGGGACACCCCAAGAGTAGGGGAGGGATAGAGAGGTTGCACAGTACGCTGGGAGATCACCTGCGAGTGTTCCACGTCGACAAGGGGTTGGAGGCAGACTGCGCGATGCCAAAGGCTGTAGCAGCATACAACCACTCTATTCACATGGCTACAGGATTTTCCCCGTTCGAAGTACTCTTTGGACTTCGAGAACGGCGAAGGGACGGAGGGAGCACGGTAGTAGACGAAGGATTGGCAGAGCGATTAGTGAGTAATAGGGTAGCGCTCGTAAAACTGTGGGAGAAAGCTCACAGGAGGATCGCGGCGGAAAAGAGTAGAAGGGTAGCACGGGAGAATATTCGGGTACGGGATAGGATGGAGGATGTTAAGATAGGGACTATCGTGTACCGAAAATTGGCATCAAATATGACTAAAGAGGCGGTACGTTATGAGGGACCATTCAAGGTGATTGTGATACGTGAACACAATGTAGTGACCATCCAGAGTATCAAAGAGCCGAGGAAACGGAGAACCGTTCACATTGAACAATTAAAGATTCCGCTGGGCGAGCCCGGACAACCCTGATGCGCACGAGTGAGTATCCTCTTTTCTACGGGAGCAAATTAGATGTATCCAGAAATGATTTATGTTCGTTTTTCGACAGATGTCGATTTCATAAGTTGTTCATTATTTCTTTTTGTATAGTAGGTCATAAGTTTAGATATAAGAATTTTGTATTTAGTTGTATTATCGTATTATGTTTCATATTTTTGGGTGTTTAGTATTATTATTTATTGTATACAGAGTATTATTTTTTTTTTTTTGATTTGTTGTGCTTTTTGTGTGCTTTGTGTGTTCAGAGTGTATTATAGGAATGAAGTTTACGAAAAGTGTTCGTAAACTGGCAGGGGGGAGTTAAGGTACACAGTGTAACTGTATACAACTTAATCCCAACTCTAAGATGTAAACACTCTCTAAAACTATATATAGAGGATTACTGAGGCAATAAAGTCAGTCTTTTCTCAACAAGCGTGTGTGTCATTACGTTCCCTTTTTTTCCTTTTTTTTTATTCTAAGTTACCGGGACGAACATAAGTTATATATATATATATATATATATATATATATATATATATATATATATATATATATGTATATAAGTAGTTACTGCCTTTCAATTTCAAATACTCTAAGCTCTATAAATTCTTTTATGTCTTCTCCACCAACCACGTGGAGATTTTTTAAATCCTTTTACGATTCTCTAGAGGCACAGTATCTTTTGTTTCCGACATAATATTTTTTGATGTCCAAAAAATACGTATCAAAAAATGAAGGGAATTGATTCATTGATGACGTTTTGTTTTTACATATAAACAATTAAAAGAAGTAAGTTTTACATGATAAGTATTTTTAATTGAAACTAATGTTTTCAATAATTATATCAGAAAGAATATTTATAAGGTTAATAAATATCGACTAAACAAAAATGTTTTTTTCAGTCTTGAGAATAGCCCAAGGTGGCCGAAACGTTGTTCTAATGTAAAATAAAAAACATGGTGCCCGTATGGCCTTTTTCTTTCTAATAAAACTAATAAAATATATATATATATATATATATATATATATATATATATAAATATATATATATATATATATATATATATATATATATATATATATATATATATATATATATATATGTTTTTTTTTTATTAGTTTTATTAGAAAGAAAAAGGCCATACGGCCACCATGCTTTTTATTTTACATTATATATATATATATATATATATATATATATATATATATATATATATATATATATATATATATGTATATATATGTATATAAGTAGTTACTGCCTTTCAATTTCAAATACTCTAAGCTCTATAAATTCTTTTATGTCTTCTCCACCAACCACGTGGAGATTTTTTAAATCCTTTTACGATTCTCTAGAGGCACAGTATCTTTTGTTTCCGACATAATATTTTTTGATGTCCAAAAAATACGTATCAGATTTACTGGCCCAAGATGGTCGAAACGTTGTTCTAATGTAAAATAAAAAGCATGGCGACCGTATGGCCTTTTTCTTTCTAATAACTAATAAAATAAATGGCACCGAAAACTAATAAATCGACTAGAAGATATATATATATATATATATATATATATATATATATATATATATATATATATATATAAACAAAAAAAAAAAACTATAGTTCGAGCATCTTTGGAAAATATACAGAAACAAATTTGAAGCAGTTCAGTCAATTTCTAGTGTTTACTCTTGACATGCGGGGTCTCGTTGCATCCTCATGCCAAACGTAATTCGAACCAATTATAGGTGTACGTAGGTTTGCCAATTTTTTTTTACCATTTATCTTCTTAAATTAAAGAGCAATTCTTTCACAAGAAGGCAAATTTTACAAGAGTGCACAAAACAAAGCTGTGATTTGAAACTTTGGAATAGTAGCACTGATAAATTTTACGTCTGTTAGATTCTTACGTTGGAGGTCTTTCCACCGCTTCGGATTAGGAAGGCAAGTTTTAAGAGTCTGGGTAGATTTTATCTTGTTGGTACTTCCACATATTTTTGCCTGCTCATAATGAATTTCATCTTTATGTTTTCTCTTTTCCTAAGACCAAAAATAAATACAAAATCCATCATATTCTTTCTTTTTGAATTGTGAACTCTTCGAAAAAAATAACAATTTTTTTTTTTGTTGCATATTTCTAATTTTAAATTTGAAAATACAATACTAATTAAATCTAGCTAATTGTAAATAATGAGAGCATGGGTATAAAAAAGTAAATATAAATTAAAAATTAATTTTTTTTGTAAATAACCAAATTAGTGACATGATTCTCCACAAAACCGTCTAAAAAGTTTTTACCGAACTAGAGCCCTTGCTTCGCGAAAACTTTCGGTTTTCAGGTTTCTACAGAAATATCCATTTTGACCATCCCTGAATCCATTTTGACTAGTTTCGTCGTGACGTCTGTACGTACGTCCGTACGTATCTCGGATAACTCAGAAACGCTTAGCCGTAGAAAGTTAAAATTTCGCATTTATGATTATTATATAATCTAGTTGTGAACATCCCATTTTAGTCACTGTATGATTACCGGAAGTGGTACTTCACTTGAAGATTATTACTAATTTTGATAAAAAAATATATTAAAATATAATGCGAAACTTCTCAAATTTGGTATTTAAGACTTGCATACTAATATAAACAAATTAATAAATTTTGGTAAACATTGGCAAACCGGAAGTTGTACTTTACTTATTAGACTCATTAAAAATTATATTAAAATATAATGTACAACATCTCAAATTTCGTAAATTATCATATCAATATAATTAATATAATAGATTTTGGTTGAAATTGAAGATCCGAAATAGGTACATTACCTGAAGGTCATAAGAAATTAGATCTAAAGGTATATCATACCTTTATTAGAGAGATCATATGAATCGGTGATAAAGGGTGTTGACGGAATTTTTTTTCCACTCTAATAAAGCAATTTTATTACTGGTTTCAGGAGTTAAAATTGAGTGTAAAATACTTTTTTTCCTCCCCATTTGTGAGCTGAACAAATCTTCAGGAGGAGAATAAGATATAAGTTAAGCTTTCTTCCTCTTAAAATGTTGAAACCGCCGATTTCCAATACTTTATCTAGCGACATAAACAGTTCTAAAGTTGTCAAGGAACTCGTGTTCCTGTAGAAATCTCTTGGGAACTTGTTACCAACTGAAAATATCTGATGTGGACAGCACATGGCTTCCTTGTACGCCTATTAAACTATACTATAGACGCCGAGTGTTGTTTTTGAGATACTGCAATCTTCGGAAACTAGTAACCAAATTCAGGATCACTTTTTGAGCCATCTATTTATAGTTTAATAGGCGTACAAGGAAGTCATATGGTGTCCACATCAGTTATTTATTTAAATAATTAATAGCAATGTTGTAATTCTGAAAATTTTTGGTTTGATGTAATATTATCCAGGCACTTTGTATGCTTCCTTTTTTTTTATCTAGTTAGTTATTTGTAAAAAAATATGAGATTTTTTTTTATATAAGATATTATTTGTAAATTTACTATAACGGTTTTGTAAAATCAGTAAACAAAAAAAGTTGACATCTGATACCTAGGGGCAGAGTAGGGCAAAATTACAATCAATTACATTGCCAATTACAATTACATTGTAATTGTAATTATATGAATTACAATTACATTGTAATTCGTAATTATATGAATTACAATTACATTGTAATTCGTAATTAAACTGGTAATTACCACTATAATTTGTAATTGTAATTCGTAATTACCAATTACTTTGTAATCTAATTATAATTCGTAATTGGAAATTGCACTGCATTTTGATAAAATGAAGAAGACGTATATAAAAAGAAATACTCGAATTGTAATTATTGTAATTTAATGAATTGCATTGTAATGAATGAATTACAAGTAGAAAAGTAATAGTGAAATTACTTTGTAATTAATTACAATGTGATGAATTACATTGTGATTAATTACGTAATTCAATTACAAAGTAATTCATTACGCCCAGCTGCCTAGAGGGTCACGAAAGGACCTCATCCACGTTTTTGACAAAAAAATAGTATATATATAATAGTATATATTGTATTAATTATGATTCTTATTTGTTTATTTTATAATGTAAGCCAAAAACAAATTTTTGGTTTATTCATAGTTATTCATTAGGGACGTCGTCCCAGAATAAAGTTTATTTTAATTCTTTTCTATTCTATATTAAAATATGTCCTTTAATCTTTCTGGTTCCGTTTCTCAATATCTCAGACAATTTTACGCTAAAATTCATTGAAAGTGCCAGGTGTCGAAGGATTTCTTCAAATGATATTTAAAAAATTAGAAATGTCTAGGGTCCTAAAAGCCATGTTACTCTATAAATATGTAGTAACTATAAACATGTTCTTCCAAAACCATACATGCCATTGCATCTGCATAAGAAAATAAAGTTAAAAAGGAAAATTAAATGATAATATGGTTGAAATTCGAATAATAATATGGTGCTACTAAAACGGTACTAAGCATTACTTCTACCAGAGTTAATAACAAATGAATATTCATGCAGTTTTTAGATACTCAAAAATATCAATAAAATAAATTGTTTCTAAATAATGGCCAATAGAACCATTTTATTTTTTTTTTAAAGTTTCATTTAAATGAAAATGTGAAATGTTTACCTGGAATATGGGAACTGTTTTAATCATTTCGGGTACCCACCTGTGAACAAAAAATAGAAAAATTATTCAATAAAGTAACACTAAAATTAATAATTATATTATTCAGGGACGAAAAGAGCTCTTTGTCGTTACATAATTCCTTTCTTCCAAACATTTATAATTTTATTTATATGTTTTATTATGTAAGTTTTATATAATAATATACTGAGTGTAATTTGAGTCTCAAATAGTTTATTATGTGTCATGGCGTTTATTTCATTCAATGTAACCAGGAGAAAAGATAACAACAGTGTAGGCACCCATTTATGAATAAAATAAATTAATTTTTTTTTAGTCCTGAATATGGGAATTAATGCCACGAAACGTTAACTACGTACTAATATTGGATAATAAGCTACAAATTTTATGATAAAGTCTTACAAAATTTGAAAAATAATTTAAGTTGTAAAATTATAATTTTTTGTCGATTAATTGGATTAAATTAAAAACAAAATTGGAAACATAACATGTTGGGGATTGATAAATTATTTGCCACTTCTATAAATTTGTTTTATTGAAAACTAGTTTCGAATGTTATACATTCATCCTCAGTTCTAAAAACACACAAAAAATTCAAAAATAAGCAATTCAAAATATAGTTGGTATTATTATACATATTACATATTTAATATGTATAATAATACCAACTATTTTTTGAAAACAAATTCAAACACAAACACAAAACAATAAAAAAAAATTCAAAAATAAGCAATTCAAAATATAGTTGGTATTATTATACATATTAAATATGTAATATGTATAATAATACTAACTATATTTTGAATTGCTTATTTTTGATTTTTATGCGTGTTTTTAGAACTGAGGATGAATGTATAACATTCGAAACTAGTTTTCAATAAAACAAATTTATAGAAGTGGCAAATAATTTATCAATCCCTAATTAGATTGATCTTTCTATACCATCATGCGGATGTCAACTGACCAATCAGATTGATCCTTCTATACCATCATGTGGATGTCAACTGACCAATCAGATTGATCCTTCTATACCATCATGCGGATGTCAACTGATCATAACATGTTGCATTTGGTCGACTTATGATAAAATGTGCTATTGGGACTTGAGAATGAATCTGAATAATTATATAAGTTATAATTATTATTATATATTATATATTATTATATATATATATATATATATATATATATATATATATATATATATTACTGTTATAATAATTATAATATATAAGTTTACTTATAAGTGCAACTCTTTGACCGCACCCCTTCCCTCCCCCTCCCAACTTCTTCCTTTGAGTAATTATAAAGGTTATATTCCTCTATGGTAATGAAGAATTTCACCTAACAAAATAATATGTATATATATATATATATATATATATATATATATATATATATATATATATATATATATATATATAAATAAGTATTATATATAATAAGTATTATATGTATATATAAATAATCAAATTTATAGAAATAACAGGGGCGAACAGGCAAACATACGATTATTATAAGAAGACGAATGCAAATCGGTCGAAATTGAAACTCGGAGCTGTTTGGAGCTAATACACAGTTTTACCGTTCCATAACATCTCTAGTTCACTTAGCGACTGGTAAATTGCCTTGGGAAGGTGAGGTACAACATAGAATGAGTTGGTGTATAAGAGAGAGAGAGGTGCTAATGAACAAACTTGGAAAAACTGAGGCTTCCATTGAATTAGATATAAATAATAGGTAAATGGGACATCTATATCAACCTTCAACTCACTTGTGACAGTGCCGATGCAAAAATTAAATTATCAAACTAAAAACTAAAAATTCCCGATAACTAGCTGTTTTTCAAGCATCATTCCCGATTTTTTCCCGACGCGAAAAATTCCGTACTTGTCTGTTTTACTGTCCGTCGACACCAGCGCTGAGGTGTCACTTTTCTTAACTAATCTCCTACTGTTATCGTAACCTTTCCTAAGTCTATTGTTATCACTTGTTGTATTGTTTGTTTAGTTGAAGGTGACTTTGTTTTTGTTAAATTTCAATATGACTTGGAATTTAAAGATTTTTCGCACGGTTACTGATGAAAAATCTCCTATTTTTTCAGGAGCGGAATGTCATTCCTAATAAAATGTCTTGTGCAAACGGGCATAATATGAAAATTCAAGTGGGGACAGAAATTAGTTGGAAATGCCATGCTAAAGGATCAACAAGAGCCTGGGTGTTCGAGTGAATACGTGGTTAAGGAAAAGTACTTTACCTTTGGAAACTATAGTGCATTTCATATATTGCTGGTCGGCGGAACTGATCTCCATAAAGTTCTGTGACGAACAGCTCAACATGTCTCACTCTACAGTAATTGATTATTCCAATTATATGAGAGAAGTGCGTGTTTTTAAATTAGAGAGAAGTTCATCAACCATTGGAGGCCCAGGGATGTATGTATAAATTGACGAAAGTCTATATACTAGAAGAAAAAACAACACAGGACTGATTTTGCCTCAGCAGTGGATATTTGGAGGAATATGTAGATAAACAAAAGAGTGTTTCATAGTTAAAGTTCCTGATAGGTCTGCAAGAACATTATTACCATTGATTATTAAACACATTATACCGGGTTCAATAATCGTATCCGACTCGTGGAAAGCATATAAAAACCTGGAGAATGAAAGCTAGCTATGCCCATTTAACAGTTAATCACAAATTGATCAGTGAAGTGGGGAAACAAGAGAAGAAGAGGCACTAATAGACAATATCTAGACTCTTACTTGGCGGAGTTCATGTTGAGAACAAATTTAGAGGGACGACACCCTTTTGGTGTTATATTGGAAGATATTGTTCTTTTTAATGAATATTGTTTGTAATAAATATTTTATTTTTTCTTCACATGATTCTCATTTATTTCATTTCCTAAAAATCTGTTCTACCATAATGAAATGCCTATTTGAAATTCATTATAGGCATTATAACCTGACATGGTCGAAATAGTTAAGGTAAGTGACACCCGAGCGCTGATGTCAACGGACGGCAAAACAGACATGTACCAAAAATTCTAGCAGAATTTCGGATCTTAAAAGAATTCAAGACCCCTTTCTATTTATACGATCACATCGTCTTATTTCCAACCGGTAAGAAGAAATAAACATCTTAAAATTAATCGAAAATAGACCAGAATAGGATAAAGTACAAGGTAATGACGTTAGTGAAATAGCTGACAAGGGACAAGATTTACGGTAATGCGATGAAAGGTCAACACCAGTTGGCCAAGGCCCAAGATTCCCCAACTCTTCTTCTCCCTACCTCATTGACTCACATCTTAAATATTATAATTTTTTTTTCTCAATCCATGTTTTATATAGGTATATCATATTTTTATATTCAATATTTGAACAAATAACAATTTATTTTATATTTTTATGGAAAGCTGCCACAATTCAGTTGACATCGATGGTATAGAAGGATCGATACCTAATGCCACAATTCAATTCACGATTCATGTTAAAATGATCGAAAAATGAAGAATTTTTTAAAATACAAATAAGATCAGTAGTATTGGCTAAGAAAATTGCCGACTAACTTATTTGATTTGAAACCTAAATTTAATGTTTGGCGAAATGTAATATTATAATTTGAGTTAAGCAAACAGGAGGTAATTAATGAAGAATAGTGTTAAAATTCCAAGGAATCACGTGCATTGACGAGAGTAGTGACTGAAGGACACAGAGGTCAGTTACTGACTACAGAGTTGTGTAGTAACTGACAGCCGCTAACTAACACTGTTAATTAGCCGTAAGCGAGACAAATATTGATTGCCTTTGTGACCATCCTCACAGAGGCCTCTGTGTCACTTGCAACTGTTGTTCTCAACAAAATTTTTGTTTCTCTTTCCAAAAACCTAAAATGTTCCACAGTTTCACTTCGTTTGTTAGAGCCGAATAGTATTTTTTTAAAAACTTATTGATTCCTCCATTGTCAGACACATCTGCGAGTGGTGAAGGATTTAATTAACAGCTTTAACAAAACCGTTTTCTGTTTCCTTTGAACTCATTCTTTTTATTTATTTATTTTTTTTTTTACGAATGAGATAAATAATTATCAAAGAGGCTTATGTATAGGAGTGTATTAAGTGATAAGCGGCCTCGAAGGACATCGAATAGCATCTGCCCTCGGGGGCCCCAATGTCTTAAAATATTTTCAATTAAATATTTTTGAAATGAAAAGGTTAAAAGAAAAACAAAATAACACAGGCCAACAAAAAAAATTTGTTTGAAAACTTTTTTAACTTTAACAGTTGATCTTCATAGATTTTTATATGCTGAATCTAAATCTGGCCTTAGTTTTTTTGTATCACCCATAGTTTTCCGTAGGTTTCAGGCCCATCAAAAATTCTAACTTTTTAAACTTCTGTAACATGTTAGCTACAATAGAAACATACTCTGGGTCTTTTTCATTTCCCAAGAACTTTGTAACGACTTGCTTGAATGGTACCCATGCTTCTTTCTCATTTAAGGTCATTGTGGATTCAAAGTTAACATCAAACATCATTTTTCTAATGTCAGCTCCGACAAAGACGCCTTCTTTTAGTTTAGCTTCTGAAAGGCGTGGAAACTTTTGGCAGAGATACTTGAAACACGGTCCATCTTTCGGCAAAGCCTTTACAAATTGTTTCATGAGGCCTAACTTAAGGCCTAATTGTTTCATGAAGCCTGTTCAATTCTTTAAAAATCGCTCAACTTAATAAATTTAACTATAAAATGTGAAAAAATTGTGGGTGATACAGCTTTTTTAATATCATATTTGGATTCAGCACCCTAAAAACTATAGTAATAAGGTATTTTCAGTACAAAAGTTTTTTCATCGTTGGCCTGTGTAATCAAACAAAATCTAATAACAAAATGTTAAATTTATAACCCATAAGTTCAACTTTTTCTGCGGAGGCCCAAAATGTTTACCACGGTTAGATTGTGTAGCGAACGATACCAGAAAGTTGGAGTGAATTATTGAATCGTGACTATCGGAATGAACGTTTGACGATTGATATTTGAGGAAGCAAAGACGGGGTCATTAGGCTATAATGGTAATATGATTAATGTCAGTATTTTCAAACATTAAAAAAAAAAATGTATTTTATGAATGTTTTGTACCTAAAGACTATGGAAGACATGATTACGATTATAAATACAAATATAGAAATCAATTAATTGTCAAACCACCAAAAAAGGAAAAGTTGAAAGCAAATATAATATTAGTTTATGAAATCTGAATAACGTTAAACAAAAAGAATTCTGAAAATTCAGTACCATTGTATTAAGAAATAAGAAAATAGCGTTATTGACTTATTAAAATATAGTATAAAATATCTGATGTGGACAACACATGACTTCCTTGTACGCCTATTAAACTATAAATCGGTGGCTCAAAAATTGATCCTGAATTTGGTTACTAGTTTCCAAAGATTGCAGCATCTCAAAAACGAAACTCGGCATCGCGACATCCAACTCTTGAGACACTCAAACACAAGCTCTTGTTTCTGGAGGTCTCATTCCGTTATTATATTACGTTTTCTTTCAGTAGGTAAAAAGTGAAAACTGCCAATGTCACTAGATAAAGCATTGGAAATCTAAGGGTTTCGACATTTTAGGCAGAAGAACCCCCATAGCTCGTATCTTATTCTTCTGCTGCTGACTTGTTCATCTCACAAATGGTGAGGAAAACTAGTATTTTACAATCAATTTTAACACTTAAAACTAGTAATAAAAATGTTTAATTTTATTGGAAAGCAAATTGCGTTTGTAACCTTTATTACCGAAACGTATGATTTCTCTTTTAATTTAAATATAATGTTTGATGTAAGCTTATTATGACCTTCAAGTAAAGTACCCTTTTCGGCTCACGAATCTTAACCAAAATCTAGTAAATACATTTATATCGATATAAAAGTTCTATTTACCAAATTTTAGATAATTTACATTATATTTTAATATAATTTTTGATGAAAGTCTAATATGACCTTCAAGTAAAATACCGCTTCCGGTTTTCCAATTTATACCAAAATCTAGTAAGTTATTTGAATCAATATATAAGTTATAAATACTAAATTTGATATATGGATTTTAATATAATTTTTGATGGATATTCAGTTATAACCTTCTAGTAAAGTACCACTTCCGGTAATCAAGCAGTGACCAAAAAGGGAGGTTCACAACTAGATTTTACAAAAATCCTAAATACAAAATTTCAATTTTCTACGGCTAACCGTTTTTTGAGTTATGCGAGATACGAAAGTACGAACGTACGTACGTACAGACGCCACGATGAAACTAGTCAAAATGGATTCAGGGATGGTCAAAATGGATATTTTTGTCGAAATCTGAGAACCGAAAATTTTCGCGATTACAATACTTCCTTTACTTCGTACAAGGAAGTAAAAAACGTTCAGTATTTTGCAGTATTAAATTATT
The DNA here is from genome assembly GCA_948150685.1 of Rhaphigaster nebulosa. Classification (NCBI taxonomy): domain Eukaryota; kingdom Metazoa; phylum Arthropoda; class Insecta; order Hemiptera; family Pentatomidae; genus Rhaphigaster; species Rhaphigaster nebulosa. The sequence goes on from OX411309.1 coordinate 149,971,024, forward strand.
AATAAGTTCGAACTTATTAAATTTATGAAAATCAATTAATTTCAGTTCCATAAAAAAAAATAAATAAAAAAAGTTAAATTCAATAGATCTTTTCATAATTGTAATACATAGTTTTGAAAAACTTTAAATAAAATGTAAAATATCAATAAATAAAAAAAATCCTATGAATAATAAAAGGGGACCTATAAATGCACAGAAAGCGAACAAGAAAGAAAAAACTTCCTATTTTACATCTGCTGTAGCTCTGCTTTTAAAAATCCAACAGAGAGAGGTTTTCATTCAAGAGGTAAATAATAAACTAGAGGAGAGCACAAAATAAATTGGTGGGACTATTCAGGAATACCATCAACCAAAACCTCAACAAGCTAGGATGTCATAATAAAGCCCACTAGAGAGGTAGAGAGGGGAAAACAGATAAAGGCTAGACCCGCATTAAATCCTTCTCAAGAATAATTTCAGTTCTTAATTAGTTTTACAAACATTTATTTTTAATTCAGTAACTGTAATAAAAGATTTGTGACTTTTGGACCGATTTGAAATGAATTTTATTTTATTAAACATGATACCAATTTAATTCGTTCAATAATATTTCATACTAATATAACCAAAATTTGTATATCTGTTTTAGAGAAAAACAATTTAAATCAAACCATAGATTTTTGTCAATTCCGGTTCTCTTGATACGAGAATCAATTGGGTAAATGCAGTTTCTGCGATGGCAGCAGTAACATTTTCAATCAGCCAATAAAGTTCGAATTTTTCATGAATTTTCTGAGATTTAGCAATGTTTTGGATTAACGAATTGCAATTTCATCTAACACAACTTAATTATGGTTTGAGATTTAAAAATCCAATTCTTTATTCATTCACGATCCAAGGAACGATCCTAAAAGTCCTAGTGAAATAGAAAAATAGCAGAGTTAAAAATACCGTTCTTAGCAGTTTGTATCAGTTAAAAATACCGTTCTTAGCATTTTGTATCAGTTAAAAATACCGTTCTTAGCATTTTGTATCAGTTAAAAATACCGTTCTTAGCATTTTGTATCAGTTAAAAATACCGTTCTTAGCATTTTGTATCAGTTAAAAATACCGTTCATAGCATTTTGTATCAGTTAAAAATACCGTTCTTAGCATTTTGTATCAGCTAAACAATGGATCATTCAATTAATATAAATGTTTCTAAGAAATAAATATTGGAAGTGCTACATAGAAATTGAACGCGAATTAAAAAAAAAAAAAAATCCAGTATATTTTAAGAAAATTATTTTATAATATCCTGCAAGCAGTATAATGCAAGGTTATTCTCGGCTAGTAATGGGCGATATAAATTTTCGAAAGGTTATTTCTATGAATAGAAGTTATAAATTGTTAGAGACTTCCCTTCCTCTACATCCCTCCCCCCTCCCGAATCCCCTATGCGCTCACTACCTCAATGCCGTCACCGCCCACCCAGTCTATTGCGATCGCCCACCCTACCTTCCATGCGCCACGGCTTAACCTTCTGGATTTTATTAAACTACTCTATTGATAACAAGCCACTCGCACAAACTCTGAAGAGCAAAAGACCCTGACGATCTAGAATCGCCTTAATGAATTCCCCATTCCCCAACTAGGATCATCAAGAACAGGGTTCACCAAACTTTTTGGCCTGCAAGCGACATCGACACGTCCGCTTGGCCCCTCGGGCCATGACTAGTGATGGAAAAAAAATTTCGATAGATCGATATTTAAAAACATCGAAAGTCCGAGATGTTTCCGATCAATCATAGCCATATAAAACATCGATATTTTTTCTTTATTTTCAATAAAATTACCTAATTTAATAACTTATTATAGCTGATTACAAATAAAACATATTTTTGGATCATCCAGTAGTCTGGAAAAAATATATATCAATGTATCGATGTTTAAGAAATAAAGGGAAAAATAAAAAAATGGCCTATAAATAATTTGATTTTCTCTTGATAAAACATTAGTGGGTAGTGTAAGAGTAGAAACCGTAGCTTCAAATCTTAACTGAGATCTGAAACGAACATCTACCCAGGATCTTCTCAGATACAAGAAGTATGATTAATAAATCTATTAATTGGTTTTAGGTAAAGTATAATTTTTTATTACGTTTAATGATGTTGAAGTATTTCATAAATCTTGAATGATTTGGGTGAGATTATGGTTATAATAAATAAAGAAATGGATCAATTAATAAATTAGATAGTTAGAGTTCTGACCACAATATTTAATAGCATAGCTCAAAACTAATTAAGTATTTATATCATCTAGATGTCAGAAAAAACTTATAAATGTTATTCGCATTTAACTGGTTTTGATAGTACAAAAATATATAGTAAACCAAAGGTATACACGATGTCGTTATCTTATATTATAATTAAACATAGAATGTAAATCCATAGTATGGATAAAATCTGTACTTTAAGAGATTACTGCAATGTTCATCCATTACAAAAATGATTAATCCTTCAACCAAATCTGTAAGCGTGGCAGAAAGTACAAAACATAGGATATAAATCCTTCTACACAGGATTATACAAATACAGCATAGACAGTCAATGATACAGGACATTGTTCTTTTTGTTTCTTAAAAACTCATGTAACGCAATCCCACTTTTTATCCAATTCATGTCAGGGAGAATTTTTTCGTTGTTCTCTTTTGTTGATGTTCACTTTTTGCCTTAGGCCGAGTCGAATAGACATCGCAAAACAATTACCGTATACAACCCATATTTATTGAGAAAACATACACCATAAGCACGAAAAAAAAAATCTGATGTGGACAGCACATGACTTCCTTGTACGGCTATTAAACTATAAATCGGTGGCTCAAAAAGTGATCGTGAATTTGGTAACTAGTTTTCGAAGATCGCAATATCTCAAAAACAACACGGCGTCGCGACATCCATCTATTGAAACACGCACATACGAATAGGGAGGGAAACCAGTATTTTACACTCAATTTTAACACTTAAAAAAGTAATAAAAATGTTTAATTGGACTGGAAATCAAATTGCGTTTGTAACCTTTATTACCGAAACATATGATTTATGTATTTAATTTGAATATAATTTTTGATGTAAGCTTATTATGACCTTCAAGTAAAGTACCCTTTTCAGCTCACCAATTCTAACCAAAATCTAGTAAATACATTTATATCGATGTAAAAGTCAATTTACCAAATTTGAGATGTTTTACATCATATTTTAATATAATTTTTTATGAAAGTCTAATATGACCTTCAAGTAAAGTACCGCTTCCGGTTTTCCAATTTAGTCCAAAATCTAGTATGTTATTTAAATCAATATATAAGTTACAAATACCAAATTTGAGAAGTTTTGCAAAGTATTTTAATATATGTTTTGATGGAAATCAATTATGACCTCCAAGTAAAGTACAACTTCTGGTGATTAAGCAGTGACCAAAAAGGGAGGTTCACAACTAGATTTTACAACAATCCTAAATACAAAATTTCAACTTTCTGCGACTAACCGTTTTTGAGTTATGCGCAATACGAACGAACGTACGTACAGACGCTAGGACGAAACTAGTCAAAATGAATTCAGGGATGGTCAAAATGGATATTTCCGTTGAAATCTGAAAACCGAAAATTTTCGCGATTACAATACTTCCTTTACTTCGTACTAGGAAGTAAAAATGCTGATCGAAGAAAAGTTGAATTGCTTACATTCTTCGTTTATTTCGTTTTGTTTTTAAAAGATACTTGGTTAAATAAAGGAAATGGGCGGGCTCTGCCAATTCTTAATCAAAGTACGAATTAAATGTGCTCAGGCTATCGCAGACCTGTCTATGGTTCAATATCACTTCTAAACGGCCGGTATCGCCGCTTAAACGGTTTAAGGGTCAGGGTTTTTCCAGTAATGCCGGTGAATTTAAGCAAAAATCTGGATTGGATTTGAAGGATTTTATTATTTCAAGTGCTTCATATATATTTAATTTGAGGCTGTTTTCAACATGAGGTATTAATTTAACTCCGGAGACTTTGATGAATTTATGATTTTTTTCATTTAAATGAATTGCAAAATAAATTTAAAGTGGCGAATAATATATCAATCCCTAATTAAGTTGAGAGGTGATGGAGCCGGTATGATTTGGCTCGTACGGACTTTGTTTTATTGTAGGTGTGGGCAGAGATCGGCACATGCCGATCCATCTTGATGGAGTGGTACGTTGGATGAACTGTGTAACAAAATCGAAAGATTTTTGGTAATCGAGACTTCTTTCCTTTCTGAAGAGCGAACACTACGCAGTCTGTTTTATGTTTTATGTTATGTTATCCACTTTTATGTGTCAAGAGTGACAACTTAGGCACAATAGTTTGATTGGTGTGGTGGTAAACCGATGAGCCTACAGTGTTCAGTATCATCGCTTGTTTTTGCCCTCTTTCAGGAATGGGAACAGTTAAATTAAGCGTGTTTTCCTTGTTCGGAGAAATATCTCAGCCGAAGGCACCATTTTTCAAATTTTGTCAAATGCACTATTCCTCTATGCAAATGCAAATGCACTAGTTGCATTAGTAAAATTTTTAAATAATTATACTTTATATAGAACGACATATTATTATTATTATTATTTAACAACCGCCCCTCTCCCCCTCCCTCTCCTCCTGTTGCTCAATATTGTATCTTGTTATCCATGTTATTCCATCGGGGAATCTACGCGTTTTATTTCCCTCTCCTCAATTCAGAAGAATCTCTCAGAGTTTTCGAGGAAACGCATTACAGTCTCTCATACTGGTTTAATGTGAGTCCCTACATGTGAACGGCTCCTTCTACAACAGAATATCTGTTTTCTTCATACCGATCTCCTCAGTGTGGACCGGGCCATAGGAGGAGGAAATGCTCTCCTAGTAATGTTACCTCACCTAAAAGAATCACCGTTCTACAGGACTTATAAAACCCACCTTTAAAAGCTACTAGTAAAATATTGGAGGAGTGGCGATGGAGGATTGATGTAGAGATACGGTTGGTGTGGACGGGAAAAAGAGATTGGCCGGGTTCCGGTGACAGGCTAAACGGATTAGCGGTGCCGGAAGTAACCTAATCGAGGAGGCCGTGCCTACTTCCGCTCTAATCGTCTCTTAGCGCGGGCCCCTTTGACTTCCGCCGGAACTCGAGTACAAAGCTCTTTTCTTCAAGCCCTTTCATGCTTTCATCTTCTGCTAGGACTTTCGTTTTTTTCTTTTCCTTTTTTCTCCTTTTCGCCAAGAGTACACTCAGCAGCCGTGAAATTAAGCCAACACAAAACACGGAAGTATTTGTCAGGTTTACTTTGTCCATCTAACGAGAAATTTAAAGAGTAATTTTCTAGACAATATTTAAATATTTAGTTATTCGACAAAAAATATTTTATACTAAAAGAGGATATTTATCTGGTCGTATTACACTGTCAATCCTCTGGGATGATAATAATTATATCTATATGATCCATATGCATAATTTAACATTATTAATTAATCAAAATCTGTCTCTTGCATTCTATTCAATTCTTCTAATGAATAACGTTTTTAATTCCTTCTCCACAAAAAATTGGTATTTGAACGAAAATATATTCCTAGAAGACATATTGGACTGCAGGGACAGTATTAAACATTAGATAGAAAAAATATTTCTCTTTTTAATTAGGATGTATTGATTCACTCTTTTCGATAAATAAGGAATAAATAAAAAAAAAAAAAAAAAGTGATTAATGATTAAAAATTACAAATTACAAAGTTCTTAGAAGGAGTGAATCGATAGCTGATTGGAATGTTGGGTACTGAAAAATTTCCAAGCCTTGGTGATTTAGCACAGCCAATCTCGAAATGGGAAATCATTATTCGTTAATTGATAATATATCACTGATTTCAATCTATTCATCGTAAAATTAAACTTCTAAATCTTTGCTTACAAACAATACCAAAATGTTTGAACGGGAAATCAAATTAAAATATCTGATGTGGACAACACATGACTTCCTTGTACGCCTATTAAACTATAAATCGGTAGCTCAAAAAATGATCCTGAATTTGGTTACTAGTTTCCGAAGATTGCAGTATCTCAAAAATGACACTCGTAGTATTTTACACTCAATTTTAACACTTAAAACAAGTAATAAAAATGTTTAATTGGATTGGAAACCAAATTGCGTTTGTAACCTTTATTACTGAAACATATGATTTATGTATTTAATTTAAATATAATTTTTGATGTAAGCTTATTATGACCTTCAAGTAAAGTACCCTTTTTGGCTAACTAATTTTAACAAAATCTAGAAAATACATTCATATCGATATAAAAGTCCTATTTACCAAATTTGAGATGTTCAACATTATATTTTAATATAATTTTTTATGAAAGTCTAATATGTCCTTCAAGTAAAGTACCGCTTCCGGTTTTCCAATTTAGACCAAAACCTAGTATGTTATTTAATCAATATATAAATTATAAATATTAAATTTGAGAAGTTTTGTATAGTATTTTAATATAATTTTTGATGGAAATGAATTATGACCTTGAAGTAAAGTACCACTTTCGGTGATCAAGCAGTGACCAAAAAGGGAAGTTCACAACCAGATTTTACAATTATCCTAAATACAAAATTTAAACTTTCTACGGCTAACCGTTTTTGAGTTATGCGAAATACGAACGTACGTACAGATGCCACGACGAAACTAGTCAAAATAGATTCAGGGATGGTCAAAATGGATATTTCAGTTGAAATTTGAAAACCGAAAATTTTCGCGATTACAATACTTTCTTTACTTCGTACAAGGAAGTAAAAACATTCATGGAATTACAATTTTTATAATTTTCTCCGTACCAAATTGAATTGAAGAACACACGAATAATTTAAATTAAGAGAAAATTCAGAAAAGTCCTTCACTCATCACTCAGTTTCATGGGAGGACAAAATCTTTTCTTGTCAGAATCGTAAATAACGAAATTAGTTCAAATCTTTATTTGACAGAACTTTTCAAAGGCGGAGTTATGGAAGGATGTTATTTTGGAAGTGAAGTTCCTTGCCTACCTGGGACCTATATCAGGACTAACTACCTCGTCACGATAACTTCTGTAGGAAGGTATAAGATATACTTTGGCAAGTTCCTGTCCATTTGACAGCCGTTTTTCGTCATGATATCCAAACTTCTTCTTTTTAAGGTTTATAAGTAATAATTTATTAAAAAAGTGCCTTCCGAGTGGTGTATTTTCTTAGATTAGTCCAATACAGTCTAAAAGGGGTCTTGCATCATAATGGAAACAAAAACCATCAATTGATTTAGCACAATCATTGACGATAAAAGAAACCTATGAGTTAAATATGAATAGTATCAGTGGAAATTTAAAAGTGACAGGTGTAGGACTATAAGGGGGTTTTAAAAAGTATTGCTATTTTTTGTGTCTGATATCCCCGCCCAAACATTAAAAAAAGGGTGGAATCAATGATCATTCAAAAGAAAGATAAAAATTAAATATATAATAACAAAGAAAGTGATCGTCAATTGGCGCCTAAACAGACTCTGTTTTTGATGTTCAGACCGTGCCAAAAATATCAGCCGACAGCTCAAGAGGCCATGCCCACCAGTGGCTCTGCGGAACTTTTATCAAAAATTGATCCGTAGAACAGACGGAGATCTCTGGCAAATGCCGGAGCATTGACAATACTGGCCAGCAATCCATGCCCAATTCTGGATGTCAATGTCAATGAACATATTCCGCAGGTTTGTGGTCTAAGGTTTCTTTTTTCAGAAAGCTTTCTATTGCATCTTGATTCTTTAGAAATGAAACAACGAATTGAAATAAACAATTTTCTCCCTTAACATATTCTCCCCTATTAGAAAAAATAATTTGTAATACTTCTTCTTTAGCTTCCTCTTTGTGCCTTTCAGCATCGAGGCACCGCATCAGCCCAGGATCTCCATCTGCCTCTGCCCTCGCCAGAATCCTCAGATCCTGTACACTCTTCCCTCTTCCTTTTCCTAACTTCAGATCCTCTACACTCTTCCCTCTTCCTTGTCCTAACTTCAGATCCTGTACACTCTTCCCTCTTCCTTTTCCTAACTTCAGATCCTGTACACTCTTCCCTCTTCCTTTCCCTAACTTCAGATCCTGTACACTCTTCCCTCTTCCTTTTCCTAACTTCAGATACTGTACACTCTTCCCTCTTCCTTTCCCTAACTTCAGATCCTGTACACTCCTTCCTCTTCCTTTTCCTAACTTCAGATCCTGTACACTCTTCCCTCTTCCTTTTCCTAACTTCAGATCCTGTACACTCTTCCCTCTTCCTTTTCCTAACTTCAGACCCTGTACATTCTTCCCTCTTCCTTTTCCTAACTTCAGATCCAGTACACTCATTCCCTCTTCCTTTTCCTAACTTCAGATCCTGTACATTCTTTCCTCTTCCTTTTCCTAACTTCAGATCCTGTACACTCTTCCCTCTTCCTTTTCCTAACTTCAGATCCTGTACACTCTTCCCTCTTCCTTGCCCTAAGTTCAGATCCAGTAGACTCTAACTCAGATCCTGTATACTCTTCCCTCTTGCTTGTCCTAACTTCAGATCCTGTACACTCTTCCCTCTTGCTTGTCCAAACTTCAGATCCTGTACACACTTCCCTCTTCCTTGTCCTAACTTCAGATCCAGTACATTCTAACTCAGATCCTGTATATTATTTCCTCTTGCTTGTCCTAACTTGGAAATATAATTGAAGTCTGCCTTGGTCTCCCTCTAGGTCTGGTGCCCGCAGGTTAAGTTTCCATCAACTTTCTTGGATCCCATCAACTGTCTTGACTCATTCTGTGAGCATGCCCAAACCATTTGAGCTGACGCTTCTCCAGAGTTTCTTTCAGGGAGGTAATGTGTAGCTTCTCTCTAATGGTCTCATTCCGGATACTATATCTTCTTTCTACGTTCCGGAGAAATTTCATTTTGGCAGCCGTTAAACGGCTCCAGTCTTTATCCAGGAGTACCCAACTCTCAGCCCCATACAAGAGAACTGGAAAATGCACACTTTTGGATATGCAGAGTTTCACGTCCTTTCCTATTTCTCTTTTGCCTGCAATATTGTTGCAGATATGTAATACTGGCAGTATAACACAATTGCAGACAAAAGAAAAGTTTATTTGTGATACAAAATAATAAAATAGAAAAGTTAATCGGATAAAATGTCTAGTAATATTGTAATATAAAATATGAGGAGAAGGCACTATCTGATATTAAACGGGAGAGTAGCCAGCAGTAATAGAATAAGTTCACATTACAGCAACACAGCGACCCAATTCAGCAGACAAATAATTGAGTGTATATTCAGCGCTCTCTATTTGCTCAATGCTACAACAGGCACAATATTACTTCACTCTTGAAGGAGTGACCGAGTCTGTATTTGACTGTAAATATAACTTTCTGCCATCACACCAATCACATCCAGTTTATCGATAATGTTCAGAACTCTACTTAAATATAGACTTAAAACTGATTTATTCAAATCAACTCAATGAGTAATTATGTATTAAAACAGTAAATATGCTACGATGAAAGATATAAAATATTGGGTTTTAATCAGCCATTGCTTGCTCTACGAATGACTTAATCAATAGCCGAAGGATAACATTGCGCCTTTGTATATCCTATTATTAATATATATATATATATATATATATATATATATATATATATATATATATATATATATATAATACGTATATATATATATATATATATATATATATATATATATATATATATATATATATATATATTTTCGCAGCCGTGGATGCGTGAATAGCACTACTATAAACTTATATAGGGTCACATTTAGTACTCAGTTGACATCGGCATGGTATAGAAGGATCAATCTGATTGGTCAGTTGACTTCGGCATGGTATAGAAGGATCAATCTGATTGGTCAGTTGACTTCGGCATGGTATAGAAGGATCAATCTGATTGGTCAGTTGACATCGGCATGGTATAGAAGGATCAATCTAATTAGGGACTGACAAATTATTTGCAACTTCTATAAATTTGTTTTATTGAAAACTAGTTTCGAATGCTATACATTCATCCTCAGTTCTAAAAACACCCAAAATATTCAAAAATAAGCAATTCAAAATATAGTTGGTATCATTATACATATGAAATTAGATTAATATAAATCAGTATTATAAAACATTTATGAATTATTAATTTAATTAAGAGAAGAAATCAAATACATGTTGGTACTCACCAAAGTTTAAATGGATCATATCAAACAGAATAGTTTGTACTGGTTTCTTCTCGCATTGTACTAACAATGAACAAGAACTAGGCAGGATGTTTTTAGGTAAACGGTTTAAGGGTCAGGGTTTTCTCAGTAATGCCGGAGAGTAATTGTTTTACTGTTATTGATGGGAATAAATTTAAGATTGGACTATTGAAGATATTTATTTGGTCATTTAAGCAAAAATCTGGATTGGATTTGAAGGATTTTATTATTTCAAGTGCTTCATGTATATTTAATTTGAGGCTGTTTTCAACGTGATGTATTAATTTAACTCCTGAGTCTTTGATGAATTTATGATTATTTTCATTTAAATGAATTGCAAAGTTGGAATTATCTGTCTTTATATCACGTATAAGTTCCTTTAATCTCTGATTTAGCGATCCTCCACGGGAAAAACTGGAAGATGTATTTGATTTCTTGTCTTAAATTAAATTAATAATTCATAAATGTTTTATAATACTGATTTATATTAATCTAATTTAATATGTATAATAATACCAACTATATTTTGAATTGCTTGTTTTTGAATGTTTTGTGTGCTCTTAGAACTGAGGATGAATGGATAACATTCGAAACTAGTTTTCAATAAAACAAATTTATATAAGTGGCAAATAATTTATCAATCCCTAATAACATTTAGTACTGATAACAAGTGCTGTGTTTATTAGTTTATTGCTGTACCATTTGTTACGGTAACAGCTTCATTATCAAATATTTTCCTCGGCCCTCGTCTACCTCTGCAACTTGTTTTAGTTATATAAGGACCTATATCATTACATTTAAAAAGAAGTCGAGTAAACAGTCTGTGTTAGTATGTATAATGTGTATGTGTATGTGTGTATGTGTATGTGTATGTGTATGTGTATGTATATGTGTATGTGTGTATGTGTATGCGTGTATGTGTATGTGTATGTGTATGTGTATGTGTGTATGTCAAACAAAAGGCAGATACCAATAGATAGTAGCAGTAGTCGGATGTCACAATGTAACTTTCATTATTAGCACTGAACTGCTGGTGAATTCGTCTACTAAGAAAATCCCGGGTTCGATGTCTACGCAGCTAAGAATGAAAATAGTTCACAGAAAAACTGTAACAAGAATAAGCAGATCAGGAAGAAACTGAAGATTAGTCCTATCCTGGAAGAGAGAAAAGAAAAGAGAAATTTCCACATAGAAAAGAGACATTTCCACGTATCTCAGTAAAGATCTGATTAAAAGTAAGAATGTGAGGCCAGTGGGCATGAGAACCATAGGATGAAACTGAAGTCATACATCTCTGCATGAAAGGAATAAGGGAACGCCATGAAAGAACAATCAAAGAACTAAGAAATTCATAAACTGAAGATCAATACGCCTAGTTCCGTTGGCTTGAAACACGCCCACGCTGAGAATTCATTCTGTGAAAGTGTGAAGGAAGAAGACTATTCTAGGAAAATATTATTGATAATGTTTAGGCATGATCAATCATAGGATTTTTAGTCGTATTTTCCCCGAAAAAATAGACTATTACAGTGGGTCAAAGGTCGGCGGTGAGCGGCGGGACTGCGTTTTCTGAAAAACGCAGTCCGTTTCATAAACTCTAGAGCACGATTATGGAAATTTTGGAGATGTCTGATATATCTATATATATATATATATATATATATATATATATATATATATATATATAAAATAAATATATATATATATATATATATATATATATTTTCTCTTCTTTTTTTCTGCCCCGCTACATTCGAGCACCTCCAGCCGCCCCCTTTGGGTCAAATGAGCTGAAATTCGGTATGTAGGACTTTCTTTCAGGCATAGCGATGCCATTAAAGAATGGGTAAATTCCAGTTTAGCTGAAATTTCGGCGTTTTTAAAGTTTTGCGCATCTCTACAGCTCCACCATATTAGTTTATAGAGCTGAAAATTTGTATGTGTATTGAGTTGATGTTAGGAAAGTATCTTTTGGGAGTCTCAAATTTTCTCCTCCATCTCCCAGGGTTTTTCGATTTTTTAAAATATTTACGCACCTTTAAAACCCCTCCAAATTGAGTTTCAATGCCTTTTGCACTGAGGGCTCAAAAGCTGATGCATTTGAAAAAAAAAATTAAATTAACTAAAAAAAAAAAAGAAGTTTTATCGAAATCGGACCATTATTAGCAAAGATATGGCTATTTCAACCCCAGCGACCTCCGGTGGGTCAAGTGAGCTGAAATTCGGTATGAAGGACTTTCTGTATGGAAGGTCAGCGGAGAGACAGAACCATATAATAAAAGTAAATTTCGGTATGTTAGGAAACTGTATTTTGTGGATCTCAACTTTTTTCTCACTCCCCCGTTTTTATAATATTTTTATTTTAGTCAAAATACTACTTTAGTGACAGAGTTCTGCTGCTCACGGATTTTATACGCTAAAATATCTACTTAATATGTATAATATATGTTTATAATGTCTTGATGTGGTATATATATATATATATATATATATATATATATATATATATATATATATATATATATATATATATATATATATATATATATATTAAAATAATACGATAACAAAATGCTGTAGAGGAAAACTGTCGTAAGTAAAATTTTACAGGACAGCAAAACAAGTTTCAGATCGGACAGTATTGCTTTTTATGGATATGTGGATTTTTTATAATCCTTGGATATTTTATAATCCTTTAGGTTATTTACGATGCTTATTATCGAAATATATGGAGAGAATAATGCAAATAAGATATTAAAATCCAAATCAGCAAAATTAGAATAACTACAGTTTAACTATGGCGTGCAGATATAGAGTTGTTAATTTGCACGAAAGGTTATTTCATTTATTTTTCCAGGAATTGGGTTTTTTGATATATTAAAATAAGAAATCAATATTTTACCACTCTCAGGAAAAAATATTCTACGTGAAATCAAATATCCTATGTGATTTTAATATTTTGGCTTTTATATTTTTTAGTGTTTAAATTAATTTAAAAATGAGACTCATTGATAACACAGAGCGACAATGAAAAAACTTTTGTACTGAAAATACCTTATTCCTATAGTTTTTAGGGTGCCGAATCCAAATATGATATTAAAAAAGCTGTGTCAACCACAATTTTAACTATTAAAGCTGTTCAATTCTTTAAAAATCGCTTAATTTAATAAATTTAATTATAAAATGTGAAGAAATTGTGAGTGATACAGCTTTTTTAATATCATATTTGGATTCAGCACCCTAAAAACTATAGGAATAAGGTATTTTCAGTACAAAAGTTTTTTCATCGTTGGCCTGTGCTGTTTACTCAAATCGAGCTTAATGACTTGGTTAGGGATCTTGGCTTAACGAAATAAAAAGCTGAATTGCTTGGCTCTAGACTAAAAGAAAATAACTCGTTGGCGGTTGGAACCAGCATTTATGTGTACAGGAAGAGAGAGCAATAATTTTTGAGTGTTTTGAACAAGAAGGTGATTTAGTGTACTGCTCAGACATTCCCGGTGTCATGAATGAGTTAACCAATTCCAGTTGACAAGTGAAACCTGTATTAGTACATTATATCCCTGTTTAAGTAGCCACTGTAAATACAAACCATGCTTATGATGTAACATAGTGTTTCATTCATTCCCCTGTACACTGTATGGGATTTAGATAAGGGTTTATACTATATACTACAAAGCATATTGCTGGAAAACTATGGGTGATACAAAAAAATTAAGGCCAGATTTAGATTCAGCACATAAAATCTATAAAGATCAACTACTATAGTTGAAAAAGTTTTCAAAAAAAAATTTTTTGTTGGTCTGTGCAATTAATGGAAACATATTTACAGCTCAGAAAATCAAAATTAATATATTGTATATATATATATATATATATATATATATATATATATATATATATATATATATATATACTGAACTACTGTATTAATATAATTAATACATTTAAGTACAATGCTTCAAGCACCAACCCAAAGAAGTCCACAAAGAAGCCCTTCCGAGTTCTCTCTCCCCCCACCTTCCAATCCTATCAGCGAGAAGGTTTTTTCCTGGAGGAAATCTAAGAAGCCCCAAAGATAAACTTTTTATTTAGTGCTTTTTCACTGACATCGGAATGGCAATTGATTTATATAAACCTCGTTTCTGAGTCAACTCAACTCAACTCTGGAGTTGTATTCACTTGCGGTATAAGTTAAATCCATTGATATAGATTAGGAAAATCATTGAGCAGTAAGTCAGGGTGGATTGCGTTGTGAATTAAAATAAAATAATACTTATAACTTGAAAGTAGATTTTTGTGGAGTGAAAAACCTGCAGTAAAAAAGTCGAAATGCACAAAAAGGTTGCCGTAAGAATCCGAAATGTGTATAACAGTATATAACACCTGATAAAATATAATCATAATCATTTTTGTATAATATATAAATATTATAAATACATATATTATTACTTGGAAAGCTTCTATATCTTCTATATCTAACCTTGTGTTAGAGTTACAGCCTCTAAATTAATATTGCGTGTAAAGGATAAAAGCCTAATTCTAATAAAATAATGAATAACGATTAACGCATATCTAGAAAAAAAGAAAATCTGATATGGACAACACATGACTTCCTTGTACGCCTATTAAACTATAAATTCGTGGCTCAAAAAGTGATCCTGAATTTTGTTACTAGTTTCCGAAGATAGCAGTATCTTAAAAACGACACTCGGCGTCGCGACATCCATCTATTGACACACACACGCAAGAGGAAAACCAGTATTTTACACTCAATTTTAACACTTAAAACAAGTAATAAAAATGTTTAATTGGATTGGAAACCAAATCGCGTTTGTAATCTTCATTACCGAAACATATGATTTATGTATTTAATTTAAATATCATTTTTGATGTAACCTTATTATGACTTTCAAGTAAAGTACCGTTTTCGACTCACCAATTATAACTAAAATATAGTAAATGCATTCATATCGACACAAAAGTCCTATTTACCAAATTTGAGATGTTTTACATTATATTTTAATATAATTTATGATGAAAGTCTAATATGCTCTTCAAGTAAAGTACCGCTTCCGGTTTTTCAATTTAGACCAAAATCTAGTATGTTATTCAAATCAATGTATAAGTTATCAATACTAAATTTGAGAAGTTTTGCGAAGTATTTTAATATAATTTTTTTATGGAAATCAATTATGACCTTCAAGTAAAGTACCACTTCCGGTGATTAAGCAGTGACCAAAAAGGGAGGTTCACAAATAGATTTTACAACAATCTTAAATACAAAATTTCAACTTTCTACATCAAACCATTTTTAAGTTATGCGAGATACGAAGGTACTACGAACGTACGAACGTACGTACGTACAAAAGCCACGACGAAACTAGTTAAAATGGATTCAGTGATGGTCAAAATGGATATTTCCGTTGAAATCTAACCGAAAATTTAGCGATTACAACACTTCCTTTACTTCGTACAAGGAAGTAATAAACTCAACTTATAAATTTAATTATAAAATTTATAATTAAATTTAATAAGGAAATATCTGGTATTGCCACTCAGAGGAGTTTCCTTAGAGCTCTTGACCCGAATACAGTAAGTACTGTAAATTTAATTACACTAATTTCCTTACCTAGTAAGGAAAAACTTTGCATTAGCAAAGTAAAAACATGGCTATAATGTGTAATACCTCGTATCTTTGCTAATAATGGTTCAATACAGGTTTTTGCTTTTTATAGAATTCAATTACTTTCAAGTAATTCAATACAATATTTACCATAAAATGCGCGAATAAAATACTCTTTTCCTCATGACATTTTTTCTGTTTTTTATCGTGGATGTAGTTTGTACATGAATAGCTGGAAAGCTTTAATTAGTAAACTTTCAACAAGTTTTATGAAAATCGTTAGAGCCGTTTTTGCGCTTCAGTTTAGAGAAAAACGCATCTTTCGGATATTGCGCACAGTGTGCCCGATTTTGTACACAGGCATTGAGGGGAAAAAATTCTACATAAAAAAAAAAAATAATCAAACATGAAAATCCGATATCTACTTATAATAATTTAAATGAACTTAGAAAAATTATCATATTAAAATTAACTGTTAATCTACCAGCAGAGAGCGAATTAATTGGAAAAATACAAATTATTTCGGATGAATTGAGTAGGGGAAAACCTGAAGCACCTATTAAATGTCACCGTGTCTGAAGTTCAGTAGGTCACACATGGCTGGTTAAACTTTTAAAGAGTTACATTTTTCTGTCAAGATAAAAAAAAAATATAATAATAAAAATATTACAATACATTAAAAGAATAAACCATTTTTTTTTCCCATAAAGCAACCTTTATTATTAAAATATAAAATTTTTGTGCTGAGCCAACTCTTTCGCAAGCAATAAAATCCTTTCCAATAAAATAATACTTCCCAAAAACCATTAATTTAAACCTTCTTAATCTAATTTAAATTTTTTCTATTGTGAAAGGATAACAGCAATATAGTTATTGTAATTTTATTATCATAATCAATACTGAAAAAAAAAAAAGCAGAAAAAATCGAAACGCTTGAGTAATTCAGAAGAATCAGAGGAGAATGGAGAATGAGCATCAATGATACATTTTTTTTAATCATTTCTGGATTAAGAGGACCAGGTAAGAGAACCAGGTAAATTGGAGATTATATAAGATTTCGAAATTTTATTTTGAACCAATTTATCTAAGTTAGTGAAAAATTAGGAATTAAGAAAAATGTTTGGGATTATAATGTTCTATTATAAAAATGTATTTTATTTTTTTTTTCTATTAAAAACTTTCAATAATTTGAAATGAGTGCTATCAATAAATGTTTTATATCGTGAAACCGTGTAATTTTCAAATCCCAACTTTTCAAAAAAGGCCGAAAAATGTTTAAAAAATCTAATCTTCATCATATTGATTTTTTTTTTTTTAAAAGTGATATACTGTCGAGTAGAAAACATTAACAATTTATTGTTGAACGTAAAGTGTAGGCAAAAATAAAATAACCCAAATTGAAAACGTTTTGTACTTACGTGGTTTCAAATTGTGACCGATGATATACATATATATATTCGGTTGGCACTATAGACCATGGAGATCTTTGGCCGCGTGATGTGGTATTCATACAGACATGTATCGCTTGCGCGAGAACGGACAGGGGGTCACCCAACCTCACGTTGCTACGAACCATGGTTTCCATGGTGCAGCGGCAAGCTATCCATCCAACCATCCAGTCTCTTTGAGGCCAATTCGGCAGTGTCCTTCCCACCGATTCACTGGGGTTCAAGGACAGTGACAAACCGGTCAAGATCCACGGATTATGGCTGTTTGGAGTCAGTAGGCGCATGAGGACCTATATTTCTTTCCCCGAAGCAGGCCGTTCGTGGACCGAACTTCCGGGTGGCCATTTTACGTCCTGGAAGACCGCGATTCTCAATTTAGAGACACGGGGTGGGGTCATTACTCCTACGCCCGGCCTATGTAATTTGCCTCTAGTAGGCTGACGGGCCTCACATACCTGGGGAGAAGAGTGATAAATTGCTTGAATTATTAAATGAATTAAATTAAATTAAAGTAATGCCGTTGCCGAGATTCGAACTCATAAACTTTGGGTTTGTGAGTAGGTGCACTTTTGAAAGCACGCTAACCCGCTTCAGTTTGCTACATGCAGCTCTTCTTTGTTGATTTTATCGATCCATCTGCTTTTTGGCCTCCCTCGTGGTCTCTTGCCAACTATTGTGGCATTCATCGTTGTGAAGAGGCGTCTTGATGGATTGCTTCGAGCAACATGCCCCGCCCATTTTATTTAAACTTCTTGCCTTCATATCATGAGATATTGACTGGCCCCTTTCTGTAAGCAATTCTTTACTGGTCCTTCTCTTCCGTGTGTCAAGAATCCAATCACAAATCGCTCGGGTCATGGTGCGGAGGACTCCCCATTCATGTCCCGCTTTGCTTCCTAGGATGCCCGTCAGAGCTGAGGTCTCCCAGCCGGATCTGAAAATTGGCTTTATCATGGGTTTGTACACTCTTAATTTGAGATTTCTAAAGACTTTTCGAGATTATAGTACCCTGAAATAAATATGAAAGCTCTGTGCTTTTTATACTCTGGTCTACCTCTGTCTGTTGGTAATTTACTACGTAGATTCTGTCATTGGGATAGATCCTTCCACTTAGTTGGATAGATTTAAGAGAATTACGAAGAGCGAGTCCAGAGACAAGAAGTATCTGAAGCCTTTGAATTTAGAAAAGGTCAGAAGCAGGGAAATGGACTCTCGCCAATCCTGTTCAAATCAGCCCTTAATTGATAAGGTAATATCAAGCATATCAGATCAAAATTGTAGGGTTCACGTCGAAATGAAACATAAAATCTTAGCGTAGGCTGTCCTCAGAAACTTATAAGAGAACCAGAGCAAATCGGCTTACAAGTAAATGAAGATAAAACAAGATATAAATAAATCAACTAATATTTATATTTATAAATCATATTTAAGAAATCTACCTATATCTTACTAGAATTTCTAGGGAGCACTCGATTTTCTTCCATCCTTAGTTCACTAGGTTTTTGTCGAACGAGCTCTACTACATTCATCCGATTTTTCTCCCGCCAAGAACAGAAGGACTGACCCTGTTGAATATTAATGTGCAACTTCAGTGTACTACCAAGGCCTCAGCGTATACATCTTGCATCGCATGTCAGAATACAGAGTCTGTCTATTGAGGGCTCAAGATTCATGTACACTGGAAGAGTTGTAAAACACGCTTGGGACTAAATAACGTAAATCGCAGGACAGGAAATAGTAGTGTGGTTGTATAATATGTTTCTGTATTTATTTTCTTAGAATAATTTAAATCAAGCATAGGAGTTGAAATAAACAGTCAATACCTCCAATTAATATAACTTCAATTTACTTCAATATAAAATATATTCAATATAAATATTATATGTATTACACATCGAAGTAAATAGAGTGCGCCCCAACAAATAAAACAAGATATCGATTTTTTTCAATCATACTCATCAAACTCGATCAATCAATCATACCAATATGTATGATGTAATATGTAATGATATAAAAATCATACATCATCAA
The DNA here is from genome assembly GCA_948150685.1 of Rhaphigaster nebulosa. Lineage (NCBI taxonomy): Eukaryota > Metazoa > Arthropoda > Insecta > Hemiptera > Pentatomidae > Rhaphigaster > Rhaphigaster nebulosa. Next base: position 149,990,375 of record OX411309.1, read on the forward strand.
TCATACTCTTTTATCATATATGATAAAATATTGGTGGAATAATCTTATAACAATGCTTTACTAATTTTATATCAACATAAGGCACTTAAAAATTGTTTGTTCCAGTATATATATATATATATATATATATATATATATATATATATATATATATATATATATATATATATTATATTATCTGCAACCGTCGATTATGACGGCGACAAGAACACAGAGTCGATTATCTGCAACAGTCGATTATGACGGCGACAAGAACACAGAGTCGATTATCTGCAACACTATCACGGAGACAAGAAGAGAGCTAAATGAGCCTCAATGAGGCGCCTCAAAGAGGCATTAACCCAAAGCAAGTAAACAAGCCTTCTCTGATAGGAATTGAATATTTTAGAGCTACAGTGGCTCCACCTATTGGCTGCCTTCTGCTAATATATTCCCCTGTTTGGCGACTCCCTGCTACTTCTGCTGTAGACTTAGCTTTAATAGGACACAGAATATTATAACAGGCCTAACGTACGGCTCACATTTGGGCTACGATCAGGGACGTAGGGGATCAGGGGCCTGCGCTATAGAGTGCAGGTCATGCACAGTATCCCGAAAGCGAGGCGGAGGTAGCATCTTATAAAATAAAATATTGTGAACAAACATTCTTTTCATAAAGCTTTACATTAATGTATATATATATATATATATATATATATATATATATATATATATATATATATATATATATATATATATATATATATATATATATAGGCTAACGGTTGTGCAAAGAGGTGACTAAACCGTCAGGTGAGGGAACCCACTATAAAGAGGCTGGGTGAGCCCCAATTCAACTTTCAAAGATGAATTGTTCATTTTTTGTTATTAATTCGGTTGTACGGGTTTCTAATTTGCTTCACCTGTAAAAATTAATGCGGAATATTGTTTTTATCGTATCCATCAGTTAATTTTTTTTCAATGAATTACAGTGGCCAACGATGAAAAAACTTTAGTACTCAAAATGCATTATTCCTATAGCTTTTAGGGTGCTGAATCCAAATACGATATTAAAAAAGCTGTATCACCCACAATTTCTTCACATTTTATAGTTAAATTTATTAAATTAAGCGATTTTTAATAAAAAAATCGAACAGCTTTCAGTCCTAGGCCTCATGAAACAATTTGTAAAGGTTTTGCCAAAAGAAGGACCATGTTTCAAGTATCTCTGCCAAAAGTGTCCACGCCTTTCAGAAGCTAAACTAAAAGAAGGCGTCTTTGTCGGATCTGACATTAGAAAAATAATGTTTGATGTTAACTTTGAATCCACAGTGACCTTAAATGAGAAAGAAGCATGGGTATCATTCAAGCAAGTCGTTACAAAGTTCTTGGGAAATGAAAAAGACCCAGAATATGTTTCTATTGTAGCTAACATGTTACAGAAGTTTAAAAAGTTAGGATGTTTGATGAGCCTGAAACCTACGGGAAAGCTATGGGTGATACAAAAAAACTAAGGTCAGATTTAGATTCAGCACATAAAAATCTATAAAGATCAACTATTAAAGTTAAAAAAGTTTTCAAAAAAATCTTTCGTTGTTTAATAATTATTAAACACATTTTTACCCAAAAAACTAAGTGTACGAATATTTTGACAACTTTATACATAAAAACTTTGCTATATCATTAACAAGATATTATTAGAGTATTTTACTGCCTTTTTTTTACTAGTTACTTACGAGAGCATTGAGCAATGTAGATTTGTGTACCACCTTAAATCAAGTTGATCATTTAGAGTAGCCACCCATCTAAAGATTTTTGTTTTTTTTAATTTTGTTAAAGCATCTACTTCAGAAGCTCATTGGCCAACTAAAAGAAGGCGTCTTTGTCGGATCTGACATTAGAAAAATGATGTTTGATGTTAACTTTGAATCCACAGTGACCTTAAATGAGAAAGAAGCATGGGTATCATTCAAGCAAGTCGTTACAAAGTTCTTGGGAAATGAAAAAGACCCAGAATATGTTTCTATTGTAGCTAATACAACTATTAGCTAGATAATAATCTCATTGGTATACATCTATCTATTTCATCAACTTCGTCAACTTTATTTTCAATATCTTTGAGGAGGTTTCCGAGGTGTTCTGGCATGCTTATATCAGACGATATATTAGGATATATTAGAAGCGATCTATTAGCATGTGTTTTACGGTTTTGTTCACCGAACAGGCTCTGATTCTCGCAGGTGAAATGTGACAGGTGCTCATGTGAAAATTGGCAGTGGCCTATGCCGGGACGATATAAAATAATTTCTTCTCTCCTTGATTTTCTCTTGCTCCTTCGAAATTTACGAAGCTCTGATTAAATTTTACTTTACTTAGATCCGCTGCATTTCCATCCATTTACCAACTCATGATCAGCTATTTCAATGCCTAAGCTACCGTAATGGGAATGTAGTCACATAAATATGACCGTTTGTACACTGGAGTGATAGCGTGAGGTGACAAAGATTTTTATCAAACGATTTCATGTTGATGATTGTTTAATTATTTATAATTAGGGATTGATAAATTACTTGCCACTTCTATAAATTTGTTTTATTGAAAACTAGTTTCAAATGTTATACATTCATCTTCAGTCCTAAAAATACAAAAAAAATTCAAAAATAAGCAATACAAAATATAGTTTGGTATTATTATACATATTAGATTATTATTTTGAATTTTTTGTGTCTTTTTAGAACTGAGGATGAATGTATAACATTCAAAACTAGTTTTCAATAAAACAAATTTATAGAAGTGGCAAATATTAATCTAATTTAATATGTATAATAATACCAAACTATATTTTGAATTGCTTATTTTTGAATTTTTTGTGTGTTTTTGGAACTGAGGATGAATGTATAACATTCGAAACTGGTTTTGAAACAATGAACGTAAACGAAAACCTAAAAACATACTACCTACCTTTCGTTCATTGCTAGCTCAATGCGAGAAGAAACCAGTATAAATTTTTCTGTTTGATATAATCCATTTAAACCTTGATGAGTACCAACATGTATTTGATTTCTTGTCTTAATTAAATTCATAAATCTTTTATAATACTGATTTATATTACATCTAATTTAATGTGTATAATAATAACAAACTATATTTTGAATGGCTTATTTTTGAATTTTTTGTGTATTTTTAGAATTGAAGATGAATGTATAAGATTCGAAACTAGTTTTCAATAAAATAAATTTATAGAAGTGGCAAATAATTTATCAATCCCTAATTAGATTGATCCTTCTATAACATCATGCGGATGTCAACTAATTATTTATAATATATTAATAAAATTAAATTTTAAAAAAATTTAGCCTTTAGAAGCTATCTAATGTTTTTTAGATTTATATAAAAAATAAAAACAATCTTTTTCCGACCGGCTCTCGGACTATGGACACGGTTTAAGATAGTTTCGATCACTTTCTGTAATTTAATAATTTGGATCCTTAAAAATATAAATGTATGTTAAACTTATAAAGTATTTTAGTTTAACTATTCATGAAATAGATTCTTCCATGTGATTCATCAAATCGTTACTACAATCTGAAGTGAAGGGTTTTCTTTTGTATAGTATGATACTGAGACTTTGAAGGAATGGAACAACACACGTGGAAATAGGTTTTCGTCGAAGTGGTGCTTTTATGGGCGAATTCAATAAAGTCTTCTACCGTACTCCTATGGAGGAAAATGGCAACCAATTTTATTATGGATTTATCGAAATAAAAATATGTGGATACATTGACTAATACATTGAGAAATATCTATAGTTCTTAATATTCTACATTCTATTGGTAAATATGACTGATTAAAATTTTGTGTTAAGAAATTTAAAAAACAAAAAAAAACAACCTGTATTACTACAACCTATGAAGGGTCTTGGGCTCAGTACTTGTTAAGGACCGTACTGTTTCTAGGCCAACGGTTGTGCAAGGAGGTGATTTGGCCGAGATCACGCTCAACCAGGTTTTTCCCTCAATTAAGGGTACCCATTTTGTAGAGGCTGGGTGGTCCCCAGGAGGGTCTCCCGATCCCACAGGGTCGATCCACGGCTGATAACAGAATAAATAATTACCTGCCACAAACGGTCTCGAGCCCGGGACGGTAGCATTGTAACTTAGTGCCTTACCACTGAGCTACTCCGCTCCCTAAGAAATTTTAATTAAAATAAGTTTTATTATTTACAGAAAAACATTGTAGTAGAAAAAAAATAAATTACTTGTAATTTAACTATGAATTGATTAATGTTTTTAAGTTGTGTTAAATGATTTCAGATATAAATAAGCCTTGAACCCGAAACACTGCAACAAATATGCTTCAATAAAAATATATTGTTAGGATTAAAATAAAAATTATTTCCAACATGAATATAAAAACCAGAAGTCTCAAAATTAAGAAAAAAAAAAATGTTTTCCATTTACGACAGAATACTAACAGAGGTAGTACATGCCACTTTAACAACTAGAAATTGCTAACTAAATTGAGACAATACGTCACTCCAAATCATATATTCCTCATTTATTTGCTATTAATGTATTCATTCCTATACAGACAACTACTCGCATAAAATACAAACTAAACCGATATGGCTATGGTTCGAAGCGTTTGAAAGGCAGTTGTCTCAGGACAGTTTTAGCCTTTAATCTAAGGACGTTGAATCGATGCTAAGGCTGTTAGAGCAGGTTATTGCTCGTCCCCTCCAATCTCTGTAATGAAAGCTAAAGGCTAATATCTCTAACAATGTAAGGAGTAGTAATACAACTTAATAAAGTCCTTATTGCCAGCTTAGTCAGGGCTTAGCAATAATATTTACACTCAAGAACACTGTACTTTGTGGATAGCTACTGTAGTCTCTATACTAGGATAATCCCAAATCGGTGATAGATAAATAATTTTATTGTATTAGTAACAAATTTATTTGTCTGAACGAAACACCTAAGATGTTAAGAGGCCATCAGACATATAATCTAACCTCTTATTCTTAACGTCAAGAGTGCAAAATTTCATCAAAATTATATATATTATACAAATATATTTTTTTCCCGCTACATTTGAGCACCTTCAGCGGCCTCCTTTGGGTCAAATGAGCTGAAATTCGGTATGTAGGGCTTTCTTCGAGGCAGAACGATACCATTAAAAAATGGGTAAATTCCAGTCAAAATTTCGGTATGTTTACCTGAAATTTCGGCGTTTTTTAAGTTTTGCGCATCGCTACAGCTCGGTATGCTCGAGAACTGTCTTTTGTGGGTTTCAATTTTTTTCTTACTCCTCCGTTTTTATATTTTTTTTATAACGTGAAAATACGACTTTAGTGACGGAGTTGTACTGCTCACGGATTTTTTTTCTAATGTCCAGCGTAAGAAATTCATCAAGCTCGAAATAGAACTGTTGAATTTCACACTGTACATTAATTCTACAGTACATTATTAAGGCCTCCATCACATGGGTGAATTTGGATGAAATAACTAAATACATATATTATGTTAATATTAAATTTCCAGAAGAGATTATAAATTATTTAACATGAATATATTTTCTATAATTAAAAAAATATATTACAAAAAATAGTGTCCTATTGCTCTTGTGCTCTAGTGTTTTTTTTTGGATCCGCACCTTTCAATTATAAAATTAACTACAATCAATGTAATAATTCATCTTAAAATGACTAAGACAGGTATAAGGAAAAACCAGCCAGCGGTCAGCGGCATCTCTTCTGAGGCTTTCCTCACTCTGACCATTTCTTTTACTAAATTGTTTTGTTCATTGCTAACGGTAGGTGCTACTCACTCTAACAGTAGTCCCGCACGGGCTCATCAACCCTGAGTCACTAATCAATTATATAAATTGAAAAAAACAGTGAGACTCGAATTCCTAACAACAAAAACTACTCTTTTTTAAATAATATTTAGTACTGTGAATAATATTTACTACTGTATTTTTTTTTTAATGATATTTAATAATGCTGGCTATTCAGTGCTTTAAAAAACTATGTTATAATGATCTTTAAGTATGTATTGTAACGTCTCCCCAAATGTAAAACCTCTAAAGTCCAAACTTTCTAGAAGCGAAAAAAAACAACTGTATTAATCGACTATTTTAAATTAGGGATTGATAAATTATTTGCCACTCCTATAAATTTGTTTTATTGAAAACTAGTTTCGAATGTTATGCATTCATCCCAAGTTCTAAAAACACACAAAAAATTCAAAAATAAACAATTAAAAATATAGTTTGGTATTACTATACATATTAAATTAGATTAATATAAATCAGTACTATAAAACATTTATGAGTTATGAATTTAATTAAGACAAGAAATCAAATACATGTTGGTACTCACCAAGGTTTAAATGGATTATATCAAACAGAAAAGTTTGTACTGGGTTCTTCTCGCATTGAATTAACAATGTGTTCCTTTAAACTCTGATTTAGCGATCTTCCAGTTTTTCCCGTGTATTTGGCTGCACAATCATTACAATTTAGTTCGTATACTCCGCGTTTTTGGAAAGGGTCTATTTTGTCTGTAGGAGAAGGGAAATATGAGGATAGGGTTTTTTCTATTTTAAATGCAGGGTATAATCCTATTTTTTTCAATTCATTTCCGACTTTGGTGGATATAGGACCGTAATATGGAATCAAAACATAATGTTTCGGGATGGACCTATCTTCGGGGGTTTAATTAATTTAATAAGGACAAGAAATCAAATACATTTTGGTACTCACCAAGGTTTAAATGGATTATATCAAACAGAAAAGTGTGTACTGGTTTCTTCTCGCATTGAACTAACAATGAACGAAAGGTAGGTAGAATGTTTTTAGGTACACGGTAAATGTCAACTGACTATTTTAAAGCCGATTTAATAAAGTTAAAATGTTTTATTACGTAAATAATCAATAACAGAGTTAGCCGTTTTTAAACAGACTTTTTAAAACTATTTTAAAAGTGTTCAGCGTTAAGAAGCTTTACAGGCACACTCCTAGTCTAATATATAAGACTAAAATTTATAGAAATGGAAAATAATTTATCAATCCCTAGTTGGATTGATCCTTCTATACCATCATGTGGATGTCAACTAACCAATGTAAGAAACAGCAAATAAAAAAATCCACCGTTTTGGAGTTTGGAGGTTTTACAATTAAGCTGACGTTTTATTAGATAACACTAGTAACGAGTAATGATTATTTTACTGGAATGCTCTTACTAGCCGGGATCAGGTACGACCAGGGATGGGAGGATTAGGAGTCCTACCTAATCTCGACTGGAGGCAGTATTCCAGTAAGTGGAGGCAGTATTCCAGTAAGTAGAGATTGTATTCCAATAAATATAGCCACGGTTCTCGTTACTAAACAGTACTAATTTAGTATAGCCCATTTCAGTATCTACCATGTTCTGTGACAAGATATTAATAATATAAATTCAGTAATTGCCCTTTAAAATATTAAGTCCAATATCTCTAGGTGATCACGACCTTTGATAAATAGAAGAGGAAATACTGAAGTAGCTCAAACTGAATTAGATCGGAGCGCAAAAAAAAAATCATGTTTCCTCGCTAAAAAAAAAATTTGAGAGACATCAATGCCAAAATGCTTCTCGGCCGCTTTCTCGTTGCCAACACCTCCATCTTTGCCAACAACCTGTTGGTGGTAATTGATGACCTGTTAGGATGGATGTGATTAACAAATAGTTTTTGGAACAGCGGTAGAGATTATTGAACTATAAAGGCTTGTTTGAGTCAAGGAAATGTTCTGGCAAGTAACAAGGCCGAATCAATCTGGTTGAAAAATTCAATCTCTTGCCAGTGGCAGCTACGTCTTCACCGCCGAGGCACAGATCAGCGACGATTAGAAATTAGATTCATGATTACCAAATAGCCTAAAAACGACGTAGATAGGACATTGTGAATTGTAAGGTTCTTTTCTATTTAATAATAATAATAAACTCTTTATTTATTCTGGGACAAGTCCCTTTAGAATAACAATTACAGGCAATGATAGCAGGGCTTCAGAGCCTTAGAGTAGGTGATATAGGAACATATGCGTTAACAGATAATTAAAAAAGGAAAAAAAAAAAAAAGAGAAAAGAAAAGTCAATAAATAAATACAAATAAAAATTATAAGAAGTCATAATGCAATAACTTCTAGCATATGAAATTGGTATTAATAGTCTAATTGATTACGTCTTAAAACAAAAACCACACGAATTTCTCATGTTGATAAGATATGACAAAATTAGATATGAAGTAACATATTTACAAATGATGAGTAACAATAACTAACTTATAAAAATCGCTAAACAAAAAATAAGCCCGAGAAATCGCTACCAAAGGAAGAGGCTTCATTGCTGAGCGGACTTACAGAATTCAAGGCTGAAATCTCGAAAACAGATAAATCGATTTTATATTTTTCACTGCCTATTATTTCATTTTAATTTTCTTAATTTTTATCATAATCAATAATCAGTCACACAGTAGCCAACGAAGAGCTAATAGGAAAGGATCTAGTCAAGGTATACTATCACATATTGTACATATTAAGGTAGGTGAGGTACTGTGGGGTCAGTAGCAGGTACTGTGCGCACTAGATTTTACAAAATTCGACAGTAAATGATTGTAAAATCATTATTTTTGAAGCGAGATTTTTCCATTGTTTTTAAAATTCGACTTTTATGTTTAAATATTACATTTAAGCTGATCTTTCAATCAGGTCCATTTTTAATTAGGAATTGATAAATTATTTGCCACTTCTATGAATTTGTTTTATTGAAAACTAGTTTCGAATGTTATACATTCATCCTCAGTTCTAAAAACACACAAAAAATTCTGGTAAAACTGGAAGATCGCTAAATCAGAGATTAAAGGAACATATACGTGCATATAATAATAAGACACATAATTCCAACTTTGCAATTCATTTAAATGAAAATAATCATAAATTCATCAAAGACTGAGGAGTTAAATTAATACCTCACGTTGAAAACAGCCTCAAATTAAATATATATGAAGCACTTGAAATAATAAAATCCTTCAAATCCAATCCAGATTTTTGCTTAAATGACCAAATAAATATCTCCAATAGTCCAATCTTAAATTTATTCCCATATATAACAGAAAAAACAATTACTCACCGGCATTACTGGGAAAACCCTGACCCTTGAACCGTTTACATAAAAACATCCTACCTACCTCTCGTTCATTGTTAGTACAATGCGAGAAGAAACCAGTACAAACTTTTCTGTTTGATATAATCCATTTAAACCTTGGTGAATACCAACATGTATTTGATTTCTTGTCTTAATTAAACTGATAATTGATAAATGTTTTATAATACTGATTTATATTAATCTAATTTAATATGTATAATAATACCAAACTATACTTAGAATTGCTTATTTTTGAATTTTTTGTGTGTTTTTAGAACTGAAGATGAATGTCTAACATTTGAAACTAGTTTTCAATAAAACAAATTTATAGAAGTGGCAAATAATTTATCAATCCCTAATTAGATTGATCCTTCTATACCATCATGCGGATGTCAACTAAGAATATTTAAGACATAATTTAGATTGGTCATTCAAGAGATTGTAAATTATGTTTCAGAATTGTTTAGATGAGGCCTGGAGTAATGTTAATCTAAAGTAGGATAAATATACTGTGGAGATAACTAAAACAGGACAGCCGAACCCAGAAGCAACAGGTGTTCGTGTACCGGTCCTGGTGTTGAGCCTGTCATGATCATCTGTTCGGCAGCCCACCACAGTTAGATAGTTAGATAGCGGCTCTTCTATTAACGGATTTTCGTCTTGATGGATGGATCATTATAAATGTTAACTTTTCAAATTAATTTCTTACAAGTTACGAATATTTTATAAACTTATTTATCTATAATTATATTTCGTTATTTACCATTAACGATTTTTTTATAATATATTTATTCGAAATATGGTAAAATTGAACCATTTATGTATGATCTTTGCTTAATTCTAGATAAGACTATATATATATATATATATATATATATATATATATATATATATATATATAGTCTTATATAGAATTAAGCAAAGGTCATATATAAATGGTTCAATTTTACCATATTTCGAATAAAATCTTATTAAAAAAATCATTACAAAATCAAATTACATTTCGTTAATGGTAAATAACGAAATGTAATTATAGATAAATAAGTTTATAAAATATTCGTAACTTGTAAAATATATATATATATATATATATATATATATATATATATATATATATATATATACACACACATGTATCTGAGGAGATTCTTATTATAAATATTTTTATAATATTATATTATCGGTGGTATGGTACCTCTAATATGCAAGAAATAAGTTGGTACAAAGATGAAAAGTATGATGGAGGGTTTGGTAGCAATGTAAAATTTCAAAATATTTATTCTGTACACACAATAAATCGTCGTTGTCATGATGTGCTTTAATCTTATTTTTCAGTAGACTAAAAAGTCAGTTGAAAATATTGATGATTTTCAAGTTTTACAATAATTATGTCAATTTTTTAGTTTTATGAGCAGTAAATATGCTTTATCAGTTGACATCCGCATGATGGTATAGAAAGATCAATCTAATTAGGGATTGATAAATTATTTGCCACTTCTATAAATTTGTTTTATTGAAAACTAGTTTCGAATGTTCCTATGTTTTCTTCCTCAGTTCTAAAAACACACAAAAAATTCAAAAATAAGCAATTCAAAATATAGTTTGGTATTATTATTATTATTATATATATATATATATATATATATATATATATATATATATATATATATATATATATATATATATATATTAAATTAGATTAATATTTGCCACTTTTATAAATTTGTTTTATTGAAAACTAGCTTCGAATGCTATAGGAGTACATTCATCCTCAGTTCCAAAAACACACAAAAAAATCAAAAATAATAATCTAATTTAATATGTATAATAATACCAAACTATATTTTGAATTGCTTATTTTTGAATGTTTTGTATGTTTTTAGAACTGAGGATGAATCTAATCATTCGAAACTAGTTTTCAATAAAACATATTTATAGAAGTGGCTAATAATTTATCAATCCCTAATTAAATATGCTTTAGTTCATTCTCAGTCTAATTTCAAATTTATTTCGACACTAAAATATTAAACAGCATTAAATTAATGATATTTTATTGTTTTTTTTTTTACTTCGATTGGAAATTTTAGCCCTTTTTCCTATCTAGTTTACTATTTACCATTAAAAATTAGTATAGACATTTTATATATTATAGGAATAAATATAAATAACAAAATTAATAATATAATTATCTGATGTGGACAACACATGACTTCCTTGTACGCCTATTAAACTATAAATCGGTGGCTCAAAAAGTGATCCTCAATTTGGTTTCTAGTTTGCGAAGATTGCAGTCTCTCAAAAACGACACTCGGCGTCGCGACGCCCATCTATTGACACACACAAACAGACACACTCTTGTTTCTGGAGGTCTCATTCCGTTATTATATGTATTTTTCCATCAGTTCCTAGTTTCCAAGTGATTTCTTCATGTTCCGTGATAACATTAAAACTGTCAATATCACTAGATAAAGTGTACGAAATCGACAGTTTCGGCATTTTAAGCGGCAAAACCCTTAACTAATATCTTATTCTCCAGCTGCAGACTTGTTGATCTCACAAATGGGGAGGAAAACCAGTATTTTACAGTAAATTTTAACACTTAAAACAATTAATAAAAACGTTTCATTGGATTGGAAACCAAATCACGTTTGTAGCCTTTATTACCGAAAAATATGATTTTTAATTTAAATATAGTTGTTGATCTAAGCTTATTATGACCTTCAAATAAAGTACACTTTTCACCTCAACAATTTTAAGAAAAATCTAATAAATACATTCATATCGATATAAAAGTTCTATTGACCAAATTTAAGATATTTTACATTATATTTTAATATAATTTTTGATGAAATTCTAATATGACCTACAAGTAAAGTACCGCTTCCGGTTTTCCAATTTAGACCAAAATCTAGTATGTTATTTGGATTAATATATAAGTTATAAATACTAAATTTGAGAAGTTTTGCATAGTATTTTAATATAATTTTTGATGGAAATCAATTATGACCTTCAAGCAAAGTACCACTTCCGGTAATCAAGCAGTGACCAAAAAGGGTGGTTCACAACTAGATTTTACAACAATCCTAAATACGAAATTTCAATTTTCTACGGCTAACCGTTTTTGAGTTAAGCGAGATACGAACGTACGTACGTACAGACATCACGACGAAACTAGTCAAAATGGATTCAGGGATGGTCAAAATGGATATTTCCGTTGAAATCTGAAAACAGAAAATTTTCGCGATTACAATACTTCCGTTACTTCGTACAAGGAAGTAATAAATACGTGGTAAAGTATTTTACGTCATTTTTATTTATTTTTTTTAAATCTCAATTTTTTATTTATTTATAAAACATAAAAAGAAAAGATGCCTAAGTAAAATACGCTATAAAATTATTCTTAATTGAAAAACTTAACTGAACGTCAAGGCAAAACAAAATACGCAGTCGTATTTATCAATGAAGGACCTTTTATAAATTTTACTCGGCAAACTGATTTTTTATTTTCCTTCGTGCATACGTCAGACGCTATCTAGTTAGGTTTCTCTAGATGAAGCTTTATACACAGTAATTGGTTGGTAACTTAGAATGTATATTGACCAACGAATCCCTTAAACATACTTTATCCTGGCAACTTACAAGTCCACATTTATCATTCCTTTATTGCACCGTTGGTGGCGAATAAAATCGAACCTAATGTTTTGAATCGATTTTAATAGGAGCCGCTAGTGCGAATGAACAACATAGAGGCAAAATATGAAAATCCTGACAACGATGATATGTATATATATGCTCTGCAAATACATATTCAATCCGTATATGAGCATTAAATGGAAAATCACTAATTTTAGCGATCATAAAATAAAACAGATCGTTACGTATTTTTTGAAAATTCACCAAATAACAAGGTCATTGACAGATAAAACAATTTTTCGGTGCAAATTTGGTTCTTTGTTTCATCCTCAAATTGGAAAAAAGTTAATATCCGTATATTATGACACGGAATTGATATGTCTTTGTCTTATTTCTTATAATTTCTAAGGAAGTTCCCGTAATTATTTTATTAAAGGGCAAAATATAACTTCCAGTTGTAATCTACTTCTTTATTCTTTTAAAGTTTCGGAAAAATATTTCCTCATCATCAGAACTTTCTCCACTAAAATTAACAATTATTATATCTATAAACATTTTATAATTTATACATTTTCCAATTTAACATAAACATAAACCATATTTAATGTTATCTATAATTTAATAATACCTCTACTGTTTATTCCTTTCCCATTGTCCATAATTAAAAATTTCTATATATATTTTTTTACATATTGCTGGGAGTCTAAAAGCTACTTGGCTAACATTAGCTGAAATATATTCTTTTTAACATCTGTACTTACCCTATATTTATCTCTATATTAGTTATAATTGCTTGATGTTTAGATTTGTAATTAGTTTTTCTACTTAAAGCTAATAAATGATTTTTCTTATATATGCAAATTTAGAAAAAAAAACATATGTCATGAACAGGCATTTTAAGATTTTCTATATGTTACATATCTAATAAAAATGATGATAAGACTCACCTATATTGACGACCCCGTGATTGGTGATCTCCCAGCAGGAGCGAAGGCGGAGGATGGTCAGGGATTGGCTCTGCTTCGGGGAGAAGAACCCGAGGGCGGCATCCGTGACGTGGTAGGCCTGGAGGGAGAACTCGTACAGCGAGGGAAGCAGCTGGGCCACCGCACCTGAGTCATATATTAGGTCATTGATTGCGGTCATGGAGGTGTGAAGGGGGTCATGTGTCTGTATGTGTCTGTATGTGTCTGTCTAACAGCAATGTCTTTGAGGTAACAGCAATCAACAGTTATATCAAGCAGATCTGTATCTCGAGTATAGAAGTAGATGAGAAAATTTCTGTTTGAAGAAAAATATATCAACAAATACGTTCTTGAAATAACACCAGCGAATTTATCCACGATAATGCATTAATCCATTGCATGATGGCAAAACAAAACGTAAAGTAAAAAGAACCAGACTGAAAAAGATTAATCTCTCACGATACAAATACTTTAAAGTAGTCCAGAAGATAGCCACAAGAAGAGTAATGTGTTATGTCCGTTTGTGGATATCGAACGATTGCACAGGCCAACGATGAAAAAATTTTTGTACTAAAAATACCTTATTCCTATAGTTTTTAGGGTGCTGAATCCAAATATGATATTAATAAAGCTGTATCACCCACAATTTCTTCACATTTTATAGTTAAATTTATTAATTTAAGCGAATTATAAAGAATTGAACAGCTTCACAGGCCAACGATGAAAAAACTTTTTTCCTGAAAATACTTAATTCCTATATTTTTTAGGGTGCTGAATCCAAATATGATATTAAAAAAGCTGTATCACTCACAATTTCTTCACATTTTATAGTTAAATTTATTAAATTAAGCGATTTTTAAAGAATTGAACAGCTTTCAGTCTTAGGCCTCATGAAACAATTAGGCCTTAAGTTAGGCCTCATGAAACAATTTGTAAAGGCTTTGCCTAAAGATGGACCATGTTTCAAGTATCTCTGCCAAAATTTTCCACGCCTATCAGAAGCTAAACTAAAAGAAGGCGTCTTTGTCGGACCTGACATTAGAAAAATGATGTTTGATGTTAACTTTGAATCCACAATGACCTTAAATGAGAAAGAAGCATGGGTATCATTCAAGCAAGTCGTTAAAAAGTTCTTGGGAAATGAAAAAGACCCAGAGTATGTTTCTATTGTAGCTAACATGTTACAGAAGTTTAAAAAGTTAGGATGTTTGATGAGCCTGAAACCTACGGAAAACTATGGGTGGTACAAAAAAACTAAGGCCAGAATTAGATTCAGTACATAAAAATCTGTAAAGATCAACTGTTAAAGTTAAAAAAAATTTCAAATTTTTTTTTTGTTGGCCTGTGTTATGGATATCAAACCATTTTTTGTCCTAACGGCTCAACCGATTATCAAGTTTGAAGGCGCAGATTGTTCAGTGAGATCCCTTGAATGTTTTGAAATAATTTGAGCTAGAAATAATGACAAATATTTTATTATATTTTAAGTATTCTCGACTTTTCGCAGATGTATGATATCATACCATGTTTAAGTGAATAATCAAATTGTACTCGTCGTAAAATAAATGTATAATTAAAAAATTGAAATAGTTGGGAAATCATATTTAAGTTCTTGCTCTAGCTCTTCTTGAATACCTCCTCATTAAAACAAATTTGATTGGTAAGATATAGATTTGTTTCAAAACTCATTTTTTATTATCACCTACCGCAAAATTATTATATTATATCGTGGTCTGGTAGCCTTTATCAATCTGAATGGGATATGGGGCAGATTCGTAATAGCCCAAAAATTAAAAAAAAAAGGGATATATATATATATATATATATATATATATATATATATATATTCTTAGTTTTGGTCTTATCTTTTGGTGCTTTCCTTCCTAAACACGAATTGAGTGGTCGGGCAGTCGAAAGACGACAGAAACTGGCCGCCAGATGTTAATATTATATGTTTTGTTAATGTAATGAATGTTTTTTAATTCACATAAAAGACGGGCTAAAATGTTTCGAAAATATAAATTTGGTTCATAATGTACAAAACCGTGAAAACAGACACATTTTTCTTCATCTATACTGTGTTTGTAGGGAACTTACCTGAGTCTAAGCATATATGGAAACTTTACACTTTCATCTCCCGAAGATAACCGATATTGTCTTTGCTTTCAATCAACCTAACTGTCATGATTATGATGACGACCAATGATATCAACAGGTAATTAAATGATACCAGAATTCACAGAGTGAAATTTCTCTCCAGCTAATATAGATTGGCAAAATGCGAAATTCCAGTTATTTATGTCTGTCCCAGGGCAAGATCCCCTGGAGATCTCGTAAAACGAAGAGTATTGATTATATTATAAAACAATCTGACTTCACATCTAGTTTCAACTCTGGAAGGTGTGTACCTTAGGCTCTAAGAAGGTAGTAATCATATCTGACCAGTCATCGGCCATAATTAGATTGATTTAAAGCAAAGAAAATATTAGTTATCTTCGGAAGAATGTAAGTGAAAAGTTCATAATTGCCTTCTCGTCCTAATCTGCTTAGATTGAGGTAAGTAGCCTAGAAACACAGTATAGGTGAAGAAAAATTTCCGTTTTCCCATGTTTTAACAATATGAACCAAATTTATAATTCCGAAACATATTAGTCCGTCTTTTCTGTGACTTAAGAACAGGTCTGGCGGCCAGATTCCGACGGCTCTCGACTGCCAGACCATGCGATTCGTCTTCAGGAAGGAAAATACTAAAAAATGAGACTAAAATCGAGCATATGTATTTCCTATTATTTTCTACAATTTTTGGCGGATTTTGAGTCTGCGCCACATCCCATTCCGACGGAAACCATACCGCGGTATGTTCTTTTTCAGTAGATGATATTACAAAATGAGTTATGAAACAAATTTATATCTTTTCAATTAAATTGTATCCAATTATATTTTAAATACAAAACTTGCTACTTAAATGAATAACGTTGCTAGCTCAAAGTTGTAATTTTTTGAATGGCACCTTTAATCTACGACGGGTACGATATATAATAAAAATAAATTGTCATATTATAAAAGAAAAAATAAAAACAATTTGTTTAAAAAGAAATAAATAAAATACGAAAATAACCCTATCTGATGCCAATTAGCGGAATGCACTTTGTTATCTACCTAAACACATTTGTTAATTGGTAAATAAATTATACCCATTCGTTTGTGCATCATAGATATACATCTGTGCATGTCAATATACAGAAACCTCCTCGCATTTTAGCGTGAAAACATACAGAAGTAAATTAGTAAATTGTCAGTATTGAGTTTCATTCGGATATGGAAGGCACTCGACTACTACACCAAGTTTCAATATTCATTTCTATCAACTTCACTAACAACTCAGAAATATGTTAAAGTTGATACGCAACTACGCCCTGTCCCTTAGGATGGATAGGGTTATTAATAAGATAGGGTTATTTCCATAACAGGTTACTTTTTCCATAACAGGTTACTTTTTCCATAACAGGTTACTTTTTCCATAACAGGTTACTTTTTTTTAAAATTAAACTGTTTTTTATAGTCAACTATTCTATACTTATTGTAATTAATTAGAAACAATCTAAAGCATTTTTCTCAAGGGAAGCATACACATGGAGAAAGTAAATTTTTATTAATAAATGCCTCTTCCTTGCCTTTAAAGGAATATGCCAGAAAAAAACTGTACAGTACAAAATCGGAAAAATAGAATTAGGAGCACTTCACTTTTATATATATTTTATACAATATACCCTATTTATAAAATTTATATCAATGGTTGAATTGATAAATTATCAGATGAGCATTTTTACTATTCAGAAAATTGCCGAAAAGGAAGGAAGCTTTGCTACAGATCATCATTAAAGAGAATATTTCTATTTAATCAGTATAGAATTAAAGAGGCAGTGAGCTACCCAACGTAGCTCTTAATCCTATTGGCCTTTCAGATTTGACTACAAAAGCAGCGAATTTAATTAATTAAAGGAAATATTAGCGGACCTGTAATACTATCCGGCTTTTCCTCAATTAAATTATAGAAATATCTATAATTTATAACATAGTTATTGATAATGCAATATTTAGGGTTCGCCATTAAATTGAAATTTTAATTTATGATACATTATAAAGAAACAGGATGCACTTCCAAGATACGATAATAGTCTTCTTGAACTTGAGGAGTGTGTAGATAAGATCGTGAAAAAATAAAATAATTAAAATCTGGTGCACTGCGCGCATCATTCAACTTTCACTTACCACCCTACTTGATATAAATTTTAAAAGTTTCCATTTATTTCCACGGAAATTCCATTTAGTTTCCATTAAATGATATAAAAGTAGAAACTATAAAACTACAACAATAAATTTTTATTTTAAGTTTATTAATATAATAAACAAATTATAATAAATTAAATATATATATATATATATATATATATATATATATATATATATATATTATATTATATAAATATAATAAATTAATATTAGTACATTAATTTTAAGTTTATGCGTTTTTCGAACCTTCTACGACCTTATATGTTAGGTATTACTTTTTTTGAAAACGTTTAACTTTCCAGTAGATGTTTATAATACATCTATATTGCCACTCTTATTTCCGGAAATTGGTTTTCAACCCGGGAAAATTATGACTACTTTTTAGTTAGTTATCAAATTCTTTCATAATTCATGGGGATTAGACCTAGCTGATATTTCATAAAATCTAAAAGATTTCTATTAATATAGCCTTACAAATTAATAAAAACAAATAAAAACGGATCAGGAGTTTACAGAATGAGATGGCATTTAGGGAATAAGTAACAGAATAAGATGGTACGCCGGGAATAAGAACCGGCATTATTATTACGGTCAGGTTTTTATTATCAGCTGATAAAGAGATAAGCCCAAAGAGATCTACAGATATAATCTAACCATAATCTTTACGACGTAAGGAAGGTAAGGAGGTTAGGTCGCTAGGTATCAGATAATGAATGGGCAGGATTAAGCTCTTACACGAACCTTAGCTTACTCTCTTACGAGCTCACTTTCCGTACCCTTAGGAAACCTTACATCCTCTTAAGGAAGGAATTGAGGTGGCTCCTTAAGCCATATTACTATCTTACTAACATAAATCTCTTCTTAAGAGATATTGAGACCTCTCTTTTAAAAAAATCATATTTACTAGCATAACTTTCATCAAATTAAATATGTACTTAATAAAATTAAGATAAGATTTAAATGTGTACTTAATAAAAAAAAACTTTTTTTTCAGCAGAGCTTCACCACTAAAATATTGATCAATATTTTCACTAAAATACAAAATAGAAATATCGGGAATGGGAGAAAAAAATCGAGACCCTCAAAAGGGTCAACACAAACTCAATCCACACATAAATTTTCAACCTTCTAACTCAATTTTGTCCTAAACTTTATATTCGATAAAATATAGTTGATATCACTACTATATATTATTACGGTAGTATAGATCCCTTTTCCGGCCCTCAGGAGCGATGGATTTTGACGTGTGAGGTATCAAAAGAAATAGAATTTCATGGAGATGTGACGAATTACAATTTTGTTTCTTAAATTCTTACTAGGGCTTAAGTAAAAGTGATGAAAAAACAGGGAGGTTTCAAAGATTTGACGACTGAGAGTCAACGGATCGAGACGGGATAAGTTGGGTTTTAAAGATTTTGACGCGGGCATCAAGATCATATACGTTCCATTAGAACGTATTGGTCCAGCGTTTTAAAGCCCTAAAATCTACCGTTTTCGAGATAATGCACGATATAGGTCCGCACGGGCCCTATGCCATCTTGCGTACGTGCCAATGTTGTCATGGCAACTCTATATCAATTTGAGTCTGTTTACAAACACTTTTAATTAGTGGAAAATTATATATTGTTTCCCATGTCCAACCCTAAAGGGCACTGTTAAATATGAAACTACACATAGAAAATGTTATAGCTGGATCTAATTACCTAACTGCTAAATTGAAGAGATGTTTTCCAGAGGGGTAAGCTAATTACTTATTAAGTATGAACTTTAACTTCAACATAGTCGTTACAAACTATGTAGCTTCACAAAATCTGTGTGTTAAATAAACTTTCTCGATAATATTATATTGTTTATACGAATAAATATGTTTCCCAAATATCGCTTATACTTCTAATGTATTAAGGATTTGAGGAAGGATGGATATCTAATGCGAGAGTTCTGGCTCGGGTATACTAGTATCAAATATAATACATAACAAATTTTTTAAAAATGATATACCATGATCTAAGAGC
The DNA here is from genome assembly GCA_948150685.1 of Rhaphigaster nebulosa. Taxonomy (NCBI): domain Eukaryota; kingdom Metazoa; phylum Arthropoda; class Insecta; order Hemiptera; family Pentatomidae; genus Rhaphigaster; species Rhaphigaster nebulosa. The sequence continues at coordinate 150,010,435 of OX411309.1, forward strand.
ATATGAATTTCAATTTATGAATTACATAATTTATTATTAAAAATTAAATTTCGAGTTGAGAGTGTAACTAAATATATAGTCATGCATGATTTGAGCACAACAATTTGCCAACATTTCATTTATGGTTGATCCTCAGATTACGGACAACTTTGAGGAGAAAATTTTTAATAAGTTTGACTGCATTTATATAAAAGATTTTCAGTACCTAGATCTTCTTTTGATATTTAGCTATCAATCTTAAAAAATGACTAAGATCAAAAGTGTTTTTTTTTTCGTTGGAAATCTAAAATTTTCAAAATCGCGATAATGATCGCTTGAGTAATGACAATTAAGTTGAATTAACTATTTTTTTTTTTTTAAGATCTAGAGGTAAAAAAATATGTGAAATAGGGCATAAGATGGATGACCTTATGTACTACGACCCTCTATGTATAGGAAATTATTTTTTATTATTAGGACTATTTATTTATTAAGAAATATTACATTCTGTCTCAGCAGGGACAATGGTAATAGTGATAAAATAAATCATTCGTACAATATTAACAAAAAATAAACTTAATATAAGAAATAATAAATAAAGTTATAAAAAATAAAATCTTAAACACAGGCACACTATTTACAATCAGCCTGGGACTCCCCGAGCCAGGCCCATCCCTCCACTTATGGATGGAAAAGCATGACTCCAAGATATCCCAGCGCTTCTCACTCAGTCGCGTCACTGGCATCGAAAGCCAATGGAGAATGGACGAGAGCGCTATAGCCCCAGAACTTATTGCCAGAACTCCAAAGAAAATTATAAATGAACATTTTAACAAAAATGTTTTTACTAGCAAATTTTATAAAAATAGTAATAAAATAATTACTATTATTTTATAACACTTGTAAGTAGCCACAGCTTTTTATTTTAAGACTAGATTAAAAATTTTAAGTACACAAAGATTTTTTTTTATTAATTTAGTTTGGCATTTATTTGGATACATAATAAATCCATAAGTGGATTTTTTTGTAGCATTCTGTGGCAGTATCTGAAGCTGTTAGGATGTCCGAGTCCTTGTGCAGCAAGTCATTTGTAGCATAGAATGGCGCATCTAATATTTCCCTCAATTCTTTTGACAGGAACAACTGAATTCTTCGGATGTTTGAAGTTGTGACTGAGCCCATAGCTCTATCCCGTATCTCCATAAAGGTTAAATTAGTATTTTGTAGATTGCAAGTCTGTTAGTTAAGGATAATTTGGAGCTCTGTCAGGTAACCTGGATAATAGTCCGAATCGTTTGTTTAGTTGTACCCTTTTCAGTCTGATGTAGATCCGGCCAACAATGGCCACAGTACACTGTCCTGAGGAACTCCTGCTCTGACACGTTTTATGCCTGATAAATCGTTACCTAATTTGACTGTAAAATGTCTGCCTGTCAAGTACGAAAGTAATATTAAGTAGTGAGGAAGAGGAGGGAGCAAAATTTTGAGTATGGTTGAATGATGTTTTCTGAAGCCGAACTGATGCTTTGGAATTGCTTTCAATATATCAAAAGAATTTAATTTAGACAATGAAGAAGAAAGATAACGTACACAAAGATAACGTGAATAAAAAAAAATGCCAGTTTTAACAGCCTATTTTTTTTTTTAAAGACTATATTAAAAATCATTGAGCAGGGGGCAAGTTTGTTTTATCTGAAAGTTGTTGGGCTTTCTCTAAGAAGGTAACTTGCGTCATGAGTCTTAGGGAGGCCTGTTTATTATTTAACCAGTAGTCGATTGGTAATCTATTTAGCCGTTCACAGAGGCTTACCGAGCTCACAGCCTGCGCATCTGTATTGTCTCGACGTTTGCCTACAGTTGCAAAGCCATGGATGGGTGTAGGACTTCGGCACACCTGTTAATATCTGAAGTGCTTAGTTTTGGACCTACTCAATTTTTTGTTTGGCGCTTTCAGATGCTTTTATCAGTAGCTCTCCTGTATATTCCAGGGACGGGCGAACATACGCTTTGTAGGCCAAAGACAGTACATCTTGTGTCTCACCCCACTTCGTTCCCATCATTCTCTGAAGCAGACTTATCCTTTGTTTGCCTTTCTTAGCCAACTCTTATGGATGTAGACTCCAGCTTTAACCTGTCATCAGTTCTTAGCAGTGCTTCTGAGCCATATTTCAAGTTTATAGGAGGGAGCTTTTTGGTGAGCGAAAACAGCGGAAACTCTGTTTTTGAAGTATTTAATGTCATTTCATTTGCATCAAACCATATTCTTAGCTGCTTCATAACCATGTTTAGAAATTGCTCCAGAGCAGTTATGCTGCTACTAGTTGCCGATAGCACTAGCAGTCATCTGCAAACAATAGCAGTTTAAGCCCAGGGAACTTACTTTGCAAAAATTCAGTCGTCATTGATCATCAAGCAGAAAAAGAGAGGACTAAGTACTGAGCCCTGGGGGAGACCCTGCATTGTTTGTTTAAATTGTGAATATCCAGTTTTGTACTTAACCCTAACGAATAGTTGAGACAAATAGGATGCCAGAAATCTGTATAGATATCCATGTATTTCCAAGCCGATAAGCTTGTGTAGGAGTTTTTACCGCCAGACTTTGCCCAAAGCTGTTTTGAAATCAACAAATACAGCTAGTGAGCTTTGTCTCCTTTGGTAGCCGTCCTTTATCTCTTGTGAAAAGTGAACCATCTGCTGGACTGTGCTTCTATTTTTTCTGAATCCTGCTTGTAGTAGCGATAATATTTCATTTTTTTTCCACAAATGTCTGCAATCGGTGTACTGTCATTTTTACAAATAACTTTCAAAAGCATCTTGTCAATGCTATTGGTCTGAAATTTTCTGGTTTGTCGGGTTTCTTGCCATTTTTTTAATATGGGTATTACTTCTGCAGTTCCCCACTCATGGTGTAGTAGATGGTGTGTCCATACTTGGTTGAGGAAGGAGAGGATGACATTCTTGGATTTTGTTCCTAACATTTTAAGGAATTCAGGAAGTATTCTATCAGGCCCCGGAGATATTTTCACTGAAAGCTTTTGACGAACCATTTACATTTCTACCAATGTAAATGGTTCGTCAAAAAGTCTCGATTGTACCTCAGTCAAGCAGGTTGATGGAAGTCTGATTTTCAAGATCTTTTGTTTTCGGATTGAAATAACTAATTGCGCATTAGTGCTTACAAAAATACCGTGCTATGTCCTTCTCATTTGTGAGCAACTTTGATTCTGTCTGGATTGGGTTATTTTGGAGGGGGAGGGAGGATGTATTATTATTCAATTTTGACAGAAACCTGTGAGCTTTAATGGCATACTTCCTGAAATCAAGTTTCTCGAGGAAGGATCTGCCAACCTTTTCGATTTCTTAATAGCTCGCTTTAGTTCAGCTGTTCTACGCTCGAGCTCTATTCTGCCTTTTGTTTGCCCTCGATTTTTTTCTTCCCTGTTCCAAAATGGTGTGAACTTGTTTACATTACCTTCATTATTATTAATAATAGGATTATATTAGTTCTGAAATAACAAACTCGTCGGTTTCGCTTCCCCATTTTTTCTCTTAAACACGATTTCTAAAAATAGAAAAAGGTATAAATATACTCAATGAATTTAGAGTTTGTTGAAAATGTTCTATCAGCATTAAATATATAGCAGCCATTAAAACGGTTAAATATTTACCATTGGAGCACTTAAATTAAGTATGTAAATTACATGTTAGAGTTGAACTACATGCTATGATTTATTCACTCACGGTAGGTTTAATTCAGCGCTAGGTATACGATTCTGTTGGTATATGTACGACTATGCATAACACAACATTATACAGAGTGTCCTTTTTAAATGGCCCAGCTGAATTTATCTTGAACCGATTACGTTATTAAAAAAATAAAAAATACGTATTTAACATTTTTCAGTCTAGTTTAAAATTTAGACCTGTTTTTGAAAAAAAAATAAATAAACGGGGTCTCTCAGATTCAGTACAATTTTAAAATTTCAAATAGAAACCTATGCCTTCCGATACATCATTTTAACGGATTTTTGAAACTGAATTTAATGGTGAAACCAGATTTTAAATTGGTCAATAAATTACAAAGTTATGGTACAAAGTTTAAAAAAAAATAATGCATTTTGTTAGTTATTTTTAATAATAAAAAAAATCCATACTACATACAACCAGAAGTTGGTGAACCTACATTCCATGTTCGAACTGCCTACCCTCTTCTACGATGCAAAGGCTGGTGGCTCTTCTTAGCCACTCTTCGCTGGTGCTCAGTGCGACGTACTGACTCGAGGGATCTACAAGAATTTTCCACTCTTTACTACAGTTCTTCAACTGATCTTGCAGGGTTATGATTGCCATAAACCCTGCCAATAATATTATTTCTGTTTTTTCACTACATCTTTAAAACAAACCTTTATTATGAACTACAGCTAAAAAGATAACAAACACGACGTGACCCAATTAATTCCTGTGTAACAAAAAAAAAAAATGTAAAGGCAATTTAAAAGAGTTAATACCGAAACAAACAAAATGTATTTGTACCATAACTTTGTAATTTATTGACCAATTTAAAATCTGGTTTCACCATTGAATTCAGTTTCAAAAATCCGTTAAAATGATGTATCGGAAGGCATAGGTTTCTATTTGAAATTTTAAAGTTGTACTGAATCTGAGAGACCCTGTTTATTTTTTTTTCAAAAACAGATCTAAATTTTAAACTATACTGAAAAATATTAAATAGGTATTTTTTATTTTTTTTTATAACGTAATCGGTTCAAGAGAAATTCAGCCGGGCAACTTAAAAAGGACACCCTGTATACCCTTATACATTATATATAACATTATGGCTTAACATAAATTCATAGAGCAGTAGAAATAACAAATACTCCGCTGTAGGTATATAATCAAGCTAACATATAATATTAAAAATACTTTTATATATATATATATATATATATATATATATATATATATATATATATATATATATATATATATATATATATATATGATTTCAAATTTTCTCTAAAGCTCAGATACCCATTAAGAAAACTTTCAACAAAAACGAACAAATACTCAACGCCAAACAAAAAACAAAGAAATAAGATTTACAATATACTATCCAAGAATTGCGATAAAAACGAGAATATATAATCATAAAAGTACACTAAAATCTATCATAAAAACAACTAATGCTTTGTCAAATAACACTAAAAATCTGAAACATGAAATACATTTGGTGAATATAGAAATGTTACATAAATCCAATTGTAGGGTAAAGTGGAAGATATCAGGATCCATATATATCGCAGATAAAGTAGAGTAAGTACATAAAGTAAGAATATTATAGTAAGTATATAAAGTAAAGATAAAGTACAAAATTCCAAACATGAACTAACCCATACACTATACATTACTCACAAACAATTGAAAATAGTAAAATTGAAAGACAAATAAAATAAACTAGTATACCCGAGCGAAAACTCTCGCATTACATATCTTAATGAATCCTTAATGAAACCGAAGAATAAGCGATAAACAATACAATATTATCAAGAAAGTTTATTTAACACACACATTTGGTGTAGCTTTATAATAGTTTATAATGACTATGTCCAAGTAATAGTTAATACTTACTAAGTAATTAACTTGCCCTACTGGAAAGTAACCCCTCAGTTTAACATTTAAGCAATAAGACTCAGCTATACCACTTTCTGTTTGTAGTATTCTATCATTCATGGAAACATAAAAACAATATTTTATTTACAAAACGTTTTCACAGTTAATAATACGTTTTTGTTAACAGTCTCAACTGGCTTTAAAAGGTATAAAGTAATAATTGATATAAAGTTGCCATGACAACGGAACGTACGCAAGATGGCATGAGGCCCGTGCGGACCTATATCGTGCGTTATCTCGAAGACGGTAGGTTTTTAAGCTTTAAAAGGCTGGACCAATACGCTCCATAGGATCTTGATGCCCGCGTCAAAATCTTTAAAACCCAACTTATCCTGTCTCGATCCGTCGACTCTCAGTCGTCAAAGCTTTGAAACCTTCCAGTTTTTCATCACTTTTATTTAAGCCCTTGTAAGATTTTAAGAAACAAAATTGGAATTCGTCACTTCTCCGTGAAATTCCCTTTCTTTTGATATCTCACTCGTCAAAATCCATCGCTCCTGAGAGCCGGAAAAGGGATCTGTACTACCGTAATAATATATAGTAGTGACTAGTATACCCGAGCGAGAACTCTCGCATTACATATCTTCTAATCCTTAATTCCAAGTATAAGCGATATTAGGGAAACATATTTATTCGTATAAACAATATAATATTACCTAAAAAGTTTATTTAACATACAGATTTGGTGAAGCTACATAGTTTGTAATGACTATATTGAAGTTACATTACATACTTAATAAGTAATTAGCTTATCCTACTGGAAAATATCTCTTCAATTTAGCCGTTAGGCAATTAGATTCAGCTATACCGTTTTCTATATGTAGTATTCATACTTAACAGTTGCCTTTTGGGTGGGACATGGAAACAAAATATAATTTCCCACTCATTAAAAGTTTTTGTAAACAGACTCAAATTGATATAAAGTTGCCATGACAACGACACGTACGCAAGATGGCACGAGGCCTGTGCGGACCTATATCGTGCATTATCTCGAAAACGGTAGGTTTTTAAGCTTTAAAACGCTGGACCAATACGCTCCACAGGAGCGTATATGATCTTGAAGCCCGCGTCAAAATCTTTAAAACCCAACTTATCCTGTCTGGATCCGCCAACTCTCAGTCGTCAAAGTTTTGAAACCTTCCAGTTTTTCATCACTTTTATTTAAGCCCTTTTAAGATTTTAAGAAACAAAATTGGAATTCGTCACTTCTCCGTGAAATTCCCTTTCTTTGATATCTCACTCGTCAAAATCCATCGCTCCTGAGAGCCGGAAAAGGGACCTATACTACCGTAATAATATATAGTAGTGATTATAAAGAAAAACTAGTTATTTGTAAGTATATATTAATTAAGGTTACGCTGATGATAGCCTTGTGGTTCTGAAATGTCATCTCATTTCCCACGAAGATGAGTCACATATCAAAAATGATATCAGATGGTAAATAAATAAATGATATCACAATAAATGATATCAAAAATGATATCAGCAGCAATAATATAAGTAGTTTATGAAATGTTATGATGGGTTGAATTGCATCAAAACTTTCATTCATAGCAAACTCGAGAAAGAAAAATTTTAAACGATGAACACTCGTTCTAATAAACAACCCTCCTCATAATGAGAGAATAACCAATTAAAGGTTATGAGGTTTTTCATCTATATATATGACAAAAAATATATAATTATATTTTTATGATATTTTGTTTATTAACATACAAAATATATTCTTGAATTTTAATGTCAATATTTTAATAAAAAAGAATACGGTCCTAGACACCGAAAGCTTCTCCTGTTATTCAAAATTAATAAGAGTAACTTATATAACAAATATTTTGAATGATGAAGAATTAAACAAACGACACTTCATAACTCGAAATAGAGAAAACAGTTACATACGGACACCCTTGTGTCGGTATGTAACCGTTACATCCTGATGTAACGGTGATTTATTGCGGGGTTACGTAGCCTGGATGGTGCTCAATATGATATGGAGGCATGCATACAGAAAATTTGTTTAATATACCGCCATGTAATGGAGGTGTGTTGGCATTACATACTGGACGGAATTATAAATATAGGAGAAACTGTCGATTGCTATAGCAGATAAAACTTTAGTTTCAAATTGAATAGAAGTTAAAAATTAAAAACAGTAAATTAGTATTTCAAAGAAATATCTAGTCACTTCAAACGATTTTCCTTAAAGCCGCAGGTGCACTATACAAGTACAATGCAAAATATTTTGCTGCATCTTGTGCTAATATAGGCCGGATAATTTTTTTTTTTTTTTCAATTTCACCTTTTTAGGCCATTTAATTGTATTTCAAAGGAGAATCTCTAATTATTCGAAGAACTAAAATATCTGATGTGGACAACACATGACTTCCTTGCACGCCTATTAAACTATAAATCGGTGGCTCAAAAAGGGATTCTGAATTTGATTACTAGTTTCCGAAGATTGCAATATGTTTAATTGGATTGGAAACCAAATTGCGTTTGTAACCTTTATTACCGATACATATGATTTATGTATTTAATTTAAATATAATTTTTGATGTAAGCTTATTATGACCTTCAAGTAAAGTACCCTTTTCGGCTCACCAATTTTCACCAAAATATAGTAAATACATTCACATCAATATAAAAGTCCTATTTATCAAATTTTAGATAATTTACATTATATTTTAATATAATTTTTGATGAAAGTCTAATATGACCTTCAAGTAAAGTACCGCTTCCGGTTTTCCAATTTACACCAAAATCAAGTATGTTATTTAAATCAATATATAAATTATAAATACTAATTTGAGAAGTTTTATATAGTATTTTAATATAATTTTTGATGGAAATCAATTATGACCTTCAAGTAAAGTACCACTTCCGGTAATCAAGAAATGACCAAAAAAGGAGGTTCATAACTAGATTTTACAGCAATCCTAAATACAAAATTACAACTTTCTACAGCTAACTGTTTGAGATATGCGAGATACGAACGTACGTACGTACAGACTCCACGACGAAACTAGTCAAAATGGATTCAGGGATGGTCAAAATGGATATTCTCGTCGTAATCGTAATGAAAACTTTTGCGATTGTCCTTTACTTCGTTCAAGGAAGTAAAAATATCAGATTTTTATTTTCAATATTTAACGTAATAATTTATTTTAGATTTTTTATGAAAACCTGATATTATTTAATTCGCGATTCATGTTTAAATTAATGAATATATCTTTTTATTTAAACAAGTAAGGTAAGTAGTATTGGCTAAGTAAATTTTCGACATGATGTTTTTTCAGTGAGTGAGGGACAGCAATAAATGTAATTAGACTATCTTCAAACGCTTCTCCTGTAAAATTACACTTTTTCGAAATAATAAACTTTTATATAATTTATAAATAGAGAATAATGACATATTAACATTATTTTAATTAGTATCGTGATAAAAAAGAAAAATATAGAAATTTATTTTCTGTGAAATGTGAAAGTAGAGATAAGAAGCTTTAAGCGATCCATTATATTTTACTATCATATCCGTTCCAATGGCGTAGCTATCCAAATATTCTAAGAGGAGAAGGCGGTAGATCTGTAGGAAGGGATATTTCCCCTCTCGGAGATAGCAACCTATCAACGTCAGAGCTTCCAGGTTTAGCTAACCAAATGTTAGCTTCTTTTATGTCTTTTTTTTTTTTTTTTACTACTTTGGATTTCTTTGTCAAAAGATTTCTAGGGAACCATGGCAGGTCCCGGGAGGAGAGGGAGGGAGGGGGAGGAGGAGGAGGAGGAGGAGGGCTGACAGACCCTCCCTAGAGATACCTATCTACACCCACGATACTTTCTAAACTTGACAAGGAGTATTTCGGATAAAAAGCAACAACTAAAAATTCGAAAAATTACAAAGAGGTAAAAGTTATATGTGTGAAATTGTTTTTAGAAAATAAATGGAAGATTCCAAAAAAATAGACTTGAGCCTCTCAAATATCAATAAATAACTAACCAGTGTTGACTGGTCAACATCGCAATAATATAGGCATCATCGAGACAAAAAAAAAAATATCACATAAACACAGACCATACCTCTAAGATCGCATATCCCAAATCAACAGTCTAAAAAAGACCCTCCAAATAGGGATATCACAGTAAAAACAATGTTCACAGAAATGCAAACCAAAAACAGCATATCTCACATCAACAGTTCAAAAATCATCTACAATGAGTACACCACTCCATAACAATTCAACGCATCTTGAGTACGATCCCGACCACAATCTTAAGAAATCAGTAGACAACTGGTACATGTGTACCGCTGTCCGCCATCTTGTACCGCTGCCCGCCATCTTGGATATTCATGAGAAATCGCTGATAATTTTCTTATTTTCTGAAATTATTCATTTCGCCCTCTTTTCATACTAAATATTCTTACACAATCAAAAATACAGACATTATACTAGATTTTGAAGACAAATTATCCAAAGAAATGTCCGTTAATATTAAAACAGCTTCGAAAGGTTATATTTGAACATTTGATCAGCAAAAACAGGAAACACACTACTCAGCCAATTAAATTAAATAGTTTAATATAAATACTTAGGAGAAAGGGAGGTAAAATTAAGACTCGAATTATTTGTTGGTGCTAATTTTAATTTCCGAATCAGCAATTGAATGGAAAGATGTGAAGTTACAGGCTAATGTTTTCGTCACTCACGATGAGCGTTAACTCAACAGTCTATATGAGATTTTTACGTTCTTACCACCAGGTAGTAGAAATGGAATTTATTGTAATCGAGTGAATTTTCAATCTGCAGTTTTCGACGGATCTATGCGTCCAAAAAACGCATTATGGGCTATTGGTTCGTCTGTGCCAGGATTATAATCATTATTAACGGTGGGCCAATTCTGATGCTTTATTTTGTTTTGTAGGGTTTTGTCTACCGAAGCAGGTGTACCAAGTCGGGTGTACTCTGTGCGCAATAGCAGCTGCTCGATAGCCGAAAAACGCGAATGGTTATAGACAGTTTCTAGCCAAACCACCAGAACAGCTTTAATGATTTTCATGAAACTTGTCTAGCCTCCTCATTAAAGCCCTTCAACTTTTAACACATATATATATATATATATATATATATATATATATATATATATTTTTTTTAATAACTTATCATCACAACAAACATCAAATTAGTGTTAGGTGGAATTTCAGCCCACAAAAGGAAAACTCGATCGCTCTTATAAAGTTGACGATAACTACATCCAAATTTTAAGATAGTGAAGAATATAAAAAAAAAGTTATCTAGATGTACTTATTGTATAATAAAAAATAACTGTGTTTGAATGGAAGTATTTTTACTTTAAAATGAGTGGTGTAGCTATCAATTTTGTAATTTGTTAATTACGTTAAGACCATTTTTATTTAACAAAGGTCCTTTTTTATGATTCCGAAATTATAAAAAACTAAGAGAGGTAAAAAAAAAGTATAAAGAAAAAAGTGGTATTTTTTAACAAAAATCTAAGGTAAAAAAAAATTATTTTTGTTTTTCACGGGTTGAAAAAGCTGTTAAAAAAATTAAATAAAAAACGTAAGGGGGTTATTGTTACACTTAGTTATTGTTGAACTTAAGATTTTTATAAAATTAAATAAAATGAAAAAATATTATTTTTTTTTATTTTATTATTCTATTATTATTATTCATACCGGGCAATATTTGAAGTTCAACTAGAAAAATTGATTTCGGGCTATAGTAAGTGTCAAAATTATGTCCTAAATTTCATTTTTTAAATAAATTTTCAAAGCGATAAAAAACAAAATAAGCATTTTTTTTACCACTGATTCCATGTTCGTATGGGAATTTTCGATCTGCGATAACCAGTTTTAAAGTCATTAAAATATTTATCTACTCCGATATTCGCTTGGGGGTACACATGAGTATGTGAAGGTATAAATATAACTACATAATTATACATAAAATATAAATATATACATAGAAATGTTACCTATAGCCTCGTCGGCCACGTTGATGCAGTCTGAGAGGGTTAGGGACACTATCCGTGGGGCCAGGCAGGACCACAGGCCCGCTTCCGTGATCTCATTGCACCCCGCTAATTCCAATTCGTACAGACCCTGAAACACAATAAGTATTTTCATTACAAAAACAATTCTTAGCTAAGTTAATTATTAAACATAAAAAATGGCATGAGATGAAAAAAATTAAAGTATTAATAGAAATAAGGACTATAAAAATAAATATCATAAATCTTTATCTATCGTTGGCCTTTCAACGACATACAAAAAAAAAAACATTCAATAAAAATAAAATTATCCCACCATTAATTAAAAAAAAATTTAGCACAGGTATAAAATTTAATTAAAAGACGGAATTAGTTACAACATTTCCTATGGAGCTATTTTCGATATAATCCTTTCTTTTTGAGGAAAATGAAAATATGATTTATTGCGTTTTTTCGTGATAACACTTTGCTTAAGCTTCGGATCAATACTTATTCCGATATAACATCTCTTTAGAATTCGATTGCCTTCTTCGAATCCGTCATAAAATGTGCCCCATTCCATAAAAAACTCAAGAGTTCTGTGTGCTGGATATGTACTGATATGTACTGAAGAAAATTAGGGAGTCGAATATGAGCACAAAGAAAACTTCATTCAGGTGACATAGTTGTGCCCAACCAAGTTTCAGTTCTAAATTTAAAAAAAAAATTGGATTTTAAGTAGGGAATTAATCGAGTCTTGAACATCCTTTATTTAATATATATATATATATATATATATATATATATATATATATATATATATATATATATATATATATATATATATATATATATACGGCCATTCATATCCTCTAAACTTGAAGTATTTTACAGAATCCTTGCTATATCTTCTGTATAATCCCATATATACATGCATACCTCTTGTGCAATGTGGTTTATATATACAGGATGTTGAAGATCAGAAAAAGTTATTTTTATATAGATCTAAAAATAAAATAAATGTATTTTACTATCCAACAAAATATTAAAAGACATTGATTTAAAAAACATGTAATGTATTTGCAAGAGAAATAATAAATATTTCCGAGTTTTGTTTTTATCCTATTCAAACATTTCTTTTTTAATTAGCATACTAAACATTATTTCGCCTAGTAACGGCACAAAGAGTTTCACTTCTAAAATCCTTCTGGAGTTGAATTACGACATGTCTGAAAAAATCTGATTGGTAATCAATTGATAATTAACGCCTTACTGAAGCGTCGCAATGCGTAGGATCGATATTTTAACATCCCTCATGAAATATTTTCAATTGATGATTTCAGAGTTATGTGCGCTGGAGCGGTACTGGAGAAAGTTAGGAGGTCAAGATGAGCTCAAAGAAAACTTGAGGCGACGCAGTTGTGCACCAGCAAGTTTCATCACTAAATTCCAAAAAAATATGATATTAAGAGGGGTGTCAATCGAGTCTTTAACACCTTGTATATAAAATTATTATTAAAATTTATATATATATATTCTCTGCTCCTGAAAAAAACAAAAAAATTTGGACGAAAGGGCAGCTGCGGAGAAGGATCCAAATACCACGGCCTCACAGATCATCACCAGCCCACTCTTAATTATATCACGGTTTGGGTGAAGTGAAACTTAATTGTTAATTAACTACATATAATCAAATCTCAAACTCAATTCACAAAGTGATTATCGAATTAACTCCTGTGAAAATGCCGAAGATTTTCTCTACATTTAATTTTAATCGTAAATTATCAATAATTTATAGTACTAAACGACGCATGGTACATTGACAAGCGAGTTTATTAAAAACACGCACTCTTGTTACTGGAGGTCTCATTCCGTTACTATATGTCGTTTTCCTTCAGTAGGTAACTAGTTTCCAAGATATTTCTTCGTGTTCCGTGACAACAATAAAACTGTCAATATCACTGGATAAAGCACTGGAAATCGACAGTTTCGACATTTTAAGCGGCAGAACCCACTTAACTAATATCTTATTCTCATTCTGCAGACTTGTTGATCTCACAAATGGGGAGGAAAACCAGTATTTTACACTCAATTTTAACACTTAAAACAAGTAATAAAAAGGTTTAATTGGATTGGAAACCAAATTGCGTTTGTAACCTTTATTACCGAAACATATGATTTCTGCATTTAATTTAAATACAATTTTTGATGTAACCTTCAAATAATTGTCACGAATTTTAACTAAAATGTAGTAAATACATTTATATCGATATAAAAGTCTGTATACCAAAGTTGAGATGTTTTACATTATATTTTAATATAATTTTTGATGAAAGTCTGATATGACCTTCAAGTAAAGTACCTTAACTGAAGTAAATACTGAAATCAGCATACACACAAACTCTTCAGTACTTCAGTATAGCGTCGTGTTATAAAGCCTAAAGCCTCAATAAACGGTCTATCGAGCGAAACAAAGAAGTTTTCAAATCGGGCTGGTAGTTGCTGAAATTAGAGCATTCATCTACATAAACTTTTTAGCTTTATATTATAGATGGACTCGAACTCTGGAGGAGAGCCAAATTTTCGAACATCAAACGTATCCAATGCTTTCAGTCCAAAGTCCTTCGAACAATAGTCAATGCTCCATGCTATGCAACCAACAATACCCTACATCATGACCTTAATATCCTATTTGTCTTACACCTTATTCCATCCAAATTTCACCAGAACCTTGCTCACCATCCTAATCCCTTAGCACAATTCCTATCCAGCTCTACCCATCCCTGCAATCTCCCTCGAAGGTTGAAACGGCAGTGACCCCGAGACCTATTGTAAATATGTATATTGGAGTTCCGAGGACAATTGGTTCATCTTAACAATAGTGTTATGAGGAGTGAGGAACAAAGATTGTGTACGCTTTGTAATTTAAATGCAATTGAGGATTTATACCACTACGTGGCTGTTTGTCCGATTTTACAAGAATATAGGGCCAAGTATTTTAAGAAAAAATTACTAAGTCGTCATGAACTAATAGACTTATTAAATGGTAAGGATTGGAACAGTTTGTACCAGTACCTTTTGTATCAGCTTATGGCTACAGAATGTTATTGATTCGGCAATACAACAAATAATATTCTTCTCCTACATATAAATAAAAATCACAAAATAAATAAAAAAACCAAGTGTATTAAAGATAAATTATTGATAAATTGATTAAAAATAAATTAATTATAAATTCGATGCTCTTTGTTATTAAATTGATATGTAATTTATTTAATTAAGAAATTATTAACAAAAGGATGTGTGTGAGCTGTTTCTTATTGTATAACAATTGTATATATATAGGCAACTTGACAGACGGTATTATACCATGTCAACAAAGGCTTGTTAGAGAATTTGGTTGTTTGTTTGGATGTAAATTTATTTTCAATAAAGCTTTTTATCTATCTATCTATATTGGAATTCTGGCAATGGCCAGATTCTCCACTCAAGTTCTGTATGTCTGGGGCTATAGCGCTCTCGCCCAGTCTCCATCCAGAAGCGCTGGGATACCATCCATAAGTGGAGGGATGGGCCTGGCTCGGGGAGTCCCAGGCTGATTGTAAATAGTGTGCCTGTGTTTAAGATTTTATTTTTTATAACTTTATTTATTATTTCTTGTATCAAGTTTATTTGTTGTTGTTATTATTTCATTTTTTGTAAATATTATACAAATGATTTATTTTATCACTATTACCATTGTCCCTGCTGAGACAGAATGTAATATTTCTCAATAAATAAATAGTCCTTTATATTATAGAAGATAGTTTAGACGTCTAAGAGATATCGTGTCCTACTTAAGTAGGTTCCCTTGTCATAACAACTTTATATCCCTGGAAGCAAGTTCACTTTACAAACTTTTTCATAAGTGGGATTTTTTTATTTTTAATTATTTTTTAAACTATTAAATTATTGTGTGAAAACATCGTAGGTTAAGGAGAAAAATGTGTGAAAATTTATTTAAATGATCTTAACTAGCTTCTCCAAGTTCCATAGATGAAAAATAGTGCGCCAAAACACAGTCCATCACAATTATTTTACTGTCAATATTCAGCTGGGTGTTACTGAATTATTTCAAGAGTTTTTTAGGATGTAACAACAACACTATCAACGCGAAACAAGTGGGGAGGGGCGAATTTAGGCGAGGTGACGGATTTCAGGCACCTTACCTCACTGCCTATTTAAAAATACAAAAACAAAATTAATGACTAGAACATCTATAAAATACATCTGTGATGCAAAGGGTTATGATTTAAGGAATGCGAAGAATTATTAAAAAAGTATTCCGTAAAGTAAATTACTAAATATCAAGTTAAAAACTCTTTATTTTAATCACAAATTACACAGGCCAACGATGAAAAAACTTTTGTACTGAAAATACCTTATTCCTATAGTTTTTAGGGTGCTGAATCCAAATATGATATTAAAAACGCTGTCTCGCCCACAATTTCTTCACATTTTATAGTTAAATTTATTAAATTAAGCGATTTTTAAAGAATTGAACAGCTTTCAGTTTTCCTGAAAAAGGAAGACCTACATATAAAGTTAGGCCTCATGAAAGAATATGTAAAGGCTTTGCCTAAAGACGGACCATGTTTCAAGTATCTCTGCCAAAAGTTTCCACGCCATTCAGAAGCTAAACTAAAAGAAGGCGTCTTTGTCGGAGCTGACATTAGAAAAACGATGTTTGATGTTAACTTTGAATCCACAATGACCTTAAATGAGTAAGAAGCATCATTCAAGCAAGTCGTTACAAAGTTCTTGGAAAATGAAAAAGACCCAGAGTATGTTTCTATTGTAGCTAATATGTTACAGAAGTTTAAAAAGTTAGGATGTTTGATGAGCCTGAAACCTACGGAAAACTATGGGTGATACAAAAAAAACTAAGGCCAGATTTAGATTCAGCACATAAAAATCTATAAAGATCAACTATTAATGTTAAAAAACTTTTCAAAAAAATTTTTTTTTGTTGGCCTGTGTTATTGATAGGTTTTAACCAAAACAACGCAAATAAAAAATGCCGTATCGGTGTAAGGTAAGATAAAACAAGAGATAATATTAAGCCTCTGTTAATTATGAAGAAAGAAAGTGAGGTTCCCCCGGGAGGGTAAATAGATCCCTGTAATGGGAGTCCAGATAATTGGGGTAGTTAAGCTCTTACGGGATCAAAGTCTTAGCTTGCCTTCCTACCTTTACCTTTTCACCTATGGTATCATGTTTTAGCTAACCTTAGATATATTATCAAATAAATCTATATGATAATTAAATATAAACGAAATTCGGAAAATAATCATTTTAAAATTTATATAATATTTGGTAATGAAATAATATGAATCGGCTATTTTACTTTTGAATTACAATACTATAGTTACAATAACAAACGAGTACTAATAAAAAAGAGCAACGGGAGAGAGCGTGAAAGAGATAAAAAATACATTCATCCCTTTAACAAAAACTTAATCATTAAAATAATTATTTACATCTCATAATGAAAAAAAATAATTTACATAAATTTGTATTGTCGTATGGTGAAGGAAATATATGAACAGATAGGAAAAAAAGAAAATCTATATATAAAAAGCCATGATAAAAAATAAATATAAGTAATAAAATATAAACAATACATAAAACAGAAAATAATCCTTTGAATTTATAAACCAGAAAACGAACTAAATAAAATGTATATTGATTCATATAAAGCGTGCGTAATGATACTGATGCCTTACAGTATAATGCTATGTACAGCCAGTGCCCAAAGGTATGGTGAAGAGGTTACGGAATAGAAGGGTTTTGAATGTGCTAAAGTGTAGTGATAGGGAGCATGTAAAGGGTTTTGAATGTGCTAAAGTAGGGAGCAAGTAAAGGGTTTTGAATGTGCTAAAGTAGGGAGCATGTAAATTGTTTAGAATGCGCTAAAGTAGGGAGCATATAAAGGGTTTTGAATGTGCTAAAGTAGGGAGCATATAAAGGGTTTAGAATGTGCTAAAGTAGGGAGCATATAAAGGGTTTTGAATGTGCTAAAGTAGGGAGCATATAAAGGGTTTATAATGTGCTAATGTAGGGAGCATATAAAGGGTTTTGAATGTGCTAAAGTAGGGAGCATATAAAGGGTTTAGAATGTGCTAAAGTAGGGAGCATATAAAGGGTTTTGAATGTGCTAAAGTAGGGAGCATATAAAGGGTTTAGAATGTGCTAAAGTAGGGAGCATATAAAGGGTTTTGAATGTGCTAAAGTAGGGAGCATATAAAGGGTTTTGAATGTGCTAAAGTAGGGAGCATATAAAGGGTTTTGAATGTGCTAAAGTAGGGAGCATATAAAGGGTTTTGAATGTGCTAAAGTAGGAAGCATGTAAAGGGTTTTGAATGTGCTGAAGTAGGTAGTATTTAAAGGGTTTAGAATGTGCTAAAGTAGGGAGCATGTAAAGTGTTTTGAATGTGCTAAAGTAGAGAGCATGCAAAGGGTTTTGAATGTGCTGAAGTAGGGAGCATGTAAAGGGTTTTGAATATGCTAAAGTAGGGAGCATGTAAAGGGTCTTGAATGTGCTGAAGTAGGGTGCATGTAAAGGGTTTCGAATGCGCTAAAGTAGGGAGCATGTAAAGGGTTTTGAATGAGCTAAAATAGGGAGCATATAAAGAGTTTTTTAATGTGCTAAAATAAGGAGCATGTAAAGGGTTTTTAATGTGCTGAAGTAGGGAGCATGTAAAGGGTTTTGAATGTGCTAAAGTAGGGAGCATGCCGGATTTCAAGAGGGAGCGAATTCCAAAAAGTCGTAGAGCGAACAATAAAGGCATATTGAAATGAGTCATATCTGTGAAAGGAGTATAAAGGTAAAAAGTCGAGATCTTGTGGTAACGGAATGGACAGAGGACTTGTATGGTAGCAGATCATAGGAAGGGCCATGGTTTTTGATTACTTGGTAAAGGAATATGTCTAGGAAATATTGTCTTCGAAAGGAGGGAACTCAGCGTAGTGGTGAGAAACGCGGGAACGTCTCGGCGTCGAATTAACAAATAATACAAACCTCTCCATAATTCTCTTGAGATAGTTCCAGAGACCCGACATTAAGCCACCGTATCTCCGCGCAGCCGTAGTCAAAGAGAGAAGATACGGAAGGACACTAGGAGTCTGTAGGAGATGGCGGAAGCGATGGAATAGTTTGAGGGTGAAAATCAACTCTCGGGAAATGTGGGCAATGTGGTGATTCCAGGGCAGGGTTGGGCCAATGATAATGCCTAAGTTCTTTACAGAGGAGCAGAAGGTGATGGGGTGGTCATTTAGGTATAGGGTAGGAATGTTGGTACTGTATTTGAGAAGGGACAATGTAGAACCAATAGCAATGGCCTGGGTTTTAGCAGCCCTAAACGTCTAGTCCAGGTCTTCTTGAATCTTGGCAAACGCTACCAATAACTCAGAAGGAGAAAAGGTTAAGCACATTTGGGAATCGTAGGCATAAAGGTGGTGGGAACAATGAATGATTCATTTAATTATATATATATATATATATATACATATATATATATATATATATATATATATATATATATATATATATATATATATATGTACTGTAATGTGTAAAAATATATATAAACATATATAGGTTGCGCTTGTGAAGTTGAGTATATTAATTATTATTAATGGGGTACTGGGAGAGAACGGCTCTGAGGAGTGCTGCTCTCTGACGGTATTTGACAAAAGTTAAGAAAGGGAGATAAGGGCCTGCGACTTGTAAGAGATCTGGTTAGTTCTGGAAGGAAAGATTTGTTCCCGTCTTTTTTTTTCTGGTGCTTTTTAGCACATATTCAGTATGAGGAAATCCGAAGAATGCACTCCAGATAATAAGGACTATTTCCCTTATATAAATCTTTATAAAGTTAGGTAGAACCCTTCTCTGGAAACGGGTTATTACTTTTTTTTTTGCGTTTTCAGAGGAAGCGGTCTTCAAATTTTGGGTCATCCATTTTTGGTCTTCAAAATTTGGACTTCTGAATTAAGAATTCGTGATGGGATATATGTATATAGAGAAAGAAAGACATCTTATTGTAATATACAGGAAGAAAATATTTTTAGTTTAACAAGTTTTAGTTGGTGTATGCAGGTTGTAAATAGTTAATCCATTTATATATTTTTATCATAATTTCTATAATATAATGTATAATATATGCATGAAAATTTAAGGTTGTGTTTATTTTTTTATTTTTAAGCATGTATCTTTATCGAGCTTTGCTCTTGTTTTTATTCTCTCTTCTGATGTGTATATATATATATATATATATATATATATATATATATATATATATATATATATATATATATTTTAATTTATGCTTTGTTATTGTAATTTTTTTTATCATCCTAAATACTCTCTTTGATCTATGTTGTAGCCCAAACAATGACCAATATGTCGGTTTAAAAAAAAAAAATAAACTGTAATTTTTTTTAAGTCATATTTTCTCCGATAATAATAGAATTTTGCACTGTCACTATGTCTGAAAAATTCGAGCAATATAAAACTTAAATTCTATACAGTCAATAACCCATCCATCATATTTTATCCATGTCCTATAATACCAATAGCTCATTAATAAAGATTCAGAGATAATTTTTAATGATGTTATCTTAATGATGAAAACGCGCGAACCTTAACTAGGTTAGGCTAAGGTTGTCGTTACGAAGCAGGAACCGAATTGAATTTCAGAGTGGACTTACTGAAATACGTTACAGCAATAGTTTGATAACAGCTGAAAAACACTTCGGAGACATCTCTTAAGTGAAATTAAAGTTGAGCCTTGAGACGACAACTCAAATAAATTTTAAGACTTATAAAAGTTCTCAGGCTGATCATGAAAGTTTTATACCACATAGTTGCAATGGCAAAATAAAACAATTATATACTTCCATTTAATTTATTATTTATACACTCCTACAAATTTTAAAATTTTCCTCTATTTTTAAAAATTCCTCTGTTATTTTCAACATTTCAAAGAATGAACCGATTTTCTCATTAATTCCCTTAACTTCCAGGAAGTAAATCACAATATTCGGAAAATATTGATAACGCATAAGATTTCAGAAAATATAAAAGAAAACATATTTAAAAATAATACAAAACCGATTGAAAAGAATCTGAAAACGAGACCTCTAAAATCAAGAATATAAAATTGGGTTATGGTTTGATGGTTTTTAAGGCAGATCTACACTGAACTCCAGTGGATGTGATCAACACTATTTTTTATTAAAAATAATCATTAAAAACTCTTGTTAGGAAAAAAAAAATTCCCCATTTTATTTATACTAAGAACAATTAGTTTTGTCATTTACACACACGCCAAATACATATAAGCTTGGGCTTCCGGTAAATCATTGTCGCGCGTTCAGATTAAAAAAAAAATATATAGTAATAAAAAAATATATATAAATTATTAATATTAAATATATTTCCTTTCTTTCTCCGAATTTTAAAATAAAAAATTAACTTGTATTGATATTT
Organism: Rhaphigaster nebulosa; assembly: GCA_948150685.1. NCBI lineage: Eukaryota > Metazoa > Arthropoda > Insecta > Hemiptera > Pentatomidae > Rhaphigaster > Rhaphigaster nebulosa. Next base: position 150,031,592 of record OX411309.1, read on the forward strand.
TTAAGATCGTATTTTCTTTTCACTGATTTATATTATGGGATTCATGCTTGCATTAAAAATAATACAAAGGTTTATGGAAACAGGAGGTCGGATGCCGATACCACCTACTGAACCCGACAAAAACCTGTATGGCAAGACCCTAATTGCTGGTTGACAACTCCCATCAGCGTCTGTATCTGAGGTTAAGCGATAATGGTGGATAAATTTAGAAGTATTTTTCAACTCATAAAAAAAGCGACCACGCTTCGTGCCCGTACGGAAGAGTATGAGGTATAATAATTTTGTGAATTCATACTACCAGGATTCTGTTCAGTTAGAGGAATTTTGTGAAAGTGATAAAAAAAATAATTTTCCCTATTCAACTAAATGATCCACTATTTGCATAGTTATTTCAATTGGGAAATTATAATGTATCATGCGTTTCATTAAATATACTTAAACTATAAATATACTTCTACTCATCATGAGATGAAATAAAGCTAGAATAATGCATTCTGTTTAGAAAAGCTTTGACATTCAGCCAAAATAAGAGAACGCAATGCAGTATGTGCAATGCGGGGAACGTCTTAACATAACCTTATTCTTTCATAATAAGATAAAATAGCCTCTTCCGTTATTTAATGTTAAAAAAAAAAATAATATATTAATTTCCTGTATTAAAATGGACATTGTTCTAAATTACGGCTAGTTATCAGCATTGAAATAACAACACTTGTGTTAGACAGCAATTGAAAGTTGTCTAGCACAAGGATAAATAAAATAATAGCAGTTATCGAAATTAATAATTAGTTTCGATTGGGTATTATATAATATTAGTATTTTATTAGAATAATATGTATTTTAGATGTACTAATATATTATAGGATATTTTATTTGTACAAATATATATATATATATATATATATATATATATATATATATATATATATATATATATATATATATATATATATGTATATTTATGGAGGATATACATATATATATATATATATAAAGGATGTATGTGTGTATGAATAATTAATAAGATTAAATGTTGTCAATTCAGTAATAAAAAGCTTATGTACAAATAAAATATCCTATAATATACTAATACATCTAAAATACTAAAATTTATAATATCCAACCGAAACTAATTATTAATTAGTTTATATATAATATAAAATAATATAATATAAAAAAAAAAATATATATATATATATAGCAGTGGAACGAGATGATTAAAAACTAAATTATTTATCAAAGAATTTATATATTAATATTTATATATTTATCATTATAACAATAAATTTTATATCATGCTATTAATATTAAGTAAATAATAAAGTAAGATAAACTAATTAATCTATAAGAAATTATATCTAATCCAAATAAAACTCTAAATGTAGAAGTATAATTATATAAATAATTAAAATAAATAAAGGTTATATATATATATATATATATATATATATATATATATATATATATATATATATATATATATATATATATATATATATACATATAAATTCTTTGATAAATAACTTAATTTTTAATCATCTCGTTCCACTGCTGGGCCCTGTAAAAGGATCATAGTGATAAATAACGTTTAAATTTTTAATTGAAAAAGTCTTATCACAAATCATAATTATTACTGGCCAGGAAAAATCAAGTTGGCACAACTTTATGATTACAATTTCATTCATGTTATTTCCTTTTAGTTTTAAATTGTATATCACTTATATTAACACAAAGCAATAATTAAAGTTAAACATTGCCTTCATTTCAAAGTTCAAATAAATATTAAGAACATGATAAATTATTGATTAAATTTTAATAAATAATTCTTCCTAAAGTATGCTGAATTCAGATGAAATTATTTTATTTTATTCTTATTTTAAATTATTTAAAAATATTATCCAAGATTTGGTTTATGAATAAATATATTTTATCTTAATATAGCCAAGGAGATGATCCTAAAATGTGTGTTTAATACTTAAACATGTTTATTTCTGTTAAATAGGAAAGTTACAGGGTTGTTAGAATCGACCTACTATCGCAGCAGGCACGCAACGCCGGAAAGCGTTGCGGTCATGGTATCATTTCTGATGAAGGCGAAGCACGAACAATTCCTATATAATTTCTTAAACCCCTTCCAGTCGTTCCTCTTAGTATTGAGCGGTATTTTCAAGCTATTAACTAACCCGCAATTACTATGGTATTCCAATAGCTTGAGAAAGTTATATTAATAAATTTTCCTTATTTTACAACTAATTGAATAGAAACAGAGGCGATTTTTAACACGTTGAGAAATTTAACTATTTGGGGTCTGTGATTACTAGAAAAAACGAAATTCAAGAGGAAATAAAGGCGCGGTTAAAGGTGGGAAATGCTTGTTTTTTTTTTCGATATCAACATTACATAGGTCGCGCATTTTGTCCAGAAACTTAAAACTTAAAATATACAAAACTATTATCTTGCCTACAGTTCTGTACGGGTGTGAAACGTGGTCGCTAACCTTGAAGGACGAACAACGCCTTAAGGTCTTCGAGAATAAGGTATTGCGTAAAATATTTCGTCCGAAAAATGATGAGTCAGCTGGAAAATTTAGGAGGTTACACAACGCGGATTGCGGAGCATGCACTCTGTTAATATAATCGAAGTGATATCATCACGACGGTTGAAATGGGCTTGCAAAGTTGTTGGGATCAATAACGAACGAATTCCTAAAAAGTTAATAAACGCTGAGCAGACTGGTAAACGTCCGAGGGGTAGACCGAAACGTAGGTGGGAGGATTGTATTAAGGGTGATTTAATGAATTTGGATTTGGACGGCAGTCGGTGGACCGAGGTTTGTAGGCAGCGATTAGTGGTATCGGCATCGAACCTCCGGGTTCGCTAAGCCATTTATTATTATTATTATTATTACAACTAATTGAATTATTTATTACTTAATACCAAGCTGAAATATAATGTAAGATAAGCTAAAACATCAGAAAACAATTTTTTATTGCAAGCAAGCTTAAATTCACGCATTAATCTGATAAAAAAAGATGGGTTTATTCGAGAATCAGTGTTTGTAATATAAAGGATGCCCCAGATTACCTTAACAAGAATTTGGAGAGAGAGGGGCGGGTTACCTGAGACTCCCTCTATAATAACGCCAACATTTTCAAGTAAAGAACGTGAAAAATGACATATTTAAAATTCCTTAGTTTTATTAATTCACTAATAAAATTAATAAAATTTTATAAACATAAATCTAGGGCTCAGAACAGTAATAAACAAGTAAACAGACCCAGAAATTTAAAAATTATTCGCAATGGGGAAGCTAAGAGTAAAACGTAAAATTTCATTTTTTGGTCTCATGAAAAGTAACTATATTTACATTCGTTACTTAAACGTGGTGGTGACGATATGTGTATATAATTTGTATAATATTTATAATTACTATCATATTGCACATTTTGTGCTTAAAAACGTTCTATAAACATGAAATACAAAGAGTATAAATTATTTTCAAAAATATAAAAGCTTTTAAGTTGTTGTTCTTAAGCCAATTAGAGCAAATTCATGGAAGGAATCCAAGTAGAAAGGAATCTAAAGTTAGAGAAAAGAGAAAACTTTAAAAAGCTTATGATAAAATAATAGAAAAACAAAAATTCAAAAATGTTGCAATGAATTGTATTGCGCAAAAGGAAGTTATTGTGAATCACTCGCTTAAAATTGTGCTCATTCATTTCGCAATAATATATAAATGAAGGCAGAACAGACTGAATTGTAAAATCCTGATAAAGAATCGAGTCGGTGAATCAAAATTCTCTGGTCGAAATTATTTTCTAAGCAATCCTTCCGATAGTAAACAACTTTTAAAATCAAGATTTTTTTATAATTGAAAAAACGAAGACCTGAGGCCTTTTTGATATTATTTTTTAATTATTAATGCATCATAAAAAAAAAAATTAAATTAAATAAAAAATACTACGTAACGTTTAAATTAAACTTTACTAATGCCATTAGTAATTTTTTGCATAATTTGTGTTTTAAGTTCATTATACATTATATGCTATATATCTATTTGGGCAGCATAATTTCTTCTTAAGTCGTTTTCATTTTTTTTCTTTTAGTTAATTCATTATTTAATCATATTTTCTTATTAATTTCTATAGATTATTTTTATAATTGTTAGATAAAATACATTAATCTATAATATATATATATATATATATATATATATATATATATATATATATATATATATATATATATATATATATATATATATATATATATATATCAATGATATTAATTATATACTGTCATTCACTTCTGGCTCCTCATACTCGACATGGCGCAAGCTAAGGCTTCTTAAGTTAAAAAAAAAAACTCAAACACAACAACCGACCCAGAGCTAATATAACAGAATATCTAAATTTTTCCCCACAGCCGGAATCGAACGCGGGTCCAGGTGTCAGAAGTATGTTGCTACCCCACTTCCAAAACTTCTTAAATGCTTGTTAAAAAAAAATAAACAGATTTCTTTTTAAATATCACGCGTAAAATACAGCTATGTATTAAAAAAAAATCGATTTGAGGAATACAAGTAAGTTTACAAAGTGAATTTTATTTTTCTTCATAGACGGGTCGATAAACAGTTAAAATTATTCGAATTTCGTAAAATACTAACCATAAATAAAAAAATTATAATTTTATTTGCTGAAAGAATGTGATGGAACAATGAAAAATACTAATTTTAAATACCTAATACTCGTATGGTGAAAATAATAACTTTTCGGTATCTTAGCCTGGTTTAATCGACAGAAATATGGTTCCTACTATTATTGTACTTTTTTTAAGAATTTAAATAATGTTCATTTTTTTACTTCCTTGTACGAAGTAAAGGAAGTATTGTAATATGTACAGAAATTTTCGGTTTTCAGATTTCAACGGAAATATCCATTTTGACCATCCCTGAATCCATTTTGACTAGTTTCGTCGTGGTGTCTGTACGTATGTACGTTCGTACGTAGGTTCGTATCTCAATAACTCAATAACTCAAAAACCAATAGCTTCGTATTTAGTATTGATGTAAAATCTAGTTGTGCACCTCCGTTTTTGGTCACTTCATTTATTTTCATCAAAAATTATATTAAAATACTTAAAAACTCAAATTTGGTAAATAGGACTTTTATATCGATATGAATGGATTTACTATATTTTGGTTAAAATTGATGAGCCGAAAAGGGTACTTTACTTGAAGGTCATAATAAGATTACATCCAAAATTATATTTAAATTAAATACATAAATCATATGTTTTGGTAATAAAGGTTACAAACGCAATTTGGTTTCCAATCTAATTAAACATTTTTATTACTTCTTTCAAGTGTTAAAATTGAGTGTAAAATACTGGTTTTGCTCCCCATTTGTGTGTGTGTGTGTCAATAAGTGGATGTCGCGACGCAGAGTGTCATTTTTGAGATACTGCAATCTTCCGGAACTAGTAACCGAATTGAGGATCACTTTTTGAGCCACCGATTTATAGTTTAATAGGCGTACAAAGAAGTCATGTGTTGTCCACATCAGATATTTTTCTTTTTGGCTTTCGCGAATAATTTAGTTAGGTTTCAGTTTCAGCCAATCTCTTAATTTATCAACATTTATACTTTTAACTTTAAAAAACTCGATAATTCCGCTTGATTCTTTTCATTTCCCAGAAATTATATGTAACAATCTCTTAAACGTTAAAAAACTCTTAGCCCCTGATAGAATTCTATTTTAAATAAAATAAAAGAAGGCTCGGAAGTGAATGGCCCCAAAAGCCAATATTTGACCGAGGCAGGTCCATCAGAGGCAGTCAGCCTCTTGCCCTCCTCAGGAGCCTTTCTCTTCACTAATTCAAGAAATTGGACTGCCTTTCTAGGCTAGTTCTCTCTTTAGCGCACCGTTCCTTCGGATCTGGCGGAAAATTGGTTTCCACTGTAATTTCCCTTTGAGTTTCCCGATGATCGGGGGAGTCGATAACGGCATGATGGGGGGTCCTGGAAGGAGCACTTTATCTTGCGGGGTCCTAAGGCGCTCCCTAGTTACTCTCCTTTAATCGAGAACAGAAAGATTAAGTGAGCTCCTTCCTGATAAAAAGATTTATTTAGGAAACGAATTTTCTATTTTATATATTTTATAACCCCCTTAAGTTAGCAGGAGTATTAAGGTTTTGTATTTTGCTCTCTTTCCCTAGTGACGACAGTGAATACATATGCAGAAAATATTTCATGTCCACAAAACCAACTACGATACTATATCGTATATCAATAAAAAGTATCAAGAATGAAAAATCAAAGAAACTAATTATTTGAATTCTCTAACATCATTATAACTGTTTTTTTCGGCATATTTGGTCAAAATTAATATGGTAAAAATGTAAATAGTATGTTCTATTATTGAAAACTAGTAACCAAATTCAGTATCACTTTTTGGGCCACCGATTTATAGTTTAATAGGCGTACAAGGAAGTCATCCTGTGTCCACATCACATATTTTGATGTAGCATATCATATCATGTGTAAGATCATATCATATGTAACAATTTAAAAATTAAAAACTTTAAAATAAAAAATTATTTAATTTAAAATTATTTTTATTTAAAAGAAGCATTAAAAAATATGTTCCGGGCTTTCCTTATCCATTTCAGTATCACTATCTAAGCGTTAATTGATAATCTCCGAGTTACGAAGTTGTATTTAATGACAGGATTGTTCTCAATCGAAATAAATCCAGGTCAAGATATTGAATTCACAGCTCATTGTTTCTGTCACACCTCGTCTTTTTTTTATCAATCATAATCAAAGCAATAATTAATACCACTTGCGCTTAGATTTAGACAAAATAAGGTTGTCAGTCGTGTCATGTCAGCCACAATGATCAGAAATATGCCAGTTTTATCAATACAGTGTATGTCTTTATCTTTATCAGTACAGTATATATCTTTATCTTTATCAGTACAGTATATATCTTTATCTTTATCAGTACAGTATATATCTTTATCAGTACAGTATATATCTTTATCAGTACAGTATATATCTTTATCTTTATCAGTACAGTATATATCTTTATCAGTACAGTATATATCTTTATCAGTACAGTATATATCTTTATCTTTATCAGTAAAGTATATATCTTTATCTTTATCAGTACAGTATATATCTTTATCTTTATCAGTACAGTATATATCTTTATCTTTATCAGTACAGTATATATCTTTATCTTTATCAGTACAGTATATATCTTTATCAGTACAGTATATATCTTTATCAGTACAGTATATATCTTTATCAGTACAGTATATATCTTTATCAGTACAGTAAATATCTTTATCAGTACAGTATGTATCGACTTAATTCCACTGATCGATTATAGTGACGAAATCGAAAATAGAGAGCTGACTAGGTGAGCTAGGCAATAAATAGGTCCTCGAAGACTAACCGAATATACAAGTAGATCGTGCTGAGAATCGAATCCGGTCTAAGAAGGACCTTCTTCCCTCCTCTTATCCTTGAGCAACACTTTCAATGAATACAAAAGCTGAGATCGCTTTTCAAATCTTAATTTCCTTCAAATATTCCTAGAAATAAGGAACTTGTAACAATAGCATAAGTAACAATAACATAATTTGGATACATGACACAAATAGCGAAAAATCTTTGGAGATTTACTCGATTGATATAAAAAATATCTGATGTGGACAACACATGACTTCCTTGTACGCCTATTAAACTATAAATCGGTGGCTCAAAAAGTGACCCTGAATTTGGTTACTAGTTTCCGAAGATTGCTGTATTTCAAAAACGACACTCGGCGTCGCGACGTCCATCTATTGACACACACACACAAATAGAGAGGAAAACCAGTATTTTACACTCAATTTTAACACTTAACACAAGTAATAAAAATGTTTAATTTGATTGGAAACCAAATTGCGTTTGTAACCTTTATTACCGAAACATATGATTTATGAATTTAATTTAAATATAATTTTTGATGTAAGCTTATTATGACCTTCAAGTAAAGTACCCTTTTCGGCTCACCAATTTTAACCAAAATATAGTAAATACATTTATATCGATATAAAAGTCCTATTTACCAAATTTGAGATGTTTTACATTATATTTTAATATAGTTTTTGATGAAAGTCTAATATGACCATCAAATAAAGTACCGCTTCCGGTTTTCCAATTTAAACGAAAATGTAGTATGTTATTCGAATCAATAATACAAGTTATAAATACTAAATTTGAGAAGTTTTGCATAGTATTTTAATATAATTTTTTATGGAAATCAATTATGACCTTCAAGTAAAGTACCACTTCCGGTGATCAAACAGTGACCAAAAAGGGAGGTTCACAAATAGATTTTACAGCAATCCTAAATACAAAATTTCAACTTTCTACGGTTAAACTTTTTTGAGTTATGCGAGATACGATCGTACGTACGTACAGACGCCACGACGAAACTAGTTAAAATGGATTCAGGGATGGTCAAAATTGATATTTCCGTTGAAATCTGAAAACCGAAAATTTTCGCGATTACAATACTTCCTTTACTCCGTACAAGTAAAAAACACTATATTTATTTCATACTTAAAGCAATTTATTTTCAAATGTGGACTATCAACATTCGTTCATCTGTCACAGTGTTCATATGATTTATACAACTATTTAAATTATACGTTAACCAATGTTAGCAATTTACAATTTAACTTTTAATGCAGTAGTAAAAATAGTAATATAATAATATATACATGATAAACTTTGTTTACGTTCACTTACCCTATAAATAAAATATATAATAAAGGAAATTATTGCAATCGTGATAAATTTAGAAACTCAGTTTTCAATGCAAATAAACGCTTTAAGGTCTACTGAGTTCAAATTATTAAGTATCGCAGAATGATCTCTGTGTGTATGTGAGAATGTGTGTGTGTGCGTCTGTGAGTCTGTGTGTGTGTGTGTGAAGAGCCTAGATCAATGTTGCATGAAACTGAAATTTAAGGTTGGTATAGGCCTAGAAGTTACAGTAACTTTTTCACTAAAATCAGCTAACCGGAAGTGCCACTTTATATCATTGCTCGAAAAAAGTTATGAAAAAAGAATATTTGATTTGCGCATAGCTTAAAAAGTATGCATTTTACGGTAAATTATGTATAAGATTGTATGAAAGGTAATTAAATTATCTAAAAAACAATAAAAGAATCATCAAAATCTGAGCAGTATTAGCAAAGATACAGCGCATCGGACTAATCGGAATTAGCTATTATATCATGGATTTTACACTTTTTTACATTTTTCACGAAAACAGCTCTAACGATTTTGATGAAACTTGCCTAAATTATTCTTCATAAAGGCCTTTAACTTTTCATTTATGTAGTAAATCACCGATAAAATGCAGGGAAAAAAATTATGATGAAAAGAATATTTTATTTGCGCATAGCTTAAAAAGTATGCATTTTAAGGTAAATTATGTATATATTTGTGTGAAAGGTTATTAAATTATCTAAAAAACAAAAAAAAGAATCATCAAAATCGGAGCAGTATTAGCAAAGATACAACGCATCGGGCTAACCGGAATTAGCTATTATATCATGGATTTTACACTTTTTTACATTTTTCACGAAAACAGCTCTAACGATTTTGATGAAACTTGCCTAAATTATTCTTCATAAAGGCCTTTAACTTTTCATTTATGTAGTAAATCACCGAGAAAATGCAGGGAAAAAAATTATGATGAAAAGAATATTTTATTTGCGCATAGCTTAAAAAGTATGCATTTTACGGTAAATTATGTGTAGAATTCTATGAAAGGTAATTAAATCATCTAAAAAACAAAAAAAAGAATCATCAAGATCGGAACAATAATAGCAAAGATACACCGCATCGGACTAACCGGAAATAGTAACTATATCATGGATATTACAATTGTTTATGTGAACTTTTTAAAATTATATTAAAAAGATAGTTATCATAGAACGGTAAGGGAAAGTTGTGTGATGCGCGCACCGCACCAGATTTTTATGTATGAAATACATCATAGGAGTACTTAACGTATGAAGTACATCACGGAGAAAATGCCGGCGAAACGTTATGACGAAAAGAAATTTTTTTTGCACATAACTCAAAAAGTATACATTTTTGGTAAATTGTGTATAAAATCATATGAGAGGTAATAAAATTCTCTAAAAATTAAAAGAAGAAAATCTAAATCGGACCAGTATTAGGAAAGATACAGCGTATCGAACTGAGCGGAAATGCCACTTGATATCATAGATTTTATACTTTTTTAGGTATAGTTTTCCTGAAAATGGCTAAAACGATTTTGGATAAACTCGTGGTGTCAATGTACAAATGAAAGATTTTTAATAGCAGCTGGGTCTTATCCTCATTGAAACAGTCTCACAGGGCTTAAGTGCAGAATTTTCAAAATGGCTTCCTCTATAGTATCTTTAATTTTGTTTATTTGAAATAAATAACCGCCTCTTATAGCTTCATAAATTTATGGATAAGTGTGTGCATACCTATTATATTTTCTATAAATAAAAAAATGTCGATTGTAATGTTGCTTTTTATTATAACTTGACAAACCAAAAATATATAGTGCACATAATTATCGTACTGCAATTTTTTAAAAAACTGCTTTATTTTACTTTTATGAAAAAAATTGAAGAAGCAAATTGTAAATATTTCAATTATTTATATGATTTCTTTAAAATTATTTTAAAAAATGTATTATTATGGTATTATATGTAGTATATATGTATTAGATGGTAAGTGAAATTGTGTGATGCGCGCACCGCACTAGATTTTTATTTTTGTGAGATGCTGATTCAGAAATAAATATATTTTTTTTAAAATCTACAAACACATCTCAAGCAGTTGTTTCCGCATTTCGTAGGATTGTTAGAATCGTATAACAAAAAACCTGTTTTGATCCGCATTATGGAATATGGTCAGTTAAGAAAATAGATAAAAAAAATATTGGAACTAAGAAGGTAAGATAATTTTAATTATAAATTGTTTGATATTACAATAACTAGTAAATTATAAAAGAAAACATAATTTACTTGGTCCGATGAACTAATTGAACAATCACTTTCAGCTTAAAGTGAAATATTTGGCCCCAACATTTCCAGAACTCCCGGAAAAAAATTGTTTACGCTAAATCTTCGGTTGCATGAGAATCTCTCAATTTTTTCTTTCCTTTTGATCGCTCAGAAAAATATGAGAAACCGCAGCAAACAGCTTTCAGACCCAAGATCTAAGATAACCAAAACTAAGAGTAACCTCTTTACCCGATGATCTAAGATAACCAAAACTAAGAGTAACCTCTTTACCCGATAATCTAAGATAACCAAAACTAAGAGTAACCTCTTTACCCGATGATCTAAGATAACCAAAACTAAGAGTAATCTCTTTACCCGATGATCTAAGATAACCAAAACTAATGAACCATCCTTAGTTCGTTATTAAAACCTGGGTTTCATTCGATGCTGAACACTTCCACTTTAACCGACCGATAAAACGCAGCATGCCGAGAGAGGGGTATTCATTTATTTATCAGTGAACCAAGATGATTGAAAATATACTCCTTCAACTCGAGAATATTAGGTAATATTCATTATAACACAGAATATAAATTTTAGATAAGATATCTTGAAGAGCACATCAGATATACACTTATATATATATATATATATATATATATATATACATATGTATTGTACCACAGCACTAGTCCAATATAAAATATTGTCACTGTAAACTATGAAATTGATCAAAATTTTAATATAAGTTATTATATGTCTGTACAACAAGGTGAAATTATTATATAATATATATATATATATATATATATATATATATATATATATATATATTTATTTATATAATAATATCACCTTCTTGTACAGACATATAATAACTTATATTAAAATTTTGATCAATTTCATAGTTTACAGTGACAATATTTTATTTTGGACTAGTGCTGCACTATAATAATGACAAGGAGGTACGAAGGTAGGAATACATCTGGATGACCCCGAACGGCTATGACCCGCATCAGAAGTAGCGGGAGTTGGGAGGGTCAATACTACGCCCGAAGCCGGTGACGTCAGAGCCTAGCTATCGCAGTGACCTTAGGACGTGACGTCACCGGCTCCCCCTCAATGGGGCCTTGATGAATGGGATTCTCAGCTGTGGCTCATTTCTAATAGATCAGCCCTCAAGGTTAATCTACATAGCTAAGTCCATTCATTGCTAATATCCTAACATATTACATATTAAATATATCTTATAAAACTTCACTTTATTAAACCAAAAAACAAAACAAAAAAAACGTAACGCATTGACACTAGAAGAGATGGAAACTTGAAAATTAAAAGACAATGTACTCCGACAGATTTTAAAATGGATATATCCATACATCAGTTTGTCGTCAGATTAGCAATGATCTTTCGTTTATAAAAAAAAATGGATTCGTAAATCGTGGAATTTTTCTGTAAATCTGTAAATCCGACAATTGGTTCTTCCCTACAACTAAACTGATTATTAATTCTTAATGCATAATTTTAAATGAAATGTAACAAATGCGAAACGATTAAATGGGTCGATAGGTCTTATTTCTTTAGAACTCATCCTCCTAAAAAAATCTTCTAACCATTTTATATATGTTTTTTGGATCAGCCCGACAACTTCTAACTGAAAAAAGTCAATTTTAAAGGAGGAAGAAAAAAGGTTTGAAACATTTATTTTTTCGTTTCAACAATCTTTTTGTACGACATTTATTTTTTTTGTGGCTTACGAGTCATGTAGAATGATGCGTTGATTTATTTATATATTATTAAATAGTATAAAAATCGTGTTTTTTTTTTATTTTTTTCGGACTTAATACCTCAAAGCTTAATATAAAACTATTTTGTTTTTATTATATATATTTTTTTTAAATTAACATTTGTATTCATATCGAAGACAACCAGGAAATTTAATGAAGTACAGAAAATAAAAAAAATATCATGTGAGGAATGATGGACTCCAAGATCTATTTTTCCTTGGTCAACGCCACCTGACTTTATTCCGATGCATTGCCGAAGATTTTTTTTTTTTAAATGCAAGCAAGTTTTGTAAACACTATGAGGATGGTAATCGAATTGGTCGTGTAATATCCTGTCTAATAATAACACAGGCCAACAAAAAAAAACTTTTTTTAACTTTAATAGTTGATCTTTATAGATTTTTATGTACTGAATCTAAATTTTAAGTTTTTTGTATCACCCATAGTTTTCCAGCAATATGCTTTGTATTATATAACATAATAAACCCCTATATAAACTCTTATACGGTATACGGAGGAATTAATGAAACACTTTGTTACATCATAAGCATGGTTTGTATTTACAGTGGCTACTTAAAACAGTGATATAATGTGCTAATACAGGTTTCACTTGTCAACTGGAATTGGTCTATACTCTCTTTCTCTTTTTTCTTTGAAGCTTCTTGTGTAGCTTTTTCTACGATGAGTCGCTTGTTGAACTATGAAAAAACTTTCGTACTGAAAATACCTTATTCCTATAGTTTTTAGGGTGTTGAATCCAAATATGATAATAAAAAAGCTGTATCACCCACAATTTCTTCACATTTTATAGTTAAATTTATTAAATTAAGCGATTTTTAAAGAATTGAACAGCTTCACAGGCCAACGATGAAAAAACTTTTATACTGAAAATACCTTATTCCTATAGTTTTTAGGGTGCTGAATCCAAATATGATATTAAAAAAGCTATATCACCCACAATTTCTTCACATATTATAGTTAAATTTATTAAATTAAGCGATTTTTAAAGAATTGAACAGCTTTCAGTCTTAGGCCTCATGAAACAATTTGTAAAGGCTTTGCCTAAAGATGGACCATGTTTCAAGTTTCTCTGCCAAACGTTTCCACGCCTTTCAGGAGCTAAACTAAAAGAAGGCGTCTTTGTCGGAGCTGACATTAGAAAAATGATGTTTGATGTTAACTTTGAATCCACAATGACCTTATTATATAATTTATTAAATTAAGTGATTTTTAAAGAATTGAACAGCTTTAATAGTTAAAATTGTGGGTGATACAGCTTTTTTAATATCATATTTGAATTCAGCACCCTAAAAACTATAGGAATAAGGTATTTTCAGTACAAAAGTTTTTTCATCATTGGCCTGTGTAATCAACCTCTCTGAAGAAGTCCCCAGGAGCATATGAAAGAAATATCAGAAAGAAGATAATATGCCTTACTGTAGAATAAAGAAGATTAAAAACTACACATACCACGTTGTTCAAAATAAAATATTTAAAATATAAAAATATGCCATATGATAATTTTTATTATTATTTTTTTTTATCTGTCAACTATATTCGCACCTGTCTAACAAAATAGTGACAACGAGCAAATCATATGATAATGTTAACAAAAAAAGTTAGAAAAATATTTAATATTTATCATAGAGTCTGCTACTTAACATTATTATCTGGTTTAATACCCTCGTGTTTTTTCCTTTCGTTGTCTCATTACTATTAAAAGAATATTTAAGATTAGATAATTTCTTATATCCAAGAAATCATGCCGACAAATGTAAACTAACCACGCCTATTTCTTTCTTTATTTTTATTTTTTTCTAAAGTCCTTAATATATTTCATAAATAACTCAAATGAAAAAAAATAATTTTTTTTTAATCAATAATTACGTTGATCGGTTTGTGTTTAAACACAGACATAACTGTGAATATCACCGACAAAGTCAAATGAGATATTTGATGACTCAAATACATTGAAAAATTATTTCATAACAACAGAAAAAGTAAAAATATAGGTACAATAATTTATACTTTTAATACCGCCTCTTATATTAGAGTTCAATTGTTAAAGACAACGGCGGTGAACCCCGGATTACATTATCGGAGTTCGTGACGCAGTAAGTTATTTGATCTCCGGCGAAGCACCATCTTCTGTAACTTGTTAATTGAATACACAAACCAACCACGACCCCACGAGCTACGGCTTCAACACTTTGACTTTCGCGGCGGTGAGCTTAAATAACGCGGTGAGGACAGAGCTGGAACATTTACCTTTGGGTACTATGACAGCCTTTCAAGTCTTTGTAAAATGTAGAGAGAAATAATCCGTATTAGCTTACATTTGATAATAAAAAGAGTAAAATTTAAAGTTTACATAAAATTTGCCATTTCCGAACCAATCGGCATAAACCATCACAAGAATTATCAGTTGACATCCGCATGATGGTATAGAAGGATCAATCTAATTAGTGATTGATAAATTATATGCCACTTCTATAAATTTATTTTATTGAAAACTAGTTTCGAATGTTATACATTCATCTTCAGTTCTAAAAACACACAAAAAATTCAAAAATAAGCAATTCAAAATATAGTTTGGTATTATTATACATATTAAATTAGATTAATATATAAATCAGTATTATAAAACATTTATGAATTATGAATTTAATTAAGAAAAGAAATCAAATACATCTTGGTACTCACCAAGGTTTAAATTGATTACATCAAACAGAAAAGTTTGTACTGGTTTCTTCTCGCATTGAACTAAAAATAAACGAAAGGTAGGTAGGATGTTTTTAGGTAAACGGTTTAAGGGTCAGGGTTTTCCAGTAATGCCGGTGAGTAATTGTTTTTTCTGTTATAGATGGGAATAAATTTAAGATTGGACTATTGGAGATATTTACTTCGCCATTTAAGCAAAAATCTGGATTGGATTTAGATCATAAATGTTTTATAATACTGATTTATATTAATCTAATTTAATATGTATAATAATACCAAACTATATTTTGAATTGCTTATTTTTGAATTTTTTGTGTGTTTTTAGAACTGAGGATGAATGTATAACATTCGAAACTAGTTTCCAATAAAACAAATTTATAGAAATGGCAAATAATTTATCAATCTCTAACAAGAATTATGTTTTATTACAGAAGTTCTATACAGTTCTTTAGATGCTTCATGTGATCTGTATGAATCATCATTTTCTTATCAAGTTCTTTTGTTCTCGAAGTTTATTTTTACTTAGTATATATTTTTAGTCTTTACATTTTTCTCATAAGCCTTTTCTATTAATATTTTTCTAAAAGAACCATAAAATATGTTATATGCTTCCACCCCGATGTATCCCCACCGCTTACCTCTGTTGTAATGTCACTCTTATTGAATTCGCTAGGTCAGTATGTCATCAATTACTTATATTAGCATACTCTAGTTTTATTTTTACATTTTTTTTTATTTCATCTGTTCTCCATATACTTACTTAATCATCGTTTTCATATTTTTATATCATTGTTTAAACAAATTCCATTTGACTTGGACTTTAGGAGTAAAAAATCATGTTTACTGAGTATTATTTCTAAGTTGTTCATGATCTATGGAATAATGTATTCAAATTTAGTATTGCACGTTTTGTTCTTTTTAGGTTTAATTAAATGATTTCGATTTTAATAGCTTAAAATGGAACGTTCTAAATATGTATGTAAATATCTGATGTGGACAGCAAATGACTTTCTTGTACGTTAATTAAACTATAATCGGTGGCTCATAAAGTGATTCTGAATTTTGTTACTAGTTTCAGAAGATTGCAGTATTTTAAAAACGACACTCGGCTTATCCATCTATTTACACACTCACACACATACAACCTCTTGTTTCTGCAGATCTGATTCCGTTATTATATATCAGTAGGTAACAAGTTCTCAAGAGATTTCTTCGTGTTCCGTGACAATAAAACTGTCAATATCACTGGATAAAGCATTGGAAATCGGCAGTTTCGACATTTTAAAAGCAAGAACCTGCTTAACTAATATCTTATTCTCCTGCTGCAGACTTCTTCATCTCACAAATGTGGAGGAAAACAAGTACTTTACAGTCAATTTTAACACTTAAAACAAGTAATAAAAATGTTGAATTAGAGTGGAAAAAAATCGCGTTTTTAACCTTTATTACCGAACTATAAGATCTCTATACTTAATTTTAATATAATTTTTGATGTGTTTACTAAGACCTTCAAGTAAAGTACCCTTTTCGGCTCACCAATTTCAATCAAAATATAGTAAATACATTCATATTGATATAAAAATCCTATTTACCAAATTTGAGATGTTTTACATTATATTTTAATATGATTTTTGATGAAAGTCTAATACAACCTTCAAGTAAAGTACCGCTTCCGGTTTTCCAATTTAGACCAAAATCTAGTATGTTATTTGGATTAATATATAAGTTATAAATACTCAATTTAAGAAGTTTTGCATAGCATTTTAATATAATTTTTGACGGAAATCAATTATGACCTTCAAGTAAAGTACCACTTATGGTGATCAAGCAGTGACCAAAAAGGGAGGTTCACAACTAGATTTTACAACAATCCTAAATACAAAATTTTAACTTTCTACGGCTAACCGATTTTCAGTCATGCGAGATACGCACGCATGAACGTACGTAAGGACGTTCGTACAGACGTCACGATGACACTTGTCAAAATGAATTCAGGGATGGTCAAAATGGATATTTCCATCGAATTCTCAAAAATTTTCGCGATTAAAATACTTCCTTCACTGCGTATTAAAAAAGTAAAAAATTAATTGTTTTTTATTATATTTTGAAATAACACCTGAACATTATTTTTCCCTATCAAATGTATGGGCTAATTTTCTCTTTCATCCAGATGCAGATTAATTGCAATTTATTTTATTATAATTAGAGTTTTTCCTCACGTTACACGTAATTTTAATACAGAGGCTGTAACTCAAGATTAAATAAGCTTTGCATGTATTAATATTACAAATTAAATAACAAAGATGACATTGGCATGTTGTAATTGTTATATACACAATTTTACAGATTTAGGATTCTAACTGCACGATTTTGCAAATTTTGAGTATTTTACTAAACGTTTATTCGGTTTTTACTACACGAAAATCCGGTCCCTAGTTATAAGCTTTGACTAGAAAGTAATTATCGGAACTGACTGATTACGGACGGCACGAATTGTCGCAATCACACAGTGGCCACTTCATCATTTTCGGTAATAGTCACTCGATGACGTGTTGGCGGTCAAAGACCACATCACGGAATTAGAGTGGCGAACTCTGGCCACGACCAATATGTTCAATGTTTGTGTAGGCGAGTATTTTCACGACACGAAACACATAACTCTACCTTCCTCTCGTAGCCTCGACTTCTAGATTCCAACACTTTTTGTATCTTTAACTCTTCACTAGTCCAAAAAAAAGGCCAGGATTCAATTTAGGCATTTCCGTCTATAACCCTCCTCCCTCATTGACTGGCCAAAAAGGAAAGCTGCGAACGATTCTTGTAAAGCGCCTCCGATATGCGGAAGATATAGTCCTTAATGCAAACTCTTGAGGAAAACATTGGAATACTGGCATTGGCCAGGTTCTCTAGAGCCCAGAGCGTCTGTCGCTCTTACTCAGCCTCCACAGGCTTTTCAGCGACGTGGCAAGAAGAGAAGCGTGTGTATCTCAATACATATATGTATATGTATACAAAAAAAACTAAGGGTAGATTTAGATTCAGCACATAAAAATCTATAAAGATCAACTATTAAAGTTAAAAAAGTTTAAAAAAAAAAAAAAAAAATTTTGGCCTTTGTAACTTGATGCTGTAGATTGTGAGACTTGGCAAATTGTTTGTAGTAGCAAATAATGTTTATTTAATATCATACCTTCACAAACAGCAGTATAACTTGTGTATTAACATCATTAAAGATCTTTCAAAAGTGAAAATATTATAAAAGGGATCCGCGGAAAAAACAAAAGAAGAGGGAAATATCGTTTAAAATCTACTTGGAAAATAACCATCAGTGGGACTTTGTGTCAGTATACCCAAACAAATTACATACACAAATACTGGTTCAGCATTCGAGAAGAGAGCTTTAAAAACTAGAAACGTACTTAAGGAATTATGGAAATATTAAACACTTTGAGACAGTTGAAAATTGGTACGCGTATAATAAATCAAAATTCATATAAAAACATTGAACTATTTATTTCGTTCTAACAAAAACAGATAGCTCATCAAGAATATATCTAGATGATGAGAGGGTATAGAGACAAAGTCTAGGGAATAACAAAGGATAATCAATGAGGTTACTTCTATAACCAACTACAATGGTGACTCAATCCACCAACTTATTCCTGAATCGAAAATGGTGAATGATGAGTATGGTCAGTGGCGTAGCAAGAAATACTGAGGACTGGGACGAAATCATGGATATCCCATTGATCTATTTATTTCATCACAAATTGAACAGCAATTTTTAGATTTTTTAAATATTATCAATTAATTACTTTTCAATAAAATGTAAAACATTAAACCGTCAGTATAAAATATATAATTAACCACAATTTGCAAGTTATTAATATTAAAATTTTCTAAAAATAAAATGTAATTCGTATACCAGTTAAGCAGATGTCCTAATTAGGTCACTTGACTTCCGAGACAATTATCGACATAATACCACAGGCTAACAGAAAAAAAATTTTTGAAAACTTTTTTAACTTTAATAGTTGATCTTTATAGATTTTTATTTGCTGAATCTAAATCTGGCCTTAGTTTTTTTGTATCACCCATAGTTTTCCGTAGGTTTCATACTCATCAAACATCATAACTTTTTAAACTTCTGTAACATGTTAGCTACAATAGAAACATACTCTGAGTCTTTTTCATTTCCCAAGAACTTTGTAACGACTTGCTTGAATGATACCCATGCTTCTTTCTCATTTAAGGTCATTGTGGATTCAAAGTTAACATCAAACATCATATTTCTAATGTCAGGTCCGACAAAGACGCCTTCTTTTAATTTAGCTTCTGAAAGGCGTGGAAACTTTTGGCAGAGATACTTGAAACATGGTCCTTCTTTAGGCAAACCCTTTACAAGTTGTTTAAATTTGTCCTAACAAGTCCTAACTTAAGACCTAATTGTTTCATGAGGCCTAAGACTGAAAGCTGTTCAATTCTTTAAAAATCGCTTAATTTAATAAATGTAACTATAAAATGTGAAGAAATTGTGGGTGATACAGCTTTTTTAATATCATAAGGTATTTTCAGTACAAAGGTTTTTTCATCGTTGGCCTGTGACCTGTTTATGTCTATTCTAAAATTTCCAAATTTTTGTTCCTTCCTGTTTTTATTAAGTAATTATTGTTATTTCAAATACTTTTTTCATTATCAGAAATATTTCTAGAAAAGAAAAAAATCAAACTCGTGTGTTCCTGAAGCATCAGTGTTTGACAATTTGCCCCCTTCGCAGTCCCCATTTGCTCCCTTCCTTCCACCATCCTTATGGATAGTCAAAATATCAATGAAAAAATATATATTTTTTTTTTCAAATCGCTTGCAAACACCTGCAAAACCTTGGCCTATCTTTTTTAAACATCTAGAGCTAGATGCTTAAAAAAGATTTTTGAAAGTTATGATAAAACATTATAGATCAATCCTTACTTACTTTATCTCCATTTCCCCCTTTCTGAAAATATTGTGTACTTAACCGATTGCGATAAGCCTAGAAAAGAAATTAAAAATATACATAACGGTGGCTACTCATGTTTATGCATTTTCCTATTTTAATCCCAAGAGGATGATTGATGGTGACATGGCCAAGACGGTTGGAACGACAAGTTTTCCATCACGGCCGCTGGTGGTTCTGATAGGCGCCCCCCTTTCCTCTTCTCCCCTTTTCCCCCCACTCTCCTCCCTTTCCTCTCCTCCCGTGGTAACTCCGATACTCCTAAGATAATCCTCCATCATTACTTCATTCAAGATGAAAAAAACTTGACAAAGAACTATAATTTTGACTTACAAATGACAAGATACTCAGCAAAATAAGGGGGAATATACATAAGGGAAATTCCGTTGCTCAATTATTAAACAATCATCTGACAACAGTGAAATTGATACAGAAATATTTCTTGTGACATAAAGAATCAGATTTTCTAAAAGAAAATTTTCTACGACAAATCTGCCATTAATTATTTTTTATAACATTTTTGATAGATATAAAATTTACAAGACGTAAACCCATCCTCAGCCATCACTCACCGCTAGTGGTGGATATTAAAGAGATCGCAAACAGCGGAAGGGGGCGAACGACCGGGTCGTCATGACGACACCCTCCAACAGACCCCGCACAAAGGAAGGATCTATAGCGTGCCTGATCGGAAGGGAGTCAGCTATGGAAGGGCTCATCCTCATAGGACCTTCTGAATGGGCAGCAGGAGAAAGTCCAAGATGTCGATGAGTATCAAAGAGACCGATGTAGGAACTAGTTTACTAGAGGCAAATGTTATAATTAGCATTTTTTGGAAGATTGCGAATCAAAAGCCTTGAAGTTCTCAAATCAAAGTAGACTCTCGACGTTTCATTAAATTCAGGAACTTTTAGGACTAAAAATTCGCTATTAGTTTATAATTACTAAATAAAATCTTTAAGAAAATAATACAGGCCAACGATTAAAAAACATTTGTACTGAAAATACCTTATCCTATAGTTTTTAGGGTGCTGAATCCAAATATGATATTAAAAAAGCTGTATAACCAACAATTGTGATTATAAAACCAAAGAATTGTGATTATAAAGAAAACTATTAAAACCTAGAAATAGTGTTAAATCGAATAGGCTATTCTGATCATGGTTGGATGATATGTGGTGATTTAAAAATAACATGCATGCTCCTTGGTCAGCAAGGTGGTTTTAACAAATTTCCATGTTTCTTGTGTGAATGGGACAGTAGGGCTAGGGATCAACATTGGTGCTCACAAACCATGCTTATGATGTAACATAGTGTTTTATTAATTCCCCCGTATACCGTATAGGGGTTTAGACTATGTAATACAAAGCATATTGTTGGAAAACTATGGGTGATACAAAAAAAATAAGGCCAGATTTAGATTCAGCACATCAAAATCTATAAAGATCAACTATTAAAGTTAAAAAAGTTTTCAAAAAATTATTTTTGTTCGCCTGTGTAATTTGTCAGTTGTTGTATTACTAATAACTGATAACATGGATAGCTACTGTACAATAAAAACCACAAATCTACTTCATCTCACGTCAAAAAGTTTACGTTTCGACGAACAACAAAGTACTTGTTAAGGACCGTACTGTCTCTAGGCCAACGGTTGTGCAAGGAGGTGATTTGGCCGAAATCACGCTCAACTGCCAGGCTTTTCCCCCAATTAAGGGTACCCATTTTGTAGAGGCCGGGTGAGGAAGACCCCAGGAGGGTCTCCCGATCCCACAGGGTCGACCCACGGCTGATAACAGAATAAATAATTATCTGCCACAGCCGGTCTCGAACCCGGGGCCGGGAGCATTGTAACTTAGTGCCTTACCGCTGAGCTACTCCGCTCCCAATTATGGATTTAAGTCAGGATAATCTTCCTTCAGCGAACTTCCAACAATAACCTCCAGGGTAAACCTTATCACATTGAAATAAGTTTTGGAGAACATAAGAAACTACTGATTACAGTAATTGAGAAAGATGTTTATCTTAAATAACACTTGCATATGTCTATTATATAATTTTTTTTGTTCATTATTTCGATTTAGTACAGTATTGACTATGAATTTTACAAAATTAACGCAACAAATCAACTCAATCCGAAGTTTAACCATAAAACGTTTAAGAAATTGTGAAAGGTTTAAAGAAAAAAAAAAAAAGAAGAAGAAATAAAAAAGAATATTAGAAAATAAATAAAATATAATTGGAAAATTCAAATGCAAAGGCTTTTGCTTTAGTGAACGCTTCGCCAATTCAGGCATCATTAGCATTTGCACTATGAACATCAAATGCAGCACATCTCACATCAGCATTCCTAAAGGAAGCATCAACCGCAAACAGCACGTCACTCCAAGACATCGAATCGCATACTCAACTAATTATAAATAAAATAACTTTGATTAATGATTAACTCAATAATAACTTATTATAATAATTAATAACTTATGATTAACAGTTTTTGACAGAAATCATTGACTACCAAAAGTAGAAAAAGTTAATTTAAAATACATAAGATAAAGCAAGTTATTAGGAGAATTTACATTTTTTTTTATAAAAAATGATATTGAAAATCAAATCGTAAAATAATTTAAAGGATTAACTTAAATAACACTATACAGTATTAAAATGTTTTCAATGATTGCAGGCCCTAACCACGCGTAAGGAACTATGCACATGAAGTAATCTATACAACTGAACAAATGAAGTAAATATGTAATTACAAACTAAAAGAACGAACAAGAACTAACAAAAACTAAAAGAACGAACGAACAAGAACTAAAAGAACGAACAAGAAATCATAGATTTTCGCAATGATAAAATTGATAATATTTTTCAGGCAGTTTTCTTAATTCATTTCAAATCTCAAAGATGGTCAACGATAAAGTATAAATAAATATGAACATGGAAAAAAAAAATACCCAGCATCGGTGTTTCAAATACGTATGACGAAAAGTTCAATATTTTAAGGTTATTTCGATCATTTTAAAATATATAAAATAATTACTCTCGTAATAAAAAATTATAAATAACCTGAATTATAATAAATCTGAATAAGATCGATTTTAAAAATGCCTGGTGGAAGATCTGAGACAATGCTTAGTGGGATATTTCGAGATATCGATTTTCGGCCCTCGAAACTGTGGAGTGGGCAGCTCTTGTGCTGGTGGAGGCTACGCTGGAGTGGAGATCTGTATCTCCAAGTTATTAAACAAAAATCTAAACTTATCATCAGCACAATAAAGAAACTAGGCCAGGAAAACAATCACTAATCTTTCACTAATTTAATAAAAATTTTAATGACATATAAAACATTAGAAACACGAATCGAGCTCGAATGGTCTAAAAAGTGAAATGCATAAAAGTGAAGTATATGTATTCCCATCAAAATAAAAACATTGGGTTGGAAGAGATGAAATGTCAGTCGCTAGGATGTGAGAATAGTGTTGACTTGAAAATATGCCATAATTTAAGAAAATTTCAGTGAGAAGTGAACCGCGTCCAGTGACGGGCCATAACATTTTCTAGAAATATAGATAATATTTGTCTTACTAGAATACCTTAAAATGTATCCAAGAAACTAAGATAAATAAGGATAAAAAATAAGAAATACCTTCCTTCCACTTTCTATCTCTATCAACAACGCTTCTCTTCATTTATACTGATCATCTTCTCTTCATCTATACTGATCATCTTCTCTTCATCTATACTGAATATCTTCTCTCCATCTATACTGATCATCTTCTCTTCATGTATACTGATCATCTTCTCTTCATCTATACTGATCATCTTCTCTTCATCTATACTGATCATCTTCTCTTCATCTATACTGATCATCTTCTCTGCATGTATACTGATCATCTTCTCTTCATGTATACTGATCATCTTCTCTTCATCTATACTGATCATCTTCTCTTCATGTATACTGATCATCTTCTCTTCATCTATACTGATCATCTTCTCTTCATGTATACTGATCATCTTCTCTTCATCTATACTGATCATCTTCTCTTCATCTATACTGATCATCTTCTCTTCATCTATACTGATCATCTTCTCTTCATCTATACTGATCATCTTCTCTTCATGTATACTGATCATCTTCTCTTCATCTATACTGATGATCTTCTCTTCATCTATATGATGATGATGATCTTCTCATTTCTGTTCTCTACTCATTTATATGCTGCTGACTATCTTTCCATACGACCAATATGCTTCAAGTGATACGAAAGTTGCAACATTGCATTAATAGTATCAATGCATGAGCTAGTGGTGGTAATCAATTGAGGTTGAATGTCGAAAACAATGTTTTTCGGAGCCTTCCAAGAACCTTCTCAATTCTCATTCTTATCCCTCATTCTACCTCAATAATCTGTCAGTGCACTTCCATACCTCTGTTAGAAGGGGGTCAACCACACCTCTGTTAACCATGAAAACATCTCCGATCAACACACTTGTCCTGATATATAACCACATTTCCCGAAAACTTCGAAAATCTATTGCTATCCTCAACAGTTCCTAAGATTTCGTGATTCGTCGCTTCAAAAAAGAAAAAAATACCAAAGCTCCTTAGTATACTCCCTTATTTGCCCCACATTCATTGCGGCTAATGAATCGTACTGCATCAATCATGTATTTGTTTGGTATGGCGAGGTAAGGTGGCTTTACCCCGTTTTTTCGACGGAAATACTTCTTAGGTGTCTATCTCTCCCAAACCTTTAATACCAAAAACATCTTGCTATATTCTCCGTCTTCTCTGAATGACGACTCTAAATTCTTCTATTCAATCATTGAATGCAAGATCTGAGCCAATCGATTTCTACCGTACTCCTCTTACAGTAGCAAAGCCAAGTGGTCCATCCAAGGATCAACTTTAAAGAAACCCGCCCCGACTGCGGGTATAATGGGTCCTCTCTATATATATAATGTTTTCTATGCCCAGGAATATTATTTATGAAATAACATTCGAATAGGTTTATAAAATTTTTGTTTACCGATAAGAATAAGTAAAAATATTTTGTAATTTAGGAGGGGGAGGGAAGGGTCCGGAACCCCAGGACTCCCCCCCCCCCTTCGGGCTGCGTCACTGCCCTCTTATAGAACTGCTTCCGTCAGCAAATCCTTTGTCATCCGTGCTACAGCTTTTCGGAGTTCTTTGCCCTTTTCTATTCATCAACCCTCCTCTACATTTTTTTTAAGTAACACTTCTACCTTCACACGTCAAGGTTCTTGGTCAAATCATCCCTCCGATGTAAACCATATGTATTTATGTAAATAACAACTCCTACTAACAGACAATTGACTTTTGTACCAGAATAAAATTATTTTTTCATTTGATTTTCGTCCCATCAATATAACGTATATTACCGAAATCCTTCCAGTTATAGTTATAGGACCTTCTCACCCAGAAAGTTTCCATTGACTGCCAGGATAACCATCATAAGATAAGAATGAATCCTGTTAAAATATACAATGCCATGCCTAGAGGAAAAGATTTCTCTGAAACGTGAGGATAAAAGTAGGAGGATCCTCCTTCCCCTGTGAGCGGATTCGCCCAACAAGGCGCAGGGAACTCATCAATTAAAGCTATTCCAGTAAGAGTTCTTTAAGAACCCATCCCTTAATCACTATAAGAATCCGACATGATATAAAAAAGTCCCGCCAGACAATAACTTTATAACTACAAAGTATACTGACAATACTATATTTGGTTAAAAACTATCAATGTCACTAAACTAATTAAATTGTACATATTGTAAATAAATATGAGAAGAAAACGTTAAATATATATATATATATATATATATATATATATATATATATATATATATATATATATATATATATATATATATATTAAGAGTGAGATTTTTTATTTACTTTTTTAATATTTATTAAAATTTGCATTATTTGTATAATATAAATTACTTTTTTTTTAAAGTATAATAAAGCAAATGCTTGAATTACTTATCACTAAACGAATTAAATTGTACATGGAATAAATTGTAAATTGTAAATTGAAAAAATTCGTTTCATAATTATTGGAAATGAATATGAAATGAAAACGTTAAAAAAAATATCTGATGTGCACGACACATGACTTCCTTGTACGCCTATTAAACTATAAATCGGTGGCTCAAAAAGTGATCCTGAATTTGGTTACTAGTTTACGAAGATTGCAGTATCTCAAAAACGGTACTCGACGATGCGACATCCATTTATTGACACACACACTCTTGTTTCTGGAGGTCTCATGATAACTGAAATTTCCATGAGATTTCTTCGTGCTCCGTGACAACATTTAAGCTGTCAATATCATTAGATAAAGCATTGGAAATCGACATTTTAAGCGGAAAAAGCCCACTTAACTTATATCTTATTCTCCTGCTGCACACTTGTTCATTTCACAAATGGGGTGGAAAACCAGTATTTTAAAATTCAATTTTAACACTTAAAACAAGTAATAAAATTATTTAATTAGAGTGGAAAAAAAAGTTGCGTATGGAACCTTTATCACCGAAATATATGATCTCTGTATAATAAATTTCAATATACCTTTTGATGTAAGTTTCTTATGACCTTCAAGTAAAGTACCCCTTTCGGATCTTCAATTTCAGCCAAAATCTATTAAATTACTTTGATATAAGAGTCTAATTTACCAAATTTGAGATGTATTACATTATATTTTAATATACTTTTTGATGAAGGTCTAATATGACCTACAAGTAAAGTACAACTTCCGGTTTTCCAATGTTTACCAAAATTTATTATGTTGTTTGCATTAATATGTGAGTCTTAAATACCAAATTTGAAAACTTTTGCATAATATTTTAATATAATTTTTGATGGAAATCAGTAATGACCTTCAAGTAAAGTAGCACTTCCGGTGATCATGCAGTGGCCAAAAAGGAAGGTTCACAACTAGATTTTACAACAATCCTAAATACGAAATTTTAACTTTCTACGGCAAATCGTTTTTGAGTTATGCGAGATATGTACGAACGTACGTACAGACGTCACGACGAAACTGGTCAAAATGGATTCAGGGATGGTCAAAATGGATATTTCCGTTGAAATCTGAAAACCGAAAATTTTCGCTATTACAATACTTTCTTTACTTCGTACAAGGAAGTAAAAATTAAAGCACAATACAAACGATATAGGACATGAAATCAAAGCATTCCGAATATGACTGATTTTTATCATAATAATAATTATTATCATATACTCTTACTTTCTCGAAACTTATAAAGAATATTGAATTCAAGAACCGAGTAAATTACTGACTTACATCCTTATACGATTATAACCAGAAAGTTCCTATTGACGTAATCCTACCGTCACGAGTTCATATTCACTGGAATTACTAACGCTTTCAAAATGAATTATATGGATACTTATGAAGGCAGTAACAGGCTGCTACAAAATGCCATTCCACATCAGACACGGCAAAACTTTATGAGTTGAATGAGAGATCTCATAATCTAAAGGTATCATTTAACTAAAGATTTGTATGATGTAACACGACTGCTTTATGACTTTCCAAACCCTGGTAATATCTTACACGTGTGAACTATATTTCGATGCTGAATGTGTGAGTATATATATATATATATATGTATATGTGCGTGTATATATATATATATATATATATATATATATATATATATATATATATATATATATATATATATATATATATATATATAATAACAATAATATAATATAATATAGCTTTATTGCCATCATTTTCATCAAAAAAGCCTCTCCCGGAGGAGGTACAATGGAGTTCAGCTCAATAATTATATAATTGAATATAATTATTCAAACATAAATAATGAAGATACAAATATAATAACATACTACCATATAAAATAAAATAAAACCCTCAACGCTTATTAAAATATACAAACAAAACAGAGAAAATATAATTGTAATATATAATGATAAAGCTTAAAATCCATTAATATACTAGTTCATTAATTTACTAGTTCTTTAAAAATTCAAATACGTTAAGATAAAATTCAAAATTCAGATAATACAATCTTTATAGTTTATTAACAAATTTTAACCAGCACTCTCTGTCCATGGCCATTTTCATCCAGTTTGTTCCCACTCTGCGGATTATTTCGTCTCTCCACCTCATGTATGGTCTTCCTTCCTCTCCTTCTCACTTGGTCTATCGGGTTCCATTTGGTAACACTTTTTGACCACCATATATATGTATATGTACATATATTTTAGATGTATACACCATATATATGTATATATATGTACATATATATATATATATATATATATATATATATATATATATATATATATATATATATATATATATATAGGGAGAGAGAGAGAGAGAGAGAGAGAGAAAATTAAGTTATGGGTGCATAAATTATTCATAACAGAGAATTTCCTGGAATTAATAATATTTGTATGTATTATCTAAATCTTTTTATTTTTTACCAAATGTTTTGTTGTTAATTGAAACAAAAGTATTCAATGAAGAAAAAAAAACTACAACATATTTGGTAAAAAATGAAAAGATAAATATTTATGAAAAACTATTAAAATATTTTTAATCTAGGATAATTATATAATAATATTCTCTGAAACGAGAAATTTATGCACCCACACCTTAACATGTTAGGCAGTAAGGATAGTAATTCAAAACATAACTTTCCTCTTGTTAGAATAATATTTGAATGAATTAACAGATTTAAATAAAGTTTAGAATTGACTATGTAAAATATATACTGTAATAAATCATGAATTCTCAACTAAATAAATTCTAACTTCAATACCGTGCATTAAAGCTAAATTGTTTTTACTTCCTTCTACGAAGTAAAGGAAGTATTGTAATCGCGAAAATTTTAGATTTTCAGATTTTGACCAGTTTCGTCGTGGCGTCTGTACGTACGTTCGTATCTCGCATAACTCAAAAACGGTTAGCTGTAGAAAGTTGTAATTTTCTATTTAGGATTGTTGCAAAATCTAGTTGTGAACCTCCCTTTTTGGTCACTGCTTGTTTACCGGAAGTGGTGGTACTTTACTTGAAGGTCATAATTGATTTACATCAAAAATTATATTAAAATACTACGGAAAACTTCTCAAATTTAGCATTTATAATTTATATATTGATTTAAATAACATACTAGATTTTGGTCTAAATTGGAAAACCGGGAGCGGTACTTTACTTGAAGGCCATATTAGACTTTCATCAAAAATTACATTAAAACATAATGTAAAACATCTCAAATTTGGTAAATAGGTCCATTTGTGTGTGTGTGTATCAATAGATGGATGTCGCGACGCCGAGTGTCATTTTTGAGATACTGCAATCTTCGGAAACTAGTAACCAAATTCAGGATCGCTTTTTGAGCCACCGATTTATAGTTAATAGGCCTACAAGGAAGTCATGTGTTGTCCACATCAGATATTTTGTAAAAAAAATTGTGATGATTTTCTAAAAATGGCCTTAGCAACTTTCATCTTAAAAATGGAAATATAACGAAGGGAATTTATCATCAAGAAGGCTTAAGTGCATTTCACGGAAAAACGGTTTGTTCGAGAGAAAAATTGTAGAGCGTCATGTTTTGTTCCAGAACATGCCCGTTATTTAGTATAGAAGGATCAATCTAATTAGGTTGATATCCGCATGATGGTATAGAAGGATCAATCCCTAATTAGATTGCCCCTTAATTGACAACTTCACGCAGCGTACGCGCGTCAAAACAGATGTGGGTTACAATAGCATGATCTATGGTTCTCATCTATTTTTCCTGATAAATGCAAATTAATTAAAATCATTGTAGATATCATAATGCGGTTTGCATAATTTAAAAAAAAAAAAACTTTCATCACTCTTTAAAATGATGCCCACAAACATAAGGTTCATCTGCAATACTCACAGTTTGGACGCGCGTTAGGAGCGTACGCGTAAAGTGGCTAATAATGGGCATATCCTGGAAGAAAACAACGTTAGTCAATTTTTTCCTCAACCATTTTCCTCATGCGTTTGTTCCCTCTTAAAAAGGACACTCAATATACTACATTTGGCACGAAAATTAAAAATATAGACCGACATATGTTTTGCGAAATATTTAAAATTTATTTTTATTCATACCTCTATCTAAATTGGTTGAGTCAATAAAATAAAATTAGGGATTGATAAATGATTTGCTACTTTTATAATATTGTTTTTATTGAAAACTAATTTGAAAAGTTATACATTCCTGAAGATGAAATGAACAAAAGATTACATTGGTATGTACCAAAGTAACCTTTTCTGTTTCATATAATCTACTTAAATCTTGAACTGAAGATGAATGTATAACATTTGAAACTAGTTTTCAATAAAAACAATATTATAGAAATGGCAAATAACACAGGCATACGATGAAAAAACTTTTGTACTGAATGAAAAACTTTATTCCTATAGTTTTTAGGGTGCTGAATCCAAATATAAACAAAATAAACTATTTAAGAATTGTGATTATAATGAAAACTATGAAAACCTAGAAACGGTCTTAAATCGAATAGGCTATTCTGTTCATGGTTGGATGATATGTGGTGATTTAAAAATAACATGCATGCTCCTTGGTCAGCAAGATGGTTTTACCAAATTTCCATTTTTCTTGTGTGAATGGGACAGTAGGGCTAGGGATCAACATTGGTGCAGAAAGAACTGGCCTGTGAGGAAGTCTTTAAAACCTGGTGAGAAGAAAACGCAAAAACCTCGTAGATCCTGTAAATACAAACCATGGTTACGATGTAACATAGTGTTTCATTAAATCCCCCGTATAGCAGTTTAGATAGAGTTTTATACTATATAATACAAAGCATATGGGTGATACAAAAGAACTAAGGCCAGATTTAGATTCAGCACATAAAATTTTATAAAGATCAACTATTAAAGTTAAAAAAGTTTTTTTTGTTGGCCTGTGTAATTTATCAATCCCTAATTATATTGATCCGTCTATACTATCATGCGTACGTTAACTGATAAAATAAAATATGGAATACAGAATTATTGTATAATCGTTGTAAAGGTATCAATCATAACAATAATTCAAAAACATTATTACATATTACATAATATTGAGTATCATATAATAATTAATTATTAAAATTATGATATCGATTATTATGCTCTACAAGATTTTATCTCGTTCCTTTGACAGAACGCTTATAACCTAAGAAAACAAGGAACTGCTCGACGAGGCTATTTCTGCTTGGGGAAGGCGAATGAGTGGGCAGCGGGCTGTGGCAAAGTTCCCAGGCCACGATCCTATGCTATGTTTACCAGCCTTCCGTCGGCAACGAACCTTTGGTATCAAGTACAGAGAAGATATATACCTTATCTGTTAATCATCACAACAAAATATATAATTTATAATTAATAGATTGTTATAATAATTACATCAAATATGAAGAAGACTTTAAGAACGATACAATTACGATTCTTATGCGTATATGAGTATAATCACTTCAAGTTTTTATGATTTTATTTACGACTTATTCACTCTATGTATTAGAAAAACATTTAAAAATAAATAAGTATTTTACCTGGCCAACCATTTAAAAAAGTAAACTGTTTGTATTATTTGTATTATTGTATAATTAAATTAAATTATGAAGGAATGAGATAGTCCGGGAAGCAGTCAAAAAAAGGAACACAAATAGTAAAAACTATTTATTAAGGATCCGATGTTTCGACCCACATTGTAGATCTTCTTCAGGGCTGAATAAACAAGATACAAAGATAAGAATAAAACAATGGTATATACAGTGAATGAATTAATAAATAAAAAATATTTAGTGAGAAAAAAAAATGAAAACAGTGATGAATTTGTAAAATGAAACTGGTGGAGTAATGGCAAAAACTAAAAATAAATTACTGAATACATTAATAAAACTGCCTATATAACAATAAAAATAGGTAAATCAAAAGAGAAATAACATCAACTAAAAAAATTAATAACTCTGCTAAATAAGCAAAAAAAGGAATACAAATAAATAAGCAGATATATTCCCTTATTATTTGTATTCCCTTTTTAGTCGTATTTTCCCCGAAAAAATAGACTATTGCAGAGGGTCGAAGGTCGGCGGGACTGCGCTTTCTATCCGTTTCATAACCTCTAGAGCACGATTATGGAAGATTTGGAGATGTTTGATATATGTATATATATATATATATATATATATATATATATATATATATATATATATATATATATATATATAACTTTTTTTTTTTCGGTTGGCTCTATAGACCTTGTAGATCTTTGGCCGCGCGATGTGGGGTTCTTACAGACATTTATTGCTTGCGGGAGCACAGACAGCTTGGAGGGGATCACCCAACCTCACGATGCTGTGAACCATGGTTTCCATGGTGCAGCGGCAGGCAGCCCATTGCTCCATAACCGGTCTCTTTGGGGCTAATTCGGCAGTGTCCTTCCCACCGACTCACTCGGGATCAAGGACAGTGACAAAGTGGTGTAGATCCACGGATTATGCCTGTTCGGAGTCAGCAGGCGCACGAGGACCTATATTTCTTTCCCCGAGACAGACCCCGTCCATGGACCAAACCTTCGGGCGGCGATTTTATGTCCTGGAAGACCACAACGCGATTCACAATAAAGGTACACGGGGCCAAGTAAAGTACAAGTAAGTCATCACTCCTACACCCGGTCTGTGTTAGTAGCCTCCAGTAGGCTGCCGGCCCTCACATACCCGGGGGAAATGGTGATAACCTTCTTGAATTATTACTTTAATTAAATTAAAGTAGTGCCGGTGCCGGGATTCGAACTCACAACCTTTGGGTTTGTGAGTAGGTGCACTTTTGCAAGCGCGCTAACCCGCTCGGCCACCCCGACTCCTCTATATATATATGTTTTTTTTCCCCGCTACATTTGAGCACCTCCAGCGGCCCCCTTTGGATCAATGAGCTGAAATTCGATATGTAGGGCTTTCTTCAAAAACGATACCATTGAAGAATGGATAAATTCCAGTCAAAATTTCGGAGTTATTTGAGTTTTGCGCATCGCTACGGCTCCACCATATTAGTTTATAGGGTTGAAAATTCACTAATTTATTTTTACTTGTTGTCATTGCTCTATCAGTTTCATTTTACAAATTCATCACTGTTGTCTTTTTTTTTCTCACTAAATCTTTTTTATTTATAAATTCATTTCGGACCATCTCATTCCTTCGTAAGTTCTACGGTCAACCATCGATTATTCAATAAATTATATTATCCTCAGCATATCGAAATAAACTCGAAAACAACGAAATTTCCTTAGAATCTTCCTTTTTACAAGAAAAGAAAATGGTATTGAGATCACCACGGTTTCTATTGAATGGAGTGAAAAATTGTTTCAATATATTAGTAGAAAGGCGATCTTTGCCAAATGCATTATTCGATTCACGACTGAAAGTCAGCTGTGCATAGAAACTTTCGAAAAGTCAAAGAGAAGTAACATGAAAGTCAAAATCACATCTTCCATCATTGAAGATTTTTATAAAGCCTTTCTCTAAATTAAAAAAAAGAAACTTACAGAGGAAAATATGAATGATCTTTTCAAGTTTTCACCATCATCAGGCGTAAGTATACCCATTTTGAAAAAAATAATATGATACAGTGCTAGTATTAAATAAAATAAAAATCAAGAGAGGAGAAAAGGCATTTTTTTCTTTTAGTACCTTTTATTTATCTTTTCACTTCCTCGTACGAAGCAAAGGAAGTATTGTAATCGCGAAAATTTTCGGTTTTCAGATTTTAACGGAAATATCCATTATGACCATCCCTGAATCCATTTTGACTAGTTTGAAAATCTAGTTGTGAGCCTCTCTTTTTGGTTACAGCTTGATTACCGAAAGTGGTACTTTTTTTGAAGGTCGTATTAGACTTTCATCAAAAATTATATTAAAATATAATGTGAAACATACAATACAAACATAAATACAAAAATACAAACATACAAACTTTTATATCGATATGAATGTATTTACTATATTTTGGTTAAAATTGGTGAGCCGAAAAGGGTACTTTACTTGAAGGTCATAATAAGCTTACATCAAAAATTATATTTAAATTAAATACATAAATCCTATGTTTCGGTAATAAAGGTTACAAAGGCAATTTGGTTTCCTATCCAATTAGACATTTTTATTACTTGTTTTAAGTGTTAAAATTGAGTGTAAAATACTGTTTTCCTTCTCATTTGTTTGTGTGTGTGTTTGTGTAAATAGATGGATATCGCGACGCCGAGTGTCGTTTTTGAGATACTACAATCTTCAGAAACTAGTAACCAAATTCAGAATCATTTTTTGAGGCACCGATTTATAGTTTAATAGGCGTACAAGGAAGTCATGTGGTGTCCACATCAGATATTTTGTTTTAAATGTCAAAGAGAAACAAACGTGAAACCAAGCAACAGACTTTTATAACAGTTTCGGTCGATTAATCAACAATGAGTCGCAATTACGATGGTGTTAATTTTTAGGTGTGCAATGGTTTGGTGTTAATTATTTATAATGTTTTATGTTATCAAATCGATAACTACATTGTAAACGTAATGATAGCATTGAATTAAAAAAAAATATTTCAATGAATTTTTTAATATTTTTAATAACAAAGAAATCAAATTGTTTTCATCCAGAAAAGAAATTTAAATTTTTTATCATACAGATCCCATTCGCTTCTTGTCGCAGCTCATGCGTTGTAGACAAAGATTAAAAAAAAAAAAATTAATTAGCAAAACAACATCATAAAACTGTCATGTAACTGAATAATATTTAAAGATGATGTTAAAAAGTTTAAATAAGATATAACTTATTTTCAAAGGAGTTATTTTTGTTATATAATCCAGTTACCTAACATGGGAGAAGAAAAACAATGGGATCTGAGTAAATTAAAGTAGATGCTAACAATAGAAGGATAGAAAATTTCGTAGCTATGATAAATCGAATTTTAAGTTCGGAATTCAATTCGGCAAGAGTTTATGATCTGAAAGAAAGGACGGTCCATTTTTGGAACTGTTCTTTTCATAAAAAACATTTCAATCTACAATTTCATTGATTTATATATTTATACTTATAATTATTTCTAACCCTGTATGAGGGCCATGTATTTATTTATACCATATATATATATATATATATATATATATATATATATATATATATATATATATATATATATATATATATATATATATTTTGTAATTTCTGTTTTATTTTCCTTTCTTTTTTCATTCCTTATTAACTTTCTACTTATTTATCTCGCCGATTCATAACTTTTATATATATATATATATATATATATATATATATATATGGTATAAATAAATACATGGCCCTCATACAGGGTTAGAAATAATTATAAGTATAAATATATAAATCAATGAAATTGTAGATTGAAATGTTTTTTATGAAAAGAACAGTTCCAAAAATGGACCGTCCTTTCTTTCAGATCTATATATATATATATATATATATATATATATATATATATATATATATACCATACATTGTATACGTACAGCTATATCGGTGTTTGTACAACACTAGAAATTTTTTCTTGTAGTCAGTGAAACCTTCAGAACCTGCTCTTTAAAATACTTTGTAATTTACTTTATTTCTAATTTATTACTACTACCTTGACAGTTTTCAATTTTTTAAGAACTAATTGACAATTTCTCCGATAAAACGTGATAGAAGGGATACTGCCACTGGTATTGATAGGAGGAACTAGTCCGGAATATTGGCAGCCTCGCTTTACTAACCAAAATAAGAGTGTCAAGATTCGTTTCGCAGGATCATCGCGAAATTTTGACCATCCCTGAATCCATTTTGACTAGTTTCGTCGTGGCGTCTGTACGTACGTACGTTCTTATCTCGTATAACTCAAAAAAGGTTAGCTGTAGAAAGTTGTAATTTTTTATTTAGGATTGCTGTAAAATCTAGTTGTGAACCTCCCTTTTTGGTCACTGCTTGATAACCGGAAGTGGTACTTTACTTGAAGGTCATAATTGATTTCCATCAAAAATTATATTAAAATATAATGTAAAACATTTCAAATTTGGTAAATAGACTTTTATATCCATATAAATGCATTTACTAGATTTTGGTTAAAATTCGTGAGCCGAAAAGGGTACTTTACTTGAAGGTCATAATAAGCTTACATCAAAAATTATATTTAAATTAAATATATAAATCATATGTTTCGGTAATAAAGGTTACAAACGCAATTTGGTTTCCATTCCAATTAAACATTTTTATTACTTTTTTTAAGTGTTAAAATTGAGAGTAAAATACTGTTTTCCTTCCCATTTGTGAGATCAAGTCTTCATCATGAGAATAAGATATTAGTTAAGTGGGTTTTTCCGCTTAAAATGTCGAAACTGTCGATTTCCAATGCTTTATCCAGTGATATTGACAGTTTTATTGTTGTCACGGAACATGAAGAAATATCTTGGAAACTAGTTACCTGGTGAAGGAAACGATATATAATAACGGAATGAGAGCTCCAGTAACAAGTAAAAACACACAGTGTGTGTGTCAATACATGGATGTCGGGACGTCGAGTGCCAATCTTCGAAAACTAATAACCAAATTCAGGATCACTTTTTGAGCCAGCGATTTATAATTTAATAGGGGTACAAGGAAGTCATGTGTTGCCCACATCAGATATTTTCCTTTCACTACACAATGGTAGGAGAAGTTGAGAGAAAATAAAATGGCAGCTATCACTACTTCCCGTGAAATGACAGGCAGAAAGTCTACGATACGTCAGCTGTTTCCGTCACACCGCGTCGCGCACGACTTCAACTGTCATCGGCCAAAACCACTAAAACTGGATTTCGATTCTCTGTTCAGTTTATCTCAATCATATTCCATCGACTGTAAATAAAAAAATGTAATTATTAATCATTTATTATGCACTGTAACATATAATTCATTAATATACACGATATGCTAATAACAATTAACATCGGGCTACAGAATTTAATGCATTTTACGAAGTAATTATATAGCTTATAATAAATATTGATAAACCTATTATAAAATAAATTAGTACACACGTACACATGTTACCAACATCGTTTGAATGTTTATTACTAATATATTCGAGTGAAAGGGTGAATGAGAATATAGAAACAGCTGACTTAATTTTAGGAGCTATTAGTTAGAATGAAGATTTTTTTTTTCCTTACTCCTTCGTTCGATCCTGTTGAAAACGTACGACAATTTGTGAATTCACTCTACAAATTTCGAATTTTTGGATACTTTAAATATGAATTCACGAATGAAAGCTAACTTTTTGGAATAGAGAAAAGAGAAAAAATGAAGTTTTCAGGCGAATGCGGGGAGATGGAGAGGGAGAGGAATAAAGATAGTGAGAAAAAAAAATGACTATAATATAAACAATCATAAAAATAAATAATCGCGACAAGGTCAATCTTTCACTACGATAAAATATCTGATGTGGACAACACATGACTTACTTATACGCCTATTAAACTATAAATCGGTGGCTCAAAAAGTGATCCTGAATTTGGTTACTAGTTTCCGAAGATTGCAGAATCTCAAAAAAGTCACTCGGCGTCGCGACATCCATCTATTGACACACACACACACGCAAATGGTGAGGAAAACCAGTATTTTACACTCAATTTTAACAATTACAACAAGAAATAAAAAATTTTAATTGGATTGGAAACCAAATTGCGTTTGTAATCTTTATTACCGAAACATATGATTTATGTATTTAATTTAAATTTAATTTTTGATGTAAGCTTATTATGACCTTCAAGTAAAGTACTCTTTTCGGCTCACCAATTTTAACCAATATATAGTAAATACATTCATATCGATATAAAAGGCCTATTTACCAAATTTGAGATGTTTTACATTATATTTTAATATAATTTTTGTTGAAAATCTATTATTACCTTAAGTAAAGTACCGCTTCCGGTTTTCCAATTTAGACCAAAATCTAGTATGTTATTTAAATCAATATATGAATTATAAATACTAAATTTGAGAAGTTTTGCATAGTATTTTAATATATTTTTTGATGGAAATCAATTATGACCTTCAAGTAAAGTACCACTTCCGGTAATCAAGCAGTGACCAAAAAGGGAGGTTCACAAC
Organism: Rhaphigaster nebulosa; assembly: GCA_948150685.1. Taxonomy (NCBI): domain Eukaryota; kingdom Metazoa; phylum Arthropoda; class Insecta; order Hemiptera; family Pentatomidae; genus Rhaphigaster; species Rhaphigaster nebulosa. Next base: position 150,070,355 of record OX411309.1, read on the forward strand.
TAGATTTTACAACAATCGTAAATACAGAATTTCACCTTTCTACGGCTAACCGTTTTTGAGTGAATGTACGTAGGCCACGACGAAACTAGTCAAAATGGATTCAGGAATGGTCAAAATGGATATTTCCGTTGAAATCTGAAAACCGAAAATTTTCGCGATTCCTTTACTTTATACAAGAAAGTAAAAACAAAAAACATTTTTATTTTATATATATAATTATACATAATTTTATATAATATTTTTATTTTTTGAAAGTTTTTAGTAATCACTTCATGCTTCTATTAATTTATTTAATTTGTTGACGTTTCGGACTCACATTGTCCGTTATCGAACATATTTTTTATGGATATATCTTTGTTTATTTAGGGAGTTGTAATTATTCTAAACTATGGGGGTTTATTTGTTAATTATCCATTTTTCGTCCTATTTAATTAAAACTTCACTTTTTTTATATATAAACTTATATCTGTATGAATGTTTCCAACCCTATCCCAAATAAACTTCCATAATGTAGGATAATGACAACTCCCTAAATGAACAAAGATATATTCATAACAAAATATGTTCGATAATGGATAATGTGAGTCCGAAACGTCAAAAATTAAATAAATTCATAAAAGTATGAAGATGTTACCAAAAACTTCCAAAAAATGAAACAAATATTTACGCTTTCAATAAAGAAGATTAAATAAAAAACATTTACAGGTATGAATAATCTGACCATATGAAATTATTATAAAGAACAAACAATTTATAGTAATATAAAAAAACTACTGTTCTTTTAATAAATATTGTAAAAACGCTGCAAATTATTACGCAATGGTTTATTATTTCCACTCAGTAATATTTCAAAAATATCTATTCTGTCCAAGTAAAAAAAAATGAAACAGTAGGCACCAAAGGAAAAGAAATTATAAAAGAAATAATCCAAGGAAGGATACAGCAGAGAGATAAGAGGACGTCAGAAGCCCAATAGATAAGTCAGCAGGCCTAGGACCACGATGACTAGCCGTCCGGAAAATCAGTCTAAGAAGTTCATTACGCTATATCTCAGCTAATAGTGGTCCGATTTAAGTGACTTTTCCAACAAAAAAAAAATTTGCGGACGGATTTTCTTTTATTCGATATTGGGAATCTACGTACCTTGAAAGATAAAATCTCAAATTTTGAGGGGGGCTACAAAAACTTTTTCCTTGGTCGATTCCAAAGGTCTATTACTGAAAATAATAAACCAAAAGCATTTATAGATAGAGATTTTTTTATTTTTCGTTTTTTTCTTTTTTCTTTTTTTCTTATTTGAATGCCTTGTTATGCTGATTCCAAAACCCCTTACATATCTCCTCTATATTTATAAATGGCCGAGTTATGGGCATATAACATCTTTAATCGGCAATTATTATAGATTTTTTTTTTCATTTTTTTTTTTAATGCCTTATTACGCTGATTCCAAAGCACCTTACATTCCCTCTCTACCTTTATAAATGACCAAGTTATGGGTATATAGGATCTTTAATCGGTAATTATACAGATTTTTTTCTTATTTTTTTTTTAATCTCTTATTATGCTGAATCTAAAACACCTTATATTTCCTCTCTATCTTTATAAATGGCCGAGTTATGGGCTTATGAGGTCTCTAATCGGCCGCCATTTTGAAACAAAAAGACGGATGGTAATGTCAAGTTCCGAAGATCATCCCGGGGTGACTTGTGACATAGGTACCGAATCTCAAGAAAATCGGTCCGGTAGTCTCGGAGAAAAGCCGCGGACGGACGGATTTTTTTTTTTTTATTCGATATTTGGAATCTACGTATCTTGAAAGGTAAAACCTCAAATTTTGAGGGAGGGTTACAAACATTTTTTCTTGGTCGATTCCAAAGGTCTGTTATTGAAAATAATAAACCAAAAGCGAACATCAGCCAAACTTAATTTAGTACAGCATACAAAATCAAACACAGCTGAGATAGTCAGGTAAAAAACTCATAAACTCTGATTAAAACAAGGTATTGCTAGATATATTGCTTGTACCCCACATACTTATATATCTGGTGATATCTATAATCAGAAAAATGTCATCGAACCATATGAAATTATTATAAAGAACAAACAATTCACACTAATATTTAAAAATAAATAGTAGGAAGCGAAATTTATAAAATCAGCATTTATCGATATCCATGCCTGTTCTATTCGGGTTATTCAAGTAAAACAGTGTAAATCAATGGTAACAATTTATACGAATTAACTCTTAGCCCTAATTAAATTAAATTAAATTATAATTGTTTGTTTATTTATTTAATTAGCTTTTGACCCAAGGACCTTATTCTTTTATAGCATACCTCTACACTAGGAACTTCATTTTATATATATAAAAAATGTAGTACACATTTGTATCACTTCCGAATCTATACATAATTATTGGTTAACTGCTTCTTCGGCTCTGCTTATTGTACTCAAACAGAATACGAAAAAAAAGTTTCTTAAAAAGCAAATACACATACACATTTTTTTTTACATGAAATTAATATATTTATTCGCAAACAAAATACGAATATGTTCTATTTTAAATTATAATGAATGTTTCAATCACATTTCCATTAACAAAACCAAAGATGTCGATCAATCACCACTCAAAACTCCAACATTTAATTTTAAATTTTATAAAATCAAATATACACCAAATTTATCTTCACATTATATATATATATATATATATATATATATATATATATATATATATATATATATATATATATATATAATAAAAGGTCACGGTGAAAAGATTACATCAAAAAGCCATTGTGTGACGTAAGAGGAGAATAATGGGAATAATGGTAGCACTTCCCCGACAGGAAGAAGGAAGCCTTCGAAGGATAACTCTGACCGGATCGGAACTGGAGTTACGAGTCCTTTGTGACCTGTTCCAGGCCAGCGATCCTTGTGATCAGGGATCGAGGCCTACCACTCTCTGTATTTTATCATATGCTGCGAATTGTCAAATAGAGGGAGTAACCTAGCTAGTTTCTCTATCTTGAAGTAGTGGGGTATTATCATATTATATAGGTTATTATCATATTATATAGGTTATTATCATATTATATAGGTTATTATCATATTATGTAGGTTATTATCATTTTACTACCCGAAGGTAAACATTAGGGTACTTTCATCTTATACCAAGACATTTTTAAAAAGTAATATTAAGAAAAGTTGTTTTATATAGGTATACGTTGAAATTGACTAGTCAGTAATTATTACACTTATATTTATAATATTAATAAAATTAGTTATAAGAAGCGTAACAAGAAAAGAGAGAAAGGGGGTAAAGGAGAACAAAAAATGATGAGAAAATAAAATTAAAAATGATGAAAAATTAACAAAAATAATGATGAAGACCTCCTAGATAAAGGTACAATATCCTGACAATCAAACCATCAGAAGCGTAAATAAGAGAATATGAAAAATAAAATTTCTGATGTGGACAACACATGACTTAGTTGAACGCCTATTAAACTATAAATCGGTGGTTCGAAAAGTGATCCTGAATTTGGATACTAGTTTCCCAAGATCGCAGTATTTCAAAAACAACACTCGCCGTCGCGGCATCCATCTATTCACACACACACAAATAGGGAGAAAAACCAGTATTTTACACTCAATTTTAACACTTAAAACAAATAATAAAAATGTTTAATTGGATTGGAAACCAAATTGCGATTGTAACCTTTATTACGGAAACATGTGATTTCTGTATTTAATTTAAATATAACTTTTGATGTAAACTAATAATTATGACCTTCAAGTAAAGTACCGTTTTCGGCTCACCAATTTTAACCAAATTATAGTAAATACATTCATATCGATATAAAAGTCCTATTTACCATATTTGAGATGTTTTACATTATATTTTAATATAATTTTTGATGAAAGTCTAATATGATCTTCAAGTAAAATACCGCTTCCGGTTTTCCAATTTAGATCAAAATCTAGTATGTTATTTAAATCAATATATAAATCATAAATACTAAATTTGAGACGTTTTGCATAGTATTTTAATATGATTTTTGATGGAAATCAATTATGACTTACAAGTAAAGTACCACTTCCGGTGATCAAGTAGTAACTAAAAAAGGAGGTTCACAACTAGACTTTACACCAATCCTAAATACAAAATTTCAACTTTCTACGGCTAACCGTTTTTGAGTTATGCGAGGTATGAACGTACGTACGTACAGACGCCACGACGAAACTAGTCAAAATGGATTCAGGGATGGTCAAAATGGATATTTCCGTTGAAATCTGAAAATCGAAAATTTTCGCGATTACAATACTTCCTTTACTTCGTACTAGGAAGTAAAATGAACTACCTACATTTTTTTTTTTTTTTATTGTTATTTATTTATTGAAATTTACAACCGTATTACAATAATACAACAAGTAAATGTGAAGTTAGAGTACAAGACATAACAATGACTTGAGAAGGAACCACCCATTGGTAGCACTTCAATGACTATTTGAAGTTAGAAGGTCCCGGGACCATCTTCTTTTCAGACGCCTCAGAGGATTATCAGGAATACATGGGGATGAAAGGCTACGAACAAGAGGGTTGGTATGGGCAAGGAGTTTCGAATTAAAGGAGATATATCTATTTCGGGCTAAATCTGTCTACAAATCTTTGTGGATAATTTTATTTGCGACAAAATAAGGAGCATTAAGGATTTTTCGAAGGATTTCGGATTGCAAGGATTGGATGCGGGAGGAATTGGATGGTTTAGTGGCACCCCAAAGCTCTATCCCGTATGTCCAAATAGGCCTGATAATAGTGATGTTTCAATTTTCTATTGCGGTCATTTTCAAAAATATAGTGTACATTAACACGATATATTGTGGTTAATCTTCATTTATAAATTTTTCAAAACATGTTAAGAAATACTTCCCTTTGCGATATAGTGATTTTTGAAGTTTGACACATATTATATGATTGAGGCCGAAACGTCACTATAAAATATAATGCATTTAACATAATGCCTCATCCCTCCCCCTCCCTCCTCCCCCCCCCAACTTCTTCCTTTAAATATACATATACGGTCAACAAAAACTCCCTCCTAAATTGAGAAATGTTTGTTTGTAAAAGTTATTTTATTACATTATCATGCAAAGCATCTGATGCAGAGCCCGCGCAATCTTAATCCGTCTCTGAATAAACTGATGACATATTGAAGTTTTTCCTATATGGAATAAAACCAGGAATAGTGGAATTGAATAATGAGGACTGCTGCTCCATGGCACCACCAACCCGCAGAACCCATAAAGCTCGACACGGATGTTAGTGTACCACCAATGAACTCGTAACTAATCAAATTGATTATTCAAATGTGACCCCTTCCTCCTCCACTCCTCAGTTAGAACTTCATCGCTTATTCAATTTTCCGGAACCATCCAATCCTTGAGAGTCATGCTAATAACTGGAATTTATGCAGAGCGGAATAATCATGTAAATAATACCGGGAAAGAACAGAGTGTTTCTAGCCAAGAACAGAATCCAATAAATATTAACTTTTTTTTAACTCGTGTTTCTGAAGGGTTTTAATAATAAAGAACTTTGTGGATAACTCGACTCAACTATTTTTACTATATTGGGGAAGTATTGCGATAGTGAAAATTTTCAAATTCGAATTTTCGACGGAAATACACGTTTCAATGTCCCCTGAGCCCAAATGACCAAGTCTCGCAAAATGGTCTGTGTCTGTGTGTATGTGATTAGTCTAGCTCAAAAACGAAAAGTTGTACGATACTGAAATTACGTATTTAAGGTTGGCAAATGCATGTGATGTTACAGCAGCATTTTTGTGAAAATCGACTAACCGTAAGTGCCACTTTATATAATCGATTTTATACTTTTTTACAATTTTCTCGAAAACGGCTCTAACGATTTTGATGAAACTTGGCTAATGTCTTCTCCTTACATCCCTTTAAATTTTCACGTATGTAGTACATCAACGAGAAAATAGAGGCAAAAAAGTTGTGATGAAAACAATACTTTATTTGCGCATAGTTTAAAAAGCATGAATTTTATTGTAATTTATATATGTTATTGTATGAAAGATAATTAAATTATCTAAAAAACAAAAAAAGAATAATTAAATTCGAACCAGTAATAGCAAAGATACAGCGTATTTTAGGAGGAGCACAAGACCCTAGATGGATAACTGAGCGCATCTGAAAGGAGACGGATGCGACCGAATCTTCTCCCACCAATCTGTTATAAACAATATACTCTGTAATAAAATAATTAAAGAATACAAAAGCGGAAATTAACTTAATAATTTCTACTTTCATATTATTTAATGGAAATAAAATATTTCCATGAAAACTAAACCAAAACTTTTAAAATATATTTGCAACTTGACGAAGTTAAAATATATAGGTAGTGTACAGAATTTTTGTACTAAAATTGTTTAAAAAACTGTTTTATTGAACTGAAGTGGGAGAAGATGTGAAGAAGTGAATGCTGCTGAGTTTATTTCAAGCATTGTTTATGTGAACTTTTTGAAATTTTATTAAAAAAATAATTATTATAGGACGGTAAGAGAAAGTTGTGTGATGCGCGCACCGCACCAGTTTTGTTGTCAACGGTGCGACATCCATTCAGTAGAACTGCAAAAAACATGTATTGACACCCGAATTCTGAAATGATCAGTTTACCGAAAAAGTGCATTATGACTCTGGCACAAAACTCGATTCTAAGAAGGAGGTTGCCCATAAGAGTTTTGATTCTAAACAACCAGTGTTGAATATTTTATTTTAAATAATGGTTAGGCAATTCTATAATTTTGTTTAATTGAAAACTAGTTTCCAATGTTATACATTCATCTTCAGTTCTAAAAACACACAAAAATTAAAAAATAAGCATGATTTACCGTCTTTTGAACGCACCATTAAATGAAAAGAACTAAAATAAAGAAATTGAAATAATATATTCCATTGCAAAAAATAACGGGTACAACAAAACCACTATTAATCGCATTAAAAAAAAAACAAATACAAAAAAGACAATTAATGATATCTATTCAGCAACCCCCGAAGATAGGCCCATCCCGAAACATTAAGTTTTGATTCCAAATTACGGCCCTATATCCAACAAAGCCAGAAATGAATTGAAAATACTAGAATTAAACCCTGCATTTAAGATAGAAAAACCCCTATACTCATATTTCTCTTCTCCTAAAGACAAAATAGACCCTTTCCAAAAAAGTGGAGTATACGAACTAAATTGTAATGATTGTGCAGCCAAATACACGGGAAAAACTGGAAGATCGCTAAATCAGAGATTAAAGGAACATATACGTGCATATAATAATAATAAGACAGAGAATTTCAACTTTGCAATTCATTTAAATGAAAAACCCCATAAATTCATCAAAGACTCAGGAGTTAAATTAATACATCACGTTGAAAACAGACTCAAATTAAATATATATGAAGCACTTGAAATAATAAAATCCTTCAAATCCAATCCAGATTTTAGCTTAAATGATCAAATAAATATCTCTAATAGTCCAATCTTAAATTTATTCCAATCAATAACAGAAAAACCAATTACTCACCGGTATTACTGGAAAAACCCTGACCCTTAAACCGTTTACATATAAACATCCCACCTTTCTTTCATTGTTAGTTAAGTGCGAGAAGAAACCAGTGAAACTTTTGTGTTTGATATAATCCATTTAAACCTTGGTGAGTACCAACATGTATTTGATTTCTTGTCATAATTAAATTCATGTCATAAATGTCATAATTAAATAATAGTACCAAAATATATTTTGAATTGCTTATTTTTGAATTTTTTGTGTGTTTTTAGAACTGAAGATGAATGTATATTCGACATTCGACACTAGTTTTCAATAAAACAAATTTATAGAAGTGGCAAATAATTTATCAATCCCTAATTAGATTGATCCTTCTATACCATCATGCGGATGCCAACTGATTAAATAAGGATTACAGTAACATACTGGGACCAGTTACGGTGAACTGCGATAATAAACTCTTGTATTCCGATTTAAATATTCTGTTCCATAGTATAGAAAGATTTGTCTTTTAATTTTGAAAAATCACTAATAAAGTCTACTGAATATATAAAAAGCAGAATCATTCCTAAGTATCGAGTGTAAAATAATTTAAATTTAAAATTATATTTTTATTTTGTACAATTTTTCTTAGAATAATACAAGAGTAGTTGGAAACCCATTTCCTACTTTCTAGTACGAATGGTCACCGTAGACCAAAAAACCCTTAATCCGGGTTAACATTAACGTCCCTAAGCCCTAAGGTTAATCCCTAAGATTTATAAAAAGGGTACTATTAGGTATTACAGTAAACTCCTCGGATCCGCGATGAGATTTATTCACGGCGACAAAAGTATAAAAAAAAAAAACACTTTTTATTTAGTTGTTTTTTTTTGGGGGGGGGGAGAGAAGTGGGGGGTTTAAATGCATCATTTGAATACAAAAGTGAAGCACGAGTTACCAAGCAATATTTCACATCGAGACGGGAATAACTATGATACACTCCCCTTCAAAAGTGTTAATCATGGTAGAAGCAGTTAGTCTATATACCCTCATATTATATGTACAATCAATAAAGTACACCCTAGATGGAGCCTAGGCACCCTATTTCCAGTTCAACCCCATCACGGGCAAAGCAGATTAAATCGAAAATCGGTTACGGGCCATAAACTTGTCCGAGGACAGCCAGCCGGCCGACCGACAAATTAAACTATACCTGTCGCAAGGGTTGGATTAAATTTCCGAGGATAGTTTTATAATAATGATGAAGGAATATTATTTAACTTTTAAGTATCAACTATAACAACAAATTTTAAATAATTATTAGTTAAAAAGACTTGGCGGCTGAGAGACGTAGTCAAATAAACTGTCACTTTGGCTATCCTCAGGTTTCTGAAAGCTCAGGTTTTTTCATTTTTTTTTTGTTCAATCCTTCAATCAGCATTCACTTCGTCTCAAAGCAGAATAAATTTTGAGATATTTAACGTTTAAAATACTTATAAATAAAAAGTTTGTAAACAAGTTTCGGTCCGAAGCGAATTTCAAAAATATTCTCTAAGCATTTTAAATCAAACCAGTATATTCTGTTTATGGGGGTCCATGCCACAATTGCAACTAGCCTTACAGGCTGATAACGGAAACAAAACTTAGGAAAAGTGCGTAATTATCGGGACATAAAAAGATTCTATTTTAAGTACCTAGAAAATCGTAAAATCAAGTCAGATTTCGCAATATTTCATACAGGTATAAAATTATTATACGACCCAAAGCTAGTTTCAATGAACAAGAATTTATAATATTTTCTATAAAGTTTTCTAAATGGCGTAAACGCCTTTTTAAAACAACGCCGTCGATATGATATGAAACATCACAAAATGTCGAGGATACTTAAAATATGATAAAATATTTTGAGCTCATAACATAGAACATTCACAGAAATTCACTGAGATATTTGAGCATTCAAACTTGAAAATTGGTTGAGCCATTCGCTCAAAAAATAGTTACATACCAAGAGGTTTAATACAATCGTTACATACCAAGAGGTTTAATATGATCGTTGCTTACCAAGAGATTTAATACAATCGTTACATACCAAGAGGTTTAATACAATCGTTGCATACCAAGAGGTTTAATACAATCGTTACATACCAAGAGATTTAATACAATCGTTAAATACCAAGAGATTCAATACAATCGTTACATACCAAGAGGTTCAATACAATCGTTACATACCAAGAGGTGTAATAAAATCGTTACATACCAAGAGGTTTAATACAATCGTTACATACCAAGAGGTTTAATACAATCGTTACATACCAAGAGGTTTAATACAATCGTTACATACCAAGAGGTTTAATACAATCGTTACATACCGACAGGTTTAATACAATCGTTACATACCAACAGGTTTAATACAATCGTTACATACCAAGAGGTTTAATACAATCGTTACATACCAAGAGGTTTAATACAATCGTTACATACCAAGAGGTTCAATACAATCGTTGCATACCAAGAGGTTTAATACAATCGTTGCATACCCTCAAACCAAGAGATTTAATACAATCGTTACATACGAAGGGGTTTAATACAATCGTTACATACCAAGAGGTTTAATACAATCGTTACATACCAAGAGGTTTAATAAAATCGTTACATACCAAGAGGTTTAATACAATCGTTACATACCAAGAGGTTCAATACAATCGTTGCATACCAAGAGGTTTAATACAATCGTTGCATACCCTCAAACCAAGAGATTTAATACAATCGTTACATAACCTCAAACCAAGAGATTTAATACAATCGTTACATATCCTCAAACCAAGAGATTTAATACAATATTTCTTCAGTATGCCTGAAAAACCTTAACCACGTATCAAGTAATAATTTGGCTCTTTTCTTCATTTCAATGAATATATGGTGCAAGAATTTTTTCAACTCGTAAAATAGAGATACATCCGAAACCGCAATAACTGTCAGGCCATAATTTATGTCTCATGATGAGCCCGCCATATTCAAGCCAGTTTAATATCGCCCGTAATTTCGTCCGAAATGACAGCAATCGGCCACAGCAATGACAAACGTGTCGGATACCGTTTGGTATGAACGAAGAAGAGGGGGAGAAGTTTTCAGGGGAGGTTGGGGACCCCCTTAACCCTACACCTGGAGATCATCATCCACGGGGCCAACTTGATAGAGCCGCAATTTGATTAAGGATAGGCCCGGTGGGGCAGTGCTCTTCCGCTCTGGATCATCCATCCCCGCGGGCTAATTGTCGAAAACTAGCCTTTTCTAACACTGATGAGACGTTCTGACTTTTTCTAATCCTCCAGGGATATCTCCTATGATAAATTCACTTTTCAGAGAGACTCCCGTATTTATCCCCATAAACAACGATAATTGGATACTACACAAATTGCTCAAGATTCGTATGGAAAGTTATTGCAGAGGTTCTCTAATCCTCAAGAATGAGTGGTCTTCTAAATCTGATAAACAAAAATGGAGTGAAAATCTGGTGCGGTGCGCGCATCACACAACTTTCTCTTACCAATCTATAATAATAATAATCTTTAAAATTATTTTAAAGAGTTCACGTAAACACTACTCGAAATAAACTCAGCAGAATGCACTTCTTTAAGTCATTTCTCACAATAGTATAATAAATTAGTTTTTAAATAACTCTAATACTACAATTCTGTACACTAAATATGTTTGGCTTGTCAAGCTGAAAATATATTTTAAAAGTTTCGGTTTATCTTCCCCTGGAAATTCCAATTAGTTTCCATGGGATCATTTTGTTTTAATTAAATAATATAAAAGTAGAATATATTAAGTTAATTTCCGCTTTTATGTTATTACAATAGATTCTTACAGAGCGTTTTGTTAACAACAGGTTTGCGGCTTGGTGGGAGCAGGTTGGGTCGCATTCGTCTCTTTCCGGACGCGCTCGGCTATCAATATAGTGTCTAGCAGTCCTAATGAGATACGCTGTATCTTTACTAATATAGACTCGATTTAAATAATTGCTTTGTTTTTTTTTAGGGAATTTAATTACCTTTCATATGATTTTATACATAATTTACCATCAAATGCTCACTTTTTGAGTTTTGCGCAAATAAAATTTTCTTTTCGCTATAACTTTTCCCCCTGAATTTTCTCGTTGATATACTACATACATAAAAAGTTAAAGAGCTTTAAGGTGGTACCAACATGTATTTGATTTCTTGTCTTAATTAAATTCATAATTCATAAATGTTTTATAATACTGATTTATATTAATCTAATTTAATATGTCTAATAATACCAAACTATATTTTGAATTGCTTATTTTTTACTGAGGATGTATAACATTCGAAACTAGTTTTCAATAAAACAAATTTATAGAAGTGGCAAATAATTTATAAATCCCTAACATATACGTATATCACTCAGGCGTTAATAATTCTGTGGTGTTTGGGTAAAGGGGTACAATTGATTTTATTATATTTTTTCCTTTTAATGAACTTTACCTTTGAGAAAAAGAAAATGGAGCAGTATTCGTATTCCATGTGAACACTGTTTCAGTCTCTGAAAAGTAATATCCTTTTCCTCAAAGGCAAAGTTAATTAAAAAGAATACAATATAATAACATAAACCCATTGACGCAAAAAAAAGACTTATACCCCTTTACCCAAATACGACACAATCAATCAATTTTCTAAAACAATGATTACACAGGCCAACAAAAAAATTTTTTTTGAAAGCTTTTTTAACTTTAATAGTTGATCTTTATAGATTTTTATGTGCTGAATCTAAATCTGGCCTTAGTTTTTTTGTATTACCTATAGTTTTCCAGCAATATGCTTTGTATTATATAGTATAAACCCCTATCTAAACCCCTTTACGGTATACGGAGGAATTAATGATACACTATGTTACATCGTAAGCATGGTTTGTATTTACAGGATCTACGAGATTTTTGCGTAGAATGTTCTTCTCACCAGATTTTAAAGACTTCCTCACAGGCCAGTTCTTTCTGCACCAATGTTGATCTCTAGCCCAACTGTCCCATTCACACAAGAAACATGGAAACTTGGTAAAACCACCTTGCTGACCAAGGAGCATGCATGTTATTTTTAAATCACCACATATCATCCAACCATTAGCAGAATAGCCTATTCGATTTAACACTATATCTAGGTTTTCATAGTTTTCTTGCATATTTACAGAATGACCAACAGCAAAAGATGCGTACATGTTACCATTGTGTAATAAAATAGCCTTTAAACTGGTTTTCAATGAATCAATAAACAACCTCCAGTCTTCCATTTTGTATTCAATACCAAACTCATTCATGACACCGGGAATGTCAGAGCAGTACACTAAATCCCCTTCTTGTTCAAAAAACTTGGAAAATTGTTGCTCTCTCTTCCTGTACACATAAATATTGGTTCCAACCGCCAAAAAGTTCTTCTATTTTAGTCTAGAGCCAAGCAATTCAGTTTTTTCTTTCGTTAAGCCAAGATCCCTAACCAAGTCGTTAAGCTCGATTTGAATAAACAGTTTAGGTTCTACATTTTCTGTAAAACATTGGAATTCTTCATCATCTGGTTCATCTAATTCCGATTGTACATCAGAAAATACTTCCGTTGGAATAGAATTTAAATCATCTGGTGGTTCAGGGACCGGTAAATCTACAACGCGCCCTATTGGTCGGATGGTGGACGGAAGGTTAGGGTAGCTTATTACCTTCTTGTTTTTGTTGATGCCTAGCCCTACTGTCCCCATTCACACAAGAAACATGGAAATTTGGTAAAACCGCCTTGCTGACCAAGGAGCATGCATGTTATTTTTAAATCACCACATATCATCCAACCATGAGCAGAATAGCCTATTCGATTTAACACTGTTTCTAGGTTCTCATAATTTTCTTTCATATGTACAGAATGACCAACAGCAATAGATGCGTACATGTTACCATTTTGTAATAAAACAGCCTTTAAACTAGTTATCGATGAATCAATAAACAACCTCCAGTCTTCCATTTTGTATTCAATACCAAACTCATTCATGTCACCGGGAATGTCTGAGCAGTACACTAAATCACCTTCTTGTTCAAAAAACTTGGAAAATTGTTGCTCTCTCTTCCTGTACACATAAATATTGGTTCCAACCGCCAAAAAGTTCTTCTATTTTAGTCTAGAGCCAAGCAATTCAGCTTTTTCTTTCGTTAAGCCAAGATCCCTAACCAAGTAGTTTAGCTCGATTTGAGTAAACAGTTTAGGCTCTACATTTTCTGTAAAACATTGGAATTCTTCATCATATGGTACATCTAATTCCGATTGTACATCAGAAAATAATTCCGTTGGAATAGAATTTAAATCATCTGGTGGTTCAGGGACCGGTAAATCTACACCGCGCCCTATTGGTCGGATGGTGGACGGAAGGTTAGGGTAGCTTATTACCTTCTTGTTTTTGTTGATGCCTAGCCCTACTGTCCCATTCACACAAGAAACATGGAAACTTGGTAAAACCACCTTGCTGACTAAGGAGCATGCATGTTATTTTTAAATCACCACATATCATCCAACCATGAGCAGAATAGCCTATTCGATTTAACACTGTTTCTAGGATCTCATAGTTTTCTTTATAATCACAATTCTTAAATTGTGAATGATACAATTTTTTTAATATCATATTTTGATTCAGTACAAAAGTTTGTTCATCGTTGGCCTGTATTATGTGAAGAATAAAATGCATTAGACATAGAATCATATCAGGCTTGTAGATAACAGCGCACAACAATACTCAAGATCCTATAACCGACAAACTTCGAAATCGTCAATTTTTATTGAAAATTGTAACATGTGTAGTTCAGATTAGTTTATTAATTAATTACTTGGCATAAGGAATGTGGATTATTTAAAAACAGTGTTACTCCACCAAGAAGTCCAACTTAAGTCCTGGCGGTAAACAATACAAAAGATGCGTACAAGACTATTTTCGAACCCATTTTCAGCCCATGCATCAAAGAACTTGATGACAATCCAAATTGCTCTCTTCCTCTCACTGCCACGGGGTCACTTCAAAATCTGTGCAATTAGAGAGAGAAATAAATTCACTAAATATTTGTTAATGTTGGCAAAATATAACGGATTGCTGTCACATACAGCATGAATAATAACACAGGCCAACAAAAAAAATTCTTTTTTTAAACTTTTTTAACTTTAATAGTTGATCTTCATAGATTTTTATGTGCTGAATCTAAATCTTTTTAAAATTCTGTAACATGTTAGCTGCAATAGAAACATACTCTAGGTCTTTTTCATTTCCCAAGAACTTTGTAACGACTTGCTTGAATGATACCCATGCTTCTTTCTCATTTAAGGCCATTGTGGATTCAGAGTTAACATCAAACATCATTTTTCTAATGTCAGGTCCGACAAAGACGCCTTCTTTTAGTTTAGCTTCTGAAAGACGTGGAAACTTTTGGCAGAGATACTTGAAACATGGTCCATCTTTAGGCAAAGCCTTTACAAATTATTTCATGAGGCCTAAGACTGAAAGCTGTTCAATTCTTTAAAAATCTCTCAATTTCATAAATTTAACTATAAAATGTGAAGAAATTGTGGGTGATACAGCTTTTTTAATATCATATTTGGATTCAGCAGCCTAAAAACTATAGGAATAAGATATTTTCAGTACAAAAGTTTTTTCATCGTTGTCCTTTGTAATCGAGATCTTTTTTTTTCTGTTCTTTTCTTCTACAATATTTACAGTGCAATGATAAGAAAATATAGTGGCAAAGCCCTTTAAACCTTCTTAGGGATACTTTAGGATTAAGGGATACATCAGAATCACTGGAAACGAAGTAGCGGATAGGTTGGCTAAATCTGCTACGGCAAACAGTCTCTTGAATACAACGCTACTATATCCCTATCCCTATATTCGATTTGATATTTTTCAAAAGTAATTTCAGTACTTTTTCGTGATTTTAGTTGGGTTTATTTTTTTATCTTTTTACCGTTTATTAAGAAATTTTTATTTCTATCATAAGTGATATTAGTAATTTTTTAAACATATTTGGCGATTCATTTGTTTATTTTTGAAATTTTTCGTAAGTACTCTTAATAATAATAAATAATTTTAATTGATTTTCATATAAGTATGCGGTTTTTAGTATTTTTTTCTAGTTTTCATGGATTTCAGCGGTATTTAGAAATCATTCCAGTTTTTTAATGATTTCAGCGTTTTTTTTTTTATTTTTCCTTTTTTTAATGATTAATGTGGACTTTTATCAAGTTCTAGAAGAAGTTGTAAGTCAAAATGTTATGAAATTTCCAGATTTAATATTTTTTATAAGTATCTTCACTAATTTTTAATGATTTTAGTAGTTTTTAATATATTTTGAGTTTTATTTGTTGAATATATATATATATATATATATATATATATATATATATATATATTTTTTTTTTTTTTTTTTTTTTTTTTGTTACATCACCGATGAAATGCAGGGAAAAAAGTTATGATGAAAAAAATATTATATTTACGCATAACTTCAAAAGCGTGCAATTTATGGTAAATTATCTATAGACCTGTATGAAAGGTAATTAAATCATCTGAAAAACAAAAAAATAATCATCTAAATCGGACCAATAATAGCAAAGATACAGCGCATCGGACTAACCGGAAATGATAATTATATCATGGATATTACAATTGTTTATAATTTTCTCGAAAACGGCTCTAACGATTTTGATGAACCTTGCCTAATGTTTTCTCCTTACAGCCCTTTAACGTTTCAATTATGTAGTATATCAGCGAGGAAATGCAGCGGAAAAAGTTATGATGAAAAGAATATTTTATTTGCGCTTAACTTAAAAAGCATGCAATTTACAATAAATTAAATATAGAATTTTATGAAATGTTATTAAATTATGTAAAAAACTAAAAAAGAATCATCAAAATCGGACCAGTATTAGCAAAGATACAGCGTACTTTATGAGGAGCACAAGACCCTAGATGGATAACCGAGCGCATCTGAAAGGAGACAGATGCGACCGAATCTTCTCCCACCAATCTGTTATAAACAATGTACTCTGTAATAAAGTAATTTAAGAATACAAAAGCGGAAATTAACTTAATAATTTCTACTTTCATATTATTTAATGGAAAGAAAATGTTTCCATGGAAACTAAACCGAAACTCTTAAAATAGCTTGACGAAGTTAAAATATATAGGTAGTGTACAGAATTGTTGTACTAAAATTGTTTAAAAAACTGTTTTATTGTACTGAAATGGGAGAAGATCTGAAGAGGTGAATGCTGCTGAGTTTAATCCAAGTATTGTTTATGTGAACTTTTTAAAATTATATTAAAAAGATAATTATTATAGGGCGGTAAGGGAAAGTTGTGTGATGCGCGCACCGCACCAGATTTTTTTGTTTAATTTTTCTGCTCAAAATAAAGAAATCACCATCTCGCGGCAATCTATTAAATAGATCTGTAGAATCCTCAACACCTGGTGTCGGACTGGCCAGGTGCCGACCCTGCCAGGAAGTGGCAATAGATCCTCTCGAATCAGGACACCCGCCAAATTCCGTCCGGATTCATCTCATGTTTAAAGTATACTTTTAATTGACAATATTTTAACGTGAATATTCTCGAATGTACGTGATGACATAATTTACAATGCTATAAACTATATTCAGAAGCTATATATATAAACATATTTAAATTTGTTGATAGTTTAAAAACATTTGTTTTGCATAAATTTAACGCACGACATTAATTGGTAATTTTGCTCGATAGTTAATAACTTACTGATACTTACTATTTCAAAACAATATATGTTAATATGGATGAATATGATGAAAACTCAATTATTTTTTAATATTTGTTTGTCTTTGCTGTTTCTTTACTGAACAGTTAGGATTTGAAAGCTACATGGTATTACTATATTTTAGTTAAAATTGGTGAGCCGAAAAGGGTACTTTACTTGAAGATCATAATAAGCTTTCATCAAAAATTATATTAAAATATACTGTGAAACATCTCAAATTTGGTAAATAGGACTTGTAAATCGATATGAATGTATTTACTATATTTTGGTTAAAATTGGTGAGCAGAAAAGGGTACTTTACTTGAAGGTCATAATAAGCTTACATCAAAAATTATATTTAAATTAAATACTGAAATCATATGTTTCGGTAATAAAGGTTAAAAACGCAATTTGGTTTCCAATCCAATTAAACATTTTTATTACTTGTTTTAAGTGTTAAAATTTAGTGTAAAATACTGGTTTTCCTCCCTATTTGTATGTGTGTGTCAATAGATGGATGTCGCGACGCCGAGTGTCGTTTTTGAGATACTGCAATCTTTGGAAACTAGTAACCAAATTCAGGATCACTTTTTGAGCCGCCGATTTATAGTTCAATAGCCGTACAAGGAAGTCATGTGTTGTCCACATCAGATATTTTGAATAATAAATAAATTGATTGCATAACTTATCTTAATAATATCTCCCAAAAATCAATTTCTACAGATCCTAGAAGATATCCATTTTTTTTTTTCAATACCTTAAATTATGGTGCAAATTGATACAAAGTTTCATCCTCCTGCACTGTGCATGTTAAGCAGGAAAAATATGTAAATCTTTTTTGTCAGGCGAATTTTTAGCGACGAACTTTTAGTTTTGGGCTATTCATAACCAATAGGAATAAACTGGTTTTTGGGTTGGGAAATTCAAATCTGATCTCGTTTCTTGAGAAACTAACGTTTTCCTATCCAAAATAACTATTTTTATGATGTTTTTGATATTTTTAGTTTTTTTTTTAATTTGTCTTATATTTTTATTATTCTGCTCAGCAATAGGGACAATTTTGGTACTGAATTCAGTACAGTCCAATATTTTAAGGCCTAGATTCATCTAGTTTCATAAAAATCTAGGAGACATTTGGGGTATCCTCTCCTTGGAAATAAACAAGATCCCAATGATGAATGAGATAGAGGCGGGCTAATTAGCCCAGAGGGAGGAAGGGCGATCGCGCGATAAGGG
This sequence comes from Rhaphigaster nebulosa, assembly GCA_948150685.1. Lineage (NCBI taxonomy): Eukaryota > Metazoa > Arthropoda > Insecta > Hemiptera > Pentatomidae > Rhaphigaster > Rhaphigaster nebulosa. Next base: position 150,088,960 of record OX411309.1, read on the forward strand.
CACGTGGCAAGGGACAGCTGTAGCGGGATCGCTACCGGCTTGGATTAGAATAGATACAGTGCTCGCGTGCCTCACCTTCCACCATCGGCTCTGCCTCGCTCAATTAGGATCCCTGCGTCCTAGGCTAAATCTTTTAGGCAAAATCAGCTCTTTCAATATAAATGTTTCGTTATCTCAAATAAGGTTAAACTAAAGAAAATCTAGGAAACAAGAGCCACGTTGAAGAATACCGAAAACCGAAGACAATGGATTTCAAGGTAAACTGAGAGCCATAAGACTTTAGATTTATTACACAGACCAACGATGAAAAAAATTTTGTACTGAAAATACTTTATTCCTATAGTTTTTAGGGTGCTGAATCCAAATATGATATTAAAAAAGCTGTATCACCCACAATTTCTTCACATTTTATAGTTAAATTTATTAAATTAAGCGATTTTTAAAGAATTGAACAGCTTTCAGTCTTAGGCCTCATGAAACAATTAGTCTTTAAGTTAGGCCTCATGAAACAGTTTGTAAAGGCTTTGCCTAAAGATGGACCACGTTTCAAGTATCTCTGCCAAAAGTTTCCACGCCTTTCAGAAGCTAAACTAAAAGAAGGCGTCTTTGTCGGACCTGACATTATAGAAAAATGATGTTTGATGTTAACTTTGAATCCACAATGACCTTAAATGAGAAAGAAGCATGGGTATCATTCAAGCAAGTCGTTACAAAGTTTTTGGGAAATGAAAAAGACTCAGAGTATGTTTCTATTGTAGCTAACATGTTACAAAAGTTTAAAAAGTTAGGATGTTTGATGAGCCTGAAACCTACGGAAAACTATGGGTGATACAAAAAAACTAAGGCCAGATTTAGATTCAGCACATAAAAATCTATAAAGATCAACTATTAAAGTTAAAAAAGTTTAAAAAAAAAAATTTTTTGTTAGTTTGTGTTTTTTTCAAAAAAAATAATAAAACAAAAAATAAAAAAAGAGACTTAAAGACTAAAAATTGATCTGAAGATTGAAATGTGATTATAAGAGATCAGATAATGAGAATAATAGCAAAAATGACGAAAAATGGTGAATTTTTTTTATATTTTTAATTCACCTCTAATCGTTTCAATGTGTTACTTAAAATGTTATTTTTGTTTTCTTTATTTCTTCTCTTTTAGATAATCCTAAATATCGATCAATTATTTTTATTTTTACTTTCCCTTACTTTTACTATATAAAATATATATATATATATATATATATATATATATATATATATATATATATATATATAGGCCAAGTATCGCGATCCTGAAAAAAATTTAATCCGTGTATTCAACGGAAATATCCCTTGAGTCCAAATAACCAAGTTTCACAAAATGGTCAGTCTGTATGTGTGCGTATAAGTCCAGCTCGAAAACGAAAAGTTGTATGCTGGAATTGCTAATTTAATTTAAGTATATTGCCTGGAATGTTATAGCAACTTTTACGCCAAAATCGACATACCAGAAGTGCCAATTTATATCACAGATGTTAGTATTTTCTAGAAAAAGAAGCCTCTTGACGAATTTTCGAAATGGATTCCATAAAAGTGCCTTTAATTTTGTTTAGTTGAAATAATCAACTGTCTATTATTGTTAGTAATAATAAAAATTGGATAAATATAAACTATGAAAGAATTTGATAATTAAGAAAAGGAGAAAAAAGGCGAAATATTTTCGCAGAGAGAAAACAAATTTGCGGAAATAAGAGTAATAATAAAGATGTACAATAAACCACTGGAAAGCTTATGATTTTAGAAAAAATAATTTATAATTTTATACTATTTCACCGAAACTAAAATTTCCCATGGAAAATAAATCGAATTTCCATGTAAAGTAAATGGAGACTTTAAAAGTTTCACTACTTGAGCAAAAATGAATTTATACTCAAAGTAGGAATGGCAAGTGAAAGTTGTATGATGTGCGCACCGTAGAAGATTTTTAAAATTAAATAGGAATAAGCACTGTCTCACAAAAGCCTTTCTTTATTGAAAAATAACAATAATAAAGTAAAAATTCATATGTATATAATAATAATCACAGTTTTTATTTATTTTATTTTTTTATAGAGTGCATTCGATCTCCAAATATTTTATAAATAATAATTATAATTAACAGTTAACAGCCATGTAATTGCCAGATATATTTATTCGAGAAAATATCGTGCTGAGATAATGCAGTGAGAATAATGAAGCCGTTTTCTCAGTTTTCTTTTTTTTCTGCGAAAAAAAGACGATTCCCTCAGTTTTCGCTTTTTTTCCTTTTCTTTTTTTCCTCTTATTAATTATTTTAATAAGGAGAGAACATGGAATTTATTTCTGTAAACAGATAACAAGAAAAGTTGGCCGACATAAAATATTCAAAGCGAGGACAGAGCTTGGCTTATTAAAATGCTGGCTGAGAAATACAGGCCCAGCTCAGGGCCGCTAGTGTCTTCATTATCATTGTGCCCTTAATCCATCATTATCTGTCCCACTCCAAAAATTAGCATCGCTTTATCGAATTCGACCATTTTATATTTTATTTTGAACATTTTTAATCTACCTGTAGGTGTTTTATAGCTAATTTCATAATTGTAAAATATAATTTGCACCCCCTACTGGAGGATTCATAGTTAACTCTTTTTATATTTCATTATTTCTAGGGCTACAAACATAATAACAATAATAATAAAAGGCTTAGCGAACCCGAAGGTTCGATGCCGATACCACTAATCGCTGCCTACAAACCTCGGTCCACCGACTGCCGTCCAAACCAAAATCCATTAGATCACCCTTAACACAATCCTCCCACCTACGTTTCGGTCTACTCCTCCGACGATTACCAGTCGGCTCAGCGTTTATTAACTTTATAGGAATTCGTTCGTCACTGAGCCCAACAACTTTACAAGCCCATTTCAGTCGTCGCGATGATGCCACTTCGATTATATTAGCAGGTAATTATTTTACGCAATACCTTATTTTCGAAGACCTTAAGGCGTTGTTCGTCCTTCAAAGTTAGCGGCCACGTTTCACACCCATACAGAACTGTAGGCAAGATAATAGTTTTGTATATTCTAAGTTTTAAGTTTCTGGACAAAACGCGCGGCCTAAGTAATGTTAATACCGAAAAATAACAAGCATTCCTCGCCTTTAACCGCGCCTTTATTTCCTCTTGAATTTCGTTTTTTCTAGCAATCAAAGATCCCAAATACTTAAATTTCTCAACGTGTTCAAACCTATTTTCTCCTAAAACTATATCCTCAAAATCGCCTCTGCTTCTATTGCTAACCATATATTTCGTCTTATCCGTATTTATTTTGAGGCCAACCTCTTTCCCAGCTGTCATCAACGTTGTATTCAGTTTTATAGTTTCCGCGTCCTCACTTAATAATACCAAATCATTCGCAAACCCAACCATGGATATATTACCACCCAGATCTAAACCCCTTTCGGTACGTATCACCTTTTACTTCCTCTAGCCAAACATAGGTTTATTAAAATAGAAACGATAATTTTGCTATTTTGCTTAGCACGCAGCGTCCAGACAAAATTCGTGCCGTTCGAGTTTAAGTTATTAGCACGAATTAAGGCATCGATGTTGGCATATGTAAGTTTTGTTGCACGAATTTGCATATTTTAAACAATTTTGGGTAAATTACGCGTTTTATGTTTTTACTGCATAATATTGCACATTTAGCCGTAATTGAAAAAAATATTTGTAAATTGCTTGAAAATATAGCAATTGAACCAAAATTACAAAGGAAAGATTCACGAAGTAATACATTACTGTTTATAAAACATTAAATATAATTCAATTTTCTGGAAAATTCTGGAACTGAAACTGAAAATTTGAGTTTGTTTTGCTCTTTTTATATTCGTGGAAAGGCAGTTAATTCTTAGCAATCCATTCACTTCCTTTTATGTTGTACAGTGCAACACTCAGTATATAGTTGGCAAAATAATTATACACAGTTTTTCGGACAAAAATATATTCAATAATTTATTTTTTTTAAATTAATAAGTGGATATGATAACAAACAACATACCGCATAAATGTTTACGAGTGAAGGGAATTAAAAATCCGTACAACCTAATTAAAAACAAATGCCGGAAATCGGTCGAACGAAAATATTATTCATGCTGTAACAGTTGTGATATTAACTAGTTAGTTATCTGTTCGTGGTTTTCATTTAAATAATTATATATTATTCAGATATAAACCCAAAATGGGAAAAATGATCAAAATTGTAAAAAACAATCCACCAAAATGGATCGTAAATCTAAACAGTAAAGTTCTACCGGCAAAGATGAATGGTTCAAAATTTTTGACAAGGATTGAGTTATCGATATATCGGCAGAAATTTGGGATTGTCTCACTTTACCATGCGATTTGGTATTAAAAAATTTATCAGTTGGCAATAAAAAACAATTAGGCAGAAAATGCGTTGCCATATTGCGTGAATCACGAATGATCGTTACGAAAAGTAGCAAAAGATATCCTAATAAGAGCTCGTGAGGTTTTCATATTTTACATAACAATGCTCCAACCTACATAATTTATTTTAAAAAATAGTAATTTATGAAAGAAAACAAAATATGTACATTTTTTTTAAAGCATAAACTACGTATATGGCAGAATTTTATTTTTCATTGCACATTTTTGCTCGTTTTGGCATTTTTATTGCACGTTTTACATTTGTTTTATTGCACGAAATCCGGACTCTAATGATCTCCAATCATTTTTACTTTAGAAAACTTCGCGATAGATCCTAAGGATGCTGATCGAAAATTAAAAAACAGGTTTGATGAAATGGGCTGGAAAACCCTGGAGCTGCCTACTTATAGTACCCGTTAGTCCTCATATAACTATTTTTTTTTTTCGCGCCATGAAGGGACCATTTGTAGGATTACGATCCAAAAACAGTGAAGACACGGATGAGCACGTGCCCAATTGGCTGAGGCTGAGTCAACCTTTTTAAAGGAATATCGAAGGTTGCAAATCGGTGGCAATCTAGATCACTGGGTAGAAATACTTGAAAGTATGATTTGTATCTAAAATTAATCAATAAATATTTACCTAAATAAATGATATTTATTTATTGTTTTTTTCTTCTTTTTATATGATATTTTATTATTTTTACTTACTGATGTTTTGTTTTTTTCGTTTATGTTGTATATATAGTATGAATGGATTCTTAATATGGAAACATATTTATTTATTCCTAAAAATAGCAAACGATAACTCTCTCAGATATCAGTTGAGATATTAATAATAATTTAGTTTATAATGAATGGATATTAAATATTAATGAATATTAATGAATTAATGAATATTAATGAATGGATTCTTAATATGGAAACATATTTATTTATTGCTAAAAATAACAAACGATGACTCTCTCAGATATCAGGTGAGATATTAATAATAATTTAGTTAGCGAGCCAATAGCAATGTAATATTACTTAACGATAATCCAAAATTTAGCAATGAATTGACAAATCAAAATCAATGTTATATTGCAAGCTTCAATTTTAGAATTCTGTAAATAAAATATTAATAAATAAAATAACATAAGAAACAATGTTTATTATTAATATTTAATATCAGACTTTTTAATATTATAACATTTATAAAATACCTATTGCTCTTGAGTGTGGTAGTTTCCATTTTTGCATAGTTTGCAGATTTTTTCAATAAAATCTTTAAAAAAAAAAAAAAAGGAAAAAAAGTTGAAATTATCTAGGAGGATTCTCATAAAGACGGAGGTAAAAACTATTCACTTCAACGAATTCCCAACACATGAATAACTAAGACGTATAATTGAGGAAACAAGTGTGCACTCGATGTTTATATGCAACCTAATATATTATACAATTATTTTAGAGTAAATAAATTATTTGTATGAGAAGTTGGCAGTTAGTGGATAGGCATTAATCATTTACATTTATTTCCTTGAAAAAGTTTATCATGAATTTCGTATCAAAAATATATGTCTCCCCTCCTCCTCGTCTGAGATACACTTTTGATTTATACAGTGGACAGTATCATTTGCTTAAAGTGACGTGATTCTACGCAATTAAAAAAAAAATAAATAAACCCTGAATTTGGCACTTTCTATACAACTCCGTTCAGTGGCACCACAATCATAAATCAATCTCAACTTCTTATAACAATAAAATCCGTGAGCAGTAGAACTCCTTCAATAAAGTCGTATTTTCACGTTAAAAAAAAAATATGAAAACAGGGGAGTAAGAAAAAAATTGAGACCCACAAAAGAAAGTTACCTAACATACCGAAATTTACATTTACTTTTATTATATGGTTCTGTCTCTCCGCTGACCTTCCATACAGAAAGTCCTTCATACCGAATTTAGCTCACTTGACCCAAAGGTCTTTTAAAGGTGCGCAAATGTTTTAAAAAATCGGAAAAACCCAGGGGGGTGGGGGAAGCAAATCGAGACCCCCAAAGGATACTTCCCCAATACCAACTCAATTCACAAACAAATTTTTAGCCCTATAAACTAATATGGTGTATTAGCTACTAATGTAGTGATGCGCATCTAAAAACGCCGAAATTTCAGGTAAACATACTGAAATGTTGACTGGAATTTATCCATTCTTTAACGGTATCGTTCTGCCTTGAAGAAAGCCCTACATACCGAATTTCAGTTCATTGGGCACGGGGGAAAAAAAAAATTATATATATATATATATATATATATATATATATATATATATATATATATAGGGAGCGGAGTAGCTCACTGGTAAGGCACTAAGTTACAATGCTCCCGGTCCCGGGTTCGAGACCGGCTGTGGCAGATAATTATTTATTCTGTTCCGGCTGTGGCAGATAATTATTTATTCTGTTATCAGCCGTGGATCGACCCTGTGGGATCGGGAGACCCTCCTGGGGACCACCCAGCCTCTATAAAATGGGTACCCTTAATTGGGGAAAAACCTGGCGGTTGAGCGTGATCTCAGCCAAATCACCTCCTTGCACAACCGTTGGCCTAGAGACAGTACGGTCCTTAACAAGTACTGAACCCAAGACCCTTCATGGGTTGTAGTGGTATAGGTTTATATATATATATATATATATAATAGTCCTTGAAAACATGAACAACCCTTTCTCTTATAAACAAAATGTGTGTAATATTTATCGAAAATTTGACGTTGAATAGAATAGCCTCATTAACTACTGGAATCCCATTGATCGGTTATCCAGTATATTAAATTTTATAATATTAAAAAGTCTATAAAAAGAATATTAACAATAAACATTATTAATACCGAACATACCGAATTTCAGCTCATTTGACCCAAAGGGGACCGCTGGGGGTGCTGAAATGTAGCGGGAAAAAAAATATATATAAATATATATATCAGACATCCCCAAATCTTCCATAATCGTGCTCTAGGGGTTATGAAACGGATAGAAAGCGCGGTCCCGCCGCTCACTGCCGACCTTCGACCCACTGCAATAGTCTATTTTTTTCGGGGAAAATAGGACTAAAAATAAATGAAAAAACAAAATTTTCCACATAAGGCCATAGCAATACCTACTCCTCTGCAGTTGCTAGGCTTAATAATAATGTTCATTCCTCAACTTCGAGAAAATTATATGATGAGAGAACAAAGAACATAATTTCTGTTAAATTGTTTCCCAATGAAGAGAAGCATTGTTACCGACCGATGACCTAGTTTAACCCCGACTCGAGATGAAATCTAATCTTCCAGAGCAGACGCCTTAGACCGGATGTCTTCTCGCCGAAGCGACTTTCAATAGTTGATGTTCCTTCGGCTAACAGGATGTCTCTGTTCTCTGTCATGTCCTTTGACGTCGTCTCTCCATTATTTGCCCGCCTGTAGTAACTACAGTTCATTATATAATCAACTAAGACCTAACAGTATACTGTATATAACAGCATTAAATATATTAATGCAACAGCCTAAATTAGAATAGCGCGCAAAGAAACATTTTCAGTCAGCAAATATGACTAGAATAACGCAAATACGATAGTAAAATCAAAAGCAGCAAAATTGGAATTAACACAGTTTACCTCTCAAGTACAGATTCGTCTATGTAAATCAAATTTTAGTTATATTTATAGTAAACTGGAGAAGTGTTAAATGTCACCGGTTTCTTTCCGAAAACTTTATCAGAGATAGGATTTCAATTTGGATTATAATTTGAATCCTATGAAATAATAAAGTATTTAATAAAAGTATCAGAAGAAAACAAAAATAACGAATTTAATATGGATAGAGGTGAAACATATTTATTTATTCCTAAAAATGCCAAACGATAACTCTCTCACATGTCACTTGAGATACCAATAATAATTTAGTTAAGGAGCCAATAGCAATGTATTATTGTAAGCTTCAATTTTAGAATTCTAGTAAATAAAATATTAATAGATAAATAGCATAACATCAAGCATATAATTACCGCTTATATAATATTCATACTCATACAATTTTCTCTTCAATTATAAAACTAGATTATTAAAATGAATTAATTGGATAATTAGATGAAATTATCATTTTACTGGTAATTTACATATATTTATTGTTTTTTTTCTTCTTTTTATATGATATTTTATTATTTTTACTTACCGATGTTTTGCTTTATTCATTTATTTTGTATATGTGCCCATAATTATGAAAGTGGTCTAAATCATATTTTTCTTGTTTCGATATATTTAATGAATCGCATTTGAATAAATTAGAAAAATATTTTTATATTATGCGACATTTCAATTTATAATTTTATTAGTCTTGATTAATGGAAATTTATTATACATATGCAATTTTGAATGAATTTCATAGGAAAATGTTGTTTTTAAAGTTGAGATACTAATAATAATTTAGTTAACGAGTCAATAGTATTATTACTTGATGATAACGCAAAATTTAGCAACAAATTGATAAATCGAAATCAATGTAATATTGTAAGCTTCAATTTTAGAATTCTAGTAGATAAAATATTAATAGATAAATACCATAACATCAAGAAACAATGTTTATTGTTAATTTTCGATATCAGACTTTTTAATAGTACAGATTCTTCTATGTAAATCAAATTTTAGTTATATTTATAGTAAACTGGAGAAGTGTTAAATGTTCCCGGTTCCTTTCCAAAAACTTTATCAGGGATCAGATTTCGATTTGGATTATAATTTGAATATGGATACTTGGATAATTACTGCACGAAATCCGGGCTCAAATTATCACCGATCATTTTGACATTAGAAAAGTTCGCGATGGATTTATTGTAAGGATGCTGATCGAAAATCAAAAACAGGTTTGATGAAATGAGCAGGAGCAGCCTGGAACAGCCTACTTATATTCCACGTTAGTTCCCATCTGACATTTTTTTTTTCGCGCCTTAAAGCGACCATTGAGAGGGTTACGATCCAAAAGCAGTGAAGACACGGAGGAGCACGTGCCGAACTGGCTGAAGCCAAGTCAAACTTTTTAAAGGAATATCGAAGGTTGCAAATCGGGGGCAATCTAAATCACTGGGTATAAATAATTGTGAGTATGATTTGTGTCGAAAATTAATCAATATTTATATTATATTCACACTCATACAATTTTCTCTTCAATTATAAAACTAGATTATTAAAATGAATTAATTGGATAATTAGATGAAATTATCATTTTACTGGTAATTTACATATATTTATTTATTGTTTTTTTCTTCTTTTTATATGATATTTTATTATTTTTACTTACCGATGTTTTGCTTTATTCATTTATTTTGTATATGTGCCCATAATTATGAAAGTGGTCTAAGTCATATTCTTCTTGTTTCGAGATATTTAATGAATCGCATTTGAATAAATTAAAAAATATTTTTATATAGTATGCGACATTTCAATTTATAATTTTATTAGTCTTGATTAATGGAAATTTATTATAGATATGCAATTTTGTATGAATTTCATAGGAAAATGTTGTTTTTAAAGCTTGAATTGACTTAGACCATTTTCAAAATTAACTGAATGTCCTATAATTGACTTAAAGTAATAAAAAATTGTGATTTTTATTTGAAACAACAACTTTAACGAAATAATTCATAAACATTTATTAATCATTTTTAACAAGTAATCCATTTTTATCATAATTTCGAGTTTTTAAGATTTTTAAAATGTTCCTGAAAAACTAGAAGGATGCATGATAGTTAACACATAAGATCTTTATGTTTTTCTTCCGTTACTGGTCTAGTGGTGTTTTATAATGGAAGTAATTGAATATTTTCGTATATTTATGGTCTTCCTCTTTTAGGTTTATATAATAGTTTAAGTTATGTTTATATAATTTCTTTAAAATTGCTGACTTAGACCACTTTCATAATTAACACTAAATGAATTCCGTATAACGTTTTAATTACAACTACTATCTAAAGGTTCATTTTTGACGATATCGTAAAAATTACATTGAATAAATTTAGTTTAAAATCATGTCGTGTGAAATAAGTGATAAATTCATTTTTTTTTAATTTTGGCTTAGACCACTTTCATAATTATGGGCAAATATATCGTATGAATGGATTCTTAGTATGGAAACTATTTATTTATGCCTAAAAATGAGAAACGATAACTCTCTCACACGTCACTTGAGATACTAATAATAATTTAGTTAACGAGCCAATAGCAATGTATTATTACTTTATGATTATCCAAAATTCAGCAAAAAATTGACAAATCAAAATCAATGTTATATTGTTCAAAGCTTCAATTTTAGAATTGTAGTAAATAAAATATTAATAGATAAATAGCATAACATCAAGAAACAATGTTTATTGTTAATATTCGATATCCGACTTTTTAATAGTACAGATTCGTCTATGTAAATCAAATTTTAGTTATACATATTTATAGTAAACTGGAGAAGTGTTAAATGTTCCCGGTTCCTTTCCAAAAACTTTATCAGGAATAGGATTTCGATTTGGATTATAATTTGAATCCTATGAAATAATAAAGTATTTAATAAAAGTATCAGAAGAAAACAAAAATAACGAATTTAATATGGATACTTGGATAATTACTGTATGAAATCCGGGCTCTAATTATCACCGATCATTATGACTTTAGAAAAGTTCGAGATGGATTTTAAGGATCCTGATCGAAAATCAAAAACAGGTTTGATGAAATGGGCAGGAGCAGCCTGGAACAGCCTACTTATAGCCCGCGTTATTCCCCATCTGACAATTTTTTAGTCGTTTTTTTCCCGAAAAAAATAGACTATTGCAGTGGGTAGAAGGTCGGCGGTGAGCGGCGGGATTGCGATTTCTATCCGTTTCATAACAACTAGATCAGGATTATGGAAAATTTGGAGATGTCTGATATATATTTATATATATTTTTTTTCCCCGCTACATTTCAGCACCCCCAGCGGTCCCCTTTGGGTCAAATGAGCTGAAATTCGGTATGTTCGGTATTAATAATGTTTATTGTTAATATTCGATATCAGACTTTTTAATATTATAAAATTTAATATACTGGATAACCGATCAATAGGATTCCAGGAGTTAATGAGGCTATTCTTTCAACGTCAAATTTTCGATAAATATTACACACATTTTGTTTATAAGAGAATGGGTTATTCATGTTTTCAAGGGCTATTTCATAAAAACAACCTAACCAGTAGATGATTTGTTTAGGATCCGATTTCAACTCATTGTTCTATTGTTCGATATATCAGGAGTCAGTGGTAGGTAATTGGATAAGTGCCTAATTGTTCACTGATTTGTTAGTATTTAGATCCACACACTCTACAATGGGCGAGACAATCCTAGCAAATTTGTTATCGTATATCATATATCAATATAAGAGATAACGTTCACTGTATTATTCTAATAATTAATGAATAACAAAAAATCAAGTTTGCATATACCATCTTATATTTAGATAGATAGATAGATAAAAGAACTGTATTCTGGGACTAGGTCCCTTTAGAATAACATGAATGTACAAATAAAACAGAAACATTATCTGGCCATAAGACTACAAAATACAGATCAGTTAATTTTTATAATATTTTCAGTAAAATAAATAAGCAAATAAATAAGTTTTTATATCGAAAAATATAATTAATTTGAACAAAACAAAAACAAAAAAAACAAGAAAAAAGTAAAGAAAAACAGAGAAAATGAAAAATACAAAAATAATGAATTGATTAGCAAAGTTGAAGTTTGCACATTAAAAACTATTATTCACTTCTGATCCAGATGTTAATCCTAAACTGAAATTTCGCAATTAGAGAGCATAATTTTGGAGAGAAAGAAGGTGTTGGAAAAGAAGGGATTTGAATGAGGATAGAGAAGAGGCATTGCGGATATTAGAAGGAAAGGAATTCCAAAGGGTAGGGGAGCGGGCGAGAAAGGAGCGTTCGAATATTTTGGTTCAATTTATTGTAATTTGGGTAAATTTATTGTGACATATGAAACGCATTTTTTAAATTATCATGTAAACTAATTGAAGACCACAGGAAAAAAAAACGAGATATCTCACTTTTTCCTAAATGTTCAGAACATTTCCATTGAACCTTTCAATACTCTTAACATGATACAAGTTCAATAAAATTAAAATTGCTATAGGTTCTTTGTGTAATGTGGAATGTGGTTCAGTTCTCAAATTTAAAAATATATGTAAAACACGGCGATGAAGTTTCAAAGGTTGAATAAACTGAGCTTTGTGTTCTCCAAAAGGTCTCCAATTAGGTGTTAGGTACTAATTGTTGAAAAAACAAACGATTGAAATTAAAGGTTTAAAAGGGCTTATAATTGTTTAAGAATGAACATATATTAAAATTGCACAACTATTTTTTTTTTTTTTAATCCTCGGTAATACTTTAATTTTATCATCTAAATCTTCTGTTTTTTTTTTTGTTTTTTTATCTCAAAATAAACTTGTGCTGTCAAACTAAAAAAAATTTCAGAAGGTCGAATGTCTGTATGATTTTCTATGGATAACGGCTTACTGTGATTATAGGCAAAAGCTGAAAATGAAATACATAGCAACTGATGGCCCTTTCTTCATTTGGTACACTGTTTCTTTTTTTTATTGGAAATAATTATCTAGCTCATCCATAGTTCGCTTTAAATGTATTTATGATATAACAGCCGAGGATATTCTCTGATTTTTATCTCTATTATGGGTCCGGTCTTTAGTTACTGGAGCTGTGTTTCCAAAGATTGGATTAAGAAATTCCCACCAATCTCTAACAATATACTTGCCCACTCGCCTATTCTGTCTACTCACCTATTCTGTCCACTCGCCTATTCTGTCTATTCACCTATCCTGTCCACTCACCTATCCTGTCCACTCACCTATCCTGTCCGCTCGCCTATTCTGTCTATTCACCTATCCTGTCCACTGATCTATCCTGTCCACTCACCTATCCTGTCCGCTCACCTATCCGGTCCTCTCACCTATCCTGTCCACTTACCTATCCTGTCCACTCACCTATTCTGTCCGCTCGCCTATTCTGTCTATTCACCTATCCTGTCCACTGATCTATCCTGTCCACTCACCTATCCTGTCCGCTCGCCTATTCTGTCTATTCACCTATCCTGTCCACTGATCTATCCTGTCCACTCACCTATCCTGTCCGCTCGCCTATTCTGTCTATTCACCTATCCTGTCCACTGATCTATCCTGTCCACTCACCTATTCTGTCCGCTCGCCTATTCTGTCTATTCACCTATCCTGTCCACTGATCTATCCTGTCCACTCACCTATTCTGTCCGCTCGCCTATTCTGTCTATTCACCTATCCTGTCCACTGATCTATCCTGTCCACTCACCTATCCTGTCCGCTCGCCTATTCTGTCTATTCACCTATCCTGTCCACTGATCTATCCTGTCCACTCACCTATCCTGTCCGCTCACCTATCCTGTCCACTTAACTATCCTGTCCACTCACCTATCCTGTCCGCTCACCTATCCTGTCAACTCAACTATCCTGTCCACTTACCTATCCTGTCCACTCACCTATTCTGTCCGCTCGCCTATTCTGTCTATTCACCTGTCCTGTCCACTGATCTATCCTGTCCACTCACCTATTCTGTCCGCTCGCCTATTCTGTCTATTCACCTATCCTGTCCACTGATCTATCCTGTCCACTCACCTATCCTGTCCGCTCGCCTATTCTGTCTATTCACCTATCCTGTCCACTGATCTATCCTGTCCACTCACCTATCCTGTCCGCTCACCTATCCTGTCCACTCAACTATCCTGTCCACTTACCTATCCTGTCCACTCACCTATTCTGTCCGCTCGCCTATTCTGTCTATTCACCTATCCTGTCCACTGATCTATCCTGTCCACTCACCTATCCTGTCCGCTCACCTATCCTGTCCACTCACCTATTCTGTCCACTCGCCTATTCTGTCTATTCACCTATCCTGTCCACTCACCTATCCTGTCCACTCACCTATCTTGTCCACTCACCTATTCTGTCCGCTCGCCTATTCTGTCCGCTCGCCTATTCTGTCTATTCACCTATCCTGTCCACTGATCTATCCTGTCCACTCACCTATCCTGTCCGCTCACCTATCCTGTTCACTCAACTATCCTGTCCACTTACCTATCCTGTCCACTGACTTATCCTGTCCACTCATCTATTCTATCCACTCACCTATCCGGTCCACTTACCTTTCCCCTTTGCACATTTCTTCAACAGCGCTGCTGCGCCGTTTAATCCCGTTTTTCTCCTGTTTGACTTTACCATCGCGCCCGTATTCCAATAATCTTTCTTTGTTGTAACTCTTAAAAAAAAAAAAAAAAAAAATCGAATAACTCGTCTTCTATTATAGATGATATTTAAAAAAATGAATTATTTTGGAGCTGTTGATCAGTGCTTCAAAACAGTAACGACCTACAATGTGAATAAAGTAGGTACATGTGGTTTGAAGGTGTACTTGTAAATAAATTATTATTACTCTTTTTTACATAATTTATTTTACAAAATAAAACGAGTAAATATGGAGAATGCATAACTTAAGCCTTCCAATTGAGCTGGATGCCAAAGACCATTTGTATCCAAAGACCATAATCGGGAATCGCTTGGGAAGAAAGATTGAGGTCTTGCGAGTCTGAATGGAATTTGTTATCAAAGGGTTTGCTATCTCTATATCAGGTCAGGTACTCTAGTAATGATATTATCTGCAGTGAACAAAACTGATCACGTACTAAATTAATTCCTCAAAAAACTGAGCAGATGCTCTGGTTCCATGTGAATAAATAGAAGTTACACAATGAAATATTTAAATAGTCTATTATTATTTATTTGAAACCGATTTTCATTTAAAACTAATTTTCTTTATTATCTACTCTTTCGTAGACTCGACATTTTACGGAGTACCTGCTCTCGTTGTACTCACTTAAAAAGGTGAGCAGGTACTCCGAATCAATAATCGATCCAAATTTGTGGAGTACGTATTCTGTACAGTTAGTAAAATAATAATTAAAAGAATTGTAAAATAATAATAAAGAAAATAAGTTTTGAACGAAAATCGGTTTTTATCTGCTTGGTCAGTTTTATTCACTGCACCTATTGTAACTCATCTGTAGTTGATTTTATTTACTAAATAAAAAGAGATGTCTCGAGAAGTATTTGGATAATATTTCTATTGTAATGTTGTTTCTAAAACACGTAGAAGCATCGCGGTTAAAGCAAATCGCGGAGTTTAAAGACCTTTACCGATGTCCCAAATTTGGTTTGAATCGTCTGAACGGTTTCTAATTTATGAGCGATTTTTCGAATCTCAAAAAAAAAATTGAAGGGTAAATAAGACCCTTTGGCAAAATTTTTATTTTTAGATTTGCTTTAAAATTGGAATATAAGGGTTTTTCAGAGTCCTAAAACTAAATCTGAAACCAGTTTTGAATAAAAAAATTCTATTAATATGCTTTACTCCGTACAACACCGTTTTCATTACATAAAAATCAATAAACACTTCAGATCGCTGTAAAATTCAATTATATCGCTGTAAACAATTAGATCACTCTAAACTTTACTATTTCGAGAATCACGAATGATGTTTTTATATTATGGGCTTAATGACTAGGTTCTTATCGGTCTAAATATTATAATATAAAAAAAAATATTTGTTATCAAGTAATAGTAAATATTACACATTTACAACAACGCTAAAAACTTTATCGTAGAAAAAAATAATAAGAAAAAGTAATATTAAATGTTAAAGAGACTAATATTTTTAAAATTATATAATCGCATTTTGAGCGTTCTGATGGGTCTATAGAGTTGCATGTAATATAGAACAGTATTTTTATAGAGTAAAAATATATTATTTTACTAGGAAAATGATTTTAGCGTGGGAGTAAATGTGTAATATTCACTATGTTTACCCAAAATTGTTTAAAATATGCAATTTCGTGCAAAATAAAACTTACATATGTCGATCCGGATGCCTTAATTCGTGTAAATAACTTTTCCCCGATTGATTTCAAGCAACCGAAAAAAGTGCAATTGCACGAGAGTCCGGGCTCTAGTTATCACATTCCATTTTATTAGTCTAATTTTGTTTTTGTCTTTTAATCATTAGTAACATCGTTGTTCGTAATATTAGCTAAACAGTCGATGGCAAATGATAAATTATCACTACTATATATTATTACGGTAGTATAGATCCCTTTTCCGGCTCTCAGGAGCGATGGATTTTGATGAATGAGGTATCGAAAGAAAGGAAATTTCACGGAGAAGTGACGAATCCTTATTTTGATTCTTAAAATCTTACAAGGGCTTAAATAAAAGTGATGAAAAAACTGGAAGGTTTCACAAATTTGACGACTGAGAGTCAACGGATTGAGACGGGATAGGTTGGGTTTTACAGATTTTTACGCGGGCATCAAAATCATGTATGATCCTTTGGATCATACTGGTCCAGCGTTTTAAAGCTTAAAAACCTACCGTTTTTGAGATAATGCACGATATAGGCCCGCACGGGCCCCATGCCATCTTGCGTACGTGCCGTTGTCATGGCAACTTTATATCAATTTGACTCTGTTTACAAACACTTTTAATGAGTGGGAAATTACATATTTTTTCTCATGTCGAACCCTAAAGGGCACTGTTAAATATGAATACACATAAGAAAATGGTATAGCTGAATCTAATTGCATAACTGATAGATTGAAGATATGTTTTCCAGTGAGGTAAGCTAATTACTTATTAAGTATGAACTGTAACTTCAACATAGTCATTACAAACAATGTAGCTTCACCAAATTTGTATGATTAATAAATGTTTTTGGTAATATTATATTGGTTACACGAATAAAAATGTTTCCCTCATATCGCTTATACTTCTAATGTATTAGGGATTATGCGAGAGTTTTCGCTGGGGTATACTAGTCACTACTATATATTATTACGGTAGTATAGATCCCTTTTCCGGCTCTCAGGAGCGATGGATTTTGACGTGTGAGGTATCAAAAGAAATAGAATTTCACGGAGAAGTGACGAATCCTGATTTTGTTTCTTAAATTCTTACTAGGTCTTAAATAAAAGTGATGAAAAAACTGGGAGGTTTCAAAGATTCGACGAGTGAGAGTCGACGGATCGAGACGGGATAAGTTGGGTTTTAAAGATTTTGATGTGGGCATCAAGATCACATACGTTCCAGTGTTTTAAAGCTTAAAAACCTACCGTTTTCGAGATAACACACGATTTAGGTCCGCACGGGCCTCATGCCAGCTTGCGTACGTGCCGTTGTCATGACAACTTTAAACATGTAAAAACAAGTTGGGTCTGTATACAAACACTTTTTAATAACTTTTAAATTATTCTGTTAAATTGTTGTTTTTAAGTTTCTATGAATGATTGAGGAGATTGTATATTCTTTCCCCTGTTTAACCGTAAAACACTGTTAAATATGAATACTACATATAGAAAATGGTGTAGCTGAGTCTTATTGCTTAGCTTACTTATTAAGTAAACTGTTACTTCATCATGATCATTATAAACTATGCTGCTTTGCCAAACGTGATTGTTAAATAAACTTTCATGCTAATATTATATTGTTTCTAACATGCGAATATATTATATTGTTTCTAACATTATACGAAGAAATATGCTCCTCCAATATAACTAGCTTATACTTCAATTGCATTAGGGAGAAGATATGTAGATAGATGTCAAATGCGATGGATCGAGACGGGATAAGTTGGGTTTTAAAGATTTTGACGCGGGCATCAAAATCATGTATGATCCTTTGGATCATACTGGTCCAGCATTTTAAAGCCTTAAAACCTACCGTTTTCGAGATAATGCACGATATAGGTCCGCATGGGCCTCATGCCATCTTGCGTACGTGCCGTTGTCATGGCAACTTTATATCAATTTGAGTCTGTTTACAAACACTTTTAATGAGTATAATATATTGTTTCCCATGTCCAACCCTAAAGGGCACTGTTAAATATGAATACTACTCATAGAAAATGTTATAGCTGAGTCTAATTGGCTAACTGCTAAATTGAAGAGATGTTTTCCAGTGAGGTAAGCTAATTACTTATTAAGTATGAACTGTAACTTCAACATAGTCATTACAAACTATGTAGCTTCACCAAATGTGTGTGTTAAATAAACTTTCTTAATAATATTATATTGTTTATACGAATAAATATGTTTCTCTAATATCCCTTATACTTGGAATTAGGAATTAGAAGATATCTAATGCGAGAGTTCTCGCTCGGGTACACTAGTTACTACTATATATTATTACGGTAGTATAGATCCCTTTTCCGGCTCTTAGGAGCGATGGATTTTGATGAATGAAGTATCAAAAGAAAGGGAATTTCATGGAGACGTGACGAATTCCAATTTTGTTTCTTAAATTCTGACTAGGTCTTAAAAAAAAATGATGAAAAACCTGGGAGATTTCAAAGCTTTGACTACTGATAGTCGGCGGATCGAGACGGGATTAGATGTGTTTTAAAAATTTTGACGCGGGCATCAAGATCATATACGTTCCGGTGGAACGTATTGGTCCAGCGTTTTAAAGCTCTAAAACCTATCGTTTTCGAGATAACACACGATATAGGTCCGCACGGGCCCAGTGCCATCTTGCGTACGTGCCGTTGTCATGGCAAATTTATATCAATTTGAGTCTGTTTACAAAAACTTTTAATGAGTGGAAATTATATATTGTTTCCCATGTACAACCCTAAAGGGAACTGTTAAATATTAATACTAGACATAGAAAATGTCATAGCTGAGTCTAATTGCCTAACTGCTAAATTGAAGAGATTTTCCAGTGGGGTAAGCTAATTACTTATTAAATATGAACACAGTCATTACAAACTAGGTAGCTTCACCAAACTTTCTTGATAATATTATATTGTTTATGCGAATAAATATGTTTCCCTAATATCGCTTATACCTGGAATTAGGGATTAGAAGATATCTAATGCGAGAGTTCTCGCTCGGGTATACTAGTATTAATTATTATATTATGCATATCTATTGTTGTCTGTCATGGCATCTTAATAGTGACATTGTGATAGAACTATATCTGAAAATAAATTAATTTAAAGTACTCTTGGCATATGTAGGACACTTTGGGTCGAGACTAGATCGGTTGAACAAAATTAGAATCAAGTTCGAAAGCGAAATCCTTTCTGTTATATTCTTGGACGGAAAAGTAATTAGTTATATCGACACTGACAGTGACAATAGAAAACTATTTCAATAAGGTCAGGCATCAACCTGAGGCGCTTGCGAACCTATCTGGCTAAATATAGGCGAGCAATCTATTGGCGTCTGCTCTCGCTCTTAAACACTCTCTCCATCACTCCCTCGCTCTCAGAGGCCCGAGTGTTTGCCTCCTCTCTAATGGACATTTTCCAAGAGCGTGTTTGTTTAGTAAACCTCTTTAAAACACCTAGCAGTGTATATGTTCAGCAAAGGAATGCGGTTAAATTGTTTTTCCTCCACTGGATTCTCAGAAAATTCGATTGGAAACTGGCAATGCATACCTACAAATGCGCGTTTCAAGATGTTACTTTTGAAAAGATGACTTATGGATTTAATTAAACAAAAAGACAAGGAATCGAATACAGATCTGAGCAGTTATGATCTGAAGCAACCTCATCAAGGTGCTTTTTCCATTCCGCCCTCCAGGACTCTGTTGTTATACTCTGTTTGTTCACGCCATTTTGACAATGTGAAGCTTTCTTGCTCTTCAATATTGTCCTCTTCGAGCATTACCTTCAAGATTGAACTTCCATCCGTCTCTATTCTTAGGATAATTTCTCATCTAAGTCGAATCCGATCCTCTCGCTCACCCTCAATTGTTGTATCGATGAGTAAATATTATATATCACTTGAGATCCTCATCGCCGATAGAATTTCAGATTTTGGATCCTGAATTGGAATTGTCACTGTTTAATATTTTCCATGACTGGAATACTGAGGACATTACTGACTGGATCTTTCCAGCTACCCTCCGAAGATATCCAGGCACTGTCAGTGGTGAATGTTTTGTACTGCCGCTCATAGACAAAACAGATAATGTTGCCCCTCCACCCAACCCTCTTTCCAAAAAAAAAATATTGCTTCATAGAACTAAACATAAAAACTAAGGTGAGATAATTTGTTATTTATACATGCTTAATTAATCTTTTTTTTATACTTCCTGATTCGTTTGAATCGAAAAAAAATATAATTTCACTCAAATATTGACTTTCCCCAAGCATTCCCGACTCAGGCAAGTCTGCCTCTGCGTTAATCCACTACTGGACATTCATTGTTCGTGTGTGTTTTTTTAAATTTTTTACGAAGTTTAAGGTGATCAATTATTCTTGTAATATTATAATGGAAGATATTTCACTAGGCACTTTTGATTATAAGTTTACTATTTTCAAAAAACAAATTTTTTACAGTAGAATCCTGCTTAACTGGATCCACCATTTCTGAAACTCGAATTGTTTAGAACGTTTTTGTTTTCTATAATGTATTTTTATATTGAGAACTTCGTTTTTGATTTTTAAAAAAGTCACACAAAATTATATTCTTAGAAGTGAGCACTGGCGCAAGGAGGTTATAAGCAAATATCAACGTACATTTACATGTGTATTACATACTAATTTAAATATTTGTACATCTTTTACGCATTACTTCAATTAATGTCATTAATATCAAGAATTAATTTGTGTGAATTCCTTTGTTGATCATACCATATCGTATGCGGAATTTCGCATTATACCAAATGATGCTAGCCATATTATTCCGGATAAACGATGTTCAACACTATTTATACTTATAAACGAAGGAAGCACGGTATAGAGAATTATATTTAACGTAATGAGCTTCATATTTTCCTTCATTTCATTTTTTTTCAAGAAAAAAAATGAAACAGCATTGGATATGATAGGACATAATATCTTAAAAAACATAGTTAAAGAAATTCTGTTCTCCTTCAATGAATAAACTTTAAACATGGAAACACGGAGCAGGACCGAAATAGCAAAGATGACGTAGAAAGAAAAATCGCCGAGATAATTAAAGCAGCTGCCATTGGTTCGATAATAGTTAATTAACAGAGGAAAAGGGAAAGGTCCTTGTATTATTAAAAGAACCCCCTCCCCTCCTAACCTCGAGGTACAGGTACAGGTACTCCGGCTCCGAAAAATTATTTCCTAATTTTTACAGAGGCTCTCAAAAAAACACCACCTCGCAACGTAATTGAAAACATTTCAGCTACTCCCTTCCTGTGAGACATAATATTAAAATTTAATTAAAACCTTATTAAGATATACTGTAGGAAATTCGGTATTTTTCTTTTGTTTATATTTTAACGAATAGGGTGAAAATAACTTGGTAAATCAAAGCATTATTGAGGCCTAAAGCTACTTAAAATAAGGTTTCAATTTTATAAGATATGTATATATCAGATTAATCAGTTGACATCCGCATGATGGTATAGAAGGATTAATCTAATTAGGGATTGATAAATTATTTGCCATTTCTAAAATTTTGTTTTATTGAAAACTAGTTTCGAATATTATACATTCATCTTCAGTTCTAAAAATACACAAAAAATTCAAAAATAAGGAATTCAAAATATAGTTTTGTATTATTATAAATATAAAGCATTATTATAGATGTAATATAAATCAGTATTATAAAACATCTATGAATTATGAATTCAATTAAGACCAGAAATCAAATACACGTTGGTACTCACCAAGGTTTAAATGGATTATATCAAAAAGAAAAGTTTGTAGAGCTTTGTTCTCGCACTGAACTAGCAATGAAAGAAAGAAATGTGGAGTGTTTATAGGTCAATGGTTTAAGGATCAGAGTTTTTCCAGTAATGTCGGTGAGAAATTGGTTTTTCTGTTATAGATGGGAATAAATTTAAGATTGGACTATTGGAGATATTTATTAGGTCGTTTAAGCAAAAATCTGGATTGGATTTGAAGGAAAATTGTGATCCCTCCGGAATAAAAAATCTTTATCTACAAAAAACAACAAAAAAACACGTTGCCACTGGATGGCTCATCCAGTCATCACTGATTCGTAAAATTAGACAAGTAAAATTAGACAAGTAAAATTAGACAAGTAAAATTAGACAAGTAAAATTAGACAAGTAAAATTAGACAAGTAAAATTAGACAAGTAAAATTAGACAAGTAAAGTTAGACAAGTAAAATTAGACAAGTAAAATTAGACAAGTAAAATTAGACAAGTAAAATTACACAAGTAAAATTTCAATAATACATAAGCAGAATACATGATATTGTAAATATTTAAAAAAAAAAAAAGTTGCTATTCGTCTACCTTAAATTTTCCTTGTTGATTGATATATCTTCCGTAACAAATGAATAAATCGGGTGATTTTAAACACGCCACGTTGTAATTTCTTAACCTGCCCAAGCCATTAACAAGTTATTCCGAAGAGTTTTAATTACATATCAGTTGTACAAATAAATTTCTGCCGTTGTTGAGAGATGGCTCAACCGACAAGATTATGCTGAAATTGTCAGCGGAGCAACGGCACATGGCAAGTTTGTACATCTGGCAACGACATAACCTTAAATACTAGTGACTTTGTGTAAGCAGTACGTACTTTTTTTATGCGAAAATGTCAAGTTTTGTTCCGAATAACTGTCATTTGCGGGAAGTTTTGATTTATTTATTTAACTTAAAGAAATCTGCAGCTTAGGCCCATCGATTGCTTGTAGAAGCATACGGGGATGCTGCTTTACTGGTACTGGTACTGGTATTGGTGGGGGGAACTAGTCCGGCAAGTGGGCCTTATGGTCCTTTTTGCCAACCCCTGACGGCTACTTTTACGTCACCGCCGCGTACTAACCAGAGTGGGAGTGTCAAGATCCATTTCGCGGGATCGCCACGAAATAAATATTAACCGACCCAGGTGGGAATCGAACCCACAACGTTCCGAACCGGGCACTCTGGGACCCTCGCCCCAAAGTACTCGCCCGTCACGTCCTCCGGGATGCTGCTTTAACTAAGAGAAGTTGTCGTGAGTGGTTAAAGCTTAAAAATGGCGAGTTTGACGTGGAGGACAAAGAACGTAGTGGCCGGCCGAAAGTGTATGAGGGCAAAGAATTAGAAGCATTATTGATGGAAGATTCGCGCCAAACGCAAGAAGAACTTGGACTTACATTAGGAGTGAGTCAATAAGCAATTTCACATCGTTTAAAATCGTTGGAGATGATACAAAATGAAGGACATGAAGCCGAGAGACATTGAACACCGATTGTGCACATCTGAAATGTTGCTTGCCAGGCATAAAATAAAAGGTTTTTTGCACCGTATTGTCACTGGTGATTGAAATTGGAAGTCCTACCCCACCCGCCGTATTCCCCAGACATTGCGCCTAGAGTTGACACTTGTTCCGGTCGATGGCACATGGTCTGTCTGAGCAGCGCTCCACATCGTATAAAGATACGAAAAATTGGATCGATTCATGGATAGCCTCAAAAAAATGAAGAGTTTTTAAGACGTGGTATCCGAATGCTTCCAGAAAGATAGGAAAAAGTAGTAGCTAGTTTTTTATTTCCTTGTAGGAAGTAAAGGAAGTATTGTAATAGCGAAAATTTTCGATTTTCAGATTTCAACGGAAATATCCATTTTGAGCATCCCTGAATCAATTTTGACTAGTTTCGTCATGGCGTCTGTACGTACGTTCGTACGTACGTTCGTTCGTATCTCGCATAACCCAAAAACGGTTAGCTGTAGAAAGTTGTAATTTTGTATTTAGGCTTTTTGTAAAATTAGTTGTGAACCTCCCTTTTTGGTCAATGCATGATCACCGGAAGTAGTACTTTACTTGATAATTGATAATTGATTTCCATTAAAAATTATATTAAAATACTATACAAAACTTCTCAAATTTAGTATTTATAATTTATATATTGATTTAAATAACATACTAGATTTTAGTCTGAATTGGAAAACCGGAAGCGGTACTTTACTTGAAGGTCAGATTAGACTTTCATAAAAAATTATATTAAAATATAATGTAAAACATCTCAAATTTGGTATATAGAACTTTTATATCGATATAAATGTATTTACTAGATTTTGGTTAAATTTAGTGAGCCGAAAAGGGTACTTTACTTGAAGGTCATAATAAGCTTACATCAAAAATTATATTTAAATTAAAAGAGAAATCATATGTTTTGGTAATAAAGGTTACAAACGCGATTTGGTTTCCAATCTAATTAAACATTTTTATTACTTGTTTTAAGTGTTAAAATTTAGTGTAAAATACTGGTTTTCCTCCTCATTTTTGAGATCACCAAGTCTCCATCATGAGAATAAGATATTAGTTAGGTGGGTTTTTCCGTTTAAAATGACGAAACTGTCGATTTCCAATGCTTTATCCAGTGATATTGACAGTTTTCTTGTTGTCACGGAACGTGAAGAAATCTCTTGGAAACTAATTACCTACTGGAAGAAAACGACATATAATAACGGAATGAGACCTCCAGTGACAAGAGTGTGTGTTTGTGTGTGTGTCAATAGATGGACGTCGGGACGCCGAGTGTCGTTTTACTGTAATCTTCGGAAACTAGTAACCAAATTCAGCATCACTTTTTGAGTCACGGATTTATAATTTAATAGGCGTACAAGAAAGTCATGTGTTGCCCACATCAGATATTTTTACAATAACTACGTAAATTTTTATTAAAAACGGCGGAAACTCATTTGTACCCCTTATAAATATTGAAAAGTTAAGGGAAAAAAATTGAGTAAACCAAGTTTAGATCTTTAAGGTAATTAAGGTAAATCCAAATCGTTAAATTGTAGAAACAACGTATTTACTGAAAATGAGCAATCGAATCAATGAAAGTCGTAAAAAATGAAATAATCTAATTAATAACAAGATGGAAATGGGTGATAGATAAGATTATAAAAAACTATATGAACTTAAAATTTTTATAATTCTCAACGATTTCAGGTATAAAACGGGGCAACAGCAAAAGGTTGGGATACAGATGGAAATCTAAAAAATTATATTTACTAAAGATGATTCGGCATGGCTGAATGTTTAATCGAAATCTAAAAGAAATAAAAGTAATTAAATTTAATAATGCTACTTATAAATATTTATTTGGATCATTTTATATACAACAATCAAGATCATTATTGCGACCAAAAAAGAATAAGTTATTCAGCATTTTTTGTAGCTGAGAATGCTAGATTTAAAATCCGGTAGTGACTATGACTATGATTTTTTTTTTTCTTTCTTTCCCAATATATTTTTACAGTTTAAATCTCAGTACTACCTATAACTATGAAATACCTACGCCACAGAATATATATATATATATATATATATATATATATATATATATATATATATATATAATTATTATTATTTATATTTATATATATTATATATATTTACATAATATATATATATATATATATAATTATTATTATTTATATATATATAAATAAATATATAAATATAAACAAAACACAAATAACGGGGAGAAGTACTATACAAAGGCTATATAAGTACAAAATTATTCAGTGAGAAAGTGCCCAGAGCAGCGGTTTTGTCTTCTCACACTTGAGGAAAATCAATAACACGGCAGGCCTTTAGAGATTCATTTATAAACAAGAAAAATATTTTCAAGAGGATGACAGCCTGCTTGGAGCGCTAAATATTTAATCACAAAGTAAACTTTCTAGCAGGCTAGGCTTCACTGAGTACATTTCATTTGTCTAGATTCTTAATTGAATGAAATTAAAAAAAAACATATCTGATGTGGACAACACATGACTTCCTTGTACGCCTATTAAACTATAAATCGGTGGCTCAAAAAGTGATCCTCAATTTGGTTACTAGTTTCCGAAGATTGCAGTATCTCAAAAACGACACTCGGCGTCGCGACATCCATCTATTGACACACACACACACACATGGGGAGAAAAACCAGTATTTTACATTCAATTTTAACACTTAAAACAAGTAATACAAATGTTTAATTGGATTGGAAACCAAATCGCGTTTGTAACCTTTATTACCGAAACATATGATTTATGTATTTAATTTAAACATAATTTTTGATGTAACCTTATTATGACCTTCAAGTAAAGTACCCTTTTCGGGTTACCAATTTTAACCAAAATACAGTAAATAAATTCATACCATTCATAAAAGTCCTATTTTCCAAATTTGAGATGTTTTACATTATATTTTAGTATCATTTTTGATGAAAGTCTAATATGATATTCAAGTAAAGTACCGCTTCCGGTTTTCCAATTTACACCAAAATCTAGTATGTTATTTAGATCAATATATAAGTTATAAATACTAAATTTAGGAAGTTTTGCAAAGTATTTTAATATAATTTTTGATGGAAATCAATTATGACCTTCAAGTAAAGTACCACATCCGGTGATCAAGTAGTGACCAAAAAGGGAGGTTCACAACTAGATTTTACAGCAATCCTAATTACAATATTTCAACTTTCTACGGCAAACCGTTTTTGAGTTATGCGAGATACGAACGTACGTACGTACAGACGACACGACGAAACTAGTCAAAATGGATTCAGAGATGATCAAAATGGATATTTCCGTTGAAATCTGAAAACCAAAAATTTTTGCGATTACAATACTTCCTTTATTTACTTCGTACAAGGAAGCAAAAAGTATATCAAAAATAAATTATCCGTTGGTCAGTATACGCAGTGCGCTAGGGGTCAATGAACTTCTTAGAAAGAGCTCTGCGCCTAATTTTTTATTCATTTTTTTATTTGACAACGTACATTTATTATTGGATCAATCCAAAAACGCAAACACAACGACAGCCAATGGTTGTGAAGTATAAAATATATGTATATCATGGCCTCGAGGAAAATTCAATGGCAGGGCAGATGGGATCAGAATCCCGAACTAAGTTTTCGGATAGAACTCCTATGATTTAATAAAAACTTGTGTAAAAAGTGTGTAATCATATTTAATGGTGCACAAGCGATAATGAGCTGGGAAAATGAGGCGTTTGTTTTGTCCACTATTGTTGTAATTTTTGTGATTTCAACATTGTGTGAAGTAGGGAGGTATCAAATTAATTAAATAATTATCAGTCGATACTACTACACTTAAGCTTCAATGTTATAGGTTAACCTTTGTTCCACTATGTTTTCAAGAATCATAAGCAGGCTTCATTGCAAACATATTCCAATAGACCACGCTCCCGCACCGTCAAAAGTATGGGGGGGGGGGGCTTTGTTCACGCCATGCACATTTACATTCGAAACATTGTATTATCATTCAATTTCCATTTATTCTCATTCACTTCCGTATGAATTACATTTTGCAAGTAGATGCTCTGGGTATTTGTTTATTTATTCAGGCAAACTAGAAAAAAGTATTATTTCTCATTATCTAATTTTTTGTAATTAGGAACTACAAACGAAAAACAGGAAATAAGCCTAAATTATTTTAAGAATTTATATGTTTGAGTTTTATAATGTTTTTGAGATATATATTGTTTGTATTGTCACAAAGAAATTAAAAAGTTTTCAGTTGACATCCGCATGATTAGTAGAGAAGCATCAAACTAATTGGGGATTGATAAATTATTTGCCACTTCTATAATTTGTTTTTATTGAAAACTAGTTTCCAATGTTATACACTCATATTAAGTTCTAAAAACACACAAAAATTCAAAAATAAACAATTCAAAATATAGTTTGGTATTATTATAAATATAAAGTATTATTATAGATGTAATATAAACCAGTATTATAAAACATTTATGAATTATGAATTTAATTAAGACAAGAAATCAAATACATGTTGATACGCACCAAGGTTTACATGGATTATATCAAACAGAAAAGTTTGTACTGTTTCGTTCTCGCACTGAACTAGCAATGAAAGAAAGAAAGGTGGGGTGTTTATAGGTAAATGGTTTAAAGATCGGGGTTTTTCCAGTAATGTCGGTGAGAAATTGGTTTTTCTGTTATGAATGGGAATAAATTTAAGATTGGAATATTGGAGATATTTTTTTGGTCATTTAAGCAAAAATCTGGATTGGATTTGAAGGAAAATTGTGATCCCTCCGGAATAAAAAATCTTTAATTACAATAATACCAAACTGTATTTTGAATTGATTATTTTTGAATTTTGGTGTGTTTTTAGAACTCAAGAAGAACGTATAACATTCGAAACTAGTTTTCAATAAAAACAAAATTATAGGAGTGGCAAATAATTTATCAATCCCTAATTAAAGAGTTTTCCTTAAGCAGTTGTCTTTTTTTACCCTTGCGTGCTTTTATTTAACTTGGGGTAAAACCCTGCCTTGCGGTGTTAGGGGTGTGCCCTATTTTAGCCTCCCAATGTATTTTTTCTTAAATTCTAAATTTCTCTGCGGGTAATATTCAGGCATGACTAATATTTTCAGTTAGGGTTATAGGTAAGATCCCAATGAAAAACTTCAATAACAAATCGAAGTAAAATTTACTTCTGATTGCCAATTTAAAAAAAAAAAAAAAATTGCGGGGCTTCTCTCTCACTTATCATATCTCTCAGGAATAAATCAAAATTCGAAGTTTAATAAACACGATTGATTAGGATACAAGTCGTACTATGATTAGCCCTATTAGCCCAATTATGCCTATAAAGTAAGTATGATTAGCCTAAGATAAAAGTAGAAGCAATGTTTTGCAGGCTCCTCACAGGATACTGTGAATTCTCGGTGTATCTTCGGAGAAGTTTGCATCAGTTCGTGGCCACTGTCATCAAGAGTGTTAAAGATATCCTGGAGTAATGTCCAAAACTTATATTAATAAAAAAAAAAAAAAATCAAGAAAGAAATGATGTCTTCAGTCTCGGGTCTTGGAGAGGTTCTGCGAGACGCTGAAGACCGGCTTCAACGCGCCGGTGTTTGAAGCAATTCAAATATTATAACGGAAGATAAAGATGTAACCAAGGCGCAGTTGCAAATTTAATGTAAGCAGATAAATAAAAAACGTTGAAAATTATTACACAATGGTTTATTATTTCCACTTAGTAATATTTCAAAAATATCTATTCTATCCAAGTAAAAAAAAAATGAAGCAGTATACAACAAAGGAAAAGAAATCTGAAGCTTGTCACAAGATGATCGCCGTGAGAGTGCTGAACTGGGAGTGTTAATTTAAAAAACTGTGTCAATGGAAGTAGGCTATGATGTAAAATGATACAGAGGAAATATTTGATGTGCACTTTAGAAGGAAAAAAAAAAGGATAGACTAAGAAAGCTAAAGGAAGTGCAGAAATAATCCAAGGAAACATACATCAGAGAGATACGAGGAAGTCAGAAACCCAATAAGTCAGGAGGACTGGGACCACGAAGTTCATTACGCTATATCTCAGCTAATAATGGTCCGATTTAAGTAATTTTGGTTCGTTTTGTAGAAATATCCATTAGCTTTCGTTTAAATACAATAAAAGCACCAAACGGAGTTATATGTATATAAGATCTTTAATCGGTAATTATACAGATTTTTTGTTTTTCATTTTTTTTTTTTTAATACCTTGTTACGCTGATTTCAAAACACCTTACATTTCCTCTCTATCTTTGTAAATGACCGAGTTATGGGCTTATGAGATCTCTAATCGGCCGCCATTTTGAAACAAACAGACGGATGGTAATGTCGATTATTTATAGGATTATCCCGGGGTGACCTGTGACATTGGTACCGAACCTCAAAAAAATCGGTCCAATAGTCTCGGAGAAAAGTCGCGTACGACGGACGGGCGGATTTTTTTTATTCGATATTTGGATTCTACGTATCTTGAAAGGTAAAACCTCAAATTTTGAGAGGGAGGGGGTTACAAAAATTTTTTCCTTGGTCGATTATAAAGGTCTATTATTGAAAATAATAAACCAATAATTAAAAAATATATTGGTGATGATAAACACCCTTTATTTTTCACAGTCACAAACACAAACAACGGGTTATGCAAGCGTAAAAGCCTCCAATTATTACGCTCGACACATGTTCCCTCGAGATACTTACGACTCATGAAACCTTTTCACAAAAAGCCGTAACTTCCGCCTCGTTAATGGCGCCTCTGTCAAAGAAACTAAAGCGATAAAAGAAACGTTTTTGAATTATTTAGTTGAGAAGGTTGTTGCAACGAAATCAAGAATGGATATGAATTGAAAATAACAATTTGATTTGCAACTGAAAATAACAAAAAAAAAAAAAACGAACAGATGAAAATGATTCGAAAAATATACCAATTTTCAGGTTTTTTGTTTTCCTACTTCGCACAAAAGATCTCTTCTTAATTTTAATGTGAAAACTAATTTTCATGATTGAAAATCCCAATTGGAATTATAATCGAATGTAAAAATGTTAAGGGCTACGAGGTTAGAAGGGACAGTAAAGTAGCCGAACCCGACAAGGATATGGATTATAAAGGAAGAGCCGAAAACCCTTTATCCGCTCCTCTTAATGCTTTAATCCCATATCCCTGAGTGCCCTTGTCAGTTTTAAAACCCAGTTTTTAATTAAATTTTGTTCTCAATAAATTACATGTTTTACACTATTATTTTTGTATCCCCTTGAGTTTATGGTCCTTTTAAGAAAGACAAAATATTTTATTATATTAATATATATATATATATATATATATATATATATATATATATATATATATATATATATATATATATATATATATATATTTCGGGTTCTGCAACAGTGTCGTATTCGGATCCAAAGTAATACTTCCTTCCAATATTCAGTTCTCTATTAGCGCAGTAACCTTCTGTCAAACCTCTATTCGTCATATCCTATATGACGTCCTCTATCCACAGGTCCAGAGATGCTCCACGTCTCTGTCTCTTCTCTGGACAGTACTGAAGCATTCGAAGGGGCCAAAATGTAGGGTTGGCGATAGTTCGATAGCTCAGAGTATCGATAATTTCGATAAAATGGATTGGTAGCTCTCGAAACGAGTTAAAAGGGTGGGGGGAAAGAGAGAACAAATTCCCTAGTTAAACAAATTACTTTTTGGCTATTAATGTCTAGGCTTTATGTAGTTACTAATTTTAAAACTAAATTAATTTGAATTAAATAATTTTATTGAGTTGAACATAGATATAACGAACAATTACTCAAGCATAATTACAATTCGCATACAAAAAATTATCATCTCAGCTTAAATTGGGCTTAAATCAGCACTAAAAAAACGTACACTCCTGCTGTGAATGGTGAGGCTGTGAATGATATAGAAATTATAATATAAATAGCAGCTAGAAAAGAGGATGGAGATTTGTGGAACTTTTTTGGGAGGAAGGACTTTACAAGTTCCAACTTCCAAATGAAATTCTCGGAATCACAGTCAGATTCAAATGTAGTAGTTTGTTTAAAAAGTTTTAATAAACCAAGACTTTTATAGGTTTCCAAGCTTTACAGCCTCATTTATTCAATTAAATGTTCAGTTTTCGTTTTTAGTTATTTTTTTTCCAAGACAAAGATTAAACATCTGAGAAAAAAAGTTTTATGTATTCGTCTATTTGGCATCCCCTCCAACCTCAATATGTCACAGCTTCTCCAAAAATCCATTTCTGGAGCCAATAGTTAATTTGCAGTACCTTTGTCAATGTCCAGGACTGACCCATATCAAGTTTTACTAATGAGGTAGGAACTTTTTTGTTGTGAGGGAAACCTATTTGTTCTAAAATACACCCTTGAGAAGACCAGTTATCTTTTTTTCTATTCGTGATTTTATTTTCAATGCCCCCTCCCCCCTTATCAGACCAAGATACCCTTCAGTTCGCATTCGACCAGGGCCCTATTTCGTAATAAGTACAAACGCTAATCCAAAAGTACAAACGCTAATAGGCATATGATTTACTAAGCATATGACACACTATGGAACGTTGATACATGACAAAATTTAAAATAGTTAATAATTATTTTTAATTTTATTCTGTTTCAACATTTCACAGTGTGCCATATGCCCAATATATCATAGGTCAACTTGCACTTGTACTTTATTATGAAATAGGGTCCAGGTGGTCATATCATCGGATGAGTAAGATATGGTCATATCATCGGATGAGTAAGGTATGGTCATATCATCGGATGAGTAAGATACGGTCATATCATCGGATGAGTAAGGTATGGTCATATCATCGGATGAGTTAAGTATGGAATTCTTGATGAGGAAATTCCTTTAGGAGTTCCCACTTGCACAATGGGTTCTTGAGAAAAATACATGCCTTTCGACTCGTCTGTTTCAGCTCTCTGCGTGAGAGAATGGACGATCCCATACAGTAATTCTTGATATGAATAATAAATGAGTGGTTTGATTAAGATATATAATACAATAACTACTGGAAGGCGAAACACAATTTTAAATAGATTTCGTAGGCTGAACATGAAACCTTTCGCAAAAAAAATTTCATTATTAAAATTTTTAATTAATCTATAAGGAATTGCCACTGTACGATCCATAATTAGCATCAACGTAAAGGTATTTACATTTCATTCTGACTATGAGAAAATATTTAGGCTAAATGCATTTATGGCGCAGCCTACGCAAAACAAAAACAAAAATATATGATGTGGGTAACACATGACTTCCTTTTAAGTCTATTAAATTATAAATCCGTGGCTCAAAAAGTGATACTGAATTTAGTTACTAGTTTCCGAAGATTACAGTAAAAACGACACTCGGCGTCCTGACGTCCATCTATTGACACACACACAAAAACACACACTCTTCTTACTGCAGGTCTTATTCCGTTTTTATATGTCGTTTTCCTTCAGTAGGTAACTGATATTTCCAAGATATTTCTTCATGTTCCGTGACAACAATAAATCTGTCAATATCATTAGATAAAGCATTGGAAATCGTCTGTTTCGACATTTTAAGCGGAAAACCCCACTTAACTAATATCTTACTCTCATGCTGCAGACTTGATTCCACAAATGGGGAGGGAAACCAGTATTTTACACTAAATTTTAACACTTAAAACAAGTAATAAAAATGTTTATTAGGATTGGAAACTAAATTGCGTTTGTAACCTTTATTACCAAAACATATGATTTCTCTTTTAATTTAAATATAATTTTTGATGTAAGCTTATTATGACCTTCAAGTAAAGTACCCTTTTCCGCTCACCAATTTAAACCAAAATCTAGTAAATACATTTATATCGATATAAAAGTCCTATTTACCAAATTTGATAGGTTTGTCATTATATTTTAATATAATTTTTGATGAAAGCCTAATATGACCTACAAGTAAAGTTCCGCTTCCAGTTTTCCAATTTAGACCAAAATCTAGTATGTTATTTAAATCAATATGTAAATTATAAATACTAAATTTGAGAAGTTTTGTATAGTATTTTAATATAATTTTTGATGGAAATCAATTATGACCTTCAAGTAAAGTACCACTTCCGGTAATCAAGCAGTAACCAAAAAGGGAGGTCCACAACTAGATTTTATAACAATCCGAAATACAAAATTACAACTTTCTAAAGATAAACGTTTTTGAGTTATGTGAACGTGCGTACATACAGACGCCACAACGAAACTAATGGAAATGGATTCAGGGATGGTGAAAATGGATATTTTCGTCGAAATCTGAAAACCGAAAATTTTCGCGATTACAATACTTCCTTTACTTCATACAAGGAAGAGTTGATTACTAAAACCATACAAGTCAATATTTATCAACCCTTAGATGTAAGATAAAAATTGAGTTGGATAGAGTTGGTTGATCAATGAATAAATTATTTTGCTTCCTTATAAAATAAATTAGTATCGTCCCTTGCTGTTAGGATATAGATATAGTGTGTTTTCTCGATGACGATGGAATAGAAAACCATGGAAACTATATCAGTCAAGTATGCCTTTTGTTGGAATGCTTTAAGGTATGAATAAGAGGGAAGAAAGGACCAATAAATAACAAAAACATAAACTGAAATTCAAGAAAATCTTATATTACTTATAATTATAGGTTATACTTTTACGCATTTTAAGGTCTCAACATTAATAATGTGAATTGATTACAATCATTGATTGACAATATATACATATATATATATATATATATATATATATATATATATATATATATATATATATATATATATATATAAAGTTTTAAACGAGATCCAAATAATCGAATTTAAAAATCGGAAGGTATAGTATGTTGCTCGGATTCACTTTTGACATTCGCAAAAATAAATTGTAATTGTGATTTTCTATATCATGTTAGAATTTTTCAGATGAATATGGCCCTGCGCACCAAAATATTATAATATAATAAAGGAATTTTGAAACTGTTAAGTGGTAAGGTTTTTTATTAAGAAAAAAGCAAAAAAAAAACAGTCTACCTGCCCACCATAAAAGAAAATCTAAATTGATCAAGAATCTGAATTCATATGCGCCCTTGCTCAGCCTCCTCTGGATTCAACAACGAGGCAGAGTAACCTGGACCCTCAGGAGTCTTTCTTTATCTAGGAAAAGAGCTTAGTTCGGAGGCCTCCTGGCTCAGTTTAACTACGCATGATTCTGATTAAGATTTTCTATTTTTGGACTTTCATATTTTTTTTTTAGTTAGTTTTTATTTTTATTATTTTTATCTTTTATATGTTATAGGCACTATGAAAGTAGAAGTGGAGGAGTGACCTAGAAGTGGAGGAGGCAAAGCGAGCATTATTCAGAAAGGGGCGAAATTTTGACCTAAATTTTATTTTTAGGTACAGCAAAAAATATTTGTTTGATATTTTTAAAATATATTTCTTTTTGTTAGACCTTAATTATATCAATAAAATGAATTAGTGTTATGAGATTTGCCTACAATACTTAATAATTTTACGAAATAATATTACCTACAATACAGTTATAAAACTGTTGACTTTTATTGGAAGGAGGGGATAGTGAAAGAGGGGGCGACCAAGTGAAGCTTGCCCCTTAGCAAAGATCCTAATACCAGCCCTGCAGTCAAAAACTAAATTTAAAAATAAAATATCTGACGTGGACAACACATGACTTCCTCGAACGCCTATTAAATTATAAATCAGTGGCTCAAAAAGTGATCCTGAATTTGGTTACTAGTTTCCGAAGATAGCAGTATCTCAAAAACGAAACTCGGCGTCGCGACATCCATCTATTGACACACACACCCAGTACCCTTTTCGGGGTCACCAATTTTAACCAAAATATAGTAAATACATTCATATTGATATAAAAGTCCTATTTACCATATTGGAGATGTTTTACATTATATTTTAATATAATTTTTGATGAGTCTAATATGACCTTCAAGTAAAGTACCGCTTCCGGTTTCCCACTTTAGACCAAAATCTATTATGTTATTTAAATCTATATATAAGTTATAAATACTAAATTTGAGAACTTTTGCATAGTATTTTAATATAATTTTTGATGGAAATCAATTATGACCTTCAAGTAAAGTACCACTTCCGGTGATCAAGTAGTGACCAAAAAGGGAGGTTCACAACTAGATTTTACAACAATCCTAAATACAAAATTTCAACTTTCTACGGCTAACCGTTTTTGAGTTATGCGAGATACGAACGTACGAGCGTACGTACGCACAGACGCCACGACGAAACTATTCAAAATGGATTCAGGAATGGTCAAAACGGATATTTCCGTTGAAATGTGAAAACCGAAAACTTTCGCGATTACTATACTTCTTTACTTCGTACAGTAAGTATAGTACAGTTCCTATTACACACACACACACACACACACACACACACACACACACACACACACACACACACTAGCGCGTGCCAGAAGAGGATGTGAAAATTTCCTGGTCAAATTTCTGTGCGAAGGTAATTTACTGTGTTTAATTAGCTCTGTCGTTAATGGTAACTGGAAGGCAGGTGTCTTAGCGAAATGAGATGGCTTGATTTTTTTTTTTAATCTAAATTTTCATTGTTTTAAGAAGTCATGCAATTACTGTAAGTGATTTCTAATCCTAAATGCTTAGGGAAACAAAATTGTACTTATTTTATTACTAAGATATTCTGTTCTATAAAAACATTGGTGATTTAAAATGAAAACATTATCTTAATTTTTTTTAAAACAATTTTTTAGTGTCAATGAAATATCTAAGTCATATCAAAAATGATCTAACGATACTTACATAAATGTTTGAGTCGGAAAACATCAAGCTGATTAAAATTCAGATATTGTAAGAAAAAAAAAACAGGAATCAAAGTAATCGAAAAAGTGTACTAATATGTTACAGAATTTCGGAAATAATCTTGAGTTTTATATCACAGTCTAAAAAAATTGACGATTTCGACTTATTAAGTTCCTTAGGACCGGAGAAGAAATGAAAAATTAAAAAAAACTATATATTAGTTTATACAAACTATATATTAGGGATTGATAAATTATTTGTCACTTCTATAAATTTGTTTTATTGAAAACTAGTTTCGAATGTTATACCTTCATCCTCAGTTCTAAAAACACACAAAAATTCAAAAATAAGCAATTCAAAATATAGTTTGGTATTATTATGCATACTAAATAAGATTAATATAAATCACCATTATAAAACATTTATGAATTATGAATTTAATTAAGACAAGAAATCAAATACATGTTGGTACTCACCTAGGTTTAAATGGATTATATCAAACAGAAAAGTTTGTACTGGTTTCTTCTCGCATTGAACTAACAATGAACGAAAGGTAGGTAGGATGTTTTTAGGTAAACGGTTTAAGGGTCAGGATTTTTCCAGTAATGCCGGTGAGCAATTCTTTTTTCTATTATAGACGGGAATAAATTTAAGATAGGGCAATTAAAGATATTTATTTGATCATTTAAGCAAAAATCTGGATTGGATTGGAAGGATTTTATAATTTCAAATAAATATCTCCAGTAGTCCAATATTAAATTTATTCCCATCTATAACAGAAAAAACAATTACTCAACACTCAGCAATTAACAAAACCCTGACCCTTAAATCGTTTACCTAAAAACATCCTTCCTACCTTTCGTTCATTGTTAGTTCAATTCGAGAAGAAACCAGTACAAACATTTCTGTTTGATATAATCCATTTAAACCTTGGTGAGTACCAACATGTATTTGATTTCTTGTCTTGATTAAATTCATAATTCATAAATGTTTTATAATACTGATTTATATTAATCTAATTTAATATGTATAATAATAGCAAACTATATTTTGAATTGCTTATTTTTGAATTTTTTTTTGTGTGTTTTTAGAACTGAGGATGAATATATAACATTCGAAACTAGTTTTAAATAAACCAAATTTATAGAAGTGGCAAATAATTTATCAATCCCTAATTAGGTCGATCCTTCTGTACCATCATGCGGATGTCAACAAACTATATATTACAATGTAGAATATATTTTGATAAAGCACACTACAACCTCTTTGATATAATAATGACAAATAATGGCTGACTGCGTTGATATGGATATACGCTCTGAGAAGGGCATAGATCCTAATGAAGCTGTTCCAAGGTAGGAGGAAGGTATCATAAACCTCATCTTCACTTTCCTCATCTCAACCTCACTTTTCCTCAGTCCCACTCCTTTCTTGCCAAGTTTATCATCTTTTTTTTCTCTCCTAACAGGACTCCATTTTTTTCTCTTATCTTTCTGACGCCATCTTAACCCTTTTCTTATTGCATTCTTCTTTCCTTATTCTTTCAGCGTGTTAACGAAACGTAAACGTGTTTTCTGATTTTAAACTAGATAAAATTTAAAAAAATATATTTCTAACATCTAATAACTAAATGAATCGTCAGATAACACAGGCCAACGATGAAAATACTTTTGTACTGAAAATACCTTATTGCTATAGTTTTTAGAGTGCTGAATCCAAATATGATATTAAAAAAGCTGTATCACCCACAATTTAAGAATTGTGATTATAAAGAAAACTGTGAAAACCTAGAAACAGTGTTGAATCGAATAGGCTTCTGCTCATGGTTGGATGATATGTGGTGATTTAAAAATAACATGTATGCTCCTTGGTCAGCAAGGTGGTTTTACCAAATTTCCATGTTTCTTGTGTGAATGGGACAATAGGGCTAGGGATCAACATTGGTGCAGAGAGAACTGGCCTGTGAGGAAGTCTTTAAAACCTGGTGAGAAGAACATTCTACGCAAAAACCTCGTAGATCCTGTAAATACAAACCATGCTTATGATGTAACAGAGTGTTTCATTAATTTCCCCGTATACCGTATGGGGGTTTAGATAGGGGTTTATACTATATAATACAAAGCATATTGCTGGAAAACTATGGGTGATACAAAAAAAATAAGGCCAGATTAAGATTCAGCACATAAAAATCTATAAATCTTTTTTTTGTCGGCCTGTGTAATCATAATTTTAAAGTAAATAAAGAAAACAAACTAAATAACGATATTTATAATAAAATAAGAAGAAGACTAAATCCTACGACAAGAGGTTCCGCGCCTCAATAATTCCTTGCACCCACGAATATACCCTCTTCTCTTCTCCATTACTAGATCGGTCTAAGCAAAACTCTAAACTACTGCCTCATTGGCCAGTATTCTTCTTTTAAAAGTAGAGTCATAATTAATTTTACCTTTGTCTCTGTTACGATTGTCATAAATTAAATTTCTAAAAGCTTGTTCCAGTCCATCGGTAAAACAAGTATTATATGTATATTAACTATGATATTCATTTGCTTATTTCCTGTTTATCGTATTAATTATTGATTATTATTTGTCAAATTACATATTAAATACTATTTAATTTATCAAATAACTTATTAATTGAATATTGACTTTTATTTTAAGTCTTGAGTTTTGTTTTTTTTTTTCATTTTTCAAACCAAATAAATATAATATATATTTTTTTAATCTTATAAGCATAGAAATGTTGTATTCGATTGAAATGCGATTTTTGAGATAAATGAAATAGTTATTTACAATAAGTTCCGTGGTTAAATATTATAAACAACTATTCTACAATATCAACGAAAATGATATATATTATCAGTCTAAAATTTTGAAATATCGCTGTATTACTATTGATTGTTTTTTTATATATATGCTTTATTTATTTTATTGGTACTTGTCTGTTTTGCCATCCGTTGACATCAGCGCTCAGGTGTCACTTACCTCAACTATTTCGACCATGCCAGGTTATGATGCCTACAGTGAATTTCAAATAGGCATTGCCTTTCATTATGATAGAACAGATTTTTCGGAAATGAAAAATAAAACATTTATTACAAACAATATTGTATTCAATTGAAATGCGATTTTTGAGATAAATGAAATAGTTATTTACAGTAAGGTCCGTGGTTAAATATATAAACAGCCATTCTACAATATCACTGAAAATGATAAATATTATGTCTAAAAATATAGGAATATCCCTGTAAAACTATTGATTGTTTTTATATATAGCATATCCGTTATGTAATCTTGTGTTCTATGGTAGAGTGGTATGGAAAAAGTGCGTTTTCAGTGTAAATTCGTAATTATCTCGTTAAATCCAAATCCTACTGGTAAGAGCTGCCCTTTACAGAGAATGAAGCCTAAACACTGATGTATCAGAAATCAGCCCAAAAGTTGGCTAAGGCGAAGTATAACAAGTTATAAAAATATTAGTTCCAACCTGTTAATCGAGTCGTGTCTTTCAATGTTTGCAGTACAGCTGTATCCGTGTTTATCTATAGTAGGCCTTTTTAGTCGTATTTTCCCCGAAAAAAATAGACTACTGCAGTGGGTAGAAGGTCGGCGGTGTGCGGCGGGACTGCGTTTTCTATCCGTTTCATAACCCCTAGAGCACGATTATGGAAAATTTGGAGATGTCTGATATATATATATATATATATATATATATATATATATATA
This sequence comes from Rhaphigaster nebulosa, assembly GCA_948150685.1. Lineage (NCBI taxonomy): Eukaryota > Metazoa > Arthropoda > Insecta > Hemiptera > Pentatomidae > Rhaphigaster > Rhaphigaster nebulosa. The sequence goes on from OX411309.1 coordinate 150,129,342, forward strand.
TATATATATATATATATATTCCGCTACATTTGAGCACCTCCAGCGGCCCCCTTTGGATGAAATGAGCTGAAATTCGGTATGTAGAGCTTTCTGTATCGAAGGTCAGCGGAGAGGCAGAACCATATAATAAAAGTACGTGTAAATTTCGGTATGTCAAGGAACTGTCTTTTGTGGGTCTCAATTTTTTTCTTACTCCCCCGTTTTTATATATTTTTTTAATGTGAAAATACGACTTTAGTGACTGAGTTCTAAGTTCACGGATTTTTTTTCTTCTTTTTTCGCCGTAAGCGGAATCTACAGATGCTGTTGTTCAAAATGATTTGTGATTTTTTAAGCGTTTGTCCGCAGTCACCCAGCAAAACACGATATTAGCGGCAAGTGCAGGCTTCTGTTATGTGCGTGGTGCTTACCCTTACTAACATGTTTTGTCGATGCAACTACGGAGAAGCGAATTTAAAAAAAAAAAATATTATTTTACGTAGGTTGGATAATTACGTTTATTCAATTATATTCCACATCCCACTTTCACAATTCAATGAAGATTGTAAAATATGAACCTCAGATAAGTTTTAACTTTTTTCGATGATTATACCAGTATAATAATCCTCCAGAAAGCGAACAATTTTTCACTTACACCAAAACCGCTCCTGCTTTAATAACGAGTTTGTCAGATACCTTGTACGCACTTACCCCTGAAGGCAGTGCGTACTAAGTACTATTGAATTGAATTGAATAAAATTGAGACGTAAGGTTGAATGTAATATTTTAATATAATCGTCTAAGGAACATTATTTAGAAAATAGGAAAAATCTAACTTCCAACTTCAAAAATAATAATTTTACAGCCCTGTAATGCCGAACTTTGTAAAATTTAGTGCGCACTTGCTCCACATTATCCTATATCTTGGTTTGTTTTATTTCTTTTATTATCTATTAACAGTGTGATTTTATCGAGAGAAAAAAAAAAAATTATGCAAACATTATATGGTGGTGAATGTGGACTGAAAGGTACAGAGTTGTGTTGTGTGGGCGACATCCAACATTAGGGGTGGGAGAAGTTACAGGCTTTGGCAAACGATAACGGACTTGTATAACTCACTCAGCAGCTCTAACCCTAGTTACTATAACTTTTCTCTTGGACAAACACGGATATTACCAACATCGAGGATGCTCATGCAGAATATGGCATGTCATTAATGTAGAGTATGGCATGTCATTAATGACAACTTCTATCATTAGTTTGTATTCTAACTAAGACGAGCTTAAAAATAGTCAAGGGTATTAGGAAGATTCCAAATTAATTCCCTTAAGCCTTTCAAACTAAAGTTCGATACAAACTAGTCAACGTTTAGTCAACTTCAGGCAAACTTGCTAATGGCTCATATTCCTGGATAAAAGCTTGAAAAGAGAAGGAACCACTCATTGGTAGCACTTCAATGACTATTTTAAGTTAGAAGGTCCCTTGGCCATCTTCTTTTCAGACGCCTCAGAGGATTATCAGGAATACATGGGGATGAAAGGCTACGAACAAGAGGGTTGGTGTTGGTAAGGAGTTTGGAATTAAAGGAGGTATATCTATTTCGGGCTAAATCTGCAACAAATGGGATATTGAGGTCTTTGTGGATAATTTTATTTGTGACAAAATAAGGAGCATTAAGGATTTTAGATTGCAAGGATCGGATGCGGGAAGAATTTTATGGTATAGTAATAGTAATTTAAAATGTGAATTAACCGCGTTTAAATTTATCGCAATATAATTTAGCCGTCATAAATATTTATTTGACGGTTTAGAAAATATTTCGAAGATAGTTTTAGAAATGTTTCTTTTAAATAATATATTTTAGAATTTGGAAGAATATTAATGCCAATGAAGAACTGGACGTGGAAATTCTCAAGGTTCCTTATGATGAATTTATTCAAAATTCATAATTATCACAATCAAGGTTTCCGGGTTTTGCAAGCATTTACTATTTGCAAACATTTACTATATGCAAACATTTAATATATGCAAACATTTACTATTTGCAAACATTAACTATTTGCAAACATTTACTATATGCAAACGTTTACTATTTGCAAACATTAACTATTTCCAAATATTTACTATCTGCAAACATTTAAATGACTATTTGCAAACATTTACTATATGTAAACATTTACTATTTACAAACATTTACTATTTGCAAACATTTACTATTTGCAAACATTTAATATATGCAAACATTTACTATTTGCAAACATTTACTATATGCAAACATTTACTATTTGCAAACATTTACTATTTCCAAATATTTACTATTTGCAAACATTTACTATTTGCAAACATTTACTATATGTAAACATTTACAATTTACAAACATTTACTATTTGCAAACATTTACTATTTCCAAATATTTACTATTTGCAAACATTTACTATTTGCAAACATTTACTATATGTAAACATTTACAATTTACAAACATTTACTATTTGCAAACATTTACTATTTGCAAGCATTTACTATTTGCAAACATTTACTATTTACAAACATTTACTATTTGCAAACATTTACTGTATGCAAACATTTACTATTTGCAAACATTTACTGTATGCAAACATTTACTATATGCAAACATTTACTATTTGCAAACATTTACTATATGCAAACATTTACTATATGCAAACATTTACTATTTGCAAACATTTACTATATGCAAACATTTACTATTTGCAAACATTTATTATATGCAAACATTTACTATTTGCAAACATTTACTATTTGCAAACATTTCTCAAAAATATAATTTTTATAATAATCTTCCTTATTATGGTTTTATTCAAAACCCATACATTAGATGAAGTGAATAAAGGTGTCATGTGCTCATTCCTAATGCAGGTGTCCTGGTTAGATGTGAATAAAGAGAAGTTACATAATGAAATACTTGCTAAGGAGGTGCTTAGTAAAACAAGTAATAAAAATGTTTAATTGGATTAGAAACCAAATCACATTTGTAACCTTTATTACCGAGACATATGATTTTTAATTCAAATATAATTTTTGAGGTAAGCTTATTATGACCTTCAAATAAAGTACACTTTTCGGCTCACCAATTTTAACAAAAATCTAATAAATACATTCACATCGATATAAAAGTCCTATTTATCAAATTTGAGATGTTTTACATTATATTTTAATATAATTTTTGATGAATGTCTAATATGACCTTCGAGTAAAGCAACGCTTCCGGTTTTCCAATTTAGACCAAAATCTAGTATGTTATTTAAATCAATTTATAAGTTATAAATACTAAATTTGAGAAGTTTTGCATAGTATTTTAATATAAATTTTGATGGAAATCAATTATGACCTTCAAGTAAGGTACCACTTCCGGTAATCAAGCAGTAACCAAAAAGGTAAGTTCACAACTACATTTTACAACAATCCTAAATACAAAACTTCAACTTTCTACTGCTAACCGTTTTTGAGTTATGCGAGATACGAACGTACGTACAAACGCCACGTCGAAACTAGTCAAAATGGATTGGATTCTGGAATGGTCAAAATGGATATTTCCGTTGAAATCTGAAAACCTAAAATTTTCGCGATTATAATACTTCGTACAAGGAAGTAAGAAATACCGATACGCGATTTAAATTTTCAAAATCGCCAATTCCAAACCATATTGGGCTGGTTGGTCAGGTTCAAGTCGGAGTTGTTGAAATTAATTTATAATTTAATTGTACAATACATTAAGTAATATGACACTTATTTTGTATATTGCACATCTTTTATTATATAAAATAATTACATTAATTATTGGCACGATGTCGTAATTATTAAATAAATAAATGAAACCCGGAAAAAGTTTAACAATTCAAAAGTTAAAATTGATATACCACATTCTATAAATAAATTTATAAATATGTATATGTAAAATAATTGTACGATGTTTTTATTATACTCTTTTACTGGAAGGCTCTAAAGTTCATCTTAAAATTATTCTAAAAGATCGTCTACGAGAATAAATAAAGAATTTTTAATATCATAACATCATTGACATCGATTTCGTATAAAACCTTTCTCTCTCCCCCCCCCCCTTCCGCCAAACAATAAAAATTTGATAAATAAAAAAGATATAAAAAAATAAAAATTATTAGCCCACAGACTAATAGGCCTTAAAGAAAAAATCTTTTTCGTAAAATTTAAAAACCCGAGGTTTCAAAATGACAATTATTATTAATCTTATCCCACAAATATAGGCTCACGAACACGGACCAATAGAAGTTGAACCAATCAGAATCAGTCAAGCCGATGAATCTATAATCCAAAAATAAGCAAAAAAATTATATCAACGCGATAAGCAATTTTTCAGTATTCTTTATCAAATCGGTCTGGTTGGTAACAGCTGATAGAAGCAATGGATTTGATAAAAGATGAGGTGGTTTACCAAAGATAGAGATAGAAAGTTTTATTTACATATGTACGTACACTTTAATAATATTTTCAAATATTTTAACATGATTTCGGGTAACTTATCCTTAAAATCAACAAATTTGGTTTTTGAGAATAAGTCGTATCTCATAAGTGAATTTATATATTGGACAACAGTAGGAAAAATTAATCAAAAACCTACACACACAAAACAATATTAATAATAATTATGAATGAATAATAAAAATAAATTAATAAAATAAGAAACTGATGACAATAAATAATATATACGATATATATAATAAATCTTAAAACATTTAAAGTTATAATTAAGTTAATGAAAGCATAATAAAAATTATTGTTAGTTTAACAATAAATGTTTTGTCCTTTTATGAGTGTATCGTTTGAGCGTACATTTGTTATAATTACCGATCTCTTTTATCAGTGGGTTTTCACTGACTGTTTTTTTTTACCAAAATATGTAGCAGTTTGTGATAAAACAAATTCTTGAATTGAGGGTAATTGCAAGTCTAGTAACATTGTGGCTATTTTTGTGTAACGAGGGTAGTTATTGATTATTCTCATATGCATAAGTTTTGGACTCTTTCGATTTTTTTGTAATTGGTTATGCAAGTTGAACTCCATTTACCAAAGAAATTTTAGATCAAGTTTCGAGTTCTTTTAAGGAATCACCAAGCCAATCCCTTTGATAATAGGATAATAATCATAAAAGTAGTCTTCTGAAATATTATACAAGTGTTTTTGACTCCTATTTGGTAAAGACAAAGGGGGCCTACCTGGAGGTGGTCTATGAGGGCCTCGAGGCCCCGGTCGGTGAGGCTGGAACACCTGAGGCTGAGGCAGGTGAGCTGCTTCCCCGACAGAGGATAGGTGTGGATGAGGTCGAGGGCGTCCTCGTCGCTGGCCCCGACCAGGGCGAGGCCCCTGAAGCCCCGCCTGGCGAAGGAGGCGTAGAGGCGGGCCCTCTCGGCCTGGCTGTGCAGTTCCTTGCACCGCACGTTCGGCATCAGGTTGAGCCACATTCGGGGGCTCCTGTACAGCACGTCTCGCCATTTGCTGCAAACCTGTGATACACAACAATGTCACTTTCATTTGTCATCATAATATGTTTATCATAATCCAATGAATTTCATATTATTAAACATATAAATATTTATATCCAAAAAGCATATAAAAGTAAAAAAATAATGTACCCTATTTATCTACAAAGTGTGTTATTATAAAATGAAACAAAGCCTTGATGAATAGCATCTGTAATGTGAGTAGCCAACCCTCAATAACGTAATAATGGTGGTAAAACCTAACGCTAGATGGCGCAGCTGTGATACCTCCCTTGACAAAACTGAAGCTATACTTTCTACTAAACTTCGACCTGTATTACCACCCAACATAATTTTAATTAATAATACCTCAATTCCGTTTGCCAAATCCTAACTAATGCTTGTCCCATTTGGAGTTTCACCAGTTCAAAAAATTAAAAAAAAAAACAAGTATTTCAAAATAAATGCCTCAGAATTATAATTCATTATCCTTATTACATCAATATTACAAAGATGCATTCAGAAGTAGCTTTATCCTACATAGAAGAGTACATTACAAATTGACCCATAGCTTCTTTCAATCATGCCCTCATTCTCTGAATTATACCTTTAATAACTGAAATAGATAATTACACAAAGGCTACCACCCGCATTTACAAACATAAGCGATCTAAACATATTCTTCTTTAATCATAAACATAGCCTGCATTTTATTTTCAAAACAGTGTTGGTTTTATTTTCCTCTTGTTTGTTTTTACAAATAATTAAAATATATTTTGTTTGTAATAAATTGTAAAGTAAAGAATGTATTGTACAAGGATATCTGTCCGCCGGTTAATTGCAGACAGTTTTTGAGGGATTCGCTCATTAACTCTGCATTATATTTATTTTTATTTTCGCCCAACGGATGAGTTATTTTCGACTTTATGCTTTCTAATACTTTCATTTTTATTTCTATTACATTCCACTGGCTCCTTCCACTCGCATATGAAGCCTTCGTAGTACGGGTATTATTGAACTTACTGATCAGCTGAGAGAAATCGTTCGCTGTGATGACGTAGAGTCCCCTATCCTTCAGTACTTGGACTCTAACAGCCATAAACGCGGTACAGGTCTTGGTGATATTCTTCCTTCGATGTCCTTCCCGATATGATAGTTTGGCGTGGAAGCCCCTCTGGGGAATCGCAATATGAAGTCGGGAAGAAACCACTTGGCTTCCAGCCATGGATGTTCCGTGGGAGAGTATTTTCTTAATGTTGAATCTTTCGGAGTAATTATCCATGGTCGATTCCACTCCTTGATATCCTCCAATTTTATTCTCTTCCATTTGGTTGAATCTTCTGCGATCCTGCCTTACAGCCCAGGAGAGCTCTACAGCCCAGGAGAGCTCTACAGCCCAGGAGAGCTCTACAGCCCAGGAGAGCTCTACAACCCAGGAGAGCCATATAGCCCAGGAGAGCTCTACAGCCCAGGAGAGCTCTACAGCTCAGGAGAGTCCTATATCACAGGGGAGCCCTATAGCCCAGGAGAGCCCTATAGCCCAGTAGAGCCATATAGCCCATGAGAGCCCCATAACCCAGCAGAGCCCTACAGCTGAGGAGAGCCCAAAAGAGCCTTATAGCCCAGGATAGTCCTATAGTCCAGGAGAGCCCTACAGCCCAGGATAGTCCTATAGCCCAGGAGAGCCCTACAACCCAGAAGAGCCCTATATCCCAGGATAGTCCTATAGCCTAGGAAAGCCCTACAACCCAGGAGAGCCCTATAACCCAGGAAAGCTCTATAGCCCAGGAGAGCCCTATAGCACAGGAGAGCCCTACAGCCCAGGATAGTACTATAGCCCAGATGAGTGCTATAGCCCGGGAGAGCCCTAGAGCCCAGGAGAGCCTTATAGCCCAGGAAAGACCTACAGCCCAGGAGGGCCATTTTCTTGTCGCCAGCCTGCCTCTCTGTCTATATACTTGATCTCTTCACCGGATTGAAACATATTCCCGTTTGATAATTATATATCTATGCGCTCTTGGATAGGATTTAACCTTCACTAAATCCTGTCCCAAGAGTCGCTTCAATTGGAGAATAATCAACAGAGATATAATCGCAGTTATTCCAAACCTTCCATAGCGTACTATTATCCCCTACATACTGCTATAAGCATCTCTACCGATAAATACCTTTCTACAACTAACCATATTTGTAGTTTATTCCTTATTTTTTTTAAGGCCTCATTCTTTCCGACTTTTATGGACGTTGTTGTATTTGATTTAATTGTTGACGCTTCTTCATTGGACAGATTCAAATTGTGAACATAGCTAAGCCGGGGCATATTACCTCCCAGATTAAAAGCTTTTCAGGAAGGAATTACTTCTGAAATGACTAAATTTTTATTGTCGAGTTAAATAAAACTGGAGAAAGGGAATCGCTATGTCTTAAACCCACATGGAATAAATATCACCGATTCATGAATCAATTTCTTTAGTATTCTCTGTTTAATCAAAGTATTATACGACTTGTGGAGATTTGTAAAATTGTAAGCCATATTGAAATCAAATAGTGAAAAAAGAGAAAGGAAGGGACTACTCGACATTTTTGTGAAAACTTGACAAAATGTATATTTGTACAATTATTATACGACAACCTGAAGCGCGATAGCCTGGAGCGCGATAACCTGGAGCACGATAACCTGGAGCACGATAACCTGGAGTAATAAAAAAAGAATACATAAATGCATTTCTTATTATACTACTTTATATCAGCATTAATTTCGTAGATAATTACTTTAATTATCTCTGATCCTTTGTTTCGGAGATATTAACAAAAAGTGATAGGATCACATCCACCAGATCTCACCTATGATTCATCAGAATTTTTTATATTGATAGCCATCAGTAGACAGACACGCACAAATAACACTGGCCAACAAACAAATTTTTTTTGAAAACTTGTTTAACTTTAATAGTTGATCTTTATAGATGTTTATGTGCTGAATCTAAATCTGGCCTTAGTTTTTTTGTATCACCCATAGTTTTCCGTAGGTTTCAGGCTCATCAAACATCCTCATTTTTTAAACTTCTGTAACATGTTAGCTACAATAGAAACATACTCTGGGTCTTTTTCATTTCCCAAGAACTTTGTAACGACTTGCTTGAATGATACCCATGCTTCTTTCTCATTTAAGGTCATTGTGGATTCAGAGTTAACATCATTTTTCTAATGTCAGATCCGACAAAGACGCCTTCTTTTAGTATAGAAGTGGAACTTTTGGCAGAGATACTTGAAACATGGTCCATCTTTAGGCAAAGACTTAACAAATTCTTTCATGAGGCCTAACTTTATATGTAGGTCTTCCTTTTTCAGGAAGACTGAAAGCTGTTCAATTCATTAAAAAAAGTTTAATTTAATAAATTAAACTATAAAATGTGAAGAAATTGTGGGTGATACAGGTTTTTTAATATCATATTTGGATTCAGCACCCTAAAAACTATAGGAATAAGGTATTTTCAGTATTAAAGGTTTTTCATCGTTGGCCTGTGTAATTATGCAAAATTTCAAATATAAATCTATTTTTTACTCATGAAACTATTAGTTGTATGGGCTAAACCTGGTTTGACAACTTCAGCTAATTTCCATGAACTCAAAGCAGTAGCTATCAGTAACTATGACAACTGAGAACATCTTAGAAATTCACGGCCTCCTGAAAACCACAAGGTTTACTAATAGTGTTCTCAATGAATTAAATACGATGAATGGTTAAACAAAGGATCACTAACAAGAGAGGCTGAGACCATCACTACTCCAAGTGCCACCCTTCCTCTACAGTTCCTCTGCATTGTCACTAACCGGCTTTGTCATAGGATATCCTCAAAGGCGAGAAATCCGTTTATGTTTCCGCCGCTGAATGTCATTCCTCGGCTCGTTTCAGAGAACCAGTTCTCATTATTATTTATCAACATCTTTCCTTGATAACTATGCTCCTGCATCTAATTAGAAATGAACAAACTGTTGCTTTGAAGAAAGGGGACCGGGAAAAGAAGATTTATTATGAACAGGACCAACTTTACTAATTAAACTCGACAGTAATTCACAGTCCAACGATGAAAAAACTTTTCTACCGAAAATACCTTATTCCTATAATTTTTAGGGTGCTGAATCCAAATGTAATATTAAAAAAGCTGTATCACCAACAATTTCTTCACATTTTATAGTTTAATTTATTAAATTCAGCGATTTTTAAAGAATTGAACAGCTTTCAGTCTTAGGCCTCATGAAACAATTTATAAAGGCTTTGCCTAAAGATGGACCATGTTTCAAGTATCTCTGCCAAAAGTTCCACTTCTAAACTAAAAGAAGGCGTCTTTGTCGGATCTGACATTAGAAAAATGATGTTAACTCTGAATCCACAATGACCTTAAATGAGAAAGAAGCATGGGTATCATTCAAGCAAGTCGTTACAAAGTTCTTGGGAAATGAAAAAGACCCAGAGTATGTTTCTATTGTAGCTAACATGTTACAGAAGTTTAAAAAATGAGGATGTTTGATGAGCCTGAAACCTACGGAAAACTATGGGCGATACAAAAAGACTAAGGTCAGATTTAGATTCAGCACATAAAAATCTATAAAGATGAGCTATTAAAGTTAAAAAAGTTTTCAAAAAATTTTTTTTTGTTGGCCTGTGTTATTTAATCTTAGCTTACATTCAAACAATAGAAGAATAAAACGTTTTCTGCTCATTCTAATTGTATATATTAATCACAGAACTCATATAATATTGTAATTTTGGTCGAATTTCAACCGCTGGAAGATTCTAGCAATTATAAAAACGCAAAACTTTACTTAAAAAAAGCTTTTAGTTAAATTGTTTATTTTGGTTTATTATTTTCAATTAATTTAAAAAAAATAACTCCTCTCCCTCAAAATTTGAGGTTTTACGTTTCTAGATAAGAAGAATCCCAAATTAAAATATCTGATGTGCACAACACATGACTTCCTTGTACGCCTATTAAACTATAAATCGCTGGCTCAAAAAGTGATTCTGAATTTGGTTACTAATTTCCGAAGATTGCAGTATCTCAAAAACGACACTCGGCGTCGCGACATCCATCTATTGAAAGACCCAAACACACACACATACACACACACACACACACACACACACACACACACACACACACACACACACACACACACACACATATACTCTTGTTTCTGGATGTAAAAATCATGACAACTGAAATTTCCAAGAGATTTCCTCGTGTTCCGTGACAACATTTAAACTGTCAATATCACTAGATAAAGCATTGGAAATCGACAGTTTCGTAATTTTAAGCGGAAAAAAACACTTAACTTATATCTTTTTCCCTTGCTGCAGACTTGTTCATCGCACAAATGGGATGGAAAACCATATTTTACAATCAATTTTAACACTTAAAACAAGTAATAAAATTATTAGGGTGGGAACAAAATTGCGTTTATAACTTTTATCACCGTTATCAGTTTCTTATGACCTTCAAGTAATGTACCCCTTTCGTATCTTCAATTTCAGCCAAAATCTATTAAATTATTTATATTGATATAAGAGTCTAATTTACCTTACATTATATTTGAATATACTTTTTGATGAAAGCCTAATATGACCTTCAAGTAAAGTACAACTTCCGGTTTGCCAATGTTTACCAAAATTTATTATGTTGTTTATATTAATTGTGAGTCTTAAATACCAAATTTGAGAAGTTTTGCATAATATTTTAATATAATTTTTGATGAAAATCAGTAATGACCTTCAAGTAAAGTACCACTTCCGGTAATCATGCAGTGACCAAAAAAAGAGGTTCACAACTAGATTATATAATAATCCTAAATAAGAAATTTTAACTTTCTACGGATAACCGTTTTTGAGTTATGCGAGATACGTACGAACGTACGTACAGACGTCACGACGAAACTAGTCAAAATGGATATTTCCGTCGAAATCTGTAAACGGAAAATTTTCGCGATTACAATACTTCCTTTACTTCGTACAAGGAAGTAAAAACAACTGTCCGTCCACCCTCCGCAGCTTTAATAATATTTTTTAAATTTTTATAAAAGTATAATTTTTATGAAACACTAAACCATAGTATAATAATTTACAGCGTTTATTAGCACTTAAAATCAATTCAACCTTCTCAATTTAATCCGGATGGGATATTAGAAGTGTTCCTATTAATAAATCATGTTTATCTCCAAATAATTATTAATTGTCTACCGCGACAATCTTTAATACAAAGCTTTGAATTTTTGCTTAAATTATTTCTTCTTTTTACTATCACAACAATCTGATGAGGATAAACACAGAAAAACAGATTCCAAAGCTCAGAAAAGTCTCAAAACTTCCTTAAAGTTTCTAATTTCTGAGAAAAAGAAAAGATTATCAAATTTTATTCCTTAAAAAGTAATTTGGAATACATCATTTTTACTAGACGGAATGACTTTATCATGAGAAACTCTCAAGAAATCAAAATGACCAAAGAATCATCCATACAATCAAACTCCGATAAAATATCTTCCCGAGTTTTTAATTTAGATCTTCTAGGCCAGGTGATAAAAACTTACCTGCAGTAAAATGAAGCATAAAGAAGGACCATAAAAAAGGTCTTGAGGTATAAAGAAATGTCCAGAGCGGGATACACAAAGGAGGATTCTGTATTATATATTATTATCAAGCATAAGGTAAAGCTCTATCCAAGATCTGCTTTGTGCCGAAGTCCCTTTGAACCTCCTCGGCTTATGAACCGAGTCGCTCTTTGAAGTTTCGTCCCACCGAATAAACAGCCGCTGGACGTTTGCTAACTTATCAAACGTCAAATTTTAAGTTGATATTTGAGAAGCACCACCGGTACATAATAAAGTAGGTATATATTCCTCTTTTCATTTCACCAGTGAGGTTGAATATTTTACTGAAAATACTCGCCTTCTTTCGGAAAGAAAATATCTTGAATCAGACTGAAAAGGATATAAAAAAAAAGTACCTCTCCATTGATATCCATTATATTTTATTTAAAACTAAGACACTTTTGGGATCTGCACATAAATTTTATTGAGTGAATTTATAATGCTTTTTATGTTTTATCTATAGTAAGTGGTATTTAGTGATTTTTCCCTGTTATCCCATCCATCCCAGTATACGCCCTTGCAGTGGCCCCCCGTTGCTCACTCAAATAATCTTCATGGTACCCAAATAAAAATACCCCGTAAAATACCCGTCACACCGACGCCTTTAATTTTTGTGATTTTACTACTCCAGTTATAATAAATCAGGATCAGTTGACATCCGCATGATGGTATAGAAGGATCAATCTAATTAGGGATTCATAAATTATTTGCTACTTCTATAAATTTGTTTTATTGAAAACTAGTTTCGAATGTTATACATTCATCATCAGTTCTAAAAACACACAAAAAATTCAAAAATAAGCAATTCAAAATATAGTTTGGTATTATTATACATATTAAATTAGATGTAATATAAATCAGTATTATAAAACATTCATGAATTATGAATTTAATTATCCAATAGTCAAATCTTAAATTTATTCCCATCTATAACAGAAAAAACAATTACTCACCGGTATTACTGGAAAAACTCTGACCCTTAAACCGTTTACCTAAAAACATCCTACCTAACTTTCGTTGATTGTTAGTTCAATGCTAGAAGAAACCAGTACAAACTTTTCTGTTTGATATAATCCATTTAAACCTTGGGGAGTACCAACATGTATTTGATTTCTTGTCTTAATTAAATTCATAATTCATAAATGTTTTATAATACTGATTTATATTAATTTAATTTAATATATTTTTGAATTTTTTGTGTGTTTTTAGAACTGAGGATGATGTATAGCATTCGAAACTAGTTTTCAATAAAACAAATTTCTAGAAGTGGCAAATAATTTATCAATCCCAAATTAAATTGATCCTTCCATACCATCATGCGGTGTTAACTAACTTGAAAACGGTGCATCGTACAGTAAATATAATATTAATTAATTATTCTACTTAAATGAAAGAAGATTAAATTCCTTACAAATTGGTAAAGATGAGTTTGTTTGTATTTTTAAAATTAATTAAAATGAAAGAAAAAAAAAGTTAGATATATATATATATATATATATATATATATATATATATATATATATATATATATATATATATTATGTAGGTATTATGTTGGTATTTGGGCAGCATTGCTGTTAATAAAGTATTTCTCTCTCTTCCAAAATACCCACCGGTTGTTTCGCATTACATTTTCCGTAAAACTTGCCCTTCGACTCTTTAGTTTTACAGAAACATCGTCGGAATGAAAGTTTTAGAGCATAGTAATTTCTTCAAAAATTTCTAATTGCATATGCATTTGTTGGAATATAATTTCTGTGCGTTGCAACGTTTTCGAGTTCTAAGCGAGAAAAAAAAAAGGGACCTTTAATTTATTCCGAGGGGCACAACACGAAATAAAAGGCAATCCCCAATATGCCGGATTCGAACTGGCACAGCTCTGATTCGACAACGGTGTGCGGCCATAGGCATAGCTCGCTCAGCCACCACAGCCTCAGCAGATCTATTTTAGAAAATCAGCAATTTTGAAAAACTCAAGTCAATTAGTTATTGTGATCCAAATGGTATTAAGCAGGTAAGTGTTCAATACCTGTCAATATTTTATTTTTAATTTACTTTTCCATATACTCGTGGAATTTGACTAAATTTTTGAGTTAATCCTCATTACATTTTTTCGAGACAATAAATTTTAATAAATAACAGACCCGACAGATATTGAGAGGTGCACAACGCCTGGTGCAGGTCCTATTGATCAGAGAGACTTGCAGCCTGCAATGTTCATACCGGCCCCTTCTATTGGGGGGGGGGGGGGCACAGCTCCTTCCCAAGTATAAGGATTACAGCACATAACTGGACCTACTTTATAATTAAATTTGCATTAATATCTATCTAGATATATAAAATTCAGCCAGCGTATGTTTGTATTCGCAAAATTCGAAAAGTAGCAGATCGATTTTCATGCGGCTTTCATCATTTAGAGAATTTCTTCAGTAAGGTTTGTATGAATTATATTTATCGAAAAAGGGGCAACAACTATTTTTAAATATATATATATATATATATATATATATATATATATATATATATATATATATATATATATATATATGCACACATACATGGAATTCGATGTAATTGATACTACATATTCGTCCCCAACTTTCTGCCAAATCGGACAAACTGTTTCTGAAATATAGACGTGTCAAGGAAAATACGTTTATGCGTGCAGAAGCGAAAGTAGAAGATGGAATCAAGCAAATTTTATGTTGGACCATTATTACACTAATCTCCAATCCTCCTCCAACTTTATGATGAATCGGAAGAGCTGTATTTGAAAATTAGATAAAATAGAATAGTCCAGGAAAACACGTTTGCGCATTCGTAAGCGTAAGAAGGTTATGGAATTTGCAAAAATTGATACTGGATCATTTATACACTAATCGCCAATTTTCCTAAAACATTTGGGCGAACCGTTTTTGAAATAATGGTGTATCAAGAAAATTACGTTTGAGCGAGCGTATACGAAAGTACTTATGGAATTCGATAAACTTGATTATTTACCATAGGTACCAACATGCACAATTCCAAAAAATTTCATCAAAATCGGATTATCAGTAGGTATTATGCCCGTCAAATGGATTTGACAGCTTCTGCAGTGAAGAAGCAATAAAGAAATAACAACAGTACGGGGCAAAATGATTAAGCAGGCCAAGGACCGTTTTATGCGTCTACTAAATAATAATAATAGTAATATATATATATATATATATATATATATATATTACTTATATATTATATAAGTATATAATGAGGGTAATTATATAATGAGGCTATATTTTGTATGTTTAGGAGGGAGTTTGAAAAGTGTAGCGTGGTAAAGTAGTGAAGGGTAAGGATAAAGTTGGCTATTTTTTTCTGAAAGGTAGAGAATAGACGAGGGACATTATTATAGAATTTTTTTGGAGTTGGGCATAATGAAGACGTCTTAAACTTTTAGGGTTAGAAACTTAAATGATTGAAACATTATAACAGCGTATCTTATAATTCTGTTTTCAAACATTTTCAAAGTTTTACAGGAAAGAAAAAGAAGTTTCAGATCACAATATTTCTTGCTTTGGATTGTCTTCTTTGTTTATATTTCAAGTGTTGCATATTTTACTAGCTTTTTAGCTTTTTTACGATACCTATAATCATAAAAAGATTTGGCCAGATTAATGACAAATAAGAGAGTAAAATCAAATTCATCAAATTTTGACTATACAGTTTACATTTAGCCTGCAAAATTATAATACAACTTATAAATAATCACTAAGTAAAACGTTGTTGTTTAGTTATACCACTCTCAATATAATCTGAACCAAACACTTTTAAAAATTAAAAGTCATGCTACGTTAGACTTTTCGACTTATCAAATAACCAAAGTATTATAATATAAAACTTTACAACAGAACTCACATTAGGTATTACAGAGAATATCACGTTATTTATAATTAGACGACAAGATTTAAATATTAGTAACTTGAAAATAGTGAAAACATTTTATAAGCATCTTAAGGGGAAAAATCTGGTGCGGTGCGCGCATCACACAACTTTCACTTACCGTCTTATAATAATTATCTTTTTAATATAATTTTAAAAAGTTCACATAAACAATGCTTGAAATAAACTTAGCAGTATTCATTTCTTTACATCTTCTCCCACTTCAGTACAGTAAAACAGTTTTTTAAACAATTTTAGTACAACTACGTATATATTTTAAGTTCGTCAAGTTAAAATATATTTTAAAAGTTTCGGTTTAGTTTCGGAAATATTTTCTTTCCATTAAACAATATGAAAGTAGAAATTATTAAGTTAATTTCCGATTTTGTATTCTTAAATTACTTTATTACAGAGTATATAGTTTATAACAGATTGGTGGGAGAAGATTCGGTCGCATCCTTCTCCTTTCAGATGCGCTCGAGGAGAAGACATTAGGCAAGTTTCATCAAAATCGTTAGAGCCGTTTTCGAGAAAAATGTAAAAAAAGTGTAAAATCCTTGATATAATAGGTATTTCCGGTTAGTCCGATGCGCTGTATCTTTGCTATTATTGGTCCGATTTTGATGATTCTTTTTTTTGTTTTTTAGATAATTTAATAACCTTTCACACAAATATATACATAATTTACCTTAAAATGCATACTTTTTAAGCTATGCGCAAATAAAATATTCTTTTCATCATAACTTTTTTCTCTGCAATTCCTCGGTGATTTACTACATAAATGCCATAAATAAGTTAAAGGCCTTTATGAAGAATAATTTACGCAAATTTCATCAAAATTGTTAGAGCCGTTTTCGAGAAAATTATAAACTCCAAGATATAATTGCCATAAGATATATAAAGTGGCACTTCCGGTTAGTCGATTTTGACGAAAATGTTGCTGTAACATCACATGCATGTGCCAACCTTAAATACGGAATTTCAGTATCGTACAATTTTCCGTTTTTGAGCTAGACTGTTCACACACACACACAGACACACACTCAGACCATTTTGCGAGACTTGGTCATTTGGACTCAGGGGACCTTAAAACGTGTATTCCCATCGAAAACTCGAATTCGAAAATTTTCACGATCGCAATACTTCCCCTTACTATATACTTCGTAATAGTATAAACTTCAAAATTAAAACGTAGTTATCGGCTTTACCATTCACCTTTGCAAAACGTAATCGCTATTTCAGGAGAAACAATGATGAATGAAAAAATTAAAACAACTGTGAATAGAGAAAATGGTAGTTTCTAAAAAAAAAAATTTATATTTCTTATAATTAAAAAACGATCACTAGGTTTTATGTAAATTATAAAATTTTGTAAAACTAGAATTTCGGCAAAATAGGTACCTATTCATCTTCAACTGATCGATTCAAAATTATTTAAATACTACTTGGTATTCGAGTATTGTACTAAAATTGAAATATCTTAAAAGTTATTAAAGGATCAGAATAAACTTCGACAATGGGAGCCATGTCCAGCAAAAACACAACATAGTAAACATAATATATACTAGTGTGTATGTATTTATAAATAATATATACAAGCAAACGATGTTTGTTTATTTTTTCCACTTACTTTTACGATATGTTAATTTTTTGCGGTAACCGATAGTGTTGAACATTTATCGGGTAAATACTTAAATAGGTATACACAAACGTAAGAATAAATATGTATATATACACAGACATCTTTGTCAACCGAGAATGGTAAGATACAAAGGTTTAAGCAAGCAAAAATCTCGTTGCCATTTAAAGCGAGTCCAAAGCCTTCTGGATCGATAGCTGACACAGCCAAACCAATCGTTGTAGACAGGAAGTAATTGGCCGATTTATCATTGTCCCGGCATTTCCTGGACCCCCGGCCATAAAAGGCAGACGATATCCACGAAGTGCCGAGCACCAGACCATTACAAAGGCGCGGATCAGCAGGGAGCGATGGAGTACCCCTGCCTATGCAAATCAGCCTATCCACAGCAGTGCCATCTGTCGGCTCCAATAGCACTTCCATTAGCTAGAATCAGATTAGGCTTTCGATATAGACTGCTAATTGTTTCGTTTTATTACAGTCGTAATTCGTTTTTTAACATTTGTTGTCATTAGTTATTTTAACATTTTGTCATTAGTTCACGATTGTGATATAAAAATCGTATAATAAAAAAATCCTTAACTTTAAACACTATTTGAAGAGCGTTTATTGTAAAAATTACATTTTAAAGCTTAAATATAAATCTTTATTTACTACAACAATAATGCAGTAAGAAATACATTTCAGATAAAAGCAAAACAAACAAACAATGAATAAACCAAATGCAAGCAAACTGAATAAAATCAAAGCTTAGGATGTATAGTTTTATAATTACTAAGCCTTTTTGAAAATATATAGTGAAGTAAAGTTTTAAACATCGTAGAAAAATATTTGAGGAAAAGATAAATAGTTTATAAGGCAGTCAGAGATCCTTTAAATTTTCTCTGATGAAGAATATGGAAGAAGTAAAAAAACTAATTAGGGAAAGAAAAAAATATATTAGCCGGCTTACTTGAAGCTCACAGCCAGATATAGCTAGTATATAGCTATAGATCCAAATAAGGTCGGGATCATGAGTGTTTTAGGTCGCTGATAAAATATTCGAAATAAAAGATCCAGCACTGTGATTTGAATACACTTTTTTAAATTCCAAAATCTGATTTAAAATATTTTACCATCTATCTGAATCCCATAATGTCGAACTTCATAAAAATTGAAACTATCTCTGACCGTACGATAAACTATCTCGGCACTTCAAAGCGGAAGTAGCTTAACTCACTCCATAAATTAGACTTTAAAGGAGAGGTTTTCTTTACTGCTTGATTGATTGTTTCATGATATGAATCTATAAGTCAAATTTTTGACGTTCGCTTAGCCCTAGGCGTCCCCTACCCCGGAGGTGGCGTTCCCATCGCCCACTTGTCCACTGTCAACTGCAATGCAGTCGTCAACTGCAATCAGCCACTGGCCCTCCAGATTGGGGGACACTTACACTGACACTCACACAGTACACTATCTGCAGCACACTACATACACCGTAACACTATAGACAAAGGTCACCCACAGTACACACCCTAGGATTACCTCCCCTAGGGAGCCGTCCCTAGATAACCGGACGGGGAGGAGGAGCAGATCTGCAGGCACTAAGGTGGCAGCCCCACCAGCAGGCTAGGATACGTAGAGAGGGGCGATGGGAACGCCACCTCCCCACGCCTAGCGAACGTAAAAAATTTGACTTATAGATTCATATCATGAAAAAATCAAATCAAAAGTAAAGAATACCTCTCCTGTAAAGTTTAATTTTTTAATAATAATATTATTAAGAAACCTCAAATAATGACCACAAATTTGGACAGTCACACTCGGAAACAACACGGTAAACGACATAGGATGAACATTGAATTTTGGAATGTACTCTCACTCTACAAACCCGGAGCACTGAAATTTCTCTTAGATCAGATTGACTGTCTGGGCATTAAACTGGGCATTAGTTCCATGATATGGGATCACTGGCTGCGAAGCGCTTTGATATGAAGAAAATGAAAGATCCAGATGTCCAACAGAGATATGTGTCGACACTAGAACAGAAGCTCACTAAAATCCACATAACAAGGAATGGGAGAGATGCTCTTCTGCTATTACACGAACAGCTGAAGAAGTCCTGGGAACAGCTGGAAGAGAAGCTCGAACACTGTGGTTTGATGATGAGTGTAAAGCTGCCACAGATGCAAAGAACGTGGCATACCAGGCGATGATCAGCAAAAGGACACGACCCACTGCAGAAGAATATAACAGAAAGAGAAGAGTGGAGAAGAGACTCCATCGTAAAAATAAGAGGCAGAAAACAGCTGAACTAGCAGAAATGGAGAAGTCTAGGACAGAAAAAGATGCCCAAGAATTCTACCAGTTAGCCAACAGAAGTCGGAAGGATTTCAAGCTAATCTCCTCTATGTGTGAAAACAATAATGGGATCCTCAGGACAGATGCCGAATCCTGCATGGCGGAATAGAAGAGGTACTTCCAATGCCTGTCAAATGTAGAGGGTGAAATACATGGAGAACACATACCTAACATACAACTCGAAGGAGATCTAGAGCCTCTTGGCGATGAGGAAGTCGTCCAGGCGATCGATGGCCTACCAGCCGAATCATTCAAGCAAGGAACGACCGAACTGGTCAGATCCCTACACAATATCATCCTGACTGAAATCCTGCTTGAAGAGGGCATGTCCAAGAAGTGGAAGAAGACCTCAATATGCCCTATACACAAGAAGGGGGATATGCTTAAGTGTGGTAACTATAGGGGTATATTCCTCCTCCCAAGTTCCTACAAAGTATTATCAAATATACTCTTCCACCGCCTCTTCCCATTTGCCGAGCGGGAAATCGGACGGTACCAGTATGGATTCATGCGTGGAAAGTCCCTTATAGAACTCAATGTGTCTCCTAAACTTGTTCGGCTGGTCAGGATGAGCATGCCGGGTATCAAAGGCTTGGTTCAAGTCCAAAGAAAGCGATCGCGGGATATCTCGACAGCAAGAGATGCCTTGGCATGCCTCTTCTTTACCCTCCATCTTGAAAAAGCTGTCAGAGAATCAGGAATTTAGCCTATAGGGACTGTGTTCAACAGAACAGTTCAGATACTATCGTAGGCTGATGATGTAGACAACACTGGTAGATCATATCACGCTCTGCAAAAGCAGATGAAAGGGACTTCATTACTTTTGAAAGGAAAATCCTTCTCCGAATCTATGTTGGCCACTTGTGAGAACGGACAATGGAAAAGGCGTAGACATAGGGAAATCTATAGCTTCTATAAAGATTCGGGAGCGATGGAGTACCCCAATGTTGCGGTGGAGATATAGTTGCAATTATCAAAGCGGGGAGATTAAGGTGGGGGGATATCTCGCACGGATGCCTCATGAGTCAACCCCGAAGAAAATACTAAGGGAACAGCAATTGCGCCGGCGCAGAGTTGGGAGGTCCAGGCTGCGGTGGTCGGCCCATGTTCCAGCTGATCTAAGGCTCATCGGAGTAAGGAACTGGATGGCAGCAGGAGAGAACAGGATTGCGGCAGGAGAGAACAGGATGGCGACAGGAGAGAACAGGGACAGATGGCCGGCCATTCCTGCTGGAGGAAGCCAAGGCTCGCCTGCGGGGTTTTCAGCTAAACTAATAATAATTAGGCCTAAACTTGGCAGGGCATTTTTGTGATTTTTTTTTTTAAATATTTTTAATAACCAATTTTTACATTTTTTTTTATAAATTTAATAAATATTATTTACAAAAAATTATTTTAAAAATATACAGAATATATTAAAGAACTGTCATGTGTGGAAACATTACCGTGTTTAGGGGTTAAGTATTATAGAGAGAGATAGGCTACTTTTGCATCAAATCCAAGTAATAATCAAATTAAGTAATAAAAACAGAAAAGGCCAAATTTGGAAATAGAATAGTTCTTCTCTGAAGCGACGATTTCCCATTTCCCTATTTGACACCATACTAGAAAAACATTTTTTTTTCTTTTCACTGATTTACAGTAATATATATATATATATATATATATATATATATATATATATATATATATATATATATATATATATATATATATATATATATTACTGCAAATCAGTGAAAAGATATATATATATTAATATATTATATTATATTATTATTATATTATTTATATCAGTATCCCACCCTCCTATTCTGAGATTTTATATTGTAATCATACAACGACAATAAATATTTTCAATTATATCTGTATGATTGTAACCTTATATTAATGATCAGTATCTTATTTTGGTTTGCAGATGAAAGTCTCCAGACCTATTGGAGACTTCATTATTCAAATTCAAAACTACATTAAATTTAAAAAATCTATACATAAATACCACATTATAAAACGATTATTAATTACAAATACAAACCTCCAAATCATTGATTGAAAACAGAAGATTGGTTAAGAACAGCCAATCAAGTGTTTTATGTAATTTAAAATATAAAAATGACATTTCTTCCACTGCATTGCCCCCAAGTTACAATAAAACTTATTGTTAAATTATATATTTCTATGGATCTTTCGGGGATACTGCGCCATACTCCTCAGCATAGTATAAAATACTTGAGTAGTATAAATTAAGCCACCCGATAATACTGTATATCAGATGTTGAGGAGGGAGACAAAGTATCTCCGAAACGTCCAAAGAAATATGTAATTATCACTATTGCATTTTGTCGTGACCTGGGTGGAAAGTAGTGGACAAAAATTTCTATATGGAAGGTAAAACATCAGATCTAATTTTTAAAATAACTATTAGCTAGGACTTCATTCTAAAAGATGCTAGAATTGGCTCTCCATAAAATATAGGATACCCTGAGAAGTGAGAAAACGTGCGAGATGAAACCTCCACGAGGAGCAACCCAATGACCTACAGGTGAGTCAGGGTGAGCCAATCGATTCAGGAAGACCTACTTCTTCCAGAGCACGTAGGTCACCCAGGAAAGGGAAAACTGTTTTCAAGGATACTAGGAAAGTGATATTAAATTTATTTACATGGCAATTTATTGACAATTAGGCTTAATTAAATTAGCATTATTATCAATATATAAATATAATAATCGACAAAATGTGAATGCAGATTTTTTTTCTTTTAATCTAGGAGAAACCTATATCAATAAGAAGAGGGCCATTGTCTCGAATATTATTTTTTTAAACTTAAGATATATGCAGTACAGTAATCTTCTTGTAATCCGGCATCCAGAGGTCATGTTCATCGAGGGTGTTAAGGCGTCACCCTAGCAACCTCGAGTAGGCATTAAGTTTAACATTAACTAAAAAATATCTGATGTGGGCACCTCATGACTTCCTTGTACGCCTATTAAACTATAAATCGGTGGCTCAAAAATGATCCTGGATTTGGTTACTATTTTCCGAAGATTGCAGTATCTCAAAAACGACACTCGGCGTCGCGACATTCATCTATTGGCACACACACCCACACACACATAGGGAGAAAAATAGTATTTTACATTCAATTTTAACGCTTAAAACAAGTAATTTTTAATTGGATTGGAAACCAAATTTAATTTAAATATAATTTTTGATGTAAGCTTATTATGACCTTCAAGTAAAGTGCCCTTTTCGGCTCACTAATTTTAACCAAAATATAGTAAATACATTCATATCGATGTAAATGTCCTAGTTACCACATTTGAGATGTTTTACATTATATTTTAATATAATGTTTGGTGAAAGTCTAATATGACCTTCAAATAATGTATCGCTTCCGGTTTTCCAATTTAGACCAAAATCTAGTATGTTATTTAAATCAACATATAAGTTATAAATACTAAATCTGAGAAGTTTTTCATAGCATTTTATTATAGTTTTTAATGGAAATCAATTATGACCTTCAAGTAAAGTACCACTTCCGGTGATCGAGCAGTAACCAAAAAGGGAGGTTCACAACTAGATTTTACAAGAATCCTAAATACAGAATTTCAACTTTCTACGGCTAACCGTTTTTAAGTTAAGCGAGATACGAACCAACGTACGTACAGCGCCACGACGAAACTAGTCAAAATGGATACAGGGATGGTCAAAATGGATATTTCTGTTGAAATCTGAAAACCGAAAATTTTCGCGATTACAATACTTCCTTGTACGAAGTAAAGACTAGATAAAAAACTAGAAACGTATGATTCTTATAGATTTTTTTTTTTACGCTGAATCAAAAAGTTCCTATAAGCATAATGCCTAAACTAAACCGTTTTCGTGTTATAAGCAAAAAACTAAACATGTTACCTGATGAATCTGAATAAAATAACTAAAAAATACTGGCGCTTTTAAAGAAATGTATTCTCCATTTATATAGTTAAGCAAATTCAATTATAGCATCTATTTTATTGCTATCGCATATAATTTATTTATAAGCAATTATTTACAATAGAAAGTGGAACAGTAGGAATATTCATTTATTGATTAATGGGTTTATTTACAAGTCGTTTCTTACAATTTGAAAAAATTAATAGTTTACTTTAATTACATACAAATTATATAATACATTTTATATATTTTTTCTCTATCACAACTTGTAAGCAGGTCTTTGAAAATATAATTGTCTCTAATTAAACGTTAAACTAAACTTCCAATTAAAAATTAAACTTTACTTATTAAATAATTTTATCTTTTTTTTAAAAAACGATACAAAAAAACCTTCACATTATCAATTCCAAAGGATCTTTGCTAAGCGACAAAATTTTCTTCTTCGGTTCTGGTCTGAAATGAGAAATAAATGGATCGGATGACGCCATCGTTATATGTAACACATTATTGTTTGTGGAACATGGTCAAACTACAAATTTAATCAGACAAACGTTGTTTTTTTGTATTTATCTAAAAAGGAAGGTAATTAGATATACTTTAAAAATTTGTCATAATCGATAATGACAAAAAAAATATCTGATGTGGACAACACATGAGTTCCTTGTACGCCTATTAAACTATAAATCGGTGGCTCAAAAAGTGATCCTCAATTTGGTTACTAGTTTCCGAAGATCGCAATATCTCAAAAACAACGAGATTCATCTATTGACACACACAACTAGGGAGGAAAACTAGTATTTTACACTAAATTTAACACTTAAAACAAGTAATAAAAATTATTGGAAATTGGAAACTAAATTGCGTTTGTAACCTTTATTACCGAAACATATGATTTATGTATTTAATTTAAATATAATTTTTGATGCAAGCTTATTATGACCTTCAAGTAAAGTATCCTTTTCGGCTCAACAATTTTAACAAAAATATAGTAAATACATTCACATCAATATAAAAGTTCTATTTACCAAATTTGAGATGTTTTACATAATATTTTAATATAATTTTTTGATGAAAGTCTGATATGACCTTCAAGTAAAGTACCGCTTCCAGTTTTCCAATTTAGACCAAAATCTAGTATGTTATTTAAATCAATATATAAGTTATACATACCAAATTTGAGAAGTTTTGCAAAGTATTTAATATAATTTTTGATGGAAATCAATTAATACCTTGAAGTAAAGTACCACTTCCGGTGATTAAGCAGTGACCAAAAAGGGAGGTTCACAACTATATTTTACAACAATCCTAAATACAAAATTTCAACTTTCTACGGCTAACCGTTTTTGAGTTATGCGAAATACGAACGAACAGACGTACAGACGCCACGACGAAACTAGTCAAAATGGATATTTCCGTTGAAATATGAAAACCGAAAATTTTCGCGATTACAATACTTCCTTTACTTCGTACAACGAAGTAAAAAGGTTTAATGAAAAGGTATTTTAAAATTAATTTCCAGGAGCCAGTCGCGGACGTCACGCAAACCATGGCACGAGGAACCACAGCTTTTGGGAGCCACTGCTCTAATGAGATGGCGAGGCTGAAGGACCTAAGTGTTGGCAACCTGATAAGTTTTATATCGTCGATGATCCCTCCATATCGAGAAATTGTTTTTGTTTAAGCAAGTATTTAGTCTGTTTTTAGTATCGTACATTGTTTTTCACAATTCGAAATTTAATAAAGTCCAAAGTTGGGACGGGATGTTTGAGATGAAATGAAAATCCGTGGGGTCATTTTTAGTAAAAATGTTGAATATCAAAATCATGAAACAATAGTAGAAAAAATAAAAGCAAGATGAAAAATATTAAATACTTTAAAATAAACGATACATTTCGAGCAATATCTATTGCGTGTTCTTTAAGAAATTTTAAATGTATATCAGTTGACATCCGCATGATGGTATAGAAGGATCAACATAATTAGGGATTGATAAATTATTTGCCACTTCTATAAATTTGTTTTATTGAAAACTAGTTTCGAATGTTATACATTCATCCTCAGTTCTAAAAACATACACTAAATTCAAAAATAAACAAATCAAAATATAGTTACACAAAAAATTCAAAAATAAACAATTCAAAATATAGTTCTGTATTAATTAAAAACTATATAAACTATATCTAATATAAACTATATTATGAATTGCTTATTTTTGAATTGTTTGTGTGTTTTTAGACCTGAGGATGAATATATAACATTCGAAACTAGTTTTCAATAAAACAAATTTATAGAAGTGACAAATAATTTATCAATCCCAAAATTAAATACATATGTTTACAAAGAAAATAAATTTCAAAAGAAAATCAATCTAATAAGAATCATCACTGAAGTTGAGTTGTTGAGGAAGTAAGTAGATAAAAATGTCTGAATAAATTGAAAAATGAGGGAATTTTCGTTATTATTTCTCATAACTTTTATTTTCCCTTCTTCATTACCGAAGGCAGGGAAGCTTTATATTCATGCAAGAAGAGATAAATTTTAATGTTTTCAGAATCGAAAATTTACAGGTATAGATTGGTTATAGGTTGGTGCTGGCCTAGATTTGGCTCAAAGTTGAAGGAAAGTTGGGTGCTAATGTGTAAATGGTCCAGTATCAATTTCAATTAATATTCAAAACCTGCCAGACTAAACAAAACATTTAGAGTTTCGGCTTGAATATTTTGAAGGACTGAAAAATATAAAAATATCCCCAAGAATTCCGTCAATTTTATTCCACCAGTATTGCGAAGACTTGATGTTTTGAAACGATTTTTGCGACAAAACCTCTAAAATCTTCGATATATACCATTTTACCGAATTTTACATCTAGAAATAGCACAGGAGATTAATACTGCAAGCAAGATACGACGAGATTTCAACTTGGCAATTATTACAGTACATACATACATCCAACACATGCTAAGCTACTGAATGTAATTACTTTAATAGGAGTTGGTCGGAGTTGGCCATGAATTTTGGAGGGTCCTGGCAGGGCTGGAATAAGATGAATAAATCTCCGGTCTCACTCCAACATTCCCTTTCCGGGTCTTAGAAAATAAAACAAACGAATGGACAGCCGAACTTCTTTTGCTATCAACCAGGTAAAAATAGGGACGAAATTTAAATCATGAATATCATATTGAATATTTTACGAGTTATTATAGAAGAATCAATATAGTTCTACAACTCGGTAGGTTTCTCCTCAAGTCATTGCTATATCACAACAACCCCTACAGCTTTTCTTGTAAAAATATGTGATAAGTATTATTTTTATATTAGGATATAAATGGAAGATTCCACATTGGAAGCCCAGAGTCTGGGAAATGATGAAATTCGCAGATATTTTTTTTTTTTATTAAGAAGATAAGAAAAAACAAATGTGGATCGCGCTTCACCTCCTTACTATTTGAAATAAATTTTATAGTTTACATTTAGTTTCCAAGGAAACATTTATTTTTCATTACATAATATAACAAAAGAAATTATTATCTGAAACAATCATTTAAGATTATACATTTTTTGTCACTCTCCATTAACTTTTACGGCTTTAGGTGTTAGATAATATTTTTAGCCTAAAATCTTTAACTTTTAGAAATTCTTATTTTTATCCATTTCTACTACCTTGTACGAAGTAAAGGAAGTATTGTAATCGCAAAAATTTTCGGTTTTCGGATTTCAACGGAAATATCCATTTTGACCATCCCTGAATCCATTTTGACTAGTTTCGTCGTGACGTCTGTACGTACGTTCGTTCGTACGTATCTCGCATAACTCAAAAACGGTTAGCCGTAGAAAGCTGAAATTTTGTATTTAGGATTGTTGTAAAATCTAGTTGTGAACCTCGCTTTTTAGTCACTGTTCGATCACCGGAAGTGGTAAAAGTACCACAAGTATAAAGATACTTGAAGGTCATAATTGATTTTCATCAAAAATTGTATTAAAATATTATGCAAAACTTCTCAAATTTAGTATTTATGACTTATATATTGATTTAAATAATATAATAAATTTTGGTTAACATTGGCAGACCGGAAGATGTACTTTACTTGAAGGTCATATTAGACTTTCATCAAAAATTATATTAAAGTATAATGTAAAACATCTCAAATTTGGTAAATTAGAATCTTATATCAATATGAGTAATATAATATATTTTGGTTGAAATTGAAGATCCGAAATAGATACTTTATTTAGGTCATAATAAGCTTACATCAAAAATTATATTTAAATTAAATGCATAAATCATATGTTTCGGTAATAAAGGTTACAAACACGATTTGGTTTCCAATCCAATTAAACATTTTTATCACTTGTTTTAAGTGTTAAAATTGAGTGTAAAATACTGGTTTTCCTCCCCATTTGTTTGAGAGTGTGTGTGTCAATAAATGGATGCCGCGACGCCGAGATACTGCAATCTTCAGAAACTAGTAACCAAATTCAGGATCACTTTTTGAGCCACCGATTAATAGTTTAATAAGCGTACAAGGAAGTTATGTGTTGTCCACATCAGATATTTTATTACTACTAACATAAAAAGATGGTTAATTATTTCAAATAAGCAAAATTAAAGGAACTTTGGAGGAAGAAATTTTGAAAATTCGGCATTTAAGCTCTGTCAGTCTATATCAATGAGAAAAATACCTTGTTGATATTAAAGAACATCTAATTTTACATAAATATAAAGAGGTCAATAAAAATCATTAGTCTTCTTGAGAAAAATATTTAAAAAAAGTGTAAAACCAACGATATAAAGCAACGTCTCAGTCATATACCTACCTTAAATATCTCGTACAACTTTTCGTTTTTGAACTAAACTTATCAGATACACACTCACAGGCTATTTTGTGAGATTTGGTTATTTGGCCTCGGGGGATCTTAAAACGTGTCTTTTGAAAGCTCGTATTCGAAATAGTTCACGATACCAATACTTTTCCTCACTATACGAGTACATATCAAATATTAGTGAAAGTAAAAATATTTTGAGGTAAACAGGAGCATCCACTGTTTTCTTGATATGGGCCTTTCCTATCCTGTGTACTTTTGCTTTCCTATTTGTTCTTTTTCCTATCTGTTTTATTTATTTGTATGGTCTTTTGTACATTTTTGATAATTTTATTTGTGTATTTTCTGTTTTCTAACGATCAGCTGTTATTAATTTAATCTTTCACAGCTGTTGTTATATAACCTCCATTTTATTTTTTTTATGTGTGTAGATGCTTGGAGTGAGCAACTATGTTTATATGATATGCACTTTTATAGTGTGGATGTGAGATGTACTGCATTTTGTTTTTATATATGTGTTTTGTTTTTCCTTCGATCCTGTTAATATCTGAATTGGGCAGTTCAAAAAAGTTTTCAATTTTTTAGAGGCTCTCCTCTTCGAGTTTGGAATCTTCCTTTTATATCAACAATTATTTTAAGTCTCTTTTTACGTTTTTGCACTTCTATATTATTTGTAATTTTATGGTGCAAAAGAAGGAAAGATAATTGTTTTGGTGCAGATCTACGATAAAAATCGCTTATAAAAAAACTTGATCGGGATGAAGAGCTTCTGTCGACGTTGGACTTGACCAGAAGGCCTCAGACAATGCGTGTCCATATTGGACTATTGCTAGAGCTGGAAGGATGTAGGAGATGAATAGATGGGATGATCGAAGTTTACTAACGATCAGCGAAGATAAGGGTTTCCGCCTTAAAGATCGCAGGATGGTAGCCATTAACGGAAGGGTTTAGCTTCCTGACATAGTGGGGAGAAGAGGTATAGCCTGAGGGATATTCACCCTCAGAGCTGCACATAGAAAATGTTAGGATTAGGAAGGATACAAGAAGAAATTAATAAACCAGATAGAGGTCAAAAATAGGAGGCAGATGCCCTCATTTGCTAGTGTCTCATTTCCGGAGAGACGAAAGGGAAATTTGACTGAATCGGTAAAGCTCTGGACTATTTATACCTATAATGAACATCCAGAGTTATTACAATTTATCATTATTGGAAGACAGGATACCTCTCTTCCAACATGGTAATAATATGCTATGTAAAACCATGGCATATGCCAACTCTACTGTGAGTAAACACTTAGAAGCTTTTTGTATGGTCTCTCCTAGCCAAGATGTGACTGGCTCATTGATTCAAGCTAACTGTTCCCACTACACAATCCCAAAGCTAAGTGAGTAGTTTCACAATGCGGCCATTCCCAAGCCACTCTTTCTTTCCCCCGATATAGATGCTCATTGAGGGGCCAGTGCACCATCCCTTACTCTATCACAGCAGACCAATAACCTTTGCAAATCAGTCCATATTATGTTGATTAATCAGTTCGCAGAGCTCATGATTTATAGCACAGTCACGACCAAAATGGAAGTTACCATAGCCTAGAGGACGTGACGGCCGAGCAGATTGGGGCGAGGGCCCGAGGGTGCCCGGTTAATATTTATGTCGCGGCGATCCCTCGAAATGATTCTTGATACTACCGTTCTGGTAGCGGTGGCGATTAATTGCAGCCTTCAGGGGTTGGCAAAAAGGACCACAGGCCCACTAGTTGCCTTCCTCCATCAATACCAGTACCAGTACCGTAGTCTAACTCTGCATATGCTGTTTCCTTTTCTTTGTTGCAGAATCTGCAGATTGATGACCCAGCCAAATTAGATGTTTGTTCAACAGACAGTGAACAGTGTACAGTCATTTTACATTCCACAGGATGTTCCTTCCCATCGAAAGAAGTGTTACACATTCTCTAAAAAAATATTGAATTCTCTTTACAGGGTCCTTCGAGAAACAGCTTGGTGTAATCCCCTTTCTTGTCTCAATATCACTCCAGGTATACACCCAACAGTATTTGCTAGGTTGATGTCAATTATTTGAAACATTTGAACATTTAATATTTTAATTTAATACAAATTGTATCAATAAACCGTCAGTCATTATTATTATTATTATCAGTGGTACAAATAAGTTTCCGCCGTTTTTAATAAAAAATTACGAAGTTATTGTATACAAACGGTACATTACATTTTATTTAAAATATTGTCCACCACTTGCTACTACATTTCTCCATCTTTATGGAATCAAAACTTTGCCACAATGCGAGCCTCAAAAGTGCCGAATATGGAAATCCCATTTTTGCATATTCGATAGTTGGAAGTGGCAGGGACGATATTCAAGAGGAACACCCCGAGGCAGGGACGATATGGGACAAGTTGAGGAAAGAGAAGGTTGGTCGTCCGCCTTGAGGACTTGGAAGGCTTCTCGATAACAGAGAAATGCTTCTGCTAGATCGCCATCTTGTAACTCCGATCACGAACTCTGATTCCTGTTGTCTTAACTACTATCCTATTAATAAGTTCAAATTTCACACACACTAGTCAATAATAAGGCAAAAATAATTTTCGTTCATTATTATGAAAAATAAATTGTAAGCATTTAAATATTAAATAGTAAATAGTACTTAATTAGGCTTTGTCGGAATAAATTAAACGAAATGAAATTAATAAAGAAATTTAAATAAAATAAATTTTATACAACCTCGTTTTAAGTATAATACAGGCCAACAAAAAAATTTTTTTTTGAAAACTTGTTTAACTTTATTAGTTGATCTTTATAGATTTTTATGTGCTGGATCTAAATCTGGCCTTAGTTTTTTTTGTATCACCCATAGTTTTTCCGGCATCCAAACTTTTTAAACTTCTGTAACATGTTAGCTACAATAGAAACATATTCTGGGTCTTTTTCATTTCCCAAGAACTTTTTAACGACTTGCTTGAATGATACCCATGCTTCTTTCTCATTTAAGGTCATTGTGGATTCAAAGTTAACATCAAACATCATTTTTCTAATGTCAGGTCCGACAAAGACGCCTTCTTTTAGTTTAGCTTCTGAAAGGCGTGGAAACTTTTGGCAGAGATACTTGAAACGTGGTCCATCTTTAGGCAAAGCCTTTACAAATTGTTTCATGAGGCCTAAGACTGAAAGCTGTTCAATTCTTTAAATTAAAAATCGCTTAATTTAATTATAAAATGTGAAGATATTGTGGGTGATACAGCTTTTTTAATATCATATTTGGATTCAGCATCCTAAAAACTATAGGAATAAGGTATTTTCAGTACAAAAGTATATTCACCGTTGGCCTGTGTAATTTTTGTAATATTCGTAATTAATTTGTTTATAAAATATTCCTACTTTAATTATTTTTATTTTTGTTACTATTATTATTACAATAAAATTACTTCATTTTGCGATTTACTGCGTAATTGAAACTGGCAACATCATTAGCCTCTTGAAATGCCCTAAGTATGAAACCTTTCTTTTTCATCTGGAACAAGCTAATATTAAATCGAGTTGAGAAAATGAGATTACTGATCTGATAAAGCGAGTTCTTATCGTTGATATCAAAACACAAAGGATGATTTACAAATAAATGAGGTGACTAAGTTGAGATGTGAGAACCCCCTTCTCTCCCGCTCTTCTTCCCCCTCTTCCCAGTGTAGACTCAGGGAGGTTCGGGTTCATCAAAGCCAACTCAATATTCCCTTAACCATCGCCCTATCGGCCCAAATTGATTCCTCGCTCTAGCGTTTCAGCTCTAACGACATCCTTTGAAGGCGGAACGTCCTTAAAGTATTGGAATGATACAGAAAATAAGTCTCATATCTTGCTCATTACATATTTCTTTTGTTGTTTTCATCAACATTTATCAATGTATAGTAGTCCTTAAATTTTACATTTTATAATATAATATAAGGACCGATTTAAAATGTGTTTTTTTTTTAAACTATCGCGATATTCATGGTATATTCCTACACAAAACATTAATGGGAGCTAGAAGCAAAACAAAAGGTGGAAAGAA
This sequence comes from Rhaphigaster nebulosa, assembly GCA_948150685.1. Taxonomy (NCBI): domain Eukaryota; kingdom Metazoa; phylum Arthropoda; class Insecta; order Hemiptera; family Pentatomidae; genus Rhaphigaster; species Rhaphigaster nebulosa. The sequence continues at coordinate 150,162,170 of OX411309.1, forward strand.
AACATTATGAAAATAAATTTAATATTTTTATATGAAAGTGGAACTTTTTTCGGCCAAGAATGATATAATAAGTCTTTTATTCCATTATAATTATAATATCGAGTATTTCGTTATAAAAGAAAATAATATTAGTACATCTACACTAACATTTTCCAGATGATTTACGAGTGCAGTAGGAATATATTAACATAATAATAGTATTAATGAATACTAGCTATACCAGAAGCTACAATGAATAATATTAAACCAATTTACAAAGCTCTTTATGAACCAAATTTATTTTTAAATAAGGTCTAATCTGTAAGTTGTACACCTAATTTTTATTTATTTTTTTTTTTTGCGTTTTTCCGTAAGATTTTATTTTTGGCAAATAAGGAAGATTTTTTCAGAAAGTAATTATCTGAATTGTTTGAAATTTTTACACAGTCATATGAAACTATATTAACTTATATGCTGAGTTTTTACTTTCCCTTACCTATATACGAAGTATATAGTAAGGGGAAGTATTGCGATCGTGAAAATTTTCGAATTCGAGTTTTCAACGGAAATACATGTTTTAAGGTCCCCTGAGTCCAAATGACCAAGTCTCGCAAAATGGTCTGTGTGTCTGTGTGTCTGTGTGTATGTGATCAGTCTAGCTCGAAAACGGAAAGCTGTACGATACTGAAATTACATATTTAAGGTTAGCACATGCATGTGATGCTACAGCAACATTTTCGTCAAAATCGACTAACCGGAAGTGCCACTTTATATAATCGATTTTACACATTTTTACAATTTTCTCGAAAACGGCTCTAACGATTTTGATTAAACTTGCCTAAATTATTCTTCATAAAGATCTTTAACTTTTCATATATTTGGTACATCACCGAGGAATTGCAGGGAAAAAAGTTATGATGAAAAGAATATTTTATTTACGCATAACTTCAAAAGCGAGCAATTTATGGTAAATTATCTATATACTTGTATGAAAGATAATTAAATTATCTAAAAAACAATGAAAGAATCATCAAAATCGGACCAATAACAGCAAAGATACAGCGCATCGGACTAACCGGAAATAGCTATTATATTAGGGATATTACACTTTTTTAAAATTTTCTCGAAAACGGCTCTAACGATTTTGATGAAACTTGCCAAAATTATTCTTCATAAAGGCCTTTAACTTTTCATTAATGTAGTAAATCACCGAGAAAACGCAGGAAAAAAAGTTATGAAGAAAAGAATATTTTATTTATGCATAACTTCAAAAGCGTGCAATTTATGGTAAATCATCTATAGACTTGTATGAAAGATAATTAAATTATCTAAAAAACAATAAAAGAATCATCGAAATCGGACCAGTATTAGCAAAGATACAGTGCATTTTATGAGGAGCATAAAATAGATGGATAACCGAGCGCATCCGAAAGGAGATAGATGCGACCGAACCTCATCCCACCAATCCGCCAATCTGTTGTAAACAATTCGCTCTGTAACAAAGTAATTTAAGAATACAAAAACGGAAATTAACTTAATAATTTCTACTATCACATTATTTAATGGAAAGAAAATGTTTCCATAGAAACTAAACCAGCAACTTTTAAAATATATTTGCAACTTGACAAAGTTAAAATATAGAGGTAGTGCACAGAATTGTTGTACTAAAATTGTTTTAAAAACTATTTTATTATACTTAAGTGGGAGAAGAATTGAATGCACCTGAGTTTATTTCAAGTATTGTTTATGTGAACTCTTAAGAATTATATTAAAAAGATAATTATTGTAGGGCGGTAAGGGAAAGTTGTGTGATGCGCAACCCTCCCCCTAAATCTCTCAAATACAAGGAAATAAATAACCAATCAACGTTTTGCCATTAAACCATTAAACTGTGGAACGACAAACCGTTACAATAGATTTGGCATAAATATATTACTAATAAATAATAATTATTGAATTGAAGTGAATTCAATAATTCAGTGAATTATAGAATAAACTGATATCACAGATAATATATATATATATATATATATATATATATATATATATATATATATATATATATATATATATATATATATGCCTAATCTAGTGATAACAGTTTATAATCCTAAATAGAGACGCGAGAATTACTTTTAAGATTTGAGTAGTTTTTATGGGAAAATATGAAACATTAGTGAAGTACAAGCCGTTGATTTGATTTGAGTACTTTGGTTTGAGAGAAACATTTTTTCACTTCAAATTTCATCGATATTAATTCGAAGTCAATTATTATTGTGTTAATGGAGCGGAGTAGCTCAGTGGTAAGACGCTGTATTACCATGCTCCCGGTTTCCGGATTCGAGACCGGCTGTGGCAGATAATTATTTATTCTGTTATCAGCCGTGGATTGACCCTGTGGGATCGGAAGACCCTCCTGGGGCTCACCCAGCCTCTATAAAGTGGGTACCTTTAATTGGAGGAAAAACCTGGCGGTTGAGCGTGATATCGGCCGATGCACCTCCACCACCTGCAGTACAGAACCGAAGACCTTTCACGGATTGTAGTGGTACATGTTAATGGAGGACCAGTTTTTTTGAAATTTTTAAGATTTGATATATCGACTTATTTAAACTTTTCTAATTTCTTCGATATTGAGGTCCACTTATATGTTTTCGGTGTCGCAGTTTTTGAAAATACAATCGATTTTAAGATTCCGCGCTCACACAAACGATATATTAAATCTTAAGTATCGATACAATAACTAAATAATAATGGATTTTGAATTAATATCGAAGAAATTTGGAATGAAAAAATGTTTCCCTAAATAACGATGGACTAATTGAAAAATGGATAAGTACTCAAACCAAATCAACGGCCGAGTACTTTTTGTACTTCATAAATGTTTCATATTTTCCCGTGAAAACTACTGAAATCATTAAAGTAATTCGCACATTGCCCATCTTTCTTCCTAAAGAGACCTGAATTGCAAATCATTATGCATGTCAATGTAAATTACGAGTTAAAAAATATATGTATTAAACTTTATTAGTTTTCATAAATGAAAAATTATTATACAAAATAGTAAATAAAATATTTAAAAAGATGACAAAAATGAGCTGAATAATAAATAAATTACCTGTCAACGTTTCGCTAATTCAAGCATCACCAGGACAGAAAGAGATAAGATGTAAGTGGAAACTACATATAGCAAAATTCACACGAACAGCCCAAAATGATTTTCCCAATAGAGATATTACATCACTCCAAGATGGTTGAAGACACAATCGATTCTAGTTATGTAAGGATATGTTGAACTGTCCTGGAGCTATGTTCTATCTCTATTACATTAGTCCTTTTTAGAGGGTCGATGTGGGATGTGCTTTATCTGCTCTGTATTTATGTGATCTAATCTTTTTTAGTGCTGGTGAATGGTTGAATGGTTAGAGATCTGTTGGTTTTTTAGAAATATTAAGTAGAAATGGCATACGGTTTTTAGACCTAGATTTTTAAACATAGATTTTATTTTTAGATTTCAGCGTCCGTGAAATAAAAATGTTTTGAGAAATTAATAAGAATTTCTCTATATAAAACTATATGAAATATGAACAAACAATTATTTTATTTTCTACTATTGATGTGGTATTAGGTTAGTCTGAGTGGGAGGGTGTGGAGGGGGAGGAGGGGCGGGCACCGATAGTTGCTTACGTCTTTAGGAATTTGTGGAGATTCATTTTCGCCATTATTATTTTTTATTATCACTACTACATATTATTACGGTAGTATAGATCCCTTTTCCGGCTCTCAGGAGCGATGGGTTTTGATGGATGACGTATCGAAAGAAATGGAATTTCATAGAGATGTGACGAATTCCAATTTTTTTTCTTAAATTCTTACTAGGGCTTAAATAAAAGTGATGAAAAAACTGGGAGATTTCAAAACTTTGACGACTGAGAGTCGGCGGATCGAGACGGGATAAGTTGGGTCTTAAACGTATTGGTCCAGCGTTTTAAAGCAATAAACCTAACCGTTTTCGAGATAAGGTGCGATATAGGTCCGCACGGGCCTCATGCCATCTTGCGTGCATGTCGTTGTCATGGCAACTTTATATCAATTTGAGTCTGTTTACAAAAACTTTTAATGAGTGGGAAATTAATATATTGTTTCCCATGTCCAACCCTAAAGGGCACTGTTAAATATGAATACTACATATAGAAAATGTTATAGCTGGATCTAATTGCCTAACTGCTAAATTGAAGAGATGCTTTCCAGTGGGGTAAGCTAATTACTTAATAAGTATGAACTGTAACTTCAACATAGTCATTACAAACTATGTAGCTTCACCAAATGCGTGTGTTAAATAAACTTTCTTAATAATATTATATTGTTTGCACGAATAAATATATTTCTCTAATATCGCTTATACTTAGAATGCATTAAGAATTAGGATACATATATCTAATGCGAGAGTTCTCGCTCGGGTATACTAGTTATAATTATAATTATTTAATTATAGTTATTATTATTTTATTTATTACTAAAACTAACCTTATAATAATAAAAAATAATAACGTTGAAAATTAATCTCCACAAATTCCTAAAGGCGTAAGCAACTATCGGTGCCCCCTCTCTCCCCCCTCTCCTCACCCTCCCACTCAGACCTAATACCACATCAATAGTAGAAAATGAAATCATTCATAATTCAGAAAATCACATAATAATACCTTCCATATACGATTCTAAATTTAAATTCCTAACAAATATTGATAAGCTTACGTACAATATGATAGATATTTAAACAAAAATTAGATATTAATGAAATCAAATTTGTATTAAAACCGAAACATCCGATAAGAAGTCTATTAAATAAAACTAAAGATCCAACCCCCATTGAAAATCAGAGAATTTTTGAAAATGTAAAATCTGCGAAAAATTCTGCATAGGCGTAACTTCTACCGACATCAAAACCAGAATATATAACCACAAAAGTACATTAAAGCCCAAAACAAAAAATATTCGATGTGGACTACACATGACTTCCTTGTACGCCTATTAACTATAAATCGGTAGCTCAAAAAATGATCCTGAATTTGGTTACTAGTTTCCGAAGATCGCAGTATCTCAAAAACAATACTCGGCGTCGCGACATCCATCAATTGACACACACACACACAAATAGAAAGGAAAACCAGTATTTTACACTAAATTTTAACACTTAAAACAAGTAATAAAAATGTTTAATTGGATTGGAAACCAAATTGCGTTTGTAAACTTTATTACCGAAACATATGATTTATGTATTTAATTTAAATATAATTTTTGATGTAAGCTTATTATGACCTTCAAGTTAAGTACCGTTTTCGGCTAACCAATTTTAACCAAAATATACTAAATACATTAACATCAATATAAAAGTCCTATTTACCAAATTTGAGATGTTTTACATTATATTTTAATATAATTTTTGATGAAAGTCTAATATGATCTTCAAGTAAAGTACCGCTTCCGGTTTTCTAATTTAGACCAACATCTAGTATGTTATTTAAATCAATATATAAGTTATAAATACCAAATTTGAGAAGTTTTGCAAAGTATTTTAATATAATTTTTGATGGAAATCAATTATGACCTTGAAGTAAAGTACCACTTCCGGTGATCAAGCAGTGACCAAAAAGGGAGTTTCACAACTAGATTTTACAACAATCCTAAATACAAAATTTCAACTTTCTACGGCTAACCGTTTTTGAGTTATGCGAAATACGAACGTACGTACAGACGCCACGACGAAACTAGTCAAAATGGATTCAGGGATGGTCAAAATGGATATTTCCGTTGAAATCTGAAAACCGAAAATTTTCGCGATTAGAATACTTCCTTTACTTCGTACAAGGAAGTAACTAGTACGGCTCTGCCAAATCATGCCAACAATCTCAAATTTTGATAATGTTAAAATATTACACAAATCTAGTTCACGAATCAAACGTAAAATTTTGGAATTAATATATATCGCCATAAATCAAGACAAAGTCCTTAATTCAAAGCAAGAAGCAGCCCATATACCAAAACATTATTCGCACAAAATCGAAAATTGTGAAATCAATAATAACCGATAAAATTACAATTCAAATAATTTTTTTAGCACATCTGTCAATTGAGCAATTACCGAAATTAGCATTTGCAATATAGAATGCGCTGGGGATCGAGATGGCTCAGAACCTAGTACGCAGGGGGTCCGGTATTTTCTCTTTCCCATGCAGGTATACAAACAAGCAAAACCAGATTAAAATTATAGCAAAAGCATGAATGGTCTGTTGAAGTTTATTATTTCGAATGTTGCACTTTGAATTTTATTCAAACAGGTCTGGGGAAATACAATAATATACAAAAATATATTAGACGATGGACTAATGTTCAAAATAACAACCCTTCCCCCTCCCTTAAGACGGAGTAATGATTCGAAAGGTAGATATATAGTCATTATTTTCATGATGATAAATTAATTATAGTTTAATCTTGATGTTGTTATAGAGATTAATATAGTGCTGGACACCGAAAGCTACTCACAATGAAATAAAATAAATTATAATGAATTGAGACTGTGGTATAATTATAATGAATTGGTAACCTACCTTGTGTTATAACCTACTGTGTTGGTAACCTGCCTTGTGTTGGTAACCTACATTTATCAATTTGATATAAAAAGAGTTGTTTAATCCATTTCAATTTAATAAGTGGATTGGAAAATTCATTTTATTTACATTAACGTTTGTTAACATATAGCATGGGTTATTTTAGGAACACAAAAAATAAGAATATTCCACTTTTTTAATCCTGCACGAAAAAGATATGATTATTGTCAGGAAAATTTCTATTGTTTCATTATATAGATAGTTTCATAAATAAAAAAAAAAATTGAGTTCAGTTAAAGAAAGCCATCAAATTCCATGTTCCGGATTGAAATTATCTCTTAAAAACCTCGTATCTCTTCAGGAGGATAATTGCTTCTAAAGCGTCGCCCCCGTAAACACTAAATAGACTTTTAAATTGACTGCAGTTTTGTAAGTAATTCGTCTGAATCAGTTCAAGAAATGTGCAACATTAAGACTGCGAGGTGAGCCTGAGGCATTAGATCATCTAGACATTTAGATATTTAGTAGCTAAAATAAGAGGTGTTTACCTGTGCCAGGACCCGCCTCTCGAACGGCGTGAAGTATTTGAAGAGGAAGACTAGGAAGGCATCGTCCAAGAGGAGGTCCTCGGGACGGACCGGCTTCGGGTGGGCAGCCCTCCGGGGGGGCGGGGGCGGCCGGGGCCGGAACCTGCCAATCAGAAAACAGAGTTATAAAAGAGGCACAACAGCTCACAACTTAATATAACTAAAACAGGTATTATCGAATCTAATATTACTGGACGAAATCACATAATATAACTAAAATCATTAATCATCAATAGTCAATATCATAATTTCGAAATTATTAATAATATAATATTATTCTTTGCAGGCAACTTGATATTCCACCAATCGATAAATATACCAATGAGTACTATATCTTATTTTATTATTATTTAATTTAATTAAATTGTTATTTAAATTGTCTATCTTTTCATTTTTACTTGTAATGTACATTTTATATGATATTTATTATTTTTATCTTATTTCCTTATGTTTATTTTTTTTTTCGTTTATCTTGTATATATGGTATGAATGGATTCTCATAGCTCTAATACCTATTGCTCTTGAGTGTGGTAGCTTATATTATTTTTCAAATAAAAAAAATATCTTTTCTCAAAGGAAAAATCTCACAAAATTTGTCTGAAACAAGTTGATGTATGAAAATTTAAAGAATGTGAGATAAATGTTAATAGTTGATAAAAAAAATGCCAAAATTAACAAGGTATCTCCAATTTATTCCTTATTATTTATTAAATTTAAACCAGTCAAAACTCATTAAGAGAAATATATTTTTTTAAATTGAACAATTCGCTATTAATTATCAATCACATTGTGCATAAGTTTTACTAAAATATATTTTAATAAAAATGAAAGGACAACAAAACAAACTTTGAATAATTAAGAAAACAGAGAAAGTGTTTTGCTTCTTGTTTTGAACTTCTCTACGGAATGTGAATATGGCACATCCAGAATAAAAAAGGCACAACTCAAAATTTCTAACATCAGAAATTTGAACAGTTGAACCCTTATCATACTAAACAGCAAACCAGCAACCAGCCCTCAATATCAGACCCATCCAACAAACGAAATAGTGATCTACCATCAAAGGAAAGGAAACACCCTGTAGGCTTCTATGAAAAACCATGACCAGTGTCTAATGTTCCTTATAGCAAAAAAATATTTTTTGAGTCGTGCTGCTTTCATTCAAGATGTATGATGTTTAATGAATGTGTTGTAATATTTTTAATTCTTTATAGTATTTATATTATCGTTTATTTTATAAATTAGTGAAATTATTATTGTTTGTGATATCTAACTATTTTGTTATTTTTCATCTACGTTATATGATTAAATAAAATAATTCCTGAGTGTGGTCCTAACGTTAGAAAAACGAACTGATGTATATTTTATATATATATATATATATATATATATATATATATATATATATATATATATATATATATATATTCTTATATTATATAATATAAGATATATATACATATGTATAATAATCTCTCTAAAAATATCTGATGTGGACAACACATGACTTCCTTGTACGCCCATTAAATTATAAATCCGTGGCTCAAAAAGTGATACTGAATTTGTTTACTAGTTTCCGACTAAGGAAGCTAAAGGAAGTAAAGAAATAATCCAAGGAAGAATAAAACAGAGAGTTACGAGGAAGTAAGAAGCCCAATAGATAAGTCAGGAAGCAGGATGACTAGCCGCCAGAAGAATCAGTCTCAGAAGTTCCTTACGCAATATCTCAGCTAATAATGGTCCGATTTAAATGATTTTTATTTCGTTTTGTAGGGAATTTCAATCCGGATTCGATTTATTCGATATTTCGATATTTCGATTCTACGTATCTTGAAACTTAAAACGAACTCAAATTTTGAGGGGGGGAGAGGGATACAAAAATTTTCTATTGAAAGTCTAATATGACCTTCAAATAAAGTACCTCTTCCGGTTTTCCAATTTAGACCAAATTCTAGTATGTTAATCAATATATAAAGAATATATTGAATATATAATAAATCAATATATAAAGTATAAATACTAAATTGGAGAAGTTTTGCATAATATTTTAATATCTTTTTGATGGAAATCAATTATGACCTTCAAGTAAAGTACCACTTACGGTGATTAAGCAGTGACCAAAAAGGAAGGTTCACAACTAGATTTTACAACAATCCTAAATACAAAATTTCAACTTTCTACGGCTAACCGTTTTTGAGTTATGCGAAATACGAACGTACGTACGTACAGACGCCACGACGAAACTAGTCAAAATGGATTCAGGGATGGTCAAAATGGATATTTCCGTTGAAATCTGAAAACCGAAAATTTTCGCGATTACAATACTTCCTTTACTTCGTACAAGGAAGTAAAAATATCTAATGTGGACAACAAATCCGATATTTATACATCCTTGTACGCCTATTAAATTATAAATATGTGTCTCAAAAAGTGATCCTGAATTTGGTTACTAGTTTCCGAAGATCGCGATATCTCAAAAACGACACTCGGCCTCGCGACATCCATCTATTGACACACACACACAAATAGGGAGGAAAACCAGTATTTTACACTCAATTGTAACACTTAAAACAAGTAATAAAAATGTTTAATTGGATTGGAAACCAAATTGCGTTTGTAACCTTTATTACCGAAACATATGATTTATAAATTTAATTTAAATATAATTTTTGATGTAAGCTTATTATGACCTTCAAGTAAAGTACCGTTTTCGGCTAACCAATTTTAACCAAAATATAGTAAATACATTAACATCAATATAAAAGACCTATTTACCAAATTTGAGATGTTTTACATTATATTTTAATATAATTTTTGATGAAAGTCTAATATGACCTTCAAGTAAAGTACCGCTTCCGGTTTTCTAATTTAGACGAACATCTAGTATGCTATTTAAATCAATATATAAGTTATAAATACCAAATTTGAGAAGTTTTGCACAGTATTTTAATATAATTTTTTATGGAAATCAATTATGACCTTCAAGTAAAGTACCACTTCCGGTGATCAAGCAGTGACCAAAAAGGGAGGTTTACAAATAGATTTCACATTATTCCTAAATACGAAATTTCAACATTCTACGGCTAACCGTTTTTGAGTTAAGCGAGATACGAACGTACGTACGTACAGACGTCACGACGAAACTGGTCAAAATGGATTCAGGGATGGTCAAAATGGATATTTCCATTGAACTCTGAAAACCGAAAACTTTTGCAATTACAATACTTTCTTTACTTCGTAGAAGGAAATAAAAACAAACCAAGTAAAATCATCAGAAAATTCAAAAAATCTGAATAATTCCATTTCCTTCAATAAAACCTTATATTGTCTATTTTGTATTTTATAAAATTGTAAAAATTAAATAGGCACCGAAAATCATCTATTGCCACAAATATAAAAGATGAATTTAGGAAAATGAAATCAAATGCAAAATTTTTATTTCATCTGCATAATAATCTCCTTAAAAAAATGTTCAGTAATTGAATCATTACTAGTCGTTCCTGACGGTCACGTTACAGAAGGTCACGTTACAGATGTCACGGCCCACAATCTTAATGGGGTTCCATCCGATCGCTTAAAAAAAAAAAGTAATTAACAATAAAGTATCCAATTTAAAAGTAAATTAGGACAGTCGAGAGAAGTTAGGAGCGCTATCTAGAGCGGAAATGCGGAATGAGAGAAGTTAGTGTCCATAAATTTGGTAGTTAGGAAGGAGGGGAGGCATTTAGTACCATTGCACTATCACAATTAATGGCGTGTGCATTTAGAGCGGGTGCTTCCAAACGGTGAACTGGGCTTAGGGTCAATGTGAAAACTGACGTCGGAGGTACGGTAGTGGGCGCAGGCTGCATTAGGCAACGCCCATTAGGAGGATTAAACAGAGAACACAAAACGAGAGTTCGAGGGATCGAAGAGAGCTGTATCGTAGCCCAGGGCCCCTTTAGAGGGGTACTGCTATCAGGTTTAAATATGAATAAGATTGGAGTGTTTAGATGAAGCCTAACTCTCTCGCTACAGAGGAGAGACCATCGGCTCGCCAAGAACCGTTCCGGAAGAGGGCTCTCTGAAGGGGGTTGTCTGGGTGGAACAGCAGAAGTGCTCCGCCGAACCCCTATTACCAGGTCTGTAGCGTGCATGACAAAAAATAATTACATAACAGAAATATACACTGAAACATTGGCATATTTGAGGTTTTTGACAATTATTTTAATAATACTAAAATAACAAATATCTTTTTCATCTTATTTAGGTGTATTTACTTCCTTGTATGAAATATAGGAAGTATTGTAATCGCGAAAATTTTCAGTTTTCAGATTTCGACGGAAATATCCATTTTGACCATCTCTGAATCCGTTTTTGACTAGTTTCGTCGTGACGTCTGAACGTACGTACGTTCGTATCTCACATAACTCAAAAACAGTTAATCGTAGAAAGTTGAAATTTTATATTTAGGATTGTTCTAAAATGTAATTGTGAACCTCCCTTTTTGGTCACTGCTTGATCACCGGAAGTGGTACTATACTTGAAGGTCATAATTGATTTCCATCAAAAATTATATTAAAATACCGTGCAAAATTTCTCAAATTTAGTATGTGTAACTTATATATTGATTTAAATAACATACTAGATTTTGATTAAAATTGAAAAACCGGAAGCGGTACTGTACTTAAAGGTCATATTAGACTAATCAAAAATTATATTAAAATATATTGTAAAACATCTCAAATTTGGTAAATAGTTCTTATGTCGATATGAATGTATTTACTATATATTAGTTAAAATTGGTGTGCCAAAAAAGGTACTTTACTTGAAGGTCATAATAAGCTTACATCAAAAATTATATTTAAATTAAATACATAAATCATATGTTACCGATTACTCTTTCTAAAAATTATTATTGACGAATGTCGACGCACACGACAGCTGACTGCTGACTAAAGGATCGATGCTGCAGTGCCTTCTCTAGGCAGGTACGTTCGCATCCCCACATCAGGTGTTGGAAATGAGCACGTGCCAATACAATACGACCTGAGCACAATGTATCCATTCATCCATTATTAATCCTCTTATGTCCAATGAAATGTTCAATACTTCTCTTATCAATGGGAAAAAACCTATTTTGCCTGAATAAATGCGAGATATACCAATCCTTTACCACACTTTGTTGCGTTATCTTTTGTACGGTCCTGATGTATGAATATATTCATTTTTGAACCATAGAGAAGGGACTCGGACGGTGTGAACTCGCTGGGCGGAATTCGAATGAGGGGAGGGTGAGATTTAGGTGGCGAAGTCATGAAGAAGGGCAACCAATTATCGATCCTAAAACAGTCCCCCACGTTTCCTCTTCTTCACTCAACTTCCTATGTTAATATTCACCGCAGGAAATATAGTTTGTAACGATAGAAACTTAAAAAAAATTATTATCTTCATGAAATTAAGAATAAATTAATAAAATTAGGGATTGATAAATTATTTGCCACTTCTATAAATTTGTTTTATTGAAAACTAGTTTCGAATGTTATACGTTCATCTTCAGTTCTAAAAACCCACAAAAAATTCAAAAATAAGCAATTCAGAATGTAGTTTGGTATTATTATACATATTAAATTAGATGTAATATAAATCAGTATTATAAAACATTTATGAATTATGAATTTAATTAAGACAAGAAATCAAATACATGTTGGTACTCACCAAGGTTTAAATGGATTATATCAAACAGAAAAGTTTGTACGGGTTTCTTCTCGCTTTGAACAAAAAGGTAGGTAGGATGTTTTTAGGTAAACGGTTTAAGGGTCAGGGTTTTTCATTAATGCCGGTGAGTAATTGTTTTTTCTGTTATAGATGGGAATAAATTTAAGATTGGACTATTGGAGATATTTATTTAGTCATTTAAGCAAACAAAATTTTTTGATATAATCCATTTCAATCTAGGCGAGTAGCGATATGTATTTGATTTCTTGTCTTAATTAAATTCATAATTCATAAATGTTTTATAATACTGATTTATATTACATCTAATTTAATATGTATAATAATACAAAACTATATTTTAATTGCTCCTTTTACAAGACATATTGTCACTTTTCATTTCATTGATCATGCGAAAATAAATAAATAACAGAAACAAAACAAAATGTTGGGAGGCGGAAAAATTTCAACCCGTATCTTCACAAGAGCTGTAAATAGGTTTTTATTCCTTGTTTTTAGAAAAAATAAATATGTCTTACTTATCAGAATTTCACATATGTATTAAAAAAGAATTATGAACATGTTTTTCATTTCCTTGTAAGCAGTAAAGGAAGTATTGTAATCGCGAAAATTTTTGATTTTCAGTTTTCAACGGACATATCCATTTTGACCATCCCTGAATCCATTTTGACTAGTTTCGTCGTGGCGTCTGTACGTACGTTCATACGTATCTCGCATAACTCAAAAACGGTTAGCCTTAGAAAGTTAAAATTTTGTATATAGGATTGTTGTATAATCTGGTTGTGAACCTCCCTTTTTGGTCATTGTATGATTACCGGAAGTGGTACTTCACTTGAAGGTCATTACTGATTTTCATCAAAAATTATATTAAAATATTATGCAAAACTTCTCTAATTTGGTATTTAAGGCTCACACATTAATATAAACAACATAATAAATATTGGTAAACAATGGCAAACCATAAGTTTTACTTTACTTGAATGTCATATTAGACTTTCATCAAAAATTATATTAAAGTATAATGTAAAATATCTCAAATTTGGTAAATTAGACTCTTATATCAATATAAGTAATGTAATAGATTTTGGTTAAAATTCGTTAGCCGAAAAGAGTACTTTACTTGAAGGTCATAATAAGCTTACATCAAAAATTATATTTAAATTAAATACATAAATCATATGTTTCGGTAATAAAGGTTACAAACGCAATTAGGTTTCCAATCCAATTATACATTTTTATTATTTGTTTTAAGTGTTAAAATTTAGTGTAAAATACTGGTTTTCCTCTCCATTTGTGTGTGTGTCAATAAATGGGTGTCGCGACGCCGAGTGTCGTTTTTGAGATACTGCAATCTTCGGAAACTAGTAACCAAATTCAGTATCACTTTTTGAGCCACCAATTTATTTCTTAATAGCCGTACAAGGAAGTCATGTGTTGTCCACATCAGATATTTTTTAAAGATAAAATTGAAGTCATTTACATTTATGCGTAGGTATATAAAATTTTGAAAACAAAATTGCATTAATGTATCTCAAATTAAATAATTAAAATAACAAATCTCAGTTAGCTTTATTTAATATTATTTTTTATCAGTTAATTCTAAACAAAACCAAAAGTACCTAAGGAAAAATATGCATACATCGGTCTGGAGGTGATCAACTTCATTTTTCTGAATATGAAAGTTTGTTGCTATTTATCTGTACCTCAACCTAATTTAGACTTAATTAATTATCAATAATAATTACTTTATCATTGAGAGTTTCAGAATTTTGTCAATATTGAAGCGTAAATTTAGTTCAGGCACAGGTAATTAGCAACAAACCTTCATCTTTAAAAAAATACAGTTTATCACTTTTACCTCCAAATGTGTGTCCACAACAGTGTGAGATTCCTACTCCACTCTCGCTCCAGTGCTCTGAGCTGGCTGCCGATACGCGCTGCATAGTCTGCAACAGCGCTCCAGTTCTCCAGCCTGGACATCATTAGAGCGAATAAGTTTTCTGGAACTGACTGTTGTTCAAAGTTCTTATCTAACTCTTCCTTTTCTTAAGCAAACCTTGCGCAACAGAAGAACGCATGCTCTACTGTTTCATCCACTCTGGCGCAAGTAGGGCACGATGATTGGTCCTCCAGCTTGAAGCGAGCTAAGTAGGCCCTGAAGCAACCATGCCCAGTAAGCATCTGGGTTAGATAATAATCAAGCTCTCCGTGTTTCCGTGATATCCACGCTGCAATGTCAGGAATCAGGCGATGGGTCCATCTTCCTGAGGATGAGGCATTCCAGCGTCTCTGCCATCTTACAAGAGTATTATTTCTCTCCTGTTCCGATACCATCGCCCATTGAGCATCCAAACCTTCTCGTCTTCCTCGGAATATCCGGTTCCGTTCCTCTGCCAGAAGGTCAATCGGAGGCATATTGGCGATAATACAAAATGCGTCATAGGATACCGTGCGAAACGCTCGAGCGGCTCGCAGAGCGTTCCTTCAATAAACACCGGTAGCCTTGCGGGCATATGAATTCACTAGAATGGCTTCCTTCCAGATCGGCGCTGCATACAAAAGAGTAGAACTGACCACAGTAGCCAGAAGCCTTCTCCTACTTTCTTTAGGTCTCCGGATAATTGGCATAATCCGAGCCAGTGCATTAGTCACTCGGGCTGCTTTACAGCTAACTATGTTCAGATGCTCATCAAAACTGGCGTCGATCTGCACCCCGAGATATCTAATTGATGGCTTGCAGTGGATGTCAAAATCCCCAACGGTTAGAGTGATTGTCTCCCTTAATTTCCTGCTGGTGATAAGAACTGCCTCGGTCTGAGGATCAGCAAGCTGAAGGCCAAACGATGAAAGCCACTGGCGAATGGCAGCTACGGCCTTATTCGCATTATAAGTGATTTCCTCCAGAAGCTCTCCTAGGACCATGATTGCCAGATCGTCGGCAAAGCCGAGCGTAGTCGTTTCTTCCGGCATAGGGAGCCTGAGCACCGCGTCATGCATCACATTCCAGATCAAGGGCCCTAAAACGGAACTCTGGAGTACGCCACCCGTGATCTTGTAGGTTTTCAACCCAGCTTCGGTATCATTCCTCAAGATTCTATCCGTGACGTAACTCTCAATAATCCTCTCAATCCTCACGGAATCCATCTTTTGCAATCCTTCCATGATGCAATCCCACCGAGCTGAATTAAAAGCATTCCGTACGTCCAATGTTATAATGGCGCAGTACTTCTTGCCACCCCTTCTCCACCTCTTTCCTGCGATTGCCTCTCTAGCTGTAATCACCAAATCGACCGCATCGATTGGTTGATCTGCCCTTTCGAGAACCATACTGATTATCAGCCAATCCTCGGGTACCTTCACTGTAGTCAATCATTCGACCATGGACGATCCTCTCTAGTATCTTCCCTGCAATGTCCAGGAGACAAATTGGCCGATAAGATGCAGGGTCATCCCTGATACCCTTTACCCTTTGGCAGGAGTACAAGACTTTGCTTCTTCCACTGGATAGGAAAGATCCCTTCACGGAGACAAGAGTTGTATGTATCCAGAAAGAGTTCTGGCCTTGACTTAATAGCCACTTTCAAGGCAACATTTGGAACATTATCCGGTCCTGGAGCTTTATAGTCCTTCATTCTTTTGCAGGAAAAGTTCATTTCTTCTTAAGTGATTTCTGGCATCTGCTCCAGATCCAGACCCTGAACTTTGTCAAAGGATATTTCCAACCGTTTTGGAAATAACTCGGCTACTATTTTCTCTAACAATTCAGGAGAGCTCGGAGGCGACAGCTTTGTGCCTTTCAGTTTAGCAATGACTGTTTTGTATGGTCTTCCCCATGTATCTTCGTCGACCACTTCGCACAACTTTGTGTGTCTGTGTATGTGTGGGAGGGGGAGGAGAGGGTGAGGAGAGAGGCGGAGGCGAGGGCAAAGAATCGGAAGAACGCAGTAGAGCGGTCGTGAGGAACAATCATCCATAACGGAGTTATCGGAAATAAAAAAATCCAACTATTTTCAACAGATAGTTAGATCGCTTTCCATCACAACCATAATTTACACTAATTGATTCATCAAGTAAAAGATTTTTTTGCTTATAGTAAAATATTTTTTTGATTTATTAATCAAAATAGTAATGGAGACAAATATTTATTTTGACGTATCGATTATTCTTTTCTCCTTTTTTTTATGATGAAATAAGCGCAAAAGAACTTTTTCCATCAGGCAGTAATAGCATCAGGAAGGCAGCTTGAGTTGGACGAGAAGCAATAAACCGCGCATTTCGTCCAATCCGTTTCGATTTTCTCCTTTATTCTTTCCGAAAGTTTTCCTTAATTCATGTTTCAAAGTCCACTATTTTTTTTTCTTTTTTTAGAATTTTCAAGTTCTCATTTAAATTTCTCAATACTTATTCCAATCAATTTGCTGTAGTTACCTTATACACACAAATTGTCATGATTGTGGAAACAGAAAATGTCCATTGAGTTGCAACGCAAATTAAAATTAGAATGAAATGAACTAAAAATCAGCATAAAATCTCGAAATAAATATTATTTAGGTTATGATTGGAATAATATGATAGCGCTTCCCGAGGATGGTTTCAATCACTGGAAAATAACCTTCTTATAAATACAAATAACCTATAACCTATAAAATGATGTTCAAACTGAACAAACAATGTCAAAACGACAATATATTTACTAAACTACAATAAGTTGTCCAAATGAGCTTAAGTTTCAAGTTTCCAGATAATAACTTCACACTTATTGAAAAGTTTATGTAATCAACTTGCTTCCACGAGTATACGACCATAAAGTTGCCTAGCGGTTACAGGAACGTACTTACGCAATGGTTTTGGTTTATTTTTAATAATGAACCTTTGGAATCGAACATAAAAAAAAAAAAATTAACATCCATCCTCAAAAAAAAAATTGAGGTTTTACGTTTCACGTAGAATCCAAATATAAAAAAAAAAATCCGTCAGTCCGCCATCCGCGGCTTTTCTTCGAGGCTATTGGTTTCTTAGATTTGCCATCGAAGTCACAGCTCACCCCAGAATGTTCATCGGAGCTCGACATTATCTTCCGCCATATTATTATAAATGAAGAATTTAGAGACTCCATTTCAGATTAATAAGAGACTCAAATTGAACCCTTCCAAGACTAAAACCATAAATTACTTTTCAAATGTGATTATTTTAAATATTTACTGGAGGAAAACTCAAATTTTATATAATTTTCACGGCTATAATACGTTATTATGTTGATATGGGTCATAAAATCCTCTCTGTTATTGAATATAATTAGCAAAATATATGCAAATGTTGTGAAATAGACACGAATTATATTCAAAAATTCTGTGGCGTGACAAAGCGGGGAGGGGACGAGGGGAACGGTTCGCCCCAGACCCCATGGGAAGGGAAGGGGGCGTAAAAGTGAACAGTAAAAAAAATTACATCTCTGAAATTGGAAGTTAATATAAAACATTATATTTCTGATTTGTGTGTAACATGTTATGGCCTTGATATGAAACGATCATAATACATAACTTTACGAAGTAGGCTGCTTATATTTGTAATCTATATTGTATTCTGTTATGTAAAACTTAAAAGAATAACAAATTAATAAAAAATTGAAGTGAAAATATTACTTTACCATAATTTACTCATATCAGAGGTTTATAAAAAATCTATTCCCATTTTCAGCTATGATGATGGTGACCAAAAAAAAGCGTTTGTATGCTTAACTAAAAATTTCTGTTCTGCTTGAAGGTTTTGTTTTGTTTTTAGACATTCATTTGTTACAACATTCAGTTTATTTCGACCACGTGCTTGTATACAATTTTGTAAGGTCTTTTTATTTACAGCTAGTTAGAGCACCTGCCCAGTTTTTGAGAAATGAGCATATGCTCAGCTCTATTGATTTCAGCTAGCATCATCATACCTGCCGGTCGATAATCTTCCTAATCGATTCAGTAAAAAAAACATGGCCTGCTAGCTATCTCCTACGATAGAAGGACAAAGCGCTAACAATACATAATTTTTTAACAAGCAATATAAGAGCACATTATAGGAATCTTATATTCAACTCGTTTATTCATAAGAGGTAAGTATGACGTATAAGCTTAAAATAATATCTGATGTGGACAACACATGACTTCCTTGTACGCCTATTAAACCATAAATCGCTGACTCAAAAAGTGATGCTGAATTTGGTTACTAGCTTCCGAAGATTGCAGAATCTCAAAAACTATACTCGGCGTCACGATATCCATCTACTGACACACAAACAAACACACACACACACACACACTCTTATTTCTGGAGGTCTCATGATAAATGAAATTTCCAAGAGATTTCTTCGTGTTCCGTGACAACATTTAAACTGTCAATATCACTAGATAAAGCATTGGAAATCGACATTTTCGACATTTTAAGCGGAAAATCCCACTTAATATCTTATTCTCATGATGAAGACTTGTTGATCTCACAAATGGGGTGGAAAACCAATATTTTACAATCTATTTTAACACTTAAAACAAGTAATAAAATTATTTAATTAGAGTGGAAAAAAATTTGCGTTTATAACCTTTATCATCGAAACATATGATTTCTGTAATAAATTTCAATATACCTTTTGATGTAAGTTTCTTATGACCTTCAAGTAAAGTACCCCTTTCGGAACATCAATTTCAGCCAAAATCTATTAAATTACTTATATTGATATAAGAGTCTAATTTACCAAATTTGATATGCTTTACATTATATTTTAATATATTTTTTTGATGAAAGTCTAATATGACCTTCAAGTAAAGTTCAACTTCCGGTAATCATGCAGTGACCAAAAAGGGAGGTTCACAACTAGATTATATGATAATCCTAAATACGAAATTATAACTTTCTACAACTAACCGTTTTTGAGTTATGCGAGATACGTTCGGACTTACGTACA
Source organism: Rhaphigaster nebulosa (assembly GCA_948150685.1). Lineage (NCBI taxonomy): Eukaryota > Metazoa > Arthropoda > Insecta > Hemiptera > Pentatomidae > Rhaphigaster > Rhaphigaster nebulosa. The sequence continues at coordinate 150,182,002 of OX411309.1, forward strand.
TATAGTCAAAATGGATTCAGGGATGGTCAAAATGGATATTTCCGTTGAAATCTGCAAACCGAAAATTTTCGCGATTACAATACTTCCTTTACTTCGTACAAGGAAGTAATAAATGATTTAATTTTATATAAACAGATTTTCATCGTTCAGAATACTAGAGACGCAAAACCATAATGGTTTCACACAAAAAATATTATAGATAGAATTTCAGAATTGTCTCTCTCACCCACGGACGATTTCCTGCAATAAAAAAATCAAGATGGGCAGAATCGCGCACTAAAATCCCAAAATGTAAACACTGTGTATATAATACCTTTGAAATGTGCAAAAATTATGCTTTTTGTTTAATTTGAAGGGGTGCGAAGCCAAAGGGCACAAGTGGCAATTTCATCATTTTGAAAATACGCAGTTGAATTAAGCATTTTCAACATTTTGATAAATTCTGTGGAACGTTTAAGTTTGTATGATAGGCAGTTATATTATGGTTCTACTGTGCATTGAGCCAATTTGCATTTTGAAAAAATGATATACATACATCTGTTAGCATTGTATAATCATAACAAGTGCAACTTGTACCCATTGGCTTTTCTCCCTCTCACCACTACTATATATTATTACGGTAGTATAGATCCCTTTTCCGGCTCTCAGGAGCGATGGATTTTGACGGGTGAGGTATCAAAAGAAAGGAAATTTCATAAAGAAGTGACGAACTCCGATTTTATTTCTTAAATTCTTACTAGGGCTTAAATAAAAGTGGTGAAAAAAACTGGAAGGTTTCACAAATTTGACGACTGAGAGTCGGCGGATCGAGACGGGATAGGTTGGGTTTTAAAGATTTTGACGCGGGCATCAAGGCCATATACGCTCCTACGGAGCGTATTGGTCCAGCGTTTTAAAACTTAAAAACCTACCGTTTTCGAGATAATGCACGATAAAGGTCCGCACGGGCCTCCTGCCATCTTGCGTACGTGTCGTTGTCATGGCAACTCTATATCAATTTGAGTCTGTTTAAAATAACTTTTAATGAGTGGGAAATTATATTTTGTTTCCATGTCCAACCCTAAAGGTAACTGTTAAGTATGAATACCACATATATAAAATGTTATAGCTAGATCTCATTGCCTAACTGCTAAATTGAAGAGATGATTTCCAGTGGGGTAAGCTAATTACTTATTAAGTATGAACTGTAACTTCAACATAGTCATTACAAACTGTGTAGCTTCACCAAATCTGTATGTTAAATAAACTTTTTTGGTAATATTATATTGTTTTCCTCATATCGCTTACACCTCGAATGTATTAGGGATTAGCATAAGCATTGATACCTAATGCGAGAGTTCTCGCTCGGGTATACTAGTTTATAATATTAATACATGGTTAGCTTATCTAACCTTAACGTAACGTGTAATAAAGTGAGAAAAAAACTAATTTTAATACAACAATAAAATGCTAAATCCAGAAAGAGAAGCCTTATCTATAAATATAATAATATATTCAGTAAGGAAAACAAATTAAATTAAAAACAATAAATATTTACATTGATGCCTTATATAGCGTATATCATAGGTCAATGTGAAACCACATAGCTACAAAACGTTTTGATTTACGGTTATTTTACTTTTGCCTAAATTTTAAGCTCAACAATTAATAACTAAACGAGAAACCCCAATAGAAGTTAGAAGTAAATGGGGAAACTGCCTGATTTGTGTAAAGGAGATGTAATCATAAATGATTACTTTTTTAAATAAATATTTCAAATCAATTTTCAAAAATATTCACATAAGATGAATCTATTACATTACAGAAGACAGTACACAGAACACTAAATTAATGTTGATTTTCTTTTGAGTTGATAATTCTTCCAAATGCAGGGTTATTCAATGTTAGATAATGAAATAAGGAGTATTAGTATAATACTCCTAAACTAAACTATATAATAACTAATAATAACTAAACTAAACTGTATAATAATAAGTTTCTATTTTGAATTTTGAATTTCTTATATTCAATTTATATAAGTTCGTTTTCCTAATGTATCTTATAAAATGAAATATTAGAGAAGGTAATAAGGAAAAACATACCCCACACAACATATAGGCAGCTTAATTATTTATTTCACAGAATAATATTTATATGTACTTATAAAATTACTTCTTGAACATCATACAGGGTCCGGCCAAGAGCCACGGTTTCAAAATTCCATTATTTATTAAAGAATTATTTTTTTCTAATATGCCAGGTATAAATATAATGTACAAAAATAGTCGTTTGTTCTACAAAAAATCTGAACAAAGCGCTGCCTTTAAAGGAAATATTTTTACTTCCTTGTACGAAGTAAAGGAAGTATTGTAATCGCGAAAATTTTAGGTTTTCAGATTTTGACGGAAATATCCATTTTGACTAGTTTCGTCGTGGCGTCTGTACGTACGCTCGTATCTCGCATAACTCAAAAACGGTTAGCTATAGAAAGTTGTAATTTAGTATTTATAACTTATATATTGATTTAAATAACATACTAGATTTTGGTCTAAATTAGAAAACCGGAAGCGGTACTTTACTTGAAGGTCATATTAGACTTTCATCAAAAATTATATTAAAATATAATGTAAAACATCTCAAATTTGGTAAACAGGACTTTTATATTGATGCTAATGTGTTTAGTATATTTTGGTTAAAATTGGTTAGCCGAAAGCGGTACTTTGCTTGAAGGTCATAATAAGCTTACATCAAAAATTATATTTAAATTAAATACATAAATCATATGTTTCGGTAATAAAAGTTACAAACGCAACTTGGTTTCCAATACAATTAAACATTTTTATTACTTGTTTTAAGTGTTAAAATTGAGTGTAAAATACTGGTTTTCCTCCCTATTTGTGTGTGTGTGTCAATAGATGGATGTCGCGACGCCGAGTGTTGTTTTTGAGATATTGCGATCTTCGGAAACTAGTAACAAAATTCAGGATCACTTTTTGAGACACAGATTTATAATTTAATAGGCGTACAAGGAAGTCATGTGTTGCCCACATCAGATATTTTCCTTTCACTACACAATGGTAGGAGAAGTTGAGAGAAAATAAAATGGCAGCTATCACTACTTCCCGTGAAATGACAAGTATTCCACGTACAGACTCCACGACGAAACTAGTCAAAATGGATTCAGGGATGGTCAAAATGGATATTTCCGTTGAAATCTGAAAACCGAAAATTTTCGCGATTACAGTACTTCCTTTACTGCGTACAAGGAAGTAAAAAAACGATTTACTAACCAAATAATGACATATTCTTACTACAGTAATTATTATTATAAAATCATGTTTTTCCAAATACTTCTGAGAAATATTTGTGTTACTTGAGTTTATATTGAATGCATTTAGAATATTATTATTTTTGATGTGAATTTTTTTTTTTGTACCGTCCTCTCAACAATTATAATGTTAATGTTTCTACAAAAACAGATGAATAAATAAAAATAAATGAAAAATAAAAGTCTCAGTAAATTCCAAATACTTCTGAAACCAATACATTTGCGAGATTTCATGGAAAACTCCCAGGTACGACTCTAATGTAAATATTTAAAATTTAATTTGATTAGAAAATTGGTTGCTTTTTGTTTTTTTGTTTTGTTTTTTCTGTTGTACGTATACCAAATGGATATGTTAGTGATTTATATTTATGCATACAAAAATAATCTTTAATAAATACATTGATTTATATATACTTGATATATTTATATCTCATTTTATATATTTATATGTAAATTGATTTATATATATTGATTTATTATATACCGTATAGGTATATATATATATATATATATATATATATATATATATATATATATATATATATATATATATAGGTATCTATCTATATAGGTCAGAGGCATTCTTAGTCGCATTAAATAAAATGATTTTTCACCATAGTTAATAAAAGTATAGATAGATTGGTAACGAACATAATGAAAAATATACACTAAGCTAACAAGGCAATCACTTCTGCAAACAAACAGGATCGAGGCCTGCATAGCTTAGTGGTTTGAAGCGCTTTGGTGAGAAGGGTAAGTTTATCGAGTCGAATTCCGGATCCTCTTGGTAACCACTAGAATCCTCCACTCCTTTATTAGAGAAGCTTACAACTAAATACATATATTTATTATTATATATTTTCTTCTCTCATATTCCTGGAGTTGCTTCTACATCCCGGAAAAACAATCAAGGGAATACAGATGATTTCACTTATTTAAAATTTTTTCTGACAATCCTGCAGGAATCCAGCAGAACTGCCTTCTGGGCCTAATTTTAATTTTCCTAGATCCAGGCCAAGGTCTTCCGTACCATCTCTTGTGCTTTTGAATATTAGTCCATTCGAGGAAATGACTAGTGGAGTCACCACCACTTTAGCTAGATAATAAAGATATTTCAACTTTATGCCAAGTTCTTGATACTTACTAATTTTTTCGGCCCTGGTGGTCAATAGGTTGGAATCACTTGATTCTGGCAACTTTTTACTTCCTTGTACGAATTAAAGGAAGTATTGTATGTACGTTCGTATCTCACATAACTCAAAAACCGTTAGCCGTAGAAAGTTGAAATTTCGTATTTAGAATTGTTGTAAAACCTAGTTGTGAACCTTCCTTTTTGGTCACTGCTTGATCACCGTAAGTAGTACTTTACTTGTAGGTCATAATTGATTTTCATCAAAAATTACATTAAAATACTTTGCAAAACTTCTCAAATTTAGTATTTATAACTTATATACTGATTTAAATAACATACTAGATTTTGGTCTAAATTGGAAAACCGGAAGCGGTACTTTACTTGAAGGTCGTATTAGACTTTCATTAAAAATTATATTAAAATATTATGTAAAACATCTCAAATTTGGAAAATAGGACTTTTATATCGATATGAATGTATTTACTATATTTTTGTTAAAATTGGTTAGCTGAAAACGGTACTTTACTTGAAGGTCATAATAAGCTTACATCAAAAATTATATTTAAATTAAATACATAAATCATATGTTTCGGTAATAAAGGTTACAAACGCAATTTGGTTTCCAATCCAATTATACATTTTTATTACTTGTTTTAAGTGCTAAAATTGAGTGTAAAATACTGGTTTTCCTCCCTATTTGTGTCAATAGATGGATGTCGCGACGCCGAGTGTCGTTTTCGAAATACTGCTATCTTCGGAAACAAGTAACCAAATTGAGGATCACTTTTTGAGCCACCGATTTATAGTTTAATAGGCGTACAAGGAAGTCTGTGTTGTCCACATCAGATACCGTGATTATTTTCTCTCTATTTTTTCTATCCTTTTTTATTTTAGATATATTTATTATTATTATTATTATTATTATTTTTAAAGCACGAAAACCCGCAAGTATTGTTCTACTTTCAATGCATTCCACAATCCATTATTCTGTCATCATAATAGATATGGTTCGAGTGTAACTTTCATCCCCACTTGCCTTTGTGTTTCTTCAAAAACTCGGTTTTGTATTTACTATTTTGATGTAGTTTCTAAAGCTAAAAATGATTTAAGCTATAATGAAAATGCAAAAAAATTGTATACCTATATATACTGTCGTTTATTATTTCTAAATAATTAGTTGAGAGTATATAGCCAATAAAAAAAATCTGGTGCGGTGCGCGTTTCACACAACTATCCCTTACCGTACAATAATAATTACCTTTTTAATATAATTTTAAAGAGTTCACATAAACAATACTTGAAATAAACTCAGCAGCATTCACTTCTTCTGCCACTTAATTACAATAAAAAAGTTTTTTAAACAATTATACTCCAACAATTCTGTACACTACCTATATATTTTAACTTTGCAAATATATTTTAAAAGTTTCGGTTTAGTTTCCATGGAAACATTTTATTTCCATTAAAAAATGTGAAAATAGAAATTATTACGTTAATTTCCACTTTTGTATTCTTAAATTACTTTATTAAAGAGCGTATCGTTTACAACAGATTGGCGGATTGGTGTAAGGAGGTTCGGTCGCATCCGTCTCCTTTTGGATGCGCTCGGTTATCCATTTAGGGTCTTGTGCTCCTCATAAAATGCAACTGTATCTTTGCTAATACTGGTCCGATTTTGATCATTTTTTATTGTTTTTTAGATACGTTAATTACCTTTCATACAATTCTTTACATAATTTACCGTAAAATGCATACTTTTTAACTTATTAAACTATTTTTTACTTTTTAACTTATTAAGCTATGCGCAAATAAAATATTCTTTTCATCATAACTTATTTCCCAGCATTTCCTCGGTGATGTACTACATAAATGAAAAGTTAAAGGCCTTTATGAAGAATAATTTAGACAAGTTACATCAAAATATTAGAACCGTTTTCGAGAAAATTTTAAAAACGTGTAAAATCCATCCCGGTTAGTCGATTTTGAAGAAAAAGTTGTTGTAACATCACATGCATGTGCCTATCTTAAATACGTAATTTCAGTATCGTACAACTTTTCGTTTTTGAGCAAGACTGTTCACAGACTCACAGACCATTTTGCGAGACTTGGTTATTTGGACTCAGTGGATCTTAAAACGTGTATTTCCGTTGAAAACGAATTCGAAAATTTTCACGGTCGCAATACTTACCCTTACTATATTTTCACGGTCGCAATACTTACCCTTACTATATTTTCACGGTCGCAATACTTACCCTTACTATATACTTCATATATAGATAGATAAGGGAAAGTAAAAATTAAAATTTTATTTGGATCGAATATTATTTTTTTTAAATGCCTTGGTTTAATGATTTCAAAACACTTTTAATTCAAAACATATTTTTCCTCTATCTTCATAAATGGCCGATATATGTGCTTATAGACCCTTTGAGGGTAATGTCGAGCTGAGACTTCGGACCCGAATCTCGAAAAACTAGGTTTAGCCACGGCTGGATTTGAGATTTAGACAATCCTAGACCCAACAGTTTTTGCCACCACTCGGAGGATGCGGTCGCATAATGACATTTATGAAAAAGAAGCATTTTTTTAACTCATCATAAATATTTTCTTCGTTATTTAAAAAAATAGTTTTTTTTATAGCGTGGACCCCCTGGAATTGTTCGCCTCTAGGCCAGGGTAAAGGTAAAGGTAAAGGTAAACCCGGCTTGGATTCAATAGCCACCGAGACTACGGCCAATGGCCTAATATTTATTTTAATATTCGATTATTAGATTCTACGTATTTTGAAACGTAAAAACTCAAATTTTGAAGGTGTGTAGAACATATTTTTTTTCTTGGTCTACTGCATAGTATCATTATTTAAAATAACTAACCGAAATAAGACAGAGTTCTTGATTATGGAATTTTCAAGTTAAAAGTTGTTCAGCTACTCAAAGAATGGTCGAAATGGTCCACTTATATTTTGTGAAGTTCATAAGACAATTGAGTGAGAGTAGAATGTTGTGATATTCATTAAATGATTAATAAATTCCCAACATCCCGTAAATATATATATAACTTAGTAGGAATCGTATATTTCTTAATTTTTCAAAATCTTTGTTGGCAAGTTTTCTATTGGGACTCCAATCCCTCGCAAGGGGAACGAGTGAATGTTCCAGAGCCACATTAAGCTTCAAATTGTTGTGTACTCCAGTCCAACAAGATGTTAGCGGTGGACTGCATTGTTCTAACACAGGCTAAGGGTTAAGACCCCAACTGACGACTTGAACTCCGACCTCATCAGTATCATGTCATCCACATTACCAAGTATCAAAATTTTTAATTCCTATATTTCCTTTAAATCTAATTCTTTATCTCAAAAGAGTGGAAAAATGTCTTCTCTAATGTAACTTGCTATGTTTTATCTAGGTTAAGTTGAGACTGATATCTATTTAGCTGCTATATATATATATTGGAAACGCTACTCATTTATTTAGTTTGTAGTACATGCCATACGATGATGATATAATTTATGCCTATTTTATGGTATGTATGTATATATACATATATATATATATATATATATATATATATATATATATATATATATATATATATATATACTCATACAGGCATATAATAGGTGATTCTAAAAACAAATCCTCATTATTCTACCAGTTAACTTTAAAATACGGGCGCTAATGGCCTCGTTGTTTTGCAGCTAAAAAAACAAAAACAACCGACTTTAAAAATTCATTATTTAAAAAATTTGGTAAAGAGTTTGGAAAATTAAGTTTAATATGTATTGGTATTGGACAATATTAATCTTATATTATATAACCAGCACCAGGTGCGAACAAAAAATAATAAGGGACGAGCAGGTAGGTAGAAAAGTAACAGATGTTACCACAGCTTTTATATAAGAAGTAAGTTAATTTAAAAACCTACCGAGAAGTGGGCAGTGTGAGAAAGGCGAGAAGTGGTTTGTCTTGAAATATTTAATCAATTTTAAGAAAACAGTCCCCCTTGGGTCCCGGCGGACCTCGACGAAAAAATGGAGGCGGCCTGGGAAGGGTGTCATTCGATTAGAGTTATCTTAATCCATTCGCGGAGATCGGACCACCCAGGGGATGTCAGGACAAGGGGGTGGAGCCATCCGTTGAAATCCCAGAATTATATATATATATATATATATATATATATATATATATATATATATAATATACCATAAAATAGGCATAAATTATGTCACCATCGTATGGCATGTAATACAAACTAAATAAATAAGTAGCGTTTCTAATATCAAGCACTAAGGAATGGTAAATGAATGAAGAGATTTGCATATGAAACCACAACTTGAACAAGGGAGAACAATAATAAAAAAAGAAGAGAGATTTCCTTGGTCGAGTTCCATTGTAGGAGGACGAGTGCAATGCTTGACCAACCACACGCAGGCTTTAATCGTAGCTACTGGGACGGAACGGCACTCCTGATTGGCTCCCGGGGGTTTCGTTTTACGGCCGGATCGACCGCCTGCGAGATGTTGGATCTCCTCCAGGAGGTTATTGGCTCCATAGACTCCAGGCAGAAGAATGGCTTTTCATTTGGCCCCGATTCAAATACTGCATCCATCGATGCAACGCCTTCTCTTTTTTTCATTTATGAATTAATCCTATGTGTTTTTTAAGCTATAAAATATTATCATCATGACAAGTTAGGTTTATACAGTAATTATAAATTAAGCAAACTAGTATACCCGAGCGAGAACTCTCGCATTAGATATCAATCCTGATACAGTAGAAGTATAAGCGATATTAGGGAAACATATTTATTCGTGTGAACAATATAATATTACCAAAAAAGTTTATTTAACACACACATTTGGTGAAGCTACATAGTTTGTAATGACTATGTTGAAGTTACAGTTCATACTTAATAAGTAATTGGCTTAGTCCATTGGAAAATCTCTTCAATTTAGTCTATTAGGCTATTAGATTCAACTAAACCATTTTCTATGTGTAGTATTTATATTTAACAGTGCCCTTTAGGGTTGGGCATGGGAAACAATATATAATTTCCCACTCATTAAAAGTTTTTGCAAACAGACTCAAATTGTTATTAAATTGCCATGACAACGGCACGTATGCAAGATGGCGCAGGGCCCGTGCGGACCTATTCACATTCTTGAATATTTTATAATCCTGTGAATTAATTTTGCAAGCCAAACAAATGCTACTGGCACAGTACATTATTTGTTAATTATTGTTTCAGAATAAAATTTATTTTTCATTCATTCATTGATTAAGAAGGGAAAGCTACTTTGAGGACATAGATCAGTTGATAATAAGCAAGGGAACTAAAGAAAAAAGGTAATTCTAATTCTAAAAAAATAGAAATAAAACCTAACATCACTATATAGAATAAATAGTCCAATGTACAAATGAGAATTAATTTTACTTACAGAGAAAATTAATATCAATTGTATTTTTGTATAAAAATTACAATAATAATAATAATACGAAACAAATAAACAAAAGTTTAGAATTATTGGAAAAATTATTTTAAAAAAAGAAGAGGGAAATAGAAGCAAAGTCCAATCTTATATTTATTCCCATCTATAACAGAAAAAACAATTACTCACCGGCATTATTGGTTAATGCCCCTCTCTCCCTTAAACCGTATACCTAAAAACATCCTACCTACCTTTCGTTCATTGTTAGTTCAATGCGAGAAGAAACCAGTACAAACTTTTCTGTTTGATTTAATCCATTTAAACCTTGCTGAATACCAGCATGTATTTGATTTCTTGTCTTAATTGAATACATAATTCATAAATGTGTTATAATACTGATTTATATTAATCTAATTTAATATGTATAATAATACCAAACTATATTTTGAATTGCTTATTTTTGTATTTTGTTATACAAATGACAATAATAATAATACGAAACAAATACAAAAATGTTTAGAATTATTGGAAAAATTATTTAAAAAAAAAGAAGAGGGAAATAGAAGCAAAGTCCAATCTTAAATTTATTCCCATCTATAACAGAAAAAACAATTACTCACCGGCATTACTGGAAAAACCCTGACCCTTAAACCGTTTACCTAAAATCATGCTACCTACCTTTCGTTCATTGTTAGTTCAATGCGAGAAGAAACCAGTACAAACTTTTCTGTTTGATATAATCCATTTAAACCTTGGTGAGCACCAACATGTATTTGATTTCTTGTCTTAATTAAATTCATAATTCATAAATGTTTTATAATACTGATTTATATTAATCTAATTTAATATGTATAATAATACCAAACTATATTTTGAATTGCTTATTTTTGTATTTTTTGTGTGTTTTTAGAACTGAGGATGAATGTAGGACATTCGAAACTAGTTTTCAATAAAACAAATTTATAGAAGTGGCAAATAATTTATCAATCCCTAATTAGAAATGATTATAGTTCAAAAATTAAACGTGAAATAATATAATTAGAAATATAAGTGTTTTTGTATAATAACGCGAAACTAACATACTGTAATATTTGAATATATTATCGTTAATAGGACAAAACATAAGACATTTGAAAAAGGACGAACCAGTCCGAAACGTAGGGTAGAAGGAATCGACTAAATAAAGGGAATTGAATTATGATGAGTTTTTCCAGAAAATAAATGACCAAAGTGTTTTTCCGAATTTTCTATAAAACATTGTATACAATTCAGTAACCGAGAACAGTCACCTCTAAACGCTGATCTGCTCGAAAACAAAGAAATAACATTAAAAAAACAGTAACATAGTTGCACCAGGAGGATTATTATATTCATTATATATATATATATATATATATATATATATATATATGCATGTATGCATATGTATATATATTTATTTATATCAGCAGGGCTAATGTTAGATAATCTATTACGCGTGGGCTAACACGAGATTAGATTAATGCCCATGAAGAATACGGTAAGGTAAAAAATAGCCAGTTCCTTGAGAGCATTAAATCCAATTTCACAGAGACAAAAAAAGCCTTTGAATCAGCCAAATCTGTCAAATAACAGTTGACATCCGCATGATGGTATAGAAGGATCAATCTAATTAGGGATTGATAAATTATTTGTATGTGTGTATATATATATATATATATATATATATATATATATATATATATATATATATTATATCCTCCAGGTTTGATCTTAGAGTTATTAATTACTTAAGGACATCCACATTTGAGCCTTGGTAGTATTTGTGGCAAAATACATATTGTATTCCAATAGATGTATTTGTCTATTTTGAAACCTTATGAAATTGATTTGGAATCGAAAAAAAAAAAAGTATCTACTACTAAACTTATAAATATTTTTAAATAAGGTTCGTGATTTTGGTTTTACTTTGCTAGCTAAATTACACTTGTCATGTGCATAAGTGAAAATGAGCAGAAGGGGTTAATTAAGAAAATGGCGAGGTAGGAATAAGGAGAAACAGTAACTAGTTCCACCCCTGTAAGAAGATCTAATTTTGAATCATCATAAAATAGACAACCATTCTAATTATGTCTGTTATTTATATCAAAGCCTAATTATATCTGAGATAAATAATTTTTAAATGTTAAAAAAGTTGAAAAAAATAAAAAGGTCATTGGTTTTATTTCATTTTTGTTGTGGGGGAGGGGGGGGGGGAGTAATGTTTACAGGCATTTTAATTAGTTTCAAGCTCTACAATCGATTACAAGAGATTGATTATTTGGGACTGAGAAACCTGATATAATGCAGCTACCTAATAAACTGTTGTATAGTTACGAAAAAATGTATAGTTTTAACAGACAGCAGCGTTATTTACTTATGATGATTCACCCATTCTATAAATACAAACATTATATATATATATATATATATATATATATATATATATATATATATATATATATTTGGTGTAATTGTTGGTCGGGTACAGTGTACAGCAAATAACTGTCAATAATTGAAATCTGTAATTTTATTTTCAACACAAATGGTACATAAGAGGAGTACTATATAAGAGCAAAAAAACACACACACAGAACTCTATTCACTTTCATCTTATCAGGGAGGTAATTAATAGGTTTGCCACAAAACATGGAAGATAATTTGGCTATTGAAATTCGAGATAAGAAAATTAGTTAATTAATAATATTTAGCGGGAAAAACGGAAAATGAAATGATTAATTTTATATATACTAGTATACCCAAGCGAGAACTCTCGCATTACATATCTTAATGAATCCTTAATAAAATCGAAGTATAAGCGATAAACAATATGATATTATCAAGAAAGTTTATTTAACACACACATTTGGTGAAGCTTTATAATAATTTATAATGACTATGTCCAAGTAATAGGTAATACTTACTAAGTAATTAACTTGCCCTACTGGAAAGTACCCCCTCAGTTAAACATTTAAGCAATAAGACTCAGCTATATCACTTTCTGTTTTTAGTATTCTATCAATCATGGAAACATAAAAACAATATTTTATTTACAGAACGTTTTCACAGTTATTAATACGTTTTTGTTAACAGTCTCAACTGGCTTTAAAAGGTATAAAGTTGCCATGACAACGGCACGTACGCAAGATGGCGTAGGGAATTTGTGGTCTTATATCGTGCATTATCTCGAAAACGGTAGGTTTTTGAGCTTTAAAACGCTGGACCAATACGCTCCATAGAAGCGTATATGATCTTGATGCCCGCGTCAAAATCTTTAAAACCCAACTTATCCCGTCTCGATCCGCCGACTCTCAGTCGTCAAAGTTTTGAAACCTTCCAGTTTTTTCATCACTTTTATTTAAGCCCTTGTAAGATTTTAAGGAACAAAATCAGGATTCGTCACTTCTCTGTGAAATTCTCTTTCTTTTGATACCTCACACGTCAAAATCCATCGCTCCTGAGAGCCGGAAAAGGGATCTATACTACCGTAATAATATATAGTAGTGATTGGCAAACCTATTTTACATCAATAACCTCCCTGGCGCTGATATCATTATCACTGCCTTGCTTGCCGCCACACATATATATATATATATATATATATATATATATGCATGTATGCATATGTATATATATTTATTTATATCAGCAGGGCTAATGTTAGATAATCTATTACGCGTGGGCTAAGACGAGATTAGATTAATGCGCATGAAGAATGCGGTAAGTTAAAAAATAGCCAGTTCCTTGAGAGCATTAAATCCAATTTCACAGTGACCAAAAAAACCTTTGAATCAGCCAAATCTGTCAAATAAGAGTTGGCATTCGTATGATGGTATAGAAGGATCAATCTAATTAGGGATTGATAAATTATTTGCCACTTCTATAAATTTGTTTTATTGAAAACTAGTTTCGAATTTTATACATTCATCCTCAGTTCTAAAAACACACAAAAAATTCAAAACTAAGCAATTCAAAATATAGTTTGGTATTATTATATATATATTAAATTACATTAATATAAATCATTATTATAAAACATTTATGAATTATGAATTAATTTGTAATACTGATTTATACTAATCTAATTTAATATTTATAATAATACCAAAGTATATTTTGAATTGCTTATTTTTGAATTTTTTGTGTGTTTTTAGAACTGAGGATGAATGTATAAAATTCGAACCTAGTTTTCAATAAAACAAATTTATAGAAGTGGCAAATAATTTATCAATCCCTAATTACATTGATCCTTCTATACCATCATACGAATGCCAACTCTTACTTGACAGATTTGGCCAAATACAGGCAGAGCATATACCTTGAAGCGTTCTGTCGATAGAGGGACAGCTATAAATGATAACAAATATAGATGACTCCCGCCTATGATGATTTATGGTTAAATCTAACTAATTTATAGTTAGTTTATATTGATTTTTTTTTTTGATATTACAAAAACTCACAAATGAACATGAACTGTGTCAACCCTGAAATGATCCTACATACCTTGGAGGTCTGGGCGGTTTGGGTACCTTAACAAGACACAACAACTTCTTCATCAGCCGTGCGAACACAGCCAAAGACTGAGCACTAATGATAAAGCCTTCGGAGGAGAGCGATTCAAGAAACGTCCGTCGATTGACAAACTCGCGGGTCCCCGACCTTGCGAACGTATGAAAATTCATCGTTGCCAACTCGTGCGCGGGCATATCATCACTGTCGTCGGGACTGTGTGCGCATACTGATGAGGTCGCGTAGTCGTAAAGCTTTATAGAGGCGTTACAGTCAGCGAGTAGTATGGAGTGTTAGCACATCCGATGGAGTTTCGATTTGACACAGCCAAATTGTCAATATGCCTTCCTCTAAAGGACCTTTAATTTTGTTTACTTGAAACAATTATCTGTTTTTCTTATTAATTAAAATATGGATAAATATATTAGGAATCAATATAAATATAGGAGGAATATTGACATCCGCATGATGTTATAGAAGGATCAATCTAACTAGGAATTGATAAATTATTTGCCACTTCTATAAATTTGTTTTATTGAAAACTAGTTCCGAATGTTACACATTCGTCCTCAGTTCTAAAAACACACACAAAAATTCAAAAATAAGCAATTCAAAATATAGTTTGGTATTATTATACATATTAAATTAGATTAATATAAATCAGTATTATAAAACATTTATGAATTATGAATTTAATTAAGACAAGAAATCAAATACATGTTGGTACTCTCGCCAAGGTTTAAATGGACTACATCAAACAGAAAAGTTTGTGCTGGTTTCTTCTCGCATTGAATTAACAATGAACGAAAGGTAGGTAGTATGTTTTTTAGGTAAACTGTTTAAGGGTCAAAGTTTTTCCAGTAATGCCGGGGGGTAATTGTTTTTTTTCAGTTATATATGGGAATAAATTCAAGATTGGACTATTGGAGATATTTATTTGGTCATTTAAGCAAAATATTTTAAGATTTAAAATTTTTGCTAAAATGACCAGAAACAAACTTTTTTGTTTGATATAATCCATTTAAACCTTGGCGAGTATCAACATGTATTTGATTTCTTGTCTTGATTAAATTCATAATTCATAAATGTTTTATAATACTGACTTATATTAATCTAATTTAATATGTATAATAATACCAGACTATATTTTGGATTGCTTATTTTTGAATTTTTTGTGTGTTTCTAGAACTGAAGATGAATGTATAACATTCGAAACTAGTTTTCAATAAAACAAATTTATAGAATTGGCAAATAACTTATCAATCCCTAATATTTTCTCAGGTTGAAAACAAATTTTCGGAAATAGGAGTAGCAATACAGGTGTACAATATGCCCTTGGAAACCTAATGATTTTAGAATAATTAATACCTAATATGTAAAGTTGTAGCAAGTAATGGAAAATGACGAAAAGGCACAAACGTAAATGATTGTTGTGGTTAATAATTTCTACTTTAATATAAATAAAATGGAAACTAAATGTTTCTATGAAAACTATTATAAAATTAATTTCTAGTCGTTTTCTTAGTTTTTGGTGCCATTTATTTAATTAGTTATTAGAAAGAAAATAAAAAGGCCATACGGTCACCATGCTTTTTATTTTACATTAGAACAACGTTTCGGCCATCTTGGATCATTCTCAAGTCTGAAAAAACATTTTTGTTAAGTAGATATTTATTAACATTATAATTATTTTCTGATATAATTATTAAAAACATTCATTTCAATTAAAATTACTTATAATGTAAAACATACTTCTTTTAATTGTTTATATTTAAAAACAAAATGTCATCAATGTATCAATTCCCTTCATTTTTTGATATTATCTTCCTATAGTAAAATATTACAGCACTATTAATCTATTTAAATTTATTGTTGCAAATGTTATTAAAAAATTTTCAAGTTATATAAGTTACCTTCTTGAGTCAATGCATCTATTAAGGGTGCTGATTGAAGCTGACTGTCCGAATTCAGGAGTGGGGAAAGATAAGCGGAGGGGTTGGTTTGTGTTATCAAGTATCGACTGGAGGGGGTTTTTCGAGATAATTGGTTATTTATTTTTATTAATTGATTATTTTATATTTAAATTTTATTTATTGTACTGGCATAGAAAGTGTTTAAATTATCTATGCCCGTTTGTTGATTAACGGATCTTTTTAGGTTTTTGGTAATAAAGATGGACTCTATTATTCTTCGTTTATTCATATTAGTTTCAAAATAGATGCACCCTCAAAATCGAATTCATGCTTTTTTTTAGACGTTAGATGTTGCGACAATCCGGTAGCCAATTTAGATTTTGTGGTTTTTGTGTTGCAATTTTGTTTATGTTGCAATATTCTGCGTTCGAACCATTGTGATGGTTAGAAATTAATTTCTACTCAAAGTAGGGTGTTAATTGTTCGTAGGCAATTAAAATAATCAAATGTAATAATCAAATCAAAGCAGGATGGTAAGTGAAATTTTGGTGATGCGCGCGCACTGCATCAGATTTTATGATTTTATTTTGAGCAGCCTAAATATTTATGTGCTTAGCAAAAGATTATAAGAACCATTGCAAAATGTTTGACTGTAAATGCCCTAAAGTTCAAGGAGAGAATCGCATGTCAATGTCAAAGGTCATTCATTCCTTTTCAGATAAAGGAGAAAACAGAAATTTCAATATTCTTTTCACAAATTGTGTTTTCATAAATATTTATAGTGAATAGATATTGTATAATTTTATTAATTTGTCCCGAAATAATTTGTATGCTGTTATAGTGTCATATGGTTATGGCTAAGATTTATACGAGTATTCAGTGAACTCCACAATCAGAATTTTTGTACACCATTTCATAATAGTAATTTAATAGGAAAAATAGAATAAAAGAGAATACCTTCAAATATATATATATATATATATATATATATATATATATATATATATATATATATATATATATATATATATATACACATATATATATATATATATATATATGTATATATACATATATATATATATATATATATATGCACATATATATATAAACAAGTTCACTATGAAAACATTTTAATAAAATTGAAATTATTGTGTTACAAATGTTTCATGAGGCCTAACTTAAGGCCTAATTGTTTATTAGGCCCAAGACTGAAAGCTGTTCAATTCTTTAAAAATCGCTCAATTTAATAAATTTAACAATAAAATGTGAAGAAATTGTGGGTGATAACAGCTTTTTTAATATCATATTTGGATTCAGCACCCTAAAAACTATGGGAATAAGGTATTTTCAGTACAAAAGTGTTTTCATCGTTGGCCTGTGTAATAATTCACTAATATATCTAACTATATCTGATGATTATTGAAGATACCTGAAACTGACGGCCTCCTCGAATAATGGAATGAGCATTACCGAAAGTGTCAATAAATCTAATTAATGCTATCTAAATTGGTGAATAATAATAAGATTATATAAACTTCATAAGAATAAATGAAGCAGACAATAATAAAAAGAAAAAAAGAATTAGGTCACAAATGTTCTTGCATAAATATTCAATGAAGAATTCATAATCCCTTGGAAACATTAAAACGTTACTGTCAAGGAGTAATTGAATAACAATTTCAATTATAACTTAGTACGACTACGTGATGCTAAGTCGCTTATAAATGGTTTCTTAATAGGTCCAACTCCATCCTTGAACAATGTAGAATTTATGCTAATTTTATTGCACGATTTGTTCAAATGGTTTTACAACAACTTCCAACATTTGCATATTTAAATTACTTCAAATAAAAATACAGCGGAGGGAAACTGTCGAGGTAAGTAACTGACTCCGGCCTCATAAGTTCCTTCCTAAGAGCCTATTCCACTTCTTACAAGAGCGATACAGAACGCGGAGGTAGATGAACCTGGAAATGAGCCTTTAGATGAAAATCGATTTTATTTCTCGATTAAAAATGGAAAGGAAGTAGTGACTGCTTGGCCTAAAATGCATACTCTGTCATATATCTTTAAATAAAATTAAGATAGAAATACTTTTCAGGAAACGAATACGAGAACTTTTCAGCATTTTTACTTCCGTGTACGAAGTAAAGGAAGTATTGTAATCGCGAAAATTTTAGGTTTTCAGATTTCAACGGAAATATCCATTTTGACCATCCCTGAATCCATTTTGACTAGTTTCGTCATGACGTCTGTACGTACCTACGTTCGTATTTCGCATAACTCAAAAAGCCGTAGAAAGTTGAAATTTTGTATTTAGGATTGCTTTAAAATCTAGTTGTGAACCTCCCTTTTTGGTTACTGCTTGATCACCAGAAGTGGTACTTTATTTGAGGTCATAATTGATTTCCATAAAAAAATATATTAAAATACTATGCAAAACTTCTCAAATTTAGTATTTATAACCTATAAATACATTTAAATAACATCCTAGATTTTCGTCTAAATTGGAAAACCGGAAGCAGTACTTTACTTGAAGGTCATATTAGACTTTCATCAAAAATTATATTAAAATATAATGTAAAAGATCTCAAATTTGGTAAATAGGACTTTTATATCGATATGAATGTATTTACTAGATTTTGGTTAAAATTGGTGAGCCGGAAAGAGTACTTTACTGAAGGTCATAATAAGCTTACATCAAAAATTATACTTAAATTAAATACATAAATCATATGTTTCGGTAATAAAGGTTACAAACGCAATTTGGTTTCCAATCCAATTAAACATTTTTATTACTTGTTTTAAGTGTTAAAATTGAGTGTAAAATACTGGTTTTCCTCTCTATTTGTGTGTGTGTGTGTGTGTGTGTGGCAATAGATGGATGTCGCGACGCCGAGTGTCGTTATTGAGATACTGCGATCTTTGGAAACTAGTAACCAAATTGAGGATCACTTTTTCAGCCACTGATTTATAGTTTAATAGGCATACAAGGAAGTTATGTGTTGTCCACATCAGATATTTTTTTAACGATAAGGCAGATTCATATTTTAACGATAATAGAAATAACATGATTCGCCTGTTAATGATCCGTTATAAAATAAATAAAAATATCTGATGTGGACAACACATGACTTCCTTGTACGCCTATTAAACTATAAATCGGTGGCTCGAAAAGTGATCCTGAATTTGGTTACTAGTTCCCGAAGATTGCAGTAAAAACAACACTCAGCGTCGCGACATCCATCTATTGACACACAACACAAGCTTTCTGGAGGTCTTATTCCATTATTAGATTAATTTTTCTTTCTGTAGGTAAAAAGTTCTTAAGAGATTTCTTCGTTTTCCGTGACATTAGAACTGTCAATGTCACTAGATAAAGCATTGGAAATCGACAGTTTCGACATTTTATGCGGAAGAAACCACATAACTTGTATCTTATTCTCCTGCTGCAGACTAGTTCTCACAAATAGGGAGAAAAACGAGTATTTTAACAGTTAAAACAAGTAATAAAAATGTTTAATTTGAGGTTAAAAAAAATCAAGTTTGAAACCTTTATTGCCGAACTATATAATCTCTCTAATTAATTTGAATATAATTTTTTAAGAAAGTCTAATATGATCTTCAAGTAAAGTACCCTTTTCAGCTCACTAATTTTGACCACAATTTATTATGTTATTTATAATAATATATAGGTCTTGTATATAAAATTTGAGAAGTTTTGCATTATATTTAAATATAATTTTTGATGAAAATCCGTAATGGCCTTCAAGTGAAGTACCACTTCCGGTAATCATACAATGACCAAAAAGGGTCACAACTAGGCTCACAACTAGCTTATACAGTAATCCTAATTACAAAATTTTAACTTTCTACGGCTAACCGTGTTTGAGTTATGCGAGATACGTACGAACGTACGGACAGAAGTCATGACGAAACTAGTCAAAATGGATTCAGGGATGGTCAAAGTGGATATTTCCATTAAAAACTGAAAACCGAAAATTTTCGCGAATACAATACTTTCATTACTGCTTACAAGGAAGTAAAAATACCATTTTGAAAATATTTTAATTCAAAAAATGAGAATTAACTTCCAGGAGTTCAAGTTAAACATAGTTTTGGGAGATGAACTGTTCTGTTTATTGTTAAATCTGTTATACTTAATAGATCATTGCGTATTGCTAAATGTAAATACTTCAAATCATATGTCATATCATAGGATGTCTCCGAAAAAAAATGAATCCCTTACAGGGTTCATAGCAAATTTAATGACTGAGGAAAAATAAAAAATAAAATATTAACGTTAAATAACTTACATTTTTTGGAGAAAATCAACCAAAAACAATCCATCGGTCAGTCATCCTGATATTCTAATGAATTTTCGTAATTTTTATTTTCAAGGCATAAATACATCTAATAGAATTCTAAAGTAGGGATTGATAAATTATTTGCCACTTCTATAAATTTGTTTTATTGAAAACTAGTTTCGAATGTTATACATTCATTCTCAGTTCTAAAAACACACAAAAAATTCAAAAATAAGCAATTCAAAATATAGTTGGTATTATTATACATATTAAATTAGATTAATATAAATGAGTATTATATAAATACTGATTTATATTAATCTAATGTAATATGTATAATAATACCAACTATATTTTGATTTGCTTATTTTTGAATTTTTTGTGTGTTTTTATGATAGAACTGAGGATGAATGTATAACATTCGAAACTAGTTTTCAATAAAACAAATTTATAGAAGTGGCAAATAATTTATCAATCCCTAATTAGATTGATCCTTCTATACCATCATGCGGATGTCAACTGAGAATTCTAAATAATTGGAAAAAAAAAACTTTTATGAAAAATTTTAAGATATTTTAGAGAAAACAAAAACGAAACTTTGATGAACTTTTGGCAATGCAGTTTTAGCAAAATAAGCTAGATAAATTATTTTTCAAATTATAATTTATTATGGAAACTTCTTCTCGGAATGATATATTAGTCATCTCATATGAAGAGAATAGCTTAATTTGATTTCTTCATTTTCTAGAATTCTTGGCAGGAGATAGGTATCATGTTTCCTAGATTTGGGAGATCAATCTAGATACCTAAACAATGAATCAGATTGTTTACGAATACCTGCCTGCCATCCCTCAGCTGTCTGTATTAGGTCGGGCAGTGTTTGGAGGCAGCCCAGCGATTCCAGCCATGAAATATTCTTGAAATCGAAACTCTTCCAAGAATATAACAAAAACTGAAAACTTCTGTTAAATTAGTTATTTTTTCAGGAAAGTCCTGCATCGTGTTCCTATTGGATCTAAATGGGCTATAAATATAAGTATACACTGCAGTTTCCAAGTAGCGATCACTGCGAAATAGCAATGCATGATGCATATAATTGACTGAACAAGCGAAATATAATTTGCTGTGGATGTAAGTTAATACTTTCAGAGGACAAGTTTTTAATAAAATGATGAAGACATAATGAAGCACGATAGACCTGAATATAGCCCGAATAGCCGAAATGTCGTGCTAAAATTTATTTTAAAAAATTCTTTTGGTGATTATTTGACTTATAATTTAGCACAAACATAATAGTCCAAGCTCGATAGTTCATTTTTTTAAATAAATTGTCACGGGACTTGAAATCAATTATTATTTTTTTTCAATTAATTATCAATGTGATAATTAAGAGAAAAATAACAGAAAGAAATTATGATATATATGTTTTAGATAAAATCGGTGTGTAGTTGCAACATGGTGAACAAAATAAAATCATAAAGGTGCCGAAAAGTGGTTTTTTCATGTTTAAGATATGAAAAAATATTGTTTAAGAAAAAAAAATAGTAATCAAGGAAAAAATGAGTTTTAAACAATTGAAGTCAGTTACAGCTTTTCGAGAACAAAAATTAATAACCGCCAAATATGGTCATTTTTTTACAGGGCTTGTAATTATCCAAAGAACTTGTTCTGGAAATTAAATTGTGGCTTTTGTTAATGATTATGTATAATAAAAATTGTATGCAGAAATAATAACTTTTTGGGAAAATAAGGAAATGTAAAAACAGGTAATCTCAAAAAATTATTTGGTCTTAGAGCCATTTTTCAAAGCCCTATTTGATCCCAAGTAGTTTTTCTGCAACCCTATTTTCATGAAATATATGTGAGGTTCGATTAAATACCAAAAAAAAAAACGCGTTTGAGCATAGGGAGGGCTGTTTCACGCAATGTGATGTATTGGAGGGGAGAGAAGAAGTGCGTAGGAGAGAGGAAGTGCGGCCTGACGGGCGGGCACCCGAGCACCGCTATTCGCCGCTTCCTCTCTAATACCTCGCATTGCGTGAAACAGCCCAGAGTTTAAACGCGTATTTTAGGTATTTAATCGAGCCTCACAAATATTTCATGAATATAGGATTGTAGGGAAACTCCTCTGGAACAAATAGCGCTTTGAAAAATGGCTCAAGGGCCAAATCTTTTTTCGAGATCGCCTGTTTTTAAATGTTTCCAATTTCTGGGAAAATTATTATTTTTTTGCATACAATTCTTATATAAGCTTGGTACTTACAAAAGCGACAATTGAATTCCCAAAACGAGTTCCTGCGATAATTACAATCCCTGTAATAAAATGGCTATATTTCGCGGTTTTTAATTTTGTTTACGAAAAGTTGTTGACCGATTTTTTCCATATTCTTAAACGCTATTACGTACTATTTTTTATTTTTCTCAAACAAATTTTTTTCATATCTTAACCTAAAAAAAACTCTTTTCGGCACCTTTATGAATTTTGTTCACCATGTTGCTGCATACCGATTTTATCTAAAACATATATAATTTGTTTCTACTATTTGTCTGCTAATTATTGCTAATTATCATGGAAAGGAATCCTCGTGGCTATTTATTTCAAAAAATGAATATATTTACTCTATGGCGTCTGGACTAAAATTACACAGGCCAACGATGAAAAAACATTTGTACTAAAAATACCTTATTACTATACTTTTTAGGGCGCTGAATCCAAATATGATATTAAAAAAGCTGTATCACCCACAATTTTAACTATTAAAGCTGCTCAATTCTTTAAAAATCGCTTAATTTAATAAATATAACTATAAAATGTGAAGAAATTGTGGATAGTCATGTTGGATTAGGTCAGACTTCCCGCCTTTTACCGAATAGATCTCTTGTCCCCACCGCCTTCTTTCCTACACCATCTTTAAGTTTAAATATCATGGCCAATCTCTTCAAGTTTAGTCCAAGTGGTGAAAAAAATTTACCAATTATATATAAAACTAAGGATCAATAAATTTCGTCCATGAAGTTTTCGAAAATTGCATTCATTTTCTAATGAAAAGGCGGCGTTGAGCTTCAACGAATCCGGATGCGCCACTTGTTGTCAGCAATCGTTTATTATTACTACACCTCTGGCTTACCATTCGTCCGCTACCGGCGTATGATGGTTCGCAGTTCCTGACTTGGTCCTTGGATCGAAATTGTTAATAGCATAACTCGAATGAGTTGGTCATGGATCAAATTAAACATTTTCCTCTGCAGAGAGTCTTCTTAGTATTGCAATACCCCTTCGTAAAAAGGCTGGAAGTCTGACCTAACCCTACACCAGCGTTCCAACTGAGGAGGATCCGTCGGTTTGAGGATTTAATTGCGCGTGCGCAGTGGGTGAAAGTATAGTCTGGTCTGAAAATCTAGACCTCTTAACGGTCGTTAGTAGCAATTCCAAAGGTTTAACTAAAAAAGTTTTCAAAATAATTTTTTTTGTCGACCTGTGTTACCGAAACCAAGTTCAACGGAAATTTGTCCAAACGATTTAATCTAATTACTGTTTTTTTTCTGTCGTAATCTTCCCCAAATATTAGTCTACCATAAGAAGAATAGAAAAATAAAATAAATAAACTTTAGTATCAAATCGAATATTAACTCTAATGGGTTAATAAAATAGGTAATAACTAAATAAAATAGGTAAAAAATAAAATGGGTACTAAAAAGGAGAAAGTGAGACGCGGTTTGCCAAGTGCAAAGCATAACGGCGCCTTAAACCCTAGCTAGAGCCTATTCCAGGCTTCGTGTCGGTCACCCTTAACCCCTAACATATACCTTGACCTCAAATTTTCATGGCCTGTTAGGAAGTTTTACAACCAGAGAAAACATTAGTTTTTCACAAGTTTCCCGGGCACTTCCTTACATAGTTAGCCTGCTTCGCGGGTCGTTACTCTCTCTGGTATCACCATTTCAATTCTCAGCTCCATGTTTTTAACAAATAGATTTTTTTCTACAAATTTTAATGAAGTTTCTATCGTCCGTATCGGAGCTTGGGTACAATATCTATTTGGCTCGATCAGAATAGGGAATTACTTTAATTAGGGATTGATAAATTATTTGCCACTTCTATAAATTTGTTTTATTGAAAACTAGTTTCGAATGTTATACATTCATCCTCAGTTCTAAAAATACACAAAAAATTCAAAAATAAGCAATTCAAAATATTGTTTGGTATTATTATACATATTAAATTAGATGTAATATAAATCAGTATTATAAAACATTTATGAATTACGAATTAAATTAAGACAAGAAATCAAATGCATGTTGGTACTCATCAAGGTTTAAATGGATTATATCAAACAGAAAAGTTTGTACTGGTTTCTTCACGCATTGAACTAACAATGAACATCATCACGTTGAAAACAGCCTCAAATTAAATATATATGAAGCACTTGAAATAATAAAATCCTTCAAATCCAATCCAGATTTTTGCTTAAATGGCCAAATAAATATCTCCAATAGTCCAATCTTAAATTTATTCCCATCTATAACAGAAAAAAACAATTACTCACTGGCATTACTGGAAAAACCCTGACCCTTAAACCGTTTACCTAACAACATCCTACCTACCTTTCGTTCATGGTTAGTTCAATGCGAGAAGAAACCAGTACAAACTTTTCTGTTTGATATAATGCATGTTGGTACTCACCAAGGTTTAAATGTATTATATCAAACAGAAAAGTTTGTACTGATTTCTTCTCGCATTGAACTAACGATGAACGAAAGGTAGGAAGGAAGTCTATAGGTAAACGGTTTAAGGGTCAGAGTTTTTCCAGTAATGTCGGTGAGTAATTGTTTTTTCTGTTATAGATGGGAATAAATTTAAGATTGCACTATTGAATAATTAAATTCATAATTCATGAATGTTTTATAATACTGATTTATATTAATCTAATTTAATATGTATAATAATACCAAACTATATTTTGAATTGCTTATTTTTGAATTTTTTGTGTGTTTTTAGAACTGAAGATGAATGTATAACATTCGAAACTAGTTTTCAATAAAACAAATTTATAGAAGTGGCAACTAATTTATCAATCCCTAATTAGATTGATCCTTCTATACCATCATGCGGATGTCAACTGACCAATTAGATTGATCCTTCTATACCATCATGCGGATGTCAACTGGGAATTACTTTGTTGTTTATCGTAACCGGCAGATAGCTGATTTTCTTGTCAGTGAAATCAACCTGTATCGATTTCGAATCATCAAGTTTCCTTTTCCATTTTGAGTTTCATCGAATACTGGCTAGAGATATGTTTAATTTTGTAACGGTTGCCTGGTTTTCATTTCCGATGTACAGAATTACTTTATCATCGGCGAAGGTAACCGTGATTTAATACAAGATAATTAAAATGTCATTTCAAGTAATGAACATAGCTAGCAAGGAACACAGGACCTACAAAGCACGATGACTTCGAAGAGAAGGGAATTAAATGGCATTCAATGAGAGTACTGTGTCATTCTCCTTAGAATAGATGAATCAGATCTGAGTTTTAAGGTCAAATGATTCATGTCATGAATAAGAACCACAGATGTCATTTAATCGTTAGACTTGGATAGGAAAGTATCTGTTACTTTGTCACCGGTGCCGGAAAGTAGCAGGTACAGTTATATAAGTCCAACGTAATGTATCAGTTATTTCCAGGCATAACTTGAAATTTGTCAGTCACACCTCAGTCATTTGTCTGAGTACACCTCAGTCACATTTAAGTACGCTTTGGCTTACTTCTTCTTCCCAATGACATTTTAGCTCCCCTCTCATTCAACTAAAATTAGACATTTATTTAATCGTATATAAAACAAAACCATAAGGTATTTTCAGTACAAAAGTTTTTTTCATAGTTCAACAAGCGACTCATCGTAGAAAAAGCTACACAAGAAGCCTCAAAGAAAAAAGAGAAAGAAAGTATAGACCGGTTGTTATGTTAAAATATCGTTATACTTATTATTTTAGAAACATAATAAGGACTGGCAACCACACCTCCTAGGAAGACGTCCTCACCGTGTTATGAGAATATTGAGACTGAAGGGATCAGTCCTAGAACAGGTGCAGAATTTTAAATATCTAGGTGCCTGGATCAACGAAAGCGGCTATATTGATGGAGAGGTGTCGCAAAGGCTGGGAGCAGCTGGTAGATTGTTCAACGCAATCCGGAAAGGTTTTCTCAACAAAAGAGAGGTGACGAAGAAGACGAAGATATCCGTCTACAAGTCTACGTTCCTGCCCATCCTATCTTACTCCTCCGAATCATGGACCCTTATTTCAAAACACAAAGGGCAGATCCAGACCATTGAAATGAGATACCTAAGAAAGGTTGAAGGAAGGACCAGAAGAGATAGGATCCGCAACACGACAATAAGATCGAACCTTGAGGTACAGCCGGTAGAAACCACTCTTGAAGAAAATAAACTAAGATGGTTTGGCACCTCCTGAGGATGAGCACGGAGAGAACGGCCAGGATAACATATGAGACGAGAGTAGACGGAAGAAGACCAAGAGGAATACCACGGATCACCTGGGAAGAAGGCGTGTGGGAGGCGTTCACGAAGCAAGGGCTTGACTGGAGCAGGAGGAGAGATTTGGTTCAAGAAAGGGACACTTGGGTCAAACTCTATAGAGGGCATCTCCACACTGCGCAGCGGTAGAGAGGGAAAGAATATGATGATGATGACTTATTATTTTTTTTAATTTTAATTATTAATACGACTTTTGAGATACTTAGTGTGGGCGTAATATTAGAAATAGTTTTAAGTTACGTGATAAATTTAATTACGATCCCAAAACAGCTGAGCGATATGCAGAGATGAGAGAGACCTGGCCAGCTGGGAGGAGACAAGTGACGAGAGAAGTCGGGACTTAGATCGAAGTGCACGAGCTGCGGGATTTGTTTTCTCTATCCTGTACGGTTTAACGAGATTTTTTTGTTGTGGTGTGCGTCCAAGGCGTTAGAACTTCGCCTCATACGAAAGTGTATAGCGAATTTCTTGAGGAGACGAAAAAAAGGGACGTCACCGGAGAACAAGAAGAACCGAGAAAATAGGACTGGCTGCCCCATCTAATTCTTCGGATTTGTAATTTTATTTCTTTTGTTATTATTATAATTTTATACATTAAACTAAGGATAGTAATTTTGTCTTTGTTTGAGTCCGGCTGGAATAGTTTCATTTGTTTGTTTTAAATGTTTTTATTTTTTTTTTTTTTTGGTTAATAAAAGTTTATGTATATTTTTTTTCAAACAAGTTGTTTTATGTCATTTATTATATTATCCTGGTATTATTATATTTTACCATAGAAAATTTAGGAATGTCCATGTGAACCACGTCTCTCAAAGGGTTTAGTGCTTATATCAATATAGAGTCACACTGAGGCCCTGAGTTCGAAGCTACCTCCGGCAGGTATCTTTTTTTTTTTTGTTAATAATTAAATTAATTTTTTTTTATCATTTTTTTTTTAAGTGACTTAAGGGTCTTTTTAAGAATTTTCAATTAAATTATTTTGTTGAGCAAGACGATTAAATAATTATTTCTTTTTTTTTTTTGTTCAATTTATTTTATCATTGTTTTAATTTATTTATATTGGTATGGGAACATATACAATTGGTTTTTTCCTCATAAATTTTTCTTTTAGGGTTTCACTATTTTCCTTAATAGTGTGGCGTCCGAACTTCAATTAATTTTTTTTTTAGACAGGAGATATAATTGTATTTTATTTTTTATGAGTATAAAGGTTGTGGATTAATTTTTTTGAGCCTTGGCGTCGCGACTGGGTTATCGCCACAATATTGCCCACCCCGTCGGGTGACGGAGCGTGGTAGCACAATTCCAGTTGACAAGTGAAAGCTGTATTAACACATTATATCACTGTTTTAAGTAGCCACTGTAAATACAAACCATGCTTATGATGTAACATAGTGTTTCATTAATTCCCCCGTATTTTATACTATATAATACAAAGCATATTGCTGGAAAACTATGGGTGATACAAAAAAACTAAGGCCAGATTTAGATTCAGCATATAAAAATCTATAAAGATCAACTATTAAAGTTAGAACAATTTTCAAACAAAATTTTTTTGTTGGCCTGTGTAATCAAATAAAAGTATTTTTTTCATATGTTTCCGTCGATCACAGAGGACTTATCAGCCGCTTGTTAAGGAAAACATGGCGAATTTAATAAATCAGTGAAGAGCTGGAAGCATTTCATCTTGTGACACAAAGCCCCGGTAGCACACTAAGCTTTCTTTGATGGGCTTCTTTAAAGCCGTCCTGCCAACAGGATTAAAAGCACTTCGCTTGTCTATTATCACAAATCCTTTTCCTCTTCGCCCTTCATCATATAAAATTGATATTGCATTACTATTCTCAAAAACTTTAACAGGAATTTAAAATGAGAGAAATATTTTATGATACCAATTTAAATAAGAAAGTCTGGTACAACTATAGACTAGGGGCGCGTTATCACTTGTTCATTCCGAGGTCACCCGAAGGTTGCCAGGATAGCACACTCTAGCGTCATTTGTGCTAACTAACTGCTTTGCATTCAATTGTAACATTCGTATTCATTGGAATTATTAAAATTGTTCCTGCTTTAATTAGATATTATTTAAAATTACTAGTTCTGTCGACTTCCGCTCATTACGTTCGCCGGAGAACTAAACAGCAACGGATCCTTTTCAGTTGAGGTCGGGGCCTTACTGTAACTTCAAATATTACTGCTTTAATTAGATTACAGCTGTCGACTTCCGCTAGCTACGCTCGCTCAAGAGATAAATAAACCCCAAGAGCTCCTTTTCAGTTGAGGTCGGGTCCTTACCGTAGTTTAAAATATCACTCCTTTAAATTATTACACATATTTGCCCAGATCACCGGAAGTAGACAGCACTAGTAATTTTAAATAATATGTAATTAAAGCAGGAACAATTTTAATAATTCCAATGAATACGAATGTTACAATTGAATGCAAAGCAGTTAGTTAGCACAAATGACGCTAGAATGTGCTAGTCCGGCAACGTTCGGGTGACCTCGGAATGAACAAGTGATAACGCGCCCCAAGTCTGTAGTTGTACCGAAAGTCTTCAACGCTTCATTTAGCAGGTGAGGTCAACAATACAATACTTCTCATTTTTGAACTCAATGCAACATATCAATTAACACAACCTGCTCATGCATCTTTATTAGGAAAGGAAACAAGAACCCCATACCTGTTTAAATTTAAATTGACAGACAAATCAGTATGCCCCTGCAACCTGCTCCACGATTCATATAAACATCATAAAAATCATTTTGTGCATGTTCTAAAGAAAAATGAAAGACATACTCGGTAAGATGTAAAATATTTTAGCGCCAAATGAAACAGCTAGGAATTATGAGCTTTAACTACGAAGAGTTTTTTCGAACAAATATCTTGATATAATCTATAACACAGGCCAATAAAAAAAAAAAAATGTTTTTGAAAACTTTTTTAACTTTAATAGTTGATCTTTATAGATTTTTATGTGCTGAATCTAAATCTGTCCTCAGGTTTTTTGTATCACCCAGAGTTTTCCAGCAATATGCTTTGTATTATATAGTATAAACCCCTATCTAAACGCCTATACGGTATACGGGAGAATTAATGAAACACTATGTTACATCATAAGCATGGTTTGTATTTACAGTGGCTTCTTAAAACAGTGATATAATGTGCTAATACAGGTTTCACTTGTCAACTTGAATTGGTCAACTCATTCATGACACCGGGAATGTCAGAGCAGTACACTAAATCATCTTCTTGTTCAAAACACTTGGAAAATTGTTGCTCTCTCTCTCTTTCTGAACACATAAATGCTGGTTCCAACCGCCAACGAGTTCTTTTCTTTTAGTCTAGAGCCAAGCAATTCAGTTTTTTCTTTCGTTAAGCCAAGATCCCTAACCAAATCGTTAAGCTCGATTTGAGTAAACAGCACAGGCCAACGATGAAAAAACTTTTGTACTGAAAATACCTTATTCCTATTTTTTTAGGGTGCTGAATCCAAATATGATGTTAAAAAAGCTGTATCACCCACAATTTCTTCACATTTTATAGTTAAATTTATTAAATTAAGTGATTTTTAAAGAATTGAACAGCTTTAATAGTTAAAATTATGGATGATACAGCTTTTTTAATATCATATTTGGATTCAGCACCCTAAAAAAATAGGAATAAGGTATTTTCAGTACAAAAGTTTTTTCATCGTTGGTCTGTGTAATTCAATCCTTATTAAAATATCTTAAAAAATTGGTACCAAAAGAAATTAAGAAATACATTATTAATTCTCTGCAATTTGGCTGGTTATTCTACTCATTCGAAAGTATTGTATTTACGTATTTATAAGAAACAATAAACTAGAACATAGGATTTTCGCGAGATTTGGAGTTTTAATAATTGTTTAAAAGGACTACTTACACATAGTTACAGTAAATGAACCTTACAATTCCAGGTTCAACTGGAGGAGGAGTATAAAGCGGGAGAATAAGGCCGAGGTAAGGAAGGTAACCTCATTTAGCGAGAGGACGTGCTGGATTTGCGGTGTCAGTGACGATTAATCCCTGCGGTTACCTGGGCGGAACAGGTGGGTAACGAGCACCACCAGCAACTGCAACATTAGTTTAGTTTGGAATAACCGAGCGAGATTCCAGAGGGGTGAAAGGGGGGGGTCAGAGTTAGTCCGCAACGGGGTAGTCTGTTTTAGAATTATTGTCTATATTATTATAATAATAAAACTCCTTATATACGCAATACAGCTCGACTAGGTAAAAGTGTGAAAATAACACAGGCCAACGATGAAAAAACTTTTGTACTGAAAATACCTTATTCCTATAGTTTTTAGGGTGCTGAATCCAAATATGATATTAAATTTAAATTAAATTTAGGATTAAATTAAATTAAATATTAAATTTAGGAATAAGGTATTTTCAGTACAAAAGTTTTTTCATCGTTGGCCTGTGCAATCGGAGTTAGATGAACAAGATGATGAAGAATTCCAACGTTTTACAGAAAATGTAGAGCCTAAACTGTTTACTCAAATCGAGCTTAACGATTTGGTTAGGGACTATAACCATGCTTATGATGTAACATAGTGTTTCATTAATTCCCCCTTATACCGTATAAGAGTTTATATAGGAGTTTATTATACTATATAATACAAAGCATATTGATGGAAAACTATGAGTGATACAAACAGACTTAGGCCAGATTCAGCACATAAAAATCTATAAAGATGAACAATTGAAGTTAAAAAAAATTTCAAAAAATTTTTTTTTATTGGCCTGTGTAATTAAATACCTTTGTTATGAAAACTCTGAGGCGGGCTCGGATACTCGTTTTCATTTCGAGCTGGTACATGAAGATAAAAATATCTGATGTGACACCATATGACTTCCTCGTACTATA
This sequence comes from Rhaphigaster nebulosa, assembly GCA_948150685.1. Taxonomy (NCBI): domain Eukaryota; kingdom Metazoa; phylum Arthropoda; class Insecta; order Hemiptera; family Pentatomidae; genus Rhaphigaster; species Rhaphigaster nebulosa. The sequence goes on from OX411309.1 coordinate 150,214,076, forward strand.
AATCGGTGATTAAAAAAAAAAAGCGGGAAATAAAAAAAAAAATCCATGAGCAATAGAACTCCGTCACTAAAGTCGTATTTTCCCACAAAAGGCAGACCCCTAACATACCGAAATTTACATATGAAATGACACATTTTTTTCGGAGAAAAAACGACTAATAAGGCATTGAAACAGTTTAAATAGCCATATCTTAGCTAATAGCCGTTTGATTTCGATGAAACTTCTTTAGTTTTATAGGTAATTTAATTTATTTTCGAATGTGGTGGGTTTTGAGCTCCCTAACTCAACTTGGAGGGGCTTTAAAGGTGCGCAAATGTTTTAAAAAATCGGAAAACCCAGTGGGGTGGGGGGACTAAGTCGAGACCACCAAGGGATACTTCCCCGACACCAACTCAATTCACATACAAATTTTCAGCCCTATAAACTAATATGGTGGAGCTGTAGCGATGCGCAAAACTTAAAAAACGCCGAAATTTCAGGTAAACATACCGAAATTTTGACTGGATTTTACCCATTCTTTAATGGTATCCTTCTGCCTAGAAGAAAGCCCTACATACGGAATTTCAGCTCATTTGACCTAAAGGGGGCCGCTGGAGGTGCTCAAATGTAGCGGAAAAAATATATATATATAAATATATATCAGACATCTCCAAATTTTCCATAATCGTGCTCTAGGGGTTATGAAACGGATAGAAATCGCAGTCCCGCCGCTCACCGCCGACCTTCGACCGACTGCAATAGTCTATTTTTTTCGGGGAAAAACGACCAAAAACCGTTTCAAGATAAAGTATAATTTCCGGCAGGCCTACTCTTAACCAAAATCTGGTATGTTTTATTATTTATAATCTAGTATTATTTATATTGACAAAAAAATCTTATATGCCAAATTTGAGATGTTTTCCATTATATTTTAATATAATTTTTTATGAACATTTATTATGACCTTCATGTAAATTACCACTTCCGGAAAGCCACTTTTAACTAAAATCTAGCATAATATTTCTATTGATATAAAAGTCTTTCATACCAAATTTGAAATGTTTTGCATCATATTTTAATATAATTATTGATGAAAGTTTATAATGAAATCCAAGTAAAGTATCCCTACCGGTTTGCCAATTTTTACCGAAATCTAGTATTTTATTTATAATGACGTAAAATACTTATACATCAAATTTGAGATATTTTGCATTATATTTTAATAGAATGTTTTTTAAAAGTCTAATACGACTTTTAAGTAAAGTACCACTTTCCGTTTTTCAATTCTAACCAAAATAAATTATTTTATTTTTATTAATATACAAGTCTAATAAATGGAATTTGATAATTTTTGCATTATATTTTAATATAATTTTCAATGAAAATCCACTATGACCTTCACGTAACTACCACACTTATAGCGACCAAAAAGGGAGCTTCACAACTAGGTGTTACAACAATCCCAAATACAAAATTTTAACTTTCTACGGCATACCAATTTTGAATTATGCGTGATATGAACGAACGTAGGAACGTACGTATAGAGGTCACGACGAAACTAGTCAAAATGGATTCAGAGATGGTCAAAATGGATATTTCCGTCGAAATCTGAAAACTTTCGCGATTACAATACTTCCTGAACGTACTTTCTTCATATCAGGAAGTAAAAACCGTTTAATTATTGTTTTTTGATACACTCAATACATTTGTCTTTATTAATTCTTGTCTCTTAAACTTAGCAGATTACAGTATTTGATAATAAAATAGTTTTGTATATACAATTTTTTTTATTTACCTAATTCTATTACCACCAAAAATGCAATTCAAAAGAAAGTTTTCTCTTATGGGCAGCATTGCAAATATCATTATATCAATGCAAAAATGTAATCGAAATAAAAATTATTATAACATTAGAGCAACAGACAACATTATATTTGAGGAAGTTCAAGTGTATTGATTTTTATATTTTCTTATTTAGCTTTTATTAACAACAAATAGGGCCTATGTAATTGCTTAAAATGGATAGTACAATTTGAAAACTTTATATGATTAAAATATTAATTTTATTGAAAGAGATGCACCCTTACTTTTATATTTTTGAGATAAAACTTTTTTTTGAAGAGCTATTCTTGGTTAAATTAAATGTTTCCTATTCGCCACACAAAAACGAGTTACTTCTATCGCGAGGACGTGACGGCCGAGTACGAGGGTCCCAGAGTGCCCGTTTCGGAACGTCGTGGGTTCAATTCCCACCTGGGTCGGTTAATATTTATTTCGTGGCGATCCCGCGAAATGAATCTTGAAGCTCCCACTCTGGTTAGTACGCGGCGGTGACGTAAAAGTAGCCGTCAGAGGTTGGCAAAAAGGGCCATAAGGCCCACTGGCCGGACTAGTTCCCCACACCAATACCAGTACCAGTATTTCTATCGCGCGTAGTGAGCCACGTCCTCGAAATGGCCCGCCGAACCATCTCTATAGCGAGATAAAACTTTCTTAAAAAAAATTATATTGTCATATAAATTATTTATACGTAATAATGATTAATGATTATGATAGATTAAAAGATAATAATATAATAGTAATAAATATAGATAAAAATAATAATAAAACGATTTGATGGTTCAGCAACACTAATTGACTAATAGAGATAGACGTTATCATATTAAATAGGTTTTGATCAGCTAATTACTTTTAATTAAATCTAATAATCTAATCACTTAATAATTTGACGAGCAAAATGATAATACGTTTTGGCCTAGATATAAATAACACCTGATAGATATAGTAGTATCTGATCAATCTTACCAATTGCTTTATAAAACTTAAAAAAATTCGGAAAGAAGGAAAATTTTCAGTTATTTTTATAAATTTAGGTTGAAGTTTTTTAAATCTACTGGTCTTAAGATTTAATAAAAATAGTATTTTATCAAATTTTCATTATCCCAAGCATTTCACCTTAAAATCAAAATCTTTTTCATGTTTCAATATTTAAAAATATTAATCAATATTCAGTTGAATCTTGAGAAATTTTGATTCCTTAATACACAATTTTTAAAATATAATAATTTTATTATTTAAAAAATTAAATTAAAGAAAATCCATAAGCAAAAATTGTATCTTACATACATTTCTTTTTTGGTGCTGCTGATCAAATGTATTAAAAAAGTATTCGTTATTCGAATAATTAAAAAATCAGTCATTTTTTTAAAATCTATTGAAAAAATTAATATTTCAATAGCATAATTACGAGAAAAAAATAACTATTATTTCCCGCTAAATATAAACAAGAATATAGATCATCAGAAAATAAGTCAGAGACAAATAACAAAACTATATGTTTTTTAAGTACACAATTCCACGTTTGGTCTCAAACACGTGGCCTAAAGGCGCGGAGTAGATGGCAAAAGATCTCGTTCATAGGAACTGAACTTTTGGGGATCGTGTTCCCGTTGGGTCGAAAACTAAACTCGTATAAAAGCTTAGTGTTTGTTTAAAATATCATAGATTGTATTGTATATTATTCAAATAATAATGTAATTTCCGGAATATTTTGGATGGTAATTATTCAAATGAACCAATATTTTTTATTATAATTCCCAAACTCCTTCTCTCTCCCTCCCCTCAAAAAAAGCTCAAGAGTATCCAAATATCCAAAATCATATATTTTATTTTTAAAAATTAATATTTGACATATGGGAATTCCCACGCTTATTTGCGTGATTCGTCCCACTGTAAGTCCTGTCTAATGGCTAACGGGGACAAGCATTAGGAGAAACTTGGATATCAACACTGCTTTGGACTAGTGGGCTAGGTTACTTGACCCTTTAATCCCAAGGGGTCTTACCTGTTCGCTACCTTGGGTCCCCGAACTGCCTTGACCTCGAATCAGTCACCAAGGTCCCCCTGACCTCATTGGGCGGGCGACCTCCAACCGGAAAAGGTAACATCAAAGCTCCACTTTCCAAATGTGTACATCGTAATACAAATAAAATTATATAGATTAAGTGAATGGTGTGAGAATTAAGAAATATTAATTTCATCTAAGATATTTTTATAATAATTAAAGTTGATTTTAAGACCCAATTAATTTAAGAAAGGTTCTAAATGTTGGATGATGACTGACTGTAAAAGAGGCCAACAAAAAAAAATGTTTTGAAAACTTTTTTAACTTTAATAGTTGATCTTTATAGAATTTTATGTGCTGAATCTAAATCTGGCCTTAGTTTTTTTGTATCGCCCATAGTTTTCCGTAGGTCTCAGGCTAATCAAACATCCTAACTTTAGACTTCTGCTTCTTTCTCATTTAAGGTCATGGTGGATTCAAAGTTAACATCAAACATCATTTTTCTAATGCCAGGTCCGACAAAGACGCCTTCTTTTAGTTTAGCTTCAGAAAAGCGTGGAAACTTTTGGCAGAGATACTTGAAACGTGGTCCATCTTTAGGCAAAGCCTTTACAAATTATTTAATGGGGCCTAACTTAAGGCCTAATTGTTTCATGAGGCCTAAGACTGAAACCTGTTCAATTCTTTAAAAATCGCTTAATTTAATAAATTCAACTATAAAATGTGAAGAAATTGTGGGTGATACAGCTTTTTTAATATCATATTTGGATTCTGCACCCTAAAACCTATAGGAATAAGGTATTTTCGGTACAAAAGTTTCTTTTATCGTTGGCCTGTGCAATAAACAGACTGTTATGAAACAAGTTGATGTTTGTTATAATGGATTAGTCGAGGTCAAAGAATTTTCCTTCATAAAAAAAAATTAATTTAAGAAAAATTATTTTAATTTTATTTTAACGCAGTTTCTGTGGACGGTTCACAACTCAGCTCTAGCCTGGTGATGGTCAACATACAAGATTGGTTCGGGCAAAACTACTATTTAATCTCGTTGTTTTATTAATCATCTGGTCAGATCAAGGCTTAATTAAATGGTATTTTATTGGAAGCAATACACTTTCATAATTAAACTTAAAATAAAAATATCTGATGTGGACAACACATGACTTCCTTATACGCCTATTAAATTATAAATCCGTGGCTCAAAAAGTGATACTGAATTTGGTTACTAGTTTCCGAAGATTACAGTAAAAACGACACTCGGCGTCCCGACATCCATCTATTGGTACACACACACAAAAACACACACTCTTGTTACTGGAGGTCTCATTCCGTTATTACATGTCGTTTTCCTTCAGTAGGTAACTAGTTTCCAAGATATTTCTTCATGTTCCGTGACAACAATAAAACTGTCAATGTCACTAGATAAAGCATTCGAAATGGACAGTTTCGACATTTTTACCGGAAAAACCCACCTAACTAATATCTTATTCTCATGCTGCAGTCTTGTTGATCTCACAAATGGGGAGGAAAACCAGTATTTTATACTCAATTATAACACTTAAAAGAAGTAATAAAAATTTTTAATTGAATTGGAAACCAATTTGCGTTTGTAACCTTTATTACCGAAACATATGATTTATGTTTTTAATTTAAATATAATTTTTGATTTAAGCTTATTATGACCTTCAAGTAAAGTACACTTTTCGGCTCACCAATCTGAACTAAAATATAGTAAATACATTCATATCGATATGAAAGACCTATTTACCGAATTTGAGATGTTTAAATTATATTTTAATATAATTTTTGGTGAAAATCTATTACGACCTTCAAGTAAAGTACCACTTCCGGTGATCAAGCAGTGACCAAAAAGAGAGGTTCACAACTAGATTTTACAACAATCCTACATACAAAAGTTCAAATTTCTAATAAGGCATAGAAAATTCAGAATATTTCTATTTTAACAACATACTTTATTTCCTTTAAAGCTTTTATTTACAATTAATGATTAATAATGGCTAGACAAAAAATGAAAATGACAATTCTAATTCACTTTACAGGAAACTGCTACCCTAAAATTAGTACAACTCCAGTAAGAGTACAAATTGAAGTTTAACGAAAATCTTTAACATATGCGTCATCAATGTCCATTCATATTAAATGAAAAACTTCATACTCTAATTTATTTTAATACATTTAAAATTGAACTCAGTATTTAAATCAGTATGAGAATAACTGTTTTGTCCGTTGCTAAAAAGTATGTAGACAGCAAGTATTGTAGGTTAATTTATCAATATTGCCTCGCTCCCCACAACTGGGGGTGGAGCTTCACTCGGCACGCTTCATTCTCAATATAACTGCTAGTGTTTAACTTATATATATATATATATATATATATATATATATATATATATATATATATATATATATATATATATATATATAAATATATATATATACATAAAATATAAACATAAAATATAAACATAGAATATAGAATTTTGACAACAGAATTTATTTATAAATCGGATAGAAAACAGCCAACATAAATAAATCCTTTGGGTATGCCCATTACAGTATTGTCTAATCTTAAACAAAGTTTCAATAGTTGAATTATTTAACCCATATGATACCAACTTTTTAAAAATAGTTTTTTTTTTATAGAAACTTCATACATTACTCTGTCTGAAATAGGTTTTCAAAATTTTGACTCAAAATTACCGCTTGGGAGGAAGGGTATTGTATCCCCCTCCAAAATTGGGATAGTGGGAATGTAAGGGTATAAGTTAAATTATTAGTAATTAAGCAAGCTTTGGGTATAACTGAAATTCTTGGATATTTACATTGCATTGAATAATTAAACGCAATATTTCTTGTGAATTATAGCTGATACAACGGTTCCACTTTGAATGGTTTCTGCATGTCAAAACAACTGTCATGCATTGATTAGTCGCATTTATCCAAAAACATCAATGGCCAGTACCATTTTCAGGGTCAAATGTTGGTCCATAATTTGTGTATGCTCTCATCGAGCGGGTCTACCCCACCCATATATTTTGCAATTATATATGGTTGGTCAGCTTATATATGGTGGAGATGATTGTAGGATAGGTGGTTTATATTTGTTTATGATTTATGTTTATATTGTATGTATATATTTTATGTGTGTGTATAAATATATATATATATATATATATATATATATATATATATATATATATTCTAAGTTACTACAGATATAAACATGTTTTTGTTTTCTATGGTGGTTTTTTCTTTTTTCGTTTTTATTCTGCTTGCTTATTAGATGAATTTATTTTCTACCTTTTTTTATATATATATTATTTTCCTTTTGATGTATATCCTTATATTTCTTTATTAATTATATACTAGGTCTCATTGCCATAAATAACTATATTATATTATATAAGCATATATTATATAACCATAATTATTATATTTTTGTTATTCTACTATTATACTTGTTATTCTAAAGGGACTTCGCCCCAGAATATAATTTGTTTTTCTTTTATATTCTATTCTATTGCATATATGTTCAAGATGATTTATTTCATCTGTGCTTAACTTATTTTTGTTATCTTGGTTGAATAATGATATTGCCACTTCATCTATTTATCAATATATTTTTATTTTATAATTAAAAAAAGTTAATTTATTTTTATTTTATAATTAAAAAGAAAAAATATTTCCTTCAACCAGCTTCTACTATTAAGAAATATTCATTCACACATTTTAAAATCTATGATAAAGTTCGAAATATACCTCATATGATTTCACCTTTCAAATATGTATCCTTAAATAGAATAAATCAAATTTTAAACGACATAAATAGAGTAAAAAAAAAAAAATTATCAAAATTACTAGATTTTGGGAATTCTTCGGAAAATTGAAATGATACAAAAAAAATTAAAGATTTTTTTTCATGACTCGACTTTTAGTACAGCATTTCTTTAAAGTCAGATATAAAACAAGGAAAAGCAATAAAAAAATAAGGTGGTAAAAGCAATTAATGGAACTTCGGAACGTGGAATAAGTGGGAGTTCCGAATTTTTATAACCTAAATAAAACATAATTATCAAAGCCAAAAACTCAGTAATAACCAAAGAGATAAAAAAAAAATAAATATATTACTTTTGCGAGTAACTTCTTATTTATTATGGTTGTTATTAATTGTTATTCCAATTAACAAAGTTTTAAAAATTTAGGTTATTAAGCTTCAATAGATTTATTATTAATATAGATAAATATTTTGAAAACACACTTAGCATAAGTGGGAATATTTTCAGAAGTTATTAATAAACTTTAATGTTCAAGACTAACTTTTGTACGAAGGCAGTGGCTGCCCTCATTTGTATATTTATTTTACGATCTATTTTAATGTCTATTTTGTATGGCAAATGGCCACATCTCGCGAAATGTAAAATGTAGAGAGAGAGGCAGAGAGAGAGAGCTTGATGAAGAGAGGATTTTCGCAATGCAATGAATTCACTGATACAAAGCTAAAATTAAATTTAAGTATATCATTACCTTCAAAAATAATTAAAAAAAATTGTTTTTACCTTAACATATTAAAATACAGTCACGCATGTACCCAAAAGTTTTTTCATATTTTCAATGTTATTTATTCTGTAATAATTAGGGATTGATAAATTATTTGCCACTTCTATAAATTTGTTTTATTGAAAACTAGTTTCGAATGTTATACATTCATTCTCAGTTCTAAAAACACACACAAAAATTCAAAAATAAGCAATTCAAAATATAGTTTGGTATTATTATACATATTAAATTAGATTAATGTAAATCAGTATTATAAAACATTTATGAATTATGAATTTAATTAAGACAAGAAATCAAATACATGTTGGTACTCACCAAGGTTTGAATGGGTTATATCAAACAGAAAAGTTTGTACTGGTTTCTTCTCGCATTGAACTAACAATGAACGAAAGGTAGGTAGGATGTTTATAGGTAAACGGTTTAAGGGTCAGGATTTTTCCAGTAATGCCGGTGAATTACGACCTTAAACGAGATGAACTCTAGCAGTGCTAATGATATAAATTTGCTATAAATTCTAAATACATTAAAAATAATATATTTCTAAAACATTAACCATTTGCGTCTTTTTTGTCAAATTCCAATCAATTTTCAATGTTTTTATTAACATCATTGATTCTAATGTTATGTATCAATTATATATTAATAGTTTTAATTTAAGTGCTTTAAATTAAAGCATTTAATTACCGTGTTGTACAATACTTCCATGAAGATAACATTAATAACAATAACATATTATTAGTAATACAAGGAGATGTTCACGAGTAAGGATTATAGTATTTGAATATACATATTACGGTATTGAATTTTCAAAGACAATAGACACTAAGCTCCAATGCTCTTCCCACCTTTAAATCTCGTCTATTCATCCTTATTTTCAACTAAAATTTGCACCCAATTATGTATTAATGCATTATTTTCACTTTTATTATTAATATAAATTTATTCTCTTTTACTGTACTTATTTTTAATGTATTAATATTGCAAGTTTATTTTTATTCTAAATTCTAAGAGTTTACTTTTCCTCAAAGGTTTAAAAGTTATGTCATTATTATATATCATGATCTCATTTTTTTTCTTATTTGTTTATGTATGCTATTATTTACTCAATATCATAATATTTTTTGTTATACTCTAAGGCTCTAAAGCTCTACTGATTTTACATGTAATATTATTGTAAAGGGACATGTCCCGGAATAACTAAAGAATTTATTATTATTATTATTAAGCTAAGCCAATAATATTTATTCTTTTATAAATTATATTCATTTATAATATATTATGAACTCATATTTATTTTGGATTAACTTTATTATTTATTTAATTAACTTCCGATTTAATTAAAATATCTGTATATTAATACCCTCTTGCTTATTATTTTAAATTTTTTAAAAATTCTAAAATAATAATTACATTTTAAAAATATATTTTGAAGTCTGAATCGAAATTAATAATTTATTAACACCAGTCAATTGCTTTATAAAATCATTACAAATTTTAACAAGCTTCACATACAAAAAAATGCAACATCGCAACACTTTCAACTGTTTTCTCTTTAAAAATAACTGTAAATACAACAGAACATTTTCGTTTTAGAAAGGTTATAAGGCTGGTCTTCATTTGAACAGATATATCGACACTGTCCAAGCTTCAAGAATCGATTATTAGTTCAACAATTGACCAGGTAACAATAGACAAACAACACCTCAAAAGAAAAACGTCAATTTCCAAAAGTCATGTTTTTTTATTACTTATGTGCCTTTTTTTTCGAAAACTGCATTAATTTTTTTTCTTATCTGTTTATAACATCTATCACATTAGTTTTTTGTAAAACTAAAAAAGATATATATATATATATATCTTATGGTTGCGGCGAGGTAAAAATGCAGAAAACACTACATTTTCACAGCGCCTTCTAAGGAGTGCCAAGGAGTTTTCTTAACAAAATATATTTTTAAATTATTAATTGGAGAAACGAAACACACTACTCACACTGGTAAAGGCTGGTTTACACGAATAAGTTTTTTGAACAATGCTTTGATCAAAAAATTGGCTCGTGTAAACCAGCCTATATAAATAAATACATACAGACAGAGTATAAACCCGAGAGTGATAATGATGTTTGCCAAATGGCTGGCGGATCAGGCTAAGGCAGACTCGATGTCCACTACAAGTACAGGTGTGCCCTTTGTGCAACCTCCTCTGTACGACAAATCCTCTCATAGTTACCAACTAATTAATCACTATGAATTAGTACTTTGAAGGTATAATTAATTATACCAGCTGTGATTTAGTAACGGTTGGAATTCTTGTTCATGTTGGACCTAATCATACCAGGAGCCAACGCTTTCACAATCAAATTGTTTAAAAATATATTTAATGATATATTGCGCAAATATACAAAGAATATAGAAATACCTTCAGAACTCATTACACACGTTTATTATAAGTTTTATGTTTCGGACCCTTATTGTCTATTGTCAAATAGTTCTTAGCTTGTGTATGCTTCTGCTACCATCCTAATTCTCATTCTTTTTTTAGCTTCCTGTATAAATTTATTTCAATGACCATTATTTTTCTCATATTTCCTCATTAAACAACACGTCTTTTTCATTTATTTATTCATTCAATAAAGCTAGCTTATGTCAGTATAAATTTGTATCCATTATGTTGCAATAAATTACATATTGATGCCAAATTCTTACAGAGTATTGCGAACATAAAATAGAAAAATTTAAGGTTTTTCTTTAATTTTAAATTTATTACAGGACAATAGTGGCTGTTATTCGTATGATTATTTTAGTGATAATTATCTTATAAGTATTTATAATGAAATCACGACAGATGATGTTTTATCATTATGAGATTAATAAATCAACACTTTAATTAAAATATCTGATGTGGACAACACGTGACTTCCTTGTACGCCTATTAAACTAGAAAGCGGTGGCTCAAAAAGTGATCCTGAATATGGTTACTAGTTTCCGAAGATTACAGTATCTCAAAAACGACACTCGGCGTCGCGACATCCATCTATTGACACACACACACACACACGCACAGACACACTCTGGTTTCTGGAGGTCTCATTCCGTTATTATATGTCGTTTTCCTTCAGTAGGTAACTAGTTTCCAAGATATTTCTTCATGTTCCGTGACAACAATAAAACTGTCAATATCACTAGATAAAGCATTAGAAATCGACTGTTTCGACATTTTAAGCGGAAAAACTCACTTAACTAATATCTTATTCTCCTCCTGCAGACTTGTTGATCTCACAAATCGGGAGGAAAACCAGTATTTTACTTTCAATTTTAACACTTAAAACAAGTAATAAAAATGTTTAATTGGATTGGAAACCAAATTGCGTTTGTAACCTTTATTACCGAAACATATGATTTATGTATTTAATTTAAATATAATTTTTGATGTAAGCTTATTATGACCTTCAAGTAAAGTACACTTTTCGGCTCACCAATCTGAACTAAAATATAGTAAATACCTTCATGTCAATATAAAAGATCTATTTACCAAATTTGAGATGTTTAAATTATATTTTAATATAATTTTTGGTGAAAATCTATTACGACCTTCAAGTAAAGTACCACTTCCGGTTTTCCAATTTAGACCAAAATCTAGTATGTTTTTTAAATAAATATATAAATTATAAATACTAAATTTAGGAAGTTTTGCATAGTATTTTAGTATAATTTGTGATGAAAATCAATTATGACCTTTAAGTAAAGCACCACTTCCGGTGATCAAGCAGTGACCAGAAAGGGAGGTTCACAACTAGATTGTACAACAATCCTAAATATGAAATTTCAACTTTCAACGGCAAACGGTTTTTGAGTTATGCGAGATACGAACGTACGTACCTACAGACGCCACGACGAAACTAGTCAAAATGGATTCAGGGATGGTCAAAATGGATATTTCCGTTGAAATCTGAAAACCGAAAATTTTCGCGATTACAATACTTCTTTTACTTCGTACAAGGAAGTAAAAAAGACATTTCGATTTTTCAATATATGAATTTCAGTATTTATTTCAGATGAAAATTTATTTTATTATTTAATGTAAATTGGATTTATATTTGAATCACTTTAATTAGTAAAAGATCTAAAATGCAATGAATACTGCTCTTATTTCAATTCTACCAAATAAATTGGCTTGTTTGTTTAAATTTTTAACGATATTTCATCCAATTTTGTCTCGCTTGATGAAAAAATAAATAAAGGTAACATAGGAACCGTCGGAATGTTAGCGTTATCATCAAAACTCAGCTTCAACATGATAACATAACCTAGAACCGTCGTACTGCCCACCGTCCGACTCCTGGAGCGGTGAGGATATGACGTCGTGCCTGGACTGCCGAGCAGTGCCGACGAAATATGCCCCATTCTATTCTCTCAAAGCAGTAATCATCTGCCAGCAGTCTCAAGCTGCCGCAAAGGAGGGCAATACCAGCTACAAGCGTCTAACTTAAGACCCTACAATAGCCTATTAAAGCAGGTCGCACCTGTGCACAGGTAAAAGCCATAGCTATGGTCTGTTCAGTGAAACTTGAATATCAGACACTTTTTTAATGCGCGTCCGGCGGAGGTGAAAAAAATACTTCATCCAACCAAGCAGCTCCATTATTTTATAGTTTCGAGAAAAAAAAAACTATTCGGTTTAAAATTGTATTTATAGATAACTGGTTCAATTGGAAGTAACAGAAAAGAGAAACGGTTATATTTAAAAAAAAAGAAAATTTTTTAGCTTTCAACTTTCTTGAGTTATGACATTGTTATATTTAATATACGATAAATGTAAATTACTACCTGACATATCTATAGCTTATAGCTAGCTACCTTCTAATGAATCATTTAGTTAAAAATAAATTCACATTATTCTTTTTAAAACAAAATTATTATATAATGAATGAAATATCTTTCGATGATCATGGACAAAAGAGAAAGAACAGTTCGTCAGGGTTTGAACAAAAAAAACTCTGATTGAATCAATTTAAAACATGCAATTAATATGAGTGTTTCTAAGAAGACTATTGCAAGAGATTAAAATCAATTGGTGGCACTGTGTCAGTAGAATAATTGAAATATGTGATGATGCCAGCTTCTCAATTGAAGAACTAATTGTAAGTGGAAGAACATGCTAAGCTAACGTGACATTTTAGGAAAAATAAGCATTTTTGCTTGGAAGAATGTTTGAATCAATCCCCTTTTGTACTTTACACCTAGTTAAATTTTTCTAAACCTCAAAATGAGGAATTTTTCAGAAGTTGAAAATAGAATTATCTAGTCTAAATTAGGAACAAAAAATCATCAATCACTACTATATATTATTACGGTAGTATAGATCCCTTTTCCGGCTCTCAGGAGCGAAGGATTTTGACGAATGAGGTATCAAAAGAAAGGAAATTTCACGGAGAAGTGACGAATTCCAATTTTGTTTCTTAAAATCTTACAAGGGCTTAAATTAAAGTGATGAAAAAACTGGAAGGTTTCAAAACTTTGACGACTGAGAGTCGGCGGATCGAGACGGGATAAGTTGTGTCTTAAAGATTTTGACGCCGGCATCAAGATCATATACGTTCCAGCGGAACGTTTTGGTCCAGCGTTTTAAAACCTTAAAAACCTACCATTTTCGAGATAATGCACGATATAGGTCCGCACGGGCCTCATGCCATCTTGCGTACGTGCCGTTGTCATGACAACTTTATATCAATTTGAGTCTGTTTATAAAAACTTTTAATGAGTGGGAAATTAAATATTGTTTCCCATGTCCAACCCTAAAGGGCACTGCTATGTATGAATACTACATATAGAAAATGTTATAGCTGGATCTAATTGCCTAACTGCTAAATTGAAGAGATGTTTTCCAGTGGGGTAAGCTAATTACTTATTAAGTATGAACTGTAACTTCAACGCAGTCATTGCAAACTATGTAGCTTCACCAAATGTATATGCTAAATAAACTTTTTTGGGAATACTATATTGTTTACATGAATAAATATGTTTCCCTAATATCGCTTATAATTCTAATGTATTAGGATTGATATCTATTGCGAGAGTTCTCGCTGGGGTATACTAGTTAATTCAATATTTCTCAGGTTCTATTTTTCTTCTATAATATGTTTTTCCATTTCGCTCCTCAATTGTCGTTGATAAACCATCGCCACAGACAGCAAAGAACTACTCCAAACCCAAACAATAAAAAATGTTCCGCGACATTTAGAAATCGGTCAAGGATGTGGATAAAAAAAAAAAAAATTGTTTATGTGTATAAACTTTGAAAAGGGTCAGCGCGAACATGATATGTGTATACATGTAAGCGATCCGGATATGGTGAAATTATGTATGAGAAATAAAAAATGTAATTATACGTATCTCTCTAATTGCAGTATTCGCCTGTAGTAGTTTAGATTAAAAAAAAAAATGGGTGTATTGTCACAATCATGTAATATACAAAAACCCATATCATGAAGGGAAATGGTGTATATGGCCTCAGTTGGGGTCGACCGTTTTATCAAGAACTTTACTTCGTCTGCATTGCAGACTATTTGTGTTGTCCTCTGAGAAAGTCATTAGCAGTTCTCAACCTGGCAACTATTGAAATCTAATTCAAATGGATTCTTTAGGAAAATCAAACAATATCTACAAAATTAAAAAAAATGGGAAGAAAATAAATTTATATCAGGCAACTATTGTTAAATAGATAACGTTTAGCACAATTGTATAAAAAAAAAATCTGATGTTGACAACAAATGACTTCCTTGTACGCCAATTAAACTATAAATGGTGGCTCAAAAAGTGATCCTCAATTTGGTTACTAGTTTCCGAAAATTGCAGTATCTCAAAAACGAAACTCGGCGTCGCGACATCCATCTATTGACACACACACACACACACACACACACACACACACACACACATACTCTTGTTTCTGGAGGTCTCATTCTTCGTGTTCCGTGACAACAATAAAACTGTCAATATCACGAGATAAAGCATTCGAAATCGACAGTTTCGACATTTTTACCGGAAAAACCCACTTAACTAATATCTTATTCTCCTGCTACAGACTTGTTGATCTAACAAATGGGGAGGAAAACCAGTATTTTACTCTCAATTTTAACACTTAAAACAAGTAATAAAAATGTTTAATTGGATTGGAAACCAAATTGCGTTTGTAACCTTTATTACCGAAACATATGATTTCTCTTTTAATTTAAATATAATTTTTATGTAAGCTTATTATGACCTTCAAGTAAAGTACCGTTTTCGGCTCACCAATTTTAACAGAAATCTAGTAAATACATTTATATCGATATAAAAGTCCTATTTACCAAATTTGAGATGTTTTACATTTATATTTTAATATAATTTTTGATTAAAGTCTAATATGACCTTCAAGTAAAGTGCTGCTTCCGGTTTTCCAATTTAAACCAAAATCTAGTATGTTATTTAAATCAATATATGAATTATAAATACTAAATTTGAGAAGTTTTGTATAGTATTTTAATATAATGTTTGATGGAAATCAGTTATGACCTTCAAGTAAAGTACCACTTCCGGTGATTAAGCAGTGACCGAAAAGGGAGGTTCACAACTAGATTTTACAACAATCCTGAATACGAAATTTCAATTTTCTACGAACGTACGTACGTACACACGTCACGACGAAACTATAGTCAAAATGGATTCAGAGATGGTCAAAATTGATATTTCCGTCGAAATCTGGAAACCGAAAATTTTGACTTGTGTCCAGTACTTATTTAGGGAAACATTTTTTCATTCCAAATTTCTTGAATATTAATTCGAAATCCATTATTATTTAGTTATTGGAGAACGAGATTGTATCGATACTTAAGATTTATTATATCGACTGTGTGAGCGCGGAATCTTAAAATCGATTGTATTTTCAAAAACTGCGACACCGAAAACATATAAGTGGACCTCAATATCGAAGAAATCAGAAAAGTTTATATAAGTCGATATATTACATCTACTACATTACATCTATTACATTTATATCGATACTAATTCAAAAAATTGGTCCTCCATTAACCTGTACCACTACAATTCGTGAAAGGTCTTGGGTTCTGTACTTGTTAAGGATGGTGCTGTTTCTAAGCCAACGGTTGTGCAAGGAGGTGATCCGGTCGAGATCACTCTCATCCGCCAGGTTTTTCTCCCAATGAAGGATGCCCACTTTGCAGAGGCTGGGTAAGCCCCAGGAGGATTTTCCGACCCCACGGGGCCCATCCACAGCTGATGATAGAATAAATAATTATCTGCTGCAGCCGGTCTCAAATCCGGAACCGGTAGTGTAATAGCAAATTCCTACCCCGCTCTCAAATGTACCGTGCATTAATTTTCTTTACCAGCAGAAATAAAATTAAAAACATGTTTAATAAAGCTGTGAAGTACTTGGACTAATATAGCATTGAAATATTTTCTAAGTTTTGTTGTTTAAATAATAATTAATATATAACAAAGTAATATTATGTTAGTCGAACAATAACTTAATACCTGACTATCAATTTGGATTCCGAACGCAACATTCAACAATTACACAGGGTGACGGACTACATTGCGACGGTACTAGAGCAGAAATTATATGCAACAGGAGTATTTCTGGACGTCGCTGAAGCGTTCGATAGAGTCTGGCACCAGGGGCTTCTCTTCAAACTTAAGACGATATTTCCTCCTACCTATTATCTTATTCTTCAATCCTTTCTTTCTGAAAGATTTTTCTCTGTCTGCCAAGGCTCAGAACTTTCTACCATTAGACCAGCATTAGCAGGATTACCTCAGAGATCAGTACTAGCTCCGCTGCTCTACATCATATATACACAGGAGATTCCAAACAGCACAGAAACTCTGACAGCGACGTATGCAGACGATAAAACAATTTTAACAAAAAATCAAAATCCAGCACACGCCTCACAGACTTCACAACATCATCTAACAAAACATCATGATTGGTAACAACTTTGGAAAATTCGACTTAACCACGATAAATCTTAACATACCACTTTTACTCTTCAACAAGAAACCTGCCCTCCAATATACCACGACAATATAGTAATTTCACAGACAGGCAAAATTCGATACTTTGGCTTGACATTTGGCAGAAGAATGACATGGGGCCCACACATCAAGAACAAACAAAAAACGCTAAACGCTAATGGGTACAGCTCTTTATCACGTATAAAATAAAATTCATTCGGTTAGCACTAAAAGGGTTAAATACTTTTTCTGTTAAACTTGAGATATTTTTTTTATGTCCTGTATGATGTAATGACCTTCGTGGCATACTCAAAAGTTCAAAGGTTGTCTTGATTTGTTCTTCCTCCAAGAAATAGAATTGGTAGCTATTTGGTGAAACTTTTAAATAAATAAAATCCGTGAGCAGTCGCACTCCGTCACTAAAGTCGTATTTTCATGTTAAAAAAAATATAAAAACGGGTGAGTGAGAAAAAAGTTGAGACCCACAAAAGACAGTTCCCTAACATACCGAAATTTACACGTACTTTTATTATATCGACCCACTACATTATAGTCTATATTTTTTGGGGAAAAAACGACTAATAAGGCATTGAAACAGTTGAAATAGCCATATCTTTGCTAATATCTCTGATTTCGATGAAACTTCTTTTGTTTTCTAGGTAATTTAATTTCCTTTCGAATGCAACAGGTTTTGAGCTCCCTAACTCAACTTGGGTTTTAAAGGTGCGCAAATGTTTTAAAAAATCGGAAAACCCAGTGGGGTGGGGGAACCAAGTCGAGACCACCAAAGGATACTTCCCCAACACCAACTCAATTCACGTACAAATTTCAAACAAACGCCGAAATTTCAGATAAACATACCGAAATTTTGACTGGAATTTATCCATTCTTTAATGGTATCCCAAAGAGGGCCGCTGGAGGTAAACGCATAGAAATCGCAGTCCCGCCGCTCACCACCGACCTTCGACCCAATGCAATAGACTATTTCTTTCGGAGAAAATACGACTAAAAATCATGCCAGGTGAAATGCCAAATGAAGAAAATCCTCAAAATAATTAAAGTTAACATTCAAAAATAATAATAATGACAATAAATTGGTAAAAATTGAATAATTAAGTAAATATCTACTGATCGTAATTTTTCTTTTTATTTATGAGGAATATAATGCAAAATGTGTACATACCGCAGTTAGTTATAAATTTATTAAATAGAAAGAATCATGAAATCTCTAAAGTAATAGATACAAACTCTTTCGCACAATCATTTAACTAAAAGTATTTCATATGATATTTAATGGTATTTAATCATATGGTATAGTAATACCAGGCATAATTTTTATTTATAAATGTTTATTTTTTTCATCCGGCGATATTGAAATTTTAAAAAAATCTAGTGCGGTGCGCGCATCACACAACTTTACCTTACCGTCCTATAATAATTATCTATTTAATATAATTATAAAGAGTTCACATAAACACTGCTTCTAATAAACTCAGCAGCATTCATTTCTTCTGCCACTTAAGTACCATAAAACAGTTCTTTAAACAATTATAGTACAACAATTCTGTACACTACCTATATATTTTAACTATGTCAAGTTACAAATATATTTTAAAAGTTTTTGGTCTAGTTTCTATGGAAACATTTTTTCCATTAAATAATGTGAAAGTAGAAATTATTAAGTTAATTTCCGCTTTTGTATTCTTAAATTACTTTGTTACAGAGCGCATTGTATACAACAGATTGGCAAATTGGTGGGAGGAGGTTCGGTCGTATCCATCTCCTTTCGGATGCGCTCGGCTATCCATCTATTTTATACTCCTCATAAAATGTACAACACTGTATCTTTGCTAATACTGGTCCGATTTTGATGATTTTATTTTTTGTTTTTTTTAGATAATTTAATAAACTTTCATATAATTCTGTACATAATTTACTATAAATTGCATGCTTTTTAAGTTAAGAGCAAATAAAATATTCTTTTCGTCATAACTTTTTTCTCTAAACTATTTCGTTGATATACAACATAAATGAAAAGTTAAACGTCTTTAAGTTGAAGACATTTGGCATGTTTCATCAAAATCGTTAGAGCTGTTTTCGAGAAAATTGTAAACAATGGTAATATCCATGATATAATTACCATTTCCGGTTAGTCCGATGCGCTGTATCTTTGCTATTATTGGTCCGATTTTGATGATTCTTTTTTTGTTTTTTAGATTAATTTAATAACTTTTCATATAATGCTGTACACAATTTACTATAAATTGCATGTTTTTTAAGCTAAGCGCAAATAAAATATTCTTTTCGTCATAACTTTTTTCCCTGAACTTTTTCGTTGATATACAACATAAATGAAAAGTTAAACGTCTTTAAGTTGAAGACATTTGGCATGTTTCATCAAAATCGTTAGAGCTGTTTTCGAGAAAATTGTAAACAATTGTAATATCCATGATATAATTACCATTTCCGGTTAGTCCGATGCGCTGTATCTTTGCTATTATTGGTCCGATTTTGATGATTCTTTTTTTGTTTTTTAGATTAATTTAATAACTTTTCATATAATGCTGTACACAATTTACTATAAATTGCATGTTTTTTAAGCTAAGAGCAAATAAAATATTCTTTTCGTCATAACTTTTTTCTCTAAACTATTTCGTTGATATACAACATAAATGAAAAGTTAAACGTCTTTAAGTTGAAGACATTTGGCATGTTTCATCAAAATCGTTAGAGCTGTTTTCGAGAAAATTGTAAACAATGGTAATATCCATGATATAATTACCATTTCCGGTTAGTCCGATGCGCTGTATCTTTGCTATTATTGGTCCGATTTTGATGATTCTTTTTTTGTTTTTTAGATTAATTTAATAACTTTTCATATAATGCTGTACACAATTTACTATAAATTGCATGTTTTTTAAGCTAAGCGCAAATAAAATATTCTTTTCGTCATAACTTTTTTCCCTGAACTTTTTCGTTGATATACAACATAAATGAAAAGTTAAACGTCTTTAAGTTGAAGACATTTGGCATGTTTCATCAAAATCGTTAGAGCTGTTTTCGAGAAAATTGTAAACAATTGTAATATCCATGATATAATTACCATTTCCGGTTAGTCCGATGCGCTGTATCTTTGCTATTATTGGTCCGATTTTGATGATTCTTTTTTTGTTTTTTAGATTAATTTAATAACTTTTCATATAATTCTGTACATAATTTATTATAAATTGCATGCTTTTTAAGTTAAGCGCAAATAAAATATTCTTTTCGTCATAACTTTTTTCCCTGAACTATTTCGTTGACATACAACATAAATGAAAAGTTAAACGTCTTTAAGTTGAAGACATTAGGCAAGTTTCACCAAATTCATTGGAGCCGTTTACGAGAAAATTGTAAAATCCATGATATAATACCTAATTCTGGTTAGTCCGATGCGCTGTATCTTTGCTAATACTGGTCCGATTTTGATGATTCTTTTATTGTTTTTTATATAACTTAATTACCTTCCATAAAATTATATACATATTTTTCCGTAAAATACAAACTTTTTAAGACATGCGCAAATAAAATATTCTTTTCATCATAACTTTTTCCTGTTTTCTCGGTGATTTACCACATAAATGAAAAGTTAAAGACCTTTATGAAGAATAATTTAGGCAAGTTTCATCAAAATCTTTAGAGCCGTTTTCGAGAAAATTGTAAGCAATTGTAATATCCGTGATGTAATTACCATTTCCGGTTAGTCCGATGCGCTGTATTTTTGCTATTATTGATCCGATTTTGATGATTCTTTTTTTCTTTATTTAGATGATTTAATTACCTTTCATACAAGTCTGTAGATAATATACCATAAATTGCACGCTTTTGAAGTTATGCGTAAATAAAATATTCTTTTCATCATAACTTTTTTTCCTGTATTTCCTCGGTGGTGTATCACATATACGAAATACTGAAGGCCTTTATGAAGAATAATTTAGGCAAGTTTCATCAAAATCGTTAGAGCCGTTTTCGAGAAAAGTGTAAAAAAGTGTAAAATCGATTATATAAAGTGGCACGTTTAGTCGATTTTGACGAAAATGTTGCTGTAACATCACATGCATGTGCTAACCTTAAATATGGAATTTCAGTATCGTACAGCTTTCCGTTTTTGAGCTAGATTGATCACAAACACACAGACCATTTTGCGAGACTTGGTCATTTGGACTCAGGGGACCTTAAAACATGTATTTCCGTTGAAAACTCGAATTCGAAAATTTTCATGATCGCAATACTTCCCCTTACTATATACTTCGTATATAGGTAAGGGAAAGTAAAAAAAAAGGTATCACCAAATAGCTACCAATTCTGTTTTTTTTTAAGATAGAACAAAACAAGACAGCGATTTAAGTTCGAAGTGTGTCATGAAGTTCATCGCAAAACAACATCAAAAAGAAATCACACGTTTAACAGAAAAACCATTTAAATAATTAATTAAAATACTTTATTAAATTATTAATTATGATTTAAAGAGAAGACTTGAAGAATATGTCAATACTATATAACCTACTTATTAAATATGATTGTAAGTTTATTTCTGCTGGTAAAGAACATTAATGCGCAGTATATCAATAGCCGCCTTACGTCTAATTAGAATCCATAACAAAAATTTGTAACAATAATCATTAAACAGGAAACAAAAATTGAAAAACGTTTGATATTGTAATTTAGGTTTATAGAGATATATTTATTTAAGTTATTTATTTTATGGCCTATACAATATAAAGGTTCTTGAAGAAGTGATTCATTGGCAACGTACCAAATCCTCTTAACTAGAAGGTCACGTGACCATTTTCTTTCTCTTGTCGATGAATAACTTATAAATTATATATATATATATATATATATATATATATATATATATATATATATATATATATATATATATATATATATATATATATATATATATATGACGGTTGCTTCTGAAGGCAAATCAAACAGATAATACTATTATTTGGGTATCATCTGATATATTTTCTATCATATTTGCGAAATATAATAACAATTGAATGAAGCCTGTCTTCTATTACGTACCTATATAGCTCGTTTTATCACTAAAGTCATCAAAAATATTAGTGTGAAGATTTAAACCTACTTTTAATACAAAAGATTATGTGAATTTAGATTACAAGTGAGTCCTGAGTTATATCAGTATTTTCATTTATAATTCAAATATTTGTAATATCAAAAACATTTAAAGTTCTCTAAGAACTTTAACTTTATGAATAAATAAGATTGAGATGGTTATGAAAATCATATTTTCTTATCCTTATAAGCACCAAACTTTATAGTATTTACTATAAAAGTTATGGACATTATTTTTATTAAATAGACAGTTGTAAATTGTTAATTATAAGTTATTTTCACAGGTATATGAAAAAGAAAATATGATTAATGTTAAGAAAAAAATATCTGAAATGTCGAGAATAAAAAAGATTAATTTAAAAGTTTTAAATACTAAATAACAATAAAAATAATTTTATAAATAAATTTATTAATAAAAACTTTATCACATATTTTATTTGTAAAGTTTCGGCCTTTTTTAAATTCTTACTCTCATTTCCAGCTTTAGTGCAATGAATATAGCTGTTAGGTCAAGTATGGCTCTCAATGAAATGTCAAGTCACCGATAGAAAAGAATAAAACCAATGTGCCAAAAAAAGAAAATGTGAATGTTGAGCACAGTCGAAATAAAAAAAAAATCCGTGAGCAGTAGAACTCCGTCAGTAAAGTCGTATTTTCCCGTTAAAAAAAAAAAAAAAAATGAGGGAGTAAGAAAAAAATTGAGATCCACAAAATAGAGTTCCCTAACATACCGAAATTTACATTTACTTTTATTATATGGTTCTGACTCTCCGCTGACCTTCGATACAGAAAGCGCTGCATACCGAATTTCGCCTCATTTAACCCTAAGGGGGCCGCTGGAGGTGTTCAAATGTAGCGGGAAAAAAAATATATATACAATATATCAGACATCTCCAAAACTTCCATAATCGTGCTCTAGGGGTTATGAAACGGTTAGAAAACGCAGTCCCGCCGCTCACCGCCGACCTTCGACCCACTGCAATAGTCTATTTTTTTTCGGGAAAAATACGGCTAAAAAGGCATTGAAACAGTTGAAATAGAAATTTGCTAATACTCGTCCGATTTCGAAGAAACTTCTTTTGTTTTATAGTTAATTTTTCTCTAACTCAATTCGGAGGGATTTTAAAGGAGCGCAAATGTTTCAAAAAAATCGGAAAACCCAGGGGGTGGGAGAACCAAGTCGAGACCCCCAAAGGATACTTCCCTAACACCAACTCAATTCACATACAAATTTTCAGCCCTATAAACTAATATGGTGGGAGCTGTAGCTATGCCCAAAACTTAAAAAACGCCGAAATTTCAGGTAAACACACCGAAATTTTGACTGGAATATAACCATTCTTTAATGGTATCGTTCTGCCTGGAAGAAAGCCCTGCATACCGAATTTCAGGTCATTTGACTCAGAGGAGGCCGCTGGAGATGCTCAAACGCAGTCCCGCCGCTCACCGCCGACCTTCGACCCACTGCAATAGTCTTTTTTTTCGGAGAAAATAAGATTAAAAAAATTACCGTTTTTAGTAGTAGCTTTATAATATTTTATAATCGGACGTAGGTGACACAATGATATGTAGTTTGAAAATGGACAAAAATTAGTTTAAAAAAAGGCGAAACGTTAAAAATAAAATATAATTTATAAAATAAAATGACTCTGTTATAAACTTTTTATTAATAAATGTGTCTGGACTTAATATTGGTCTCTTATCTTTTAATCAAAATTGATTAATTCTATAAAATAAATTAGAATCCTATTAGATAATGAAGAATCAAAACATTACTATTGATGGAAAATATAAAAATAATGTTAACCTAATATTTTGAAAATTTATTGCGTATGAGATAATTGGTTTCATCACTTCGGGTTCTTAGATGACTTCATAATGACCTTTGGTCGGGGACTTGCATGGGTTCATCTCGTGGTGAACACCTTTGCTCAATGAACCTTCTAAGAATAGTCCAGTCAAGGCGAATATTTCTTCTCCTTCGTAAAATTTTCCAAGTATGATTTACTTCATTATTTTCTTCTATTCGTATAAAATAAATTGACGAAGATTGTTGAATGGGTTCAGTAAAATCTCAAATTTACATTGATCAGTTTTTAGAATTTTGCCAAGTTTTCCTGTTTTGTTAATCTTATCACAAAGCCGGATACAATGCATCACACACAGCGCTGCTGTATTATATCCGTCAAATGTATTCAGATTTTTAATTTCTGTAAGTTTTAAATTTGCAATCACCTATACTCATATTCTGCATTCTCTATCAGGGTAGCTAGCAATTTTCTAACGGTGATCTCATGTATTTATCACTCAGCTAAATAG
This sequence comes from Rhaphigaster nebulosa, assembly GCA_948150685.1. Lineage (NCBI taxonomy): Eukaryota > Metazoa > Arthropoda > Insecta > Hemiptera > Pentatomidae > Rhaphigaster > Rhaphigaster nebulosa. Next base: position 150,238,931 of record OX411309.1, read on the forward strand.
CTCTTAAAATAAATTATAAAATTTTTTTGAAAATACAATCAGGGTTAGATGTGTGTCGATTTCATGTTAAAAGTTATTCAATAAAAATTTCAAATGTTGATCATTTTTTTATTTATTAGATATGCACTCAGTTATAACTAGAGACCGGATTTTCGTCGAGTAACAAACCGAAAAACGGGTAGCACAAAACTAAAAATGTGCGAAATTGTGCATAAAGAACCCACAATATATAAAATTATATATATATGGTAATACCTTAAACATGCAAAAATCTTCATATTTTTTATTTAATTTATAATATTAATAAAATTAAATGTAGCGTGTAATAACGTGAGAAAAAAAAAACTAATTCTAATACAACAATAAATTACGATTAATCTAAATCTGGATGAAACAGAAACTTAACCTATAAATTTAATAATATATTTAATAAGGACGTCTAAAAGATGATTTGTTATAATTACCAATATATTGGACAAATGATTTTTCAGAAGTTATTGTTTACTTAAAATATGTTAATGTTTTAGTTTAGATAAATTGTAGTATTGTGGAAAGTTGCCAATCTTGGAACATGGTTATTATTTTGTATAGTTCTTATTGAATCTCGTGGATAAATTTTGTATTCTTTTAACTTTTCTTGAAATAATTAGTTGTTGAAGTTGAAATCGACACGGATGAGGCATATATGTGTTCGGATAACTGATTTGGGGAGCTTTAGCAATGATTGTGCTGGATTTATCTATTTTTATCTTGATGTGTTCTGTGGAAAAGAAAATAAGTTTTGTAAATGTGGTCTTAATTTTAATATAACGCACAATCATTTCAGACAACGCGGCTAATACCTTCCTCACGACTAACATCGCCAAAATAGAAACATATAAAAACATATAATAAAAAATAATAATAACAATTAAAGAAAAATAATATTCTTCATATGAATTAAAACCAAACTCTAAGTCTATTACGACAAGGAGGTGTTTTATTAGAATAATCTCAAAATATTCAGAAGATTTACCTAAAATTAAATTTTATTTTTAACTAATTATAGCGAAATTAAAAGCAACAGTAGTAAAGAATTACACCATACATTTCAGGAATATTAAACAACTTTTAAGAAGGTACATTCATTAAAATTAAAATGTTGTCAGAGACCTAATCAATCTTAAGATGTAAGGGAATCATCCATGCAGTTTATTAAACCATAATTATAAAACACTTCATAATAAAGCAGGCACAAATAGAAGAAATAAATTATAAGAAATTTATTCGAAAACAAATTATGTAAAAATACAAATTATTTTACAATGGCTTATTATTTCGAAATAGATATCCCTAACAAACAATAAAAGTATGTTTCAGAATCATAATTTAAAAAAATTATTTGGATTTAAATTCTTGTATTTTTTGCTCTGTCTTTGGCATAATGATTTCTCAACACCTTTTTTTTTCCTCTTTATAAATGACCGAGATATGGGCGTATGAAATTTCTAATCGGCCGTCATTTCTTGATGGTGGATGGTGATGTCGAGATCCGAGGATCAACCTGGGATTAGTTGTGACTTTGGTACCAAATCTCAAAAAATTCGACAAAGTAGACTCGAAGAAAGGATGTCCGCGGATGGCGGAGGGACGGATTTTTTTTTTATTTTATTCGATTTTTGGATCATGAAACGTAAAACCTCAAATAATGTCGAGGGTTAACATATTTATTTTTTTTAAGCTAAACTATAAGAAGGCGTCTTTGTCGGACCTGGCATTAGAAAAATGATGGTTGATGTTAACTGTGAATCCACAATGACCTTATATGAGAAAGAAGCATGGGTATCATTCAAGCAAATCGTTACAAAGTTCTTGGGAAATGAAAAAGACCCAGAGTATGTTTCTATTGCAGCTAACATGTTACAGAAGTTTAAAAAGTTAGTATGTTTGATGAACCTGAAACTTACGGAAAACTATGGGTGATACAAAAAAATCTAAGGCCAGATTTAGATTCAGCACATAAAAATCTATAAAGATCAACTATTAAAGTTGAAAATTTTTCAAAAAATTTTTTTTTGTTGGCCTGTGAAATTTAAAATAATATACTAAAAGTGAAAAAAATCATATTTTTAAATTTTATATTTATTATCCTAGAAACTTTGGAATAAGAATTGTTTTATTGGACTTATTTATCAGTATTCGATGGTATTTTAATAAATTTAAAAACAGTTTATAAAAGAAAAAATAAGTAGATTCATAAAATAAAAATAAAAATTAAAAATATGTGAAAAATAAAAGTAGTGGAAAAAAAATTGTTGAATTAAGAACTATTAATTAGAAAAAAAAGTTGGAAAAATAAAAAATGTATGTTAACAAGTATAAAGAGGACCCGATCCATTCATTGACTTTAGCTTGACGATTGTGATCTTGATTCCTGGAGGTTGTGATTCCCAAGATATCTTATCAATAAACTATCATTTAAAAAAAAAAAAAGGCCTTACATTAATGTTGTATTGTAAATGATCTAAAGTAGAAACTGACAAACTATAATTAAAGTTTGTTTTTCTTTGTATATTTTGGGGAAAAGTAAAAATAATTCATTAATCTTAGGTTTCCAAAAAAAAAAAAAAAAATGCTAACTATAGTAAATGAAATTCTTCTCATGTGTGTCAAGAACATCTTCATAACCGCAATCTCTCCTTTTGAATCGTCGCCAAACCCAAATTAAATTTGAGGAAAAATTGAATATTTTTTTTCTTTCCTCTCCACACGTGTATATTACCTACGGAATTCGATGACTCATTCGAACCTCAAATTGGTAGATATTATATTTATAAATTAGTTTATATGCACCTTTATTAATAATTTTTAAGGTTAAAAGTCATTTATTTGTAATATTTTGTATTTTATTAAAGTCAACATTACCTAAAGCCAATAATAACACAGGCCAACGATGAAAAACTTTTGTATTAAAAATACCTTATTCCTATACTTTTTAGAGTACTGAATCCAAATACGATATTAAAATATCTGATGTGGACAACACATGACTTCCTTGTACGCCTATTAAACTATAAATCGGTGGCTCAAAAAGTGATCCTGAATTTGGTTACTAGTTTCCGAAGATCGCAGTATCTCAAAAACAACACTCGGCGTCGCGACATCCATCTATTTACATACACACACAAATAGGGAGGAAAACTTTTACACTCAATTTTAACACTTAAAACAAGTAATATGATAAAAATGTTTAACTGGATTGGAAACCAAATTGCGTTTGTAACCTTTATTACCGAAACATATGATTTATGTATTTAATTTAAATATAATTTTTGATGAAAGTCTAATATGACCTTCAAGTAAAGTATCGCTTATGTTTCCACCATTATGATGACCACTCAAATAACGGTTAATCGTTTTGAGTTATGCGAGATACGTACGAACGTACGTACAGACGCCACGACGAAACTAGTCAAAATGGATTCAGGGATGGTCAAAATGGATATTTCCGTTGAAATCTTAAAACCGAAAATTATCGCGACTGTAATACTTCCTTTACTTCGTACAAGGAAGTAAAAAGCTGTATCACCCACAATTTCTTCACATTTTATAGTTAAATTTATTAAATTAAGCGATTTTTAAAGAATTGAACAGCTTTCAGTCTTAGGCCTCATGAAACAATTTGTAAAGGCTTTGCCTAAAGATGGACCAAGTTTCAAGTATCTCTGCCAAAAGTTTCCACGCCTTTCAGAAGCTAAACTAAAAGAAGGCGTCTTTGTCGGGCCTGGCATTAGAAAAATGATGTTTGATGTTAACTTTGAATCCACAATGATCTTAAATGAGAAAGAAGCATGGGTATCATTCAAGCAAGTCGTTACAAAGTTCTTGGGAAATGAAAAAGACCCAGAGTATGTTTCTATTATAGCTAACATGTTACAGAAGTTTAAAAAATTAGGATGTTTGATGAGCCTGAAATCTAAGGAAAAATTTGGGTGATAAAAAAAAAAACTAAAGCCAGATTTAGATTCAGCACATCAAAATCTATAAAGATCAACTATTAAAGTTAAAAAAGTTTTCAAAAAAAATTTGTTTGTTGGTCTGTGTAATAAGTATTAATTTTTGATGTATGATACTAGTGATTTACTTTCATTTTAAATGATAAATGTAATTCTAACAAATTTATTACTATAATTCGTAAAAAAATCTTGTTTACGCCAGGCGGGTGCAGTATACCATACCGCATAACAAATAATCTAGAGGTCAATTTCCACCAGACTATTATTTTAATTGTTTTGAAAATATATTAAATTGTATAAATTCATCGTTTAAACACAATGAGACTCTGATAAAAAATAATAAATGTTTGCAAAGTAATTTTATTGCCACATTTAAGCCAACAGATCTTTTCAAACTTTACTAATGGAAAACTGCCTCAATTTCACCGTTGGATGAATTGATGGCTGTTTATTCGACTATAATTTATTACGATTGTTTATCTTCAGTCTATTCCCACTGTATGGTGAACAACCATATAGGCGGCAAAGTGTGATGTTGTGTATCATGACGGAAAAGGTATATCTACATGAAGTAATATCAGTTTTCCTAATTTTATAATTTTATTTTTTTTTTTATTCACGTAAATATTCCATGAGCTTTATTCCACTAAGACTCAATTATAATACAGTCATAATTTATAAATTAAAATGAAATTAAAAGAAGAAAGTGGGCTTGAGATTAAAACATAAATTAATGCATAATTAAACCCATCATACTAGCTCATTTGCATTACAAAACGACAGCAGACCCAGCTGTAAACTGTTTACTAATGTCCTCTTTACTACATCCACAACCTGTGAAGTAATTGTTAAATGTATTTTTTTTTTGAACAATTAGACCATATCTAATAAAGGTCTAGTAAATCCAAACATAAATTAACACCAGTAAAATGCAACATAATGCTTATAGGTATTAACAAAATACGACGAAGATTTAACTTTCACCAAACTACTATAGATATTTATAACATATCAAACGAAACATAAAATAAGCATTTAACCATTAAGTGCATGTAATCCCATTCACTAAAATCCGATAAACAGCCCAAACATATCTATCACAAACAATTGAAGCTTCTTTAGTTAATAATATAATTAATTTAATAATTAATCACACAGGCCAACGATGAAAAAACGTTTGTACTGAAAATACCTTATTCCAATAGTTTTTAGGGTGATGAATCCAAATATGATATTAAAAAAGCTGTATCACCCACAATTTCTTCACATTTTATAGTTAAATTTATTAAATTAAGCGATTTTTAAAGAATTGAACCGCTTTCAGTCTTAGGCCTCATGAAACAATTTGTAAAGGCTTTGCCTAAAGATGGACCACGTTTCAAGTATCTCTGCCAAAAGTTTCCACGCCTTTCAGAAGCTAAACTAAAAGAAGGCGTCTTTGTCGGACCTGACATTAGAAAAATGATGTTTGATGTTAACTTTGAATCCACAATGACCTTAAATGAGAAAGAAGCATGGGTATCATTCAAGCAAATCGTTACAAAGTTCTTGGGAAATGAAAAAGACCCAGAGTATGTTTCTATTGTAGCTAACATGTTACAGAAGTTTAAAAAGTTAGGATGTTTGATGAGCCTGAAACCTACGGAAAACTATGGGCGATACAAAAAAATACAAAGATTTAGATTCAGCACATAAAAATCTATAAATATCAACTATTAAAGTTAAAAAAGTTTTCAATTTTTTTTTTTTTTTGGCCTGTGTAATTAAGTTTATATAATTAATATTTTTTCTTTTATTATCATTAATAAACAAGATAATACAAAATAAAATTCGTTATATGTATTTATAATATTGTTAAAAAATATTCATATAAATATAATTATTATATTCGACCTTGAATTTTATTTGATATAATAAAATTCTTTAAAACATTAAAAATCGTTTAATGAAAATTTATATTCAAATGTTATTTGAATATTTAGGAGAGCGGATGTTCGAATGATGATTTTTCTTAAATTAAACCAAAATCAAAAGTTGAAAGAAGGTCTAGCCAACTAAAACAAATTCTAATCTTGTAAACAACACTTTAGCTTATGTTAAGCCAAGATAGACGGATACCGGTAGCAAAAATACCACAAAGTAAAATTTTTCTTTTCCTTCGCTATTTCATAAGGAATATCATCTTGCCAATTAAACTCTTTCGTGTACATAAATAACAAAAAGACTATAAATTATAAAATATCATAATAGTAAACAACGAATTATGGTGTTCAAAGAAAAGTAAAACACTTACTACAACAGTGTCCATATTCTCAAGTATAAAGAAAAAATTAGATCTGTCACGAACATTAAAAGATAATTTAGAGTGCAATGAAAAACGCTAAAGAAAACATTAAAATTTTTATAAAAAAATGAAATTTTCCAACCAAATATAAGAAAATAGCGTCGCCAATGATCCTGGAGGTTACAGGAAACAAATTAACAATAAATAAATAAAAGTTCAATTATCCCATCATTTATTCGTCCAATTTTTTTTTTTTTAATTTTATTAAATTCTATTATGAAATGATACTAACGAATTTGTCCTCTAATCTGTTTGAAAATCACACATTCAAAAAAAGTTATATGTTCATTAGTCTTTTTCTATTCATTAGTTTATTCAAGAAAGATTTTTAATTTTTACTTCCTTGTACGAAGTAAAGGAAGTATTGTAAACGCGAAAATTTTCGGTTTTTTAGATTTCAACGGAAATATCCATTTTGACCATTCCTGAATCCATTTTGACTAGTTTCGTGTCGTGACGTCTGTACGTACGTTCGTACGTATCTCGCATAACTCAAAAACGATTAACCGTTATTTGAGTGGTCTCCAAATTCATAAATGGAAGTTTACTTAAAGGCTAAAGCAGCCGAATTAGCAGATAGCTATGCAGATGGCCTTAAAAAGGAATAAATTCATTTTGAAATTGAATGTTTCATACACCATGCGCTGGCAATAGAGGGAGGCTTGGAAGATGCCACTGAATCATCCACATTAAGTATAATATATTATATAATATAATATAATTTATAAAAATAAACTAGAAGAGGAGTATCCCAACCTTACTAGAGCCTTCAGAATGTTCCTTACCATCCCAGTTTGTGTTTCTTCTGAAGAAAGGAGTTTCAGCAAGTTGAAAATGATTAAAAGTTATTTGAGGAGCAAGATTGCTGAAAAGTCAACAAACTCAGTATACTCTCGATAGAGCGCAAACGAGCTCCTTCTATAAACAAACATATCGGAAAGTGAAGTTTTAATGTTATTTGTATATGTTCATAATTTTAATATTTTATTTATTCGTATTTTTGTGTTTTTTATTAGACCTTAATTCAGTCAATAAAAGGTGTTAATCAGTTGACATCCGCATGATGGTATAGAAGGATCAATCTAATTGGTCAGTTGACATCCGCATGATGGTATAGAAGGATCAATCTAATTAGAGATTGTTAAATATTTGCCACTTCTATAATTTTGGTTTTATTGAAAAATAGTTCCGAATGTTATACATTCATCTTCAGTTCTAAAAACACACAAAAAATTCAAAAATAAGCAATTCAAAATATAGTTTGGTATTATTATACATATTAAATTAGATATCATATAAATCAGTATTATAAAACATTTATGAATTATGAATTTAATTGAGACAAGAAATCAAATACATTTTGGTACTCACCAAAGTTTAAATGGACTATATCAAACAGAAAAGTTTGTACTGGTTTCTTCTCGAATTAAACTAACAATGAACGAAAGGTAGGTAGGATGTTTATAGGTAAACGGTTAAAGGGTCAGGGTTTTTCCAGTAATGCCGGTGAGTAATTGTTTTTTCTGTTATAGATGGGAATAAATTTAAGATTGGACTATTCAAAAATAAGCAATTCAAACTATATTTTGAATTGCTTATTTTTGATTTTTTTGTGTGTTTTTAGAACTGAGGATGAATGTATAACATTCGAAACTAGTTTTCAATAAAACAGATTTATAGACGTGGCCAATAATTTATCAATCCCTAAATGTGTTAATGCTATGATATGATGTTCATTTCGAAATATGTTACCAAAAACGGTTGATTTTTTTTTTATTGGGGAGGGGGACGACAGAAGAGCCGGCAAAATTAAGCTTGTCCCTCTGGAAAAAAACCTTAGATCCGGCCCTAATTGCAAGGTAACTAAAGGTTTTAGCTTCCATTTCGCTCAAGTATAAAATTTTTAAAAAATTCTGAACAAGAAATATCGGTAAAATATGTGCTAATGTAACCACTGTTTACGGCAGAGAATGTAAATAAATAATAATTAATTTTTTCAATGATACAGATTTGGTAAAGTTTGATAAAAGGGCTCCTAGCTGGTGTTAATTGAAGCATTAATATCATGCATGTTTATTAATTATATTTAGATCCGTTATTCAAAATATGTTGGCAAATCTATAGTCATTAGGAATGAGATAGTATGTCGAAAATAAGTTGTGTCATTATTATGTGTAAAGACTTCGCTGCATCGTAAATATTTCTTTAAAACAGGGATTTGTCGATAATACCACCAGCATTTATTTATTTTTTTATTTACAATGAGGATTTATAAAAGTAATGCAAAATTTATCAAGTACTTTCCTGTAATAGCAATTGTGGACTTCATAGTTTATTCCCCGTCTTTATAGAAATATCAACAAATCTATGACATTTCCTACAGATGATATGCTATAAAATTTCTAGCATTGTTTCGAGTTAGCATTTTCTCAATTTGATATATTTCAGCAAAAGATGCAAACAAACAAGAACTTGTAGTTTTTTTAAGTTCTTTTGTATATTTTAGCATACTTTAACATACTTTAGCATACTATAACATAATACTATGACGTGAAATGATGCATGAACTATAAAAAAATTTATTATGTTTTGGGCATCTATGTTGTTGGTAGTTATAAAGATTGTAGTAAATTACAAATTTGTAAAGGATTTTATTTAAGAATATTTTGTCATAATAAATATTCTAGAAAACATTTGAATTGTAATTTATATAGAAATTAATTTAATTGATTATTTATTTTCAGGAATAAATTTTCTAGCTTTATACTTGATATCGCTTATTTATTCAACTTCATTTACAGGACGTTCCGGGCTTGTTTGTCCATTTCGAAGTGGCTCATGTCCTTCATCATTATCTCTGTAGCTTAAACTATTGTTTAAGCGTCCTAGTTACTAATATTATAATTTATTCATGGCCGGCACCAGAGACATCACCTTCTTGAAAACATTTAGAATTGAGGCTTTTTTTTTTTTTTTTTTAATATATTTTGTATGTTTTTTTTCTATTTCATGTATTTTATGTTTATTTATAAATATGTACGAATAAAAATTTTAAAAAATCCGTAGAAGCACGTATTATTCATTACTCTTCCTTAATATTACTAACCCCCTATAGCAGTGAAGAGTACACAAACACCAAGACATAACACTGCCTGCTATACCGGACTTTAGAAGTACCGGTAAAAGTGGGATATGCCCACTATAAGTATTTATAAAAGTAACGCAACATCAATAAAGTTACGCCATGGAAATTGCAATTGTGGACTTGTGTTATCAGTGACCGCAGATATGCCGACAAACATGTCTTAGAGATAATCATATACTATAATTTTTCTAATATCGTTTCGAAGACATTACATAGTATATAAATGGACATAACTAATATTTTCTCAACATGATACATTTCAGCAAAGATATAGATAAATAAATACGATCTTACAGTTTTCGATGTTGTGAAAATGAGATATGAATTCATACCTACCTGCGTTTACCTCATACGTTTTTTGTACGCATTAGGTATCTTTGCTAACAGTTATAAAGAATGTAGCAAATGACAGATTGGATAAGGTTTCTATTTAAGAATATTTTGTGATGATAAATTTTCAGTCTGGAAGACAATTGAATTATTGCTAACATAGAAATCAATTTAGAACTGAGGCTTTCATTTCGGAATTTTCTGATAAGGATATAAATATAGTATTTTATTCTATTGCGTGTAATTTAGTTTTATTTACGTTTATTTGTACATGAGAGGTAAACTTTCAAAGTTTAGTTAGGAGAGTAAAAAGAAGTGTCTTATCGCATAGTATTCATTGCTTGTTGTGGATATTGTTCAGTATATTTTAATGGTATCAATGGATATTTTGTAAGCATTTCATATTGACTTATTTACGATAGTTCACCCCTTGGAAAAAAACAACAGTATAATGTAAATACGATAATAAAACATCAACAAAATTGGACTAACAACAGTTTACCTCTAAGTATGTACGCGTACAATTTACGGAAGCAATATAAGCCTGTATTGTTCCTATTATCGCCTGTAGAGACGCCACAAATGACAGCGAACAACCACTACAACAATGACTATAAAGAGTTGAGTAGCCTACCTGGCCGGTTTGTCGGGGGCCCCGCAGAGCGCGGACGTGACCCTCTCGGCCCCCCGCCTGAGGCCTGTGATCCTCCGGGTGAGCTCGGCGGAGGCCCGCTCGACGACTCCCTGGGCACCGCTCATCACTGACTGGTAGCGGGCGGCCAGCGCGGTCTCTAGCGGCAGAGTGCCCAACTCCTATCCCCTCCCCAACCGGCCTGTGTACATGAATATATATTGTACCGATAACCAGTGTTTACCTTTCGTCTTCGTCTGTGCTATTTTAACTCCCAGGAGGAAATTAAAACGCGCTGATAAAGCATCAGAGTGCATAATTGGATCGGATATATGTAATTGTGTTCTCCAAGTGCGAATATCCTTGACCATATATTCTTTTCACTAGTTCGGATTACTTCGTGTGATATCAAGTTTTAAAATAACTTTCTTTCTATATAAATAACAAAATTATACATAAGGTCTAGCTTAAAGTAGACTTTATAAATTCGAAAACACCCATTTTTAAGTAACTAGTGTACAAAGTGGGAGTGGGTAGCCCAGTGGGTAGGGCACTGTGCGGCTGATCTCAAGGTTCCGGATTCGAGACCGGCTGAGGCAGATAATTATTTATTCTGTTATCAGCTGTGGATCGCCCCTGTGGGATCGGGAGACCCTCCTGGGACTCACCCAGACTCTATAAAGTTGGTACCCTTAATTGGTGGAAAAACCTGGCGGTTGTGCGTGATCTCAGCCAAATCACCTCCTTGCACAACCGTTTGCTTAGAAACAGTACGTTCCTTAGCAAGTACTGAATCCAAGTCCATTCACGGGTTGTAGTGGTACAGGTACATTGTGAGAGCTCAAAAACAAGAGAAAAGGCGCATGATAAACACTGAAAACTTTATAACCTAACCTAAGAGGATCTCCTTCAGTTTCAGTTTCAAAGCCAGTATTTAAAGCTGTTAAAACGCCAGTTAATGTTTACTGTCGTTTTAATAGCTTTAAAGTGATTGTGCACGCGAAAGGATCCTGAAACAGTAAAATGACTATGGTGCAGCTAAATATAAGCTAGTCCAGTTTAAAAATTAAAAAATATAAACATTTCATTTGGTTTTCGGGGACTGCCTGAGTCGGAAATCTCACAGTCACCGACCACCTGGCCAGTCCGGGCATCATTGAATATTAGTGATAAATTAAATTATAAATTAACCACATTTTAAATAATATTTACAAAGTATTATCGTCATTCATGTTTATGAATAATCTTTGTAAAAAAGAAATACCTCATTTAGGTTCTTGGGATAGGAATCTAGATTATGTATTTGTAAACCTGAATACTGCAATAACTGCCTTTATGATATGAACCTAATGTCAGGCGCAAAGTAATGTAAGTGATAAATGATTGATTTAGATACAAAAAGTCTATAGTACATATATATATATATATATATATATATATATATATATATATATATATATATATATATATATATATTTATTATTATTACTATTAATATACAGTAGGTTTAATATGAAACTATTTTCAAAGTAAACATAATTAATAAGTATTAATCATACAAGCATTATTTTATATTTATTTATTTATTATTAAATTAATTATTAGAATGTGAATATATTTTAGTATTATAGAATCAAATAATTAATAACAGTGGAGTGAGGGGAAGCTCCTGTTTGATCTGAAGGCGCTGCTAATCCTGAAGCAGAATTTCAAAGACGGGTGATCAGCGTGCATATTATGGAGTCGGCCTGCTGACAAAATATACCGTCGTTCTGAGAACTTATTGATATCTACCGCTCAGGACACACTGGAATATATCTTCCGTTAGATAGCTCCACTTACTCCGTCCGACATCTAGGGACTCTGTAAATTATCTTCAGCAGAATACAACCAATTGGCTCTAAGAATCGAAACATAGTTGAATATTTCTGCCGTTAGACGGCGACTTGATCGGTTGCTGTCTCAGCCAATCAAAATTGAGAATGGGAACGAGGAGAAATTAAAAGGATTCTTGCTAGTTTTGTCCCATTATCCATTCATCTTTCATCTTGCACTGCCACGCTTCATTCTACTCTACAGCCCATTAGACTTCCAGCTTAAATCATCTCGCAGTTTCCGTTGGATCACAAGATAGAAGAGGATACACCAAGTACAGTTAATTTATTATTATTATTCTGGAAAATGTTGTTTAGGTTATAAAATTAAAACATTATTTAAGTTGAATTAAATCGTAATGACCATAATTAGTATAAATTGATCTGATTGTTAATATTAATTAACATGCCTTATATTAATAAGGCATAGCAAATTGATATTATGTATCATATTACTGAAAAGTAGATTATGTTCATTAAAGATATGCCTTTTATTTTCTGATACGAGTTTAAATATAAATTAAACATATAATTAGAAAAGTTTAGTATTATTTCATCATTAATACAGCTCTCCTTAACTATAAATCATTGAAGACAAGGAACTTAAACAAAGGATATAAATTAATAATATATTTTTGTTACAACTTCTTCGTCTGCCAAACAGCAATAAAATTAATCACACTCCGTCTCTCCCCTTCAGGGAATTCATATCCATAGGTGTATATATATATATATATATATATATATATATATATATATATATATATATATATATATATATACACACACAAGGAACGATGAGATGGCAGACAAGCAATAAAAAGAACATTTGACACTCATAAGTTATTCAGAAATACCAAGCGACAATATAAATCAGCCCGGTATTTTTCGAAACTACAACTAAAACTAAACACAAGTAATAAATCAAGAATAACCAGTTTGTAGTAATAACTACAAAAATAACCAGTAGAAATAAGCAACAAAATGTTGGGACATATCCCAAGTAATAATTTACTCTATTTAAGTGAGCAGCGGATACAATACTGATGCAGCAAGTTCCTGAAGGTGATATTGATAACGAGCTGAGATTATAAAAAAAAAAATTTCAAAACGCTTTAAGAGAGCGCTGTTTTATTGCGATATCACTAAATTTACGATATAAAAGGTCAATGTGTAAACAATCATAAAAATTGAAAATCGTTGATTTTGTGAAAAGTAGCAATGAAGTTTAGATTAAACTAAACATTCGTCATATTATATAAACTTTTGTAAATTAAATGCTATCAAAATGTATATAATTTTATAATTTCTATTCAAATCCTAAAATTAAAAATAATAATAACGTTAGAAAAAAAGATTCAAGTAAATTAATGGGCACCAGTAGTGAACCTAAAATCAAAACTATGAGAAACATGGTTAAGAAAAAGTTGATAATAATAATGAAATCAAATTTACAGGGTCAAAATAACAGTTAAACATTTTAATATATTGAAAGACAAAAAAAAAATTAATATATATATATATATATATATATATATATATATATATATATATATATATATATATAATGATTTCTTAATGCAATAATTTATTAATGTTAAGTATAAAATTTGGATGGCACTGTGCAACGTTAATGTTCAAACGATCAATGACTAGTTTCGCCAAACAATTATGAAATTCAGTTGACATCCGCATGATGGTATAGAAGAATCAATCTAATTAGGGATTGATAAATTATTTGCCACTTCTATTATTTTGTTTTTATTGAAAACTAGTTTCTAATGTTATACATTCATCCTCAGTTCTAAAAACACACAAAAAATTCAAAAAATCAAAACACAAAATTCACGTTGAAAACAGTTTCAAATTAAATATATATGAAGCACTTGAAATAATAAAATCCTTCAAATCCAATCCAGATTTTTGCTGGATGACCAAATAAATATCTCCAATAGTCCAATCTTAAATTTATTCCCATCTATAACAGAAAAAACAATTACTCACCGGCATTAATGGAAAATGACCTGACCCTTAAACCGTTTGCCTAAAAACATCCTGCCTATCTCTCGTTCATTGTTAGTTCAATGCGAGAAGAAACCAGAACAAACTTTTCTGTTTGATATAATCCATTTAAACCATGGTGAATATCAATATGTATTTGATTTCTTGTCTTAATTAAATTCATAATTCATAAATGTTTTATAATACTGATTTATATAATTTAATATGTATAATAATACCAACTATATTTTGAATTGCTTATTTTTGAATTTTTTGTGTGTTTTTAGAACTGAGGATGAATGTATAACATTCGAAACTAGTTTTCAATAAAACAAATTTATAGAAGTGGCAAATAATTTATCAATCCCTAATTATAAAATTGTAAACATTTTGATAATATTTTATATACAAATTCTTATATAGTATTATAAATTCTAAATTTAACCTAAACTTTTGCGTAATTTTTCTCTAAATCAATTATTTACTACATTCATCACATAACAGTTGCTTTATATATAGATAATTTTCCATTTCTATTTTATGTCGCGGAAAAAAGAACCTAAATTATGTATCTTTTTAGCAAAGAGCATTGATAAACATGAATGGCCAAAGTATTTTACTAATATTATTTAATTATAATAATATTGGTTAATTTATAATTTCATTTACCTAACAGCAATGTTGAATTCGCCGATGTTTCATTCAATCTATTAATTAAGTTTTTATTATTATCTATGCCAAATTATGTTTCTCTTATTGCCAATAATGTTAATTAGCCATATTGTTGTTAATAAATATAAAACTTATAAAAATGCTAATTGGCTGATGTACAGAAAAAAAAAAGTACCTGGAGTTTATTTTGCACAGTGGTCAAAATATATATAGCCACGTCATGCATATTTCATAATAATCAAGGAAAATCATGAAAACTAGAAATTCGTTTTAAAAACAAGAAAAATGTATTCGCCATCTTTCGTAATTATAAAAAAATAAAATCAAGTCCCTTCAACAACCAATCAAAAGTCTTGGCTCGAGTTGAGTAGTTGAAGTGCTAAGGAAGCAGGACTGTTTCTTGAACAATGGTCATACAGGACATAACCGTCAGGGGTTATTCTCCATCCCAATTGAGGGTGTCCACTTAACAGAGGCTGGATGAGCCCCAGGAGAGTTTCTCGACCCAGAAGTCGATCCACGCTGAGAAAACAGAAAAAATAATTTATCTGCTTTAGCCGGACTCGAGCCTGAGCCCATAAATAAGACCAGTGTCTTACTCACATAGCTACCCCACTCTCCAATAATTTACTATAAACTAATAATATATTTTACTGTGAACATGCAATAAAAACCTGTACCACTACAACCCGATAAGGGTCTTGGGTTCAGTACTTGGTAAGGACCGTACTGTTTCTAAGCCAACGGTTGTGCAAGGAAGTGAATCGGCCGAGATCAGGCTAAACCGCCACGCTCCGGTTGGGCCTCAGGAGGGTCTCCCGATCCCACAGGGTCGACCCACGACTGAATACAGAAAAAATAATTATCTGCCTCAGCCGGTCTCGAACCCGCGATCATGATTTTAGTAGCGCAGTGCCTTACGCACTGAGCTACCCCACTCCCACGAGCATGCAATAAATTTATTAAAAATTATAAAATTAATTTATTAGTAAGAATTAATAATATAATAAAACTAATAATTAAGATTTGGAAACTTTATCTACTCTCCTGAAAAGTTACAGTTTTAAGCTTTTCACGAAACATCAACCAATCCATTTTTAAGGTAATAAAATATTTTCCACAATAATATCCATATTTTCGAAATATATTTAGTCGATATTAAATTTAAAGGTGTTTCAAGCAGAGCATTCTTCTGCCATTGACCACTAGCGGCGCCAATATAAAATAGAAAAGAATATTTATCACTGAGAAATCCTAAATTATTTTAGAAATATACCACAACTTTTTATTCTATTTTATCAAAAGGTAGTGTATATGGCATCTTAATTATAAAATATAATTCAATTAATCTATTTCGAAGTTATCAGGTTCGCTAGAGCCCTTTGAGCTCCCTCATACCTTTGGGGCCCTTCTCTCTCTGGAACTCTTTTACGGCCAACTTTTCACTCCCTCTTAATTACGATTTTCCTTTAATTTCCAGTCTTTTAGGAGAAATACTGGGAAATATCTCAAGTGTCTTAGCTGAGGCTTTGCAGAGGGTTGAAAAATCACAACCATAATTTTTTTTTAATTATCTGCGTTTTACATACACGTAGGTATCTCTTTTCGCTTTTCATTAAGCATTATATTTTTCAATTAAATAACGCCAAGTTGATTTTTGTTCATTAATATCGAACAAGTAGGGGCGAGGATCTCAGTGTGCTCGGTCCGGAACGTTGTGAGCTCGATTCTCATTTAGGGCAGTTAATATTTATTTCGCTGTCGTACCGAGAAATGAATCTTGGCACTCCCACTCTGGTTATTACGGGACGGCGACCTAAGGGGTTGGTAAAAAGGACTAAAAGTTCCTACCACCGATCCCAGTAACAATACCATAATATAGTAATATCGATCATTCATTCATACATAGGAGCCACATTCATTCATACTTCTTCATATCATATTCATACAAGATAAGTGCAAAAGAATTTCATTTACAAAGAACTAGTATGATCTAACATTAGTAAAAAAATTCAGAAAATTCAATTTTTAAGCGTAAGTAAAATTACATCGATCCTGCAACAGATATTCTTTTTTTCTTCCTTGTACGAAGTAAAGGAAGTATTGTAATCGCGAAAATTTTCGGTTTTCAGATTTCAACGGAA
Organism: Rhaphigaster nebulosa; assembly: GCA_948150685.1. Classification (NCBI taxonomy): domain Eukaryota; kingdom Metazoa; phylum Arthropoda; class Insecta; order Hemiptera; family Pentatomidae; genus Rhaphigaster; species Rhaphigaster nebulosa. Next base: position 150,256,067 of record OX411309.1, read on the forward strand.
ATATCCATTTTAACCATCCCTGAATCCATTATGACTAGTTTCGTCGTAGCGTCTGTACGTACGTTCGTTCGTATTTCGCACAACTCGAAAACGGTTAGAAAAAGAAAGTTGAAATTTTGTATTTAGGATTGTTGTAAAATCTAGTTGTGAACCTCCCTTTTTGGTCACTGCTTAATCACCGGAAATGGTACTTTACTTGAAGGTCATAATTAATTACCATCAAAAATTATATTAAAATATTATACAAAACTTCTCAAATTTAGTATTTATAATTTATATATTGATTTAGATAACATACTAGATTTTGGTCTAAATTTGAAAACCGGAAGCGGTACTTTACTTGAAGGTCATATTAGACTTTCATCAAAAATTATATTAAAGTATAATGTAAAACATTTCAAATTTGGTAAATAGGACTTTTATATTGATGTGAACATATTTACTAGATTTTGGTTAAAATTCGTGAGCCGAAAAGGGTACTTTACTTGAAGGTCATAATAAGCTTACATCAAAAATTATATTTAAATTAAATACATAAATCATATGTTTCGGTAATAAAGGTTACAAGCGCGATTTGGTTTCGAATCCAATTAAACATTTTTATTACTTCTTTTAAGTGTTAAAATTGAGTGTAAAATACTGGTTTTCCTCCTCATTTGTGTGTGTATGTGTGTCAATAAATGGGTGTCGCGACGCCGAGTGTCGTTTTTGAGATACTGCAATATTCGGAAACTAGTAACCAAATTCAGGATCACTTTTTGAGCCACCGATTTATAGTTTAATAGGCGTACAAGGAAGTCATGGGGTGTCCAAATCAGATATATTTTTTTAAATAAACAATTTAAAAATTCGTTAAACATTTCTTTTAGGACAGTCATAAATAACATACTTGAAATTTGTCCCAAAGTTCATTCTTCTTTATTGTTTAATATTTTTTTTGCTCTCCTAGAAAATTCATAGGAAGAGCACTTGAACTCTTTGAGAGCTTTTGACCAGGCCAAGGGAGAAGGTTTAAAATATCTATTACTGGAACCTTATTTTCCTTTCACTCTCTTCATTTCTCTGGAGTTTCCCAAAGAAATGATTCTCTAAGCTTGATTATATTTATCCATCGATGAAAATTGCATTTATTCATTTTTCAATCTTATTTCATTAAAAAATTATTTACGATTATAGGTTAGGTTATGTTGCTTATTTTGACCCTCAACAACTTGGTCTTTAGTCTCCTACTTCAATTTATTATTTATCTTTCTGTTCTTTTTTTTTTTCTTCTTCTATATTTTGTTAAACATTTTTTTTTTAAAGAATAAAATTATTTTTTCTATTTTTTTCTATCTAGAGTCACCTAACTAGAGTCGACGAAAGAATTGACACGGATCGTCCCCTTTAACTCAATCCCTCTGTCAGCCATCTATCACTTACTTGACACCTTCCACTCCAGTTTAAATTACTATAACCTTGAGCTATAACTTCAACCACTTGTATTTCCTGTAACCACTGTACATTCAATGTATTGAATATAAAGGGAAAAATCTCATATAATATATGTAAATTAAACGTCATTCGACACATCTAAATGTTTAAAATTATATTTAGTATTTAAAAAAAACCTACATTACAAAAAATTATTTATATAGTGCAATATTGAATAAGATGAGTTGACTATTGTTGCAAAAAAAAAAAAATCTGGTGCCGGTACGCGCATCTTACAACTTTCTCTTACCACCCTATAATAATAATCTTTTTAACATAATTTTAAAGATTTCTCATAAACACTACTCGAAAAAGGCAAAGTTTAGGCCAATTTTGAAGCCTGTCGCCTATGAACAAAAATTATTACATTAATTTTATCTCTTTCCCAAATATGCAAGCAATATATAATTATCTATCTATATATATATTTTGCTCAATACGATTTTTCTAATCCATACCGAATTATCAATATATTGTTTAAATTAACTGATTAAATTATCTTATTATTTTTTTTTCTAGTTTTCTATCAATCATTACTTATTTAAAAATTTAATTTATTTGTAATATCAACTTAATGTTAACCTATCCGCTTTATGTCAGTTTTAAAATTTCCTACATTTTTTACTTATATAAATTGATTCTAGTTCGACTAGCGTCGTTGGCTGGATAACATCGTCTCTATACTGATGGCCAGTAAGATTGGTTTTCAGGCCGAATCGAAATACGAGTTGGCATAGACAGAAATATAGTGTTGTGGAATAACACTGCGAAGTTTGGCGAGGATCGGAAGACGGACACCTCCCTGACGACGGGTGAAGAGATCGCCGAATTTTGGCATCTTCCGCGGTTACCTGGAGCGGGCCTGGACAGGGTGCCCCCTTCGAGCGCCGCCTCAGGTCAGTGTCCCACCTCTTATGTTTATTTACTTGTCAAAACCTGACTCACCTCGTTATGCATATGTGAAAGTATCGTTTATTTTTCTTATTCAACGATAGAATCAACATCTGCAGTTGATGTTAATGCTTTAATGCAAAAAAAAACAAGCATTATTGCATAATAAGTCTAAGGCGATGTCCTAATATTATTCGATAGGCTTCAAGAGACTATGAATGCAGTTCAATAGCTTCAAAATGAACTAAAAAGATTAAATAGCGTGCTGGACTCTCAAAACGCGTCAGCAAACCTAAACAACCGGTAGCCGAATATCATGCCGATGAGGAGAAATTAGAACAAGACACAGGGTGGAATACTGTACAAAGAAGGCGAAATCAAAATCTCTGATGTGGACAACATGACTTTCTTGTAGGCTAATTAATCTTTAAATCGGGGTCTCAAAAAGTGGTCCTGAATTTAGTTACTAATTTCCGAAGATTGCAGTAAAAAAGACAGGCGTCGCGACATCCATCTATTGACACACACACTCATACACACACAAGCTCTTGTTTCTGGAGCTCTCATTCCGGTATAAAATGTCGTTTTCTCTTAGTACGTAACAACTTCCCAAGAGATTTCTTCGTGTCCCGTGACAACATTAGAACTGTCTATGTCACTAGTTAAAGCATTGGAAATCGAAGGTTTCGACATTTTAAGCGGAAGAACCCACTTAGCTTATATCTTATTCTTCTGCTGTAGAATTGTTCATCTCACAAATGGGGAGGAAAACCAGTATTTTACACTCAATTTTAACACTTAAAACAAGTAATAAAAATGTTTAATTGGATTGGAAACCAAATTGCGTTTGTAACCTTTATTAACGAAACATATGATTTATGTATTTAATTTAAATATAATTTTTGATGAATATTTATTTTGAACTTCAAGTAAAGTATTGCTTCCGGTTTTCCAATTTAAACCAAAATCTAGTATGTTATTTGAATCAATATTAAATACTGAATGTTAGAAGTATTGCATTATATTTAAATATAATTTTTGATGGAAATCAATAATGACCTTCAAGTAAAGTACCACTTCCGATAATCATGCAGAGATCAAAAAGGGAGGTTCACAACTAGAGTTTACAATAATCCTAAATGCAAAATTTAAACTTTCTACGGCTAACCAATTTTAACCAAAATATAGTAAATACACTCATATCGATATAAAAGTCCTATTTATCAAATTTGAGATATTTTACATTATATTTTAATATAATTTTTGACGAAAGTCAAATATGACCTTCAAGTAAAGTACCGCTTCCGGTTTTTCAATTTAAACCAAAATCTAGTATGTTATTTAAAACAATATATAAGTTGTAAATACCAAATTTGAGAAGTTTTACATAGTATTCTAATATAATTTTTGATAAAAATCAATTATGATTTTCAAGTAAAGTACCACTTCCGGTGATCAAGCAGTGACCAAAAAGGGAGGTTCACAACTAGATTTTACAACAATCCTAAATACGAAATTTCAACTTTCTACGGCTAACCGTTTTTGAGTTATGCGAGCTACGTACGAAAGTACGTACAGACGTCGCGACGAAACTAGTCAAAATGGATTCAGGGATGGTCAAAACGGATATTTCCGTTGAAATCTGAAAACCGAAAATTTTCGCGATTACAATACTTCCTTTACTTCGTACAAGGAAGTAAAAAGCATTTGGGCCAGAGAAAAAAAAAAATTTAAATTGAAAAAAATGTTATTTTCGAGGCCGTGAAACATTCCTCGTCGACTATATTTTTATTCGGAAAACTTTTAAAATAGTCGTCCATAAATTATGAATGAGAGGTAACCAACAGTGTGTGTATACATATATATATATATATATATATATATATATATATATATATATATATATATATATTATATATCTTATGGTTGCGGCGAGGTAAAAAGGTACAGAAAACATTGCATTTACATTTTACATTTACATTTTAACAAAATATATTTTTAAATTATCAATTGCAGAAACGAAACACACTACTCACACTGGTAAAGGCTGGTTTACACGAGTAAGTTTTTGGTTTTTGAGTTATTTGAATCCATATTAAATACTGAATGTTAGAAGTATTGCATTACATTTTAATATAATTTTTGATGAAAATCAATAATGACCTTCAAGTAAAGTACCACTTCCGGTAATCATGCAGTAACCAAAAAGGGAGGTTCACAACTAGAGTTTACAATAATCCTAGATACAAAATGTAAACTTTCTACGGCTCACCGTTTTTGAGTTATGCGATTCGCACGTAGAATGTAAGTACATACGTCACGACGAAACTAGTCAAAATGTATATTTCCGTTGAAATCTGAAAATCGAAAATTTTCGCGATTACCATAGTTTCTTCGTACAAGAAAGTAAAAAAGAAAAGCAAACTCGCCACCATCCTCCTCACCTAAAGGTAAAAGTGATAGAAATAATACATTTGTTAAAACAAATCCGCCAAAACAGCCTCCCTCCATATTTGTATCGGATTTAAAACACTTCAAATCTCAATATAACTAAATTAATCGAAGTTTATACATATTGATTTCACTAACAGCCGAATACAATAAATAGCCAAGTGATTCCCTACTCTAATTGGGCCAAATATCTCGGGATGAAATTTGACACGAACCTCCGATGGAAAGAGCATGTAAAACCAAAATTAATACAGTTAAATCTGAGGTATCAACAAAAAAAATCTGGTGCGGTGCGCGCATCACACAACTTTCCCTTACCGCTCTATAATAATTATCTTTTTAATATAATTTTAAAGAGTTCACATAAACAATACTTGAAATAAACTCAGCAGCATTCACTTCTTCTCCCACTTAAGTACAATAAAATAGTTTTTAAAACAATTTTAGTACAACAATTCTGTACACTACCTCTATATCTTAACTTTGTCAAGTTGCAAATATATTTTAAAAGGTTCTGGTTTAGTTTCCATGGAAACATTTTCTTTCCATTAAATAATGTGAAAGTAGAAATTATTAAGTTAATTTCGGTTTTTGTATTCTTAAATTACTTTGTTACAGAGCGTATTGTTTACAACAGATTGGCGGATTGGTGGGAGGAGGTTCGGTCGCATCCATCTCCTTTCGGATGCGCTCGGTTATCCATATATTTTACGATCCTCATAAAATACATTGTATCTTTGCTAATACTTATCCGATTTTGATGATTTTTTTTTTTAGATACTTTAATAACCTTTCATATAATTCTGTATATAATTTACTATAAATTTCATACTTTTTAAGCCATGCGCAAATAAAATATTCTTTTCATCATAACTTTTTTCCCTGCAATTCCTCGGTGATTTACTAAATAAATGAAAAGTTAAAGGCCTTTATGAAGAATAATTTAGCAAAGTTTCATCAAAATCGTTAGAGCCGTTTTCGAGAAAATTGTAAAAATGTGTAAAATCGATTATATAAAGTGGCACTTCCGGTTAGTCGATTTTGACGAAAATGTTACTGTAACATCACATGTATATGCCAATCTTAAATACATAATTTAAGTTTCGTACAGCTCTCCGTTTTTGAGCTAGACTGGTCACATACACACAAACATACAGACACACAGATCATTTTGCGAGACTTGGTCATTTGGACTCAGGGGACCTTAAAACATGTATTTCCGTCGAAAACTCGAATTCGAAAATTTTCACGATCGCAATACTTCCCCTTACGATATACTTCGTATATAAGTAAGGGAAAGTAAAATTAGTCGTCACTGGATGCCTGGCAGATGTGAAACATGGAAACCATTTTGTATAGAAAATATCCATGAAAGGATCGTTTATTAAAGGAAATAAATATGGATGAATGGATATTGGGAAGGCTGATAACTAAATATATTGGGTAACTTGATATGACATAACAGGTCTAAGGTAATATATATCTATTGATGACTTCCGAAAGGTGAGTGAATTCTTTGCCAATTTGCGTTGATGTGAATATCCGGTTTTCTTCGGTTTATATCCGAATCCGTAAGAAATTCTTCATAACAATTATGTTTTGTATAATTATTATTACTTTTCTTCAAGTCAACATCTGCGTAGAAATGTATCGCCTAATAGATATATGAGGAAAATTATTACCGAAACAGATGGAATCGTTCACTCAAGAAAAACAATGACATTACGATTTTCCATAAAGATAGGCAGTATCTTTGGGTCAATCGGGGCTGGTGACCACTGCAAAATGCTGGACGGACAAAAAATATATGCAGCGGAATTTCGGAGGACAAACCCTAATCAAGCTTCTCTCATTTGGATCGCTACGAAGATCGCTATAAAACTAATCCTTTGTTTAGAAAGTGTTATAGTAATTTGTTGTAATAATTAGGCAGTGTCGTAAATAAAACCTATACAACCGCGCAGAGCCTATGGTAGTGCAGTGTGTAAACGGATATAATTAAAACATTTCGTAAACAGTTGACATCCGCATGATGGTATAGAAGGATCAATCTAATTAGGGATTGATAAATCATTTGCCACTTCTATAAATTTGTTTTATTGAAAACTAATTTCGAATGTTATACATTCATCCTCAGTTCTAAAAACACACAAAAAATAAGCAATTCAAAATATAGTTTGGTGTTATTATACATATTAAATTAGATATCATAAAAATCAGTATTATAAAACAATTATGAATGCAATTAAGACAAGAAATCAAATACATGCTGATACTCACCAAGGTTTAAATGGTTTATATCAAACAGAAAAGTTTGTACTGGTTTCTTCTCGCATTGTACTAACAATGAACGAAAGGTAGGTAGGCATGTTTATAGGTAAACTGTTTAAGGGTCAGGGTTTTTCCAGTAATTTAATTGTTTTTTTCTGTTTTAGATGGGAATAAATTCAAGATTGGACTATTGGAGATATTTATTTGGTAGTAAAATTCTTAAAATCCAATCCAGATTTTTGCTTAAATGACCAAATAAATATCTCCAATAGTCCAATCTTAAATTTATTCCCATCTATAGCAGAAAAAAATAATTACTTGACCTTAAACCGTTTACCTATAAACATGCCTACCTACCTTTCCTTCATTGTTAGTTCAATGCTAGAAGAAACCAGTACAAACTTTTCTGTTTGATATAATCCATTCAAACCTTGGTGAGTACCAACATGTATTTGATTTCTTGTCTTAATTAAATTCATAATTCATAAATGTTTTATAATACTGATTTATATTAATCTAATTTAATATGTATAATAATACCAAACTATATTTTGAATTGCTTATTTTTGATTTTTTTGTGTGTTTTTAGAACTGAGGATGAATGTATATCATTCGAAAGTAGTTTTCAATCAAACAAATTTATAGAAGTGGCAAATAATTTATCAATCCCTAATTTCGTAAACAATTGTTTAAAACAATTTTTTATTTATTTAAGGTGAGCGTTATTATACTCTGCTTAGTGAATTTGAAAAAAATTGCGAGGTATAGTAGTACCTAAAGGGTGACGGTAACTAGGGTTTTATTCTGAAGGGGGGAGGGGCGTACAGGAAAATCGCTCGCCTGCTGTTAGCATTATATTTATAATAGTTTGTAATGCGGTATGGTCTACTAATAGCATCTACCGAAGTCAAGTTTTGATGAAAATATCTGATGTGGACAACACATGACTTCCTTGTACGCCTATTAAACAATAAATCGGTGGTTCAAAAAGTGATCTTGAATTTGGTTAGTAGTTTCCGAAGATTGCAGTATCTCAAAAACGACACTCGGCGTCGCGATATCCATCTATTGACACACACACACACAAATGGGAAGGAAAGCCAGTATTTTACGCTCAATTTTAACACTTAAAAGAAGTAATAAAAATGTTTAATTGAATTCGAAACCAAATCGCGTTTGTAACCTTTCTTACCGAAACATATGATTTATGAATTTAATTTAAATATAATTTTTGATTTAAGCTTATTATGACCTTCAAGTAAAGTACCCTTTTTGGATCACCGATTCTAACCAAAATATAGTAAATACATTCATATGGATATAAAAGTCCTATTTACCAAATTTGAGATGTTTTACGTAATATTTTAATATAATTTTTGATAGAAATCAATTATGATCTTCAAGTAAAGTAACACTTCCGGTAATAAAGCGGTAACCAAAAAAGGAATTTCACAACTAGATTTTACAACAATCCTAAATACAAAACTTCAACTTTCTACGGCTAGTCGTTCCTGAGTTATGTGAGATACGAACGTACGTACGTACAGACGTCACGACGAAACTAGTCAAAATGGATTCAGGGATGGTCAAAATGGATATTTCCGTTGAAATCTGAAAACCGAAAATTTCCGCGATTACAATGCTTCCTTTACTTCGTACAAGGAAGTAAAAATGTCTTCACTACGGCAGGCGCAACAGTTATACCACACCGCGAAACAAGTTATCCATCAGCCAACATCGAATAAACGAGACAAATGACCTAGTTGTGGATAATATTATAAATGGAATTATGATGTATATATGATCATTAATAAATAAGACAAAAATATAATGAAATAAGGGACGCGGACTTACCTCAGCGGTTCGACAGACTCCATCGAGCGAAAGAACTCGGTTAGGACTGGCCGCGGCTGTCATCGAGCGGTGGTTTGCATGACGCGGTGTTCATGCACCGAGTGCCCGAATACATTTGCTGTTTATATAGCCCTCGTGTTCTCTCTCTGCACGCATCGCTCTGGTCGTCAGGCGACAATGTCTCTGCGGAACATTGCCACCTGGAGGGGGTCAGCACCTCCGAATGTGTTTAATTGCTTCGGCCTATTTCCTCGGTTTGTCTAGAATCATTCGGAACAGGTGAGCCAGGCAAGTTGGGTGTCAAATATTAAAAATAATATTGACAAAAAAATTATAGATTTCGAGCTGGCCAAAACTAGAGAATTAATTCTATTGAAACAGATTATTGATTGAAGTTCTATTTTGATGACAGTTTTAATATTCCATTTTAGTTATATAAATTGTTATAACTAATTTTTTTGCTGTATGCACGGTAGAACTGCTCACCCGAACCGTTACTGCCGAACCGTTGTTCCTAGTTGTGGACCTTTACCTTTAGTCATAACAATAAATAACCATTTCATACCAACCTAAACCTGCGCTATATGTACATACGAGAGCTGAATATATATATATATATAAATTAATGATTAACAAGATTAATTTAACTAATTAATTAATTAAGTTAAGAAAGTGTCCCTTTTGTATTAAACGACGCATTTCTTCAAGCATTTATGAAATAGAATGCCATAAAAAACACAGCGCCACAAACTATTTTCATAGTTGTAAGCTAGTGCCTTACTCTTTTCTTGTAGGAAATGAGTCTCCGACCACCGGAGATGTAAATTAATAATTAACAAGATTAATTATTAATTCAGATCGTTTACTTTTAAATGGCATTGAACAGCTGTTTATTGGCTTTTGTTATAAATGAAGGTTATACTAATCAGCAAACTTGTTAGTAAAATATATTTAGTGATTTAGGGAATAAAAGAGTCTTATACAATACTATTTTGTTTTAGCAAACGTTTACGGTCGTATTCTTTCTAAATCGCTGAATTACATTTATATTTATAATTATATATATATATATATATATATATATATATATATATATATATATATATATATATATATATACATATATATATATATATATGTTGTACAGTCTTTATCGTGATTTATTATTAAGCCCTTTGCTCTCTCTAAGCTCGATAAAGGTACATCCATAAAAATAAAAAAATAAAAATAAACACAACCTTAAATCTTTATGCATATATTATACATTATACTACAGAAATAAAATATATATATATATATATATATATATATATATATATATATATATATATATATATATATATATATATATATATATGGATTAACTATTTACAACCTGCATACACCAACTAAAACTTGTAAAACTAAAAATAGTTTCTTCCTGTATATTACAATAAGATGTCTTTCTTTCTCTATATACATATATTCCCATCATGAATTCTTAATTCTTAAGTCCAAATTTTGAAGATTAAAAATGGAAGACCCAAATGTTTGAAGGCCGCTACCTCTGGAGTTCATTTTATTCGGATATTCTCATACTGAATATGTGCTAAAGAGCACTAGCAAAAAAAGACGGGAGCAAACCTTTCCTTGCAGAACTAACCAGACCTCTTACAAGTCTCAGGCCCTTATCTCCCTTTCTTAACTTTTGTCAAATACCGTCAGAGAGCAGCACTCCTCAGAGCCGTTCTCTCCCAGTACCCCATTAATAATAATTAATATATTTAATTTCACAAGCGCAACCCTATATATATTTTTTTTCACGTTACAAAATATATATATATATATATATATATATATATATATATATATATATATATATATATATATAATATCTTTATATACATATAATCGTTGATGCGTCGGTTTGTGAAGTCAGGTTATAAACAAATTGTATATTTAAAAGTTGTTTATGTGCGTGTATCAGTAAAATATTCTACGTTTTACAATTTTAGTGAAAATCTACCTGTTACAATACATAGAATCCATATTACAAATATATGCCGCCTTTTCAATCTAACCTCAATCAACAATTTTAAGTCGTCATTTAATACGTAATGTATACATTAACGAAATTTTATATTTGAAAAATTTAAAGCATTTGTGAGGTGTAAAAATTATATCTTTATATATACATACGTGCCAAGAGAAGGAACACGATCGAATATTTGTCGACGCACACAGCATAATCCAACTGCACGCGAAAACTGAACGGCGAAACATTGCGAGCATTGGCCGAAGCAATTAAACACCCTAGGACCTTATTGAGGTGCTCACCCCCTCCAGGTGGCAATGTTCCGCACAGATATTGTCGCCTGACGATCAGACCGTGCAGGTGCGTGCAGAAAGAGAACACGAGGGCTATATAAACAGAATGAAAATACTATATATTAGATGACACAGCTCTTTCTTCATTGCACAACAAAGTAAGAAGCAACGAAACCAACGTGAGCAAACAGATGGATAAAGACAATCGCGTCAACACGTCACTGAGGCACGTGAACAGCTGATGCAAATCGACAGCTGATGCAAACAGGAAGTGCATTAACGCGACCATCCTTCAATCGTCGTACATTTGAATATGAACCAAATACAGAATATTCACCACATACTTCTTATTGGCGAAATGGATAAAGGATATCAATATTGCCATGCGTTTAAATTTAAAAATGAAACAACTGTAATTTGTTGCGCAGCAGGAAAATTTGTATTGTTTACATTGAATCCACCACTTCATCCATCGAAAACCTCCTTATTTTGAAAAATATTCGAATCATTTTGAGCAACAAGTAATTTCACTTAAAGCAAGTAATAAAAATGTTTAATCAGAGTGAAAAAAAAAAATCGCGTTTGTAACCATTATTATCGAACCATATGGTCTCTGTATTTAATTTTAATATATTTTTTTATGTAAATTATAATTTGTAAAATAAATAAATAAATTTTTGATATAAGTTTATGACGATCTTCAAGTAAAGTTTTAATCATTTTAGCCAAAATATATCAAATAAATTCATATCGATATAAAAGTCCTATTTACCAAATTTGAGATGTTTTACATTATATTTTAATATAATTTTTGATAAAAGTCTAATATGACCTTCAAGCAAAGTGCCGCTTCCGGCATAGAATATATTCCATTCCATACAAAATTCCAGAGTTATGTGCGCTGGAGAGGTTACGCAGAAAATTTTGGGATTGAATATGAGCTCAAAAGAAACTTCAGGAATTATAGTTGTTGTCCACCAAATTTCACTCCTAAATTCCAAAAATTGCGGATTATAAGGGATGTGGCAATCCAATTTTGAACATCCGGTATATATATATATATATATATATATATATATATATATATATATATATATATATATATATATATGCATATACAAAGTGTATTTATCTGTGCTGATGATTTGGTACTGTATGGCCAAGATGCATAAACAGCTAAGTTTATGAAAGCCGGTAAAAAACTAATTTTCGAAATAAATACGGATAAAATAATATATATGGTTAGTAGTTGAAACGGCGATGACATAGATATGATGGATATTTATTTTGAACACGTAGACAAATTTAGGTATCTAGGGTGTATAGGGTGTATCTAGGTATCTAGGTATCTAGGGTGTATAGTAACTAGGAAAGACGATACCCTAGAGGAAATAAAGTAAGGTTAAAGATAGTTAATGCCTATTTTTTTGTAGTTGCAAAATTACTTAGTTCTCGCTTTCGTATTAGTAACTTAAACAGCAGTAGAATTTATTTACTTCCTACTACCCTTTAATGGAAGGATGTAAACCGGGAAATTTGGAATTTTTAAAAAATTACATTCACTTAGACGTTACTAATCCGACCTTTTATTGGGATTGGACATGTCGGAACAGCGAACGGCCGGATTATCAAGACTGTTCTGATGTATTGATGTTTTTTCAACAACATGATTATTTTGCCTCAAAACTCTTCCTAAAACATCGGTTTCATCTTAAACCAATAAGATTATTATTACTGATGATTCACAATGAATTGATTAATAAATGATGGTATAAACTAAAAATATTAGAGATAATGATAATAATGAAGTATAATAACTCTGAAATGCTCATTAGTTTAAAACTCGGCATTTGCAACCAAATGTAATTGATATTGCTCTGTGAGTGACGTATATACCGAATATCAGCTAATTGGATCCTACATCTCTTCTCCGTTGGAATTATAATTATAATTATAATTAGTAATATTAATATTTGCCATAGCGACTGAATATCAGTACGATTTAATATCACTATCATTCAGTTCAGAATAATGGCTCTGTCCAGCTCCAATGGCTAAAATTTATGATTATTTTATTTTAGAAATATGTTTTTTAGTGACTATTGGATTTATGTATTTAATTTAAACTAGTATACCCGAGCGAGAACTCTCACATAATCACTGCTATATATTGTTACGGTAGTATAGATCACTTTTCCGGCTCTCAGGAGCGATGGATTTTGACGAGTGAGGTATCAAAAGAAAGGAAATTTCACGGAGAAGTGACGAATTTCAATTTTGTTTCTTTAAATCTTACAAGGGCTTAAATAAAAGTGATGAAAAAACTGAAAGGTTTCAAAATTTTGACGACTGAGAGTCGGCGGATCGAGACGGGATGAGTTGGGTTTTAAAGATTTTGACGCGGGCATCAAGATCGTATACGCTCCTATGGAGCGTATACGATCTTGATGCCCGTTTTTGAGATAACGCAGGATATAGGTCTGCACGGGCCTCATGCCATCTTGCGTACGTGCCGTTGTCATGGCAACTTTATATCAATTTGAGTCTGTTTACAAAAACGTTTAATGAGTGGGAAATTACATATTGTTTCCCATGTCCAACTCTAAAGGCCACTGTTAAATATGAATACTACATATAGAAAATGTTATAGCTGGATCTAATTGCCTAACTGCTAAATTGTAGAGATGTTTTCTAGTGGGGTAAGCTAATTACTTATTAAGTATGAACTGTAACTCCAACATAGTCATAAGCTATGTAGCTTCACCAAATGCGTGTGTTAAATAAACTTTTTTGGTAATATAATGTTTACTCAAATCAATATGTTTCCCTAATATCGCTTATACTTCTAATGTATTAAGGATAGATATCTAATGCGAGAGTTCTCGCTCGGGTATACTAGTACAGATATATTTCGGACATTAGTAATTTAATATGCAGAAATTCATAAATTACCAATGTGAGTATACAGTGCATTCAACATGTGAAACATTTATTATTCATTGTATGAGTGAACAAAAAAAAAACCCTGTCATTATTACTAATGAATCGTCCGAGAATAGTATTTATTACATGACATAAAAGTTCTGAGAATTGAGAAAGATATAAAACTTAACGTAGCACTAAAACTTTTGGCAATGTAATTAAAACTTAGGGTAGTTACGTATGATGCAATCGACCACGTGGTCTGTTGTTGTCCCTCATAGTCTGCCCTGATAATATTCATCTTCTTCTTCTAATTAATATTACGGCTTTAAAATATTAAGCATTAATTACGTTTTATTACTAAAAGTCCTAACTAAAAGTTTTTTAAAAATATCTGATGTGGACAACACATGACTTCCTTGTACGCCTATTAAACTATAAATCGGTGGCTCAAAAAGTAATCCTCAATTTGGTTACTAGTTCCCGAAGATTGCAGTATCTAAAAAAACGACACTCGGCGTCGCGACATCCATCTACTGACTCTCACACACACACACACACACACAAATAGAGAGGAAAACCAGTATTTTACACTCAATTTTAACACTTAAAACAAGTAATAAAAATGTTTAATTGGATTGGAAACCAAATTGCGTTTGTAACCATTATTACCGAAACATGTGATTTATTTATTTAATTTAAATATAATTTTTGATTTAAGCTTATTATGATTTTCAAATACAATACCGTTTTCGGCTCACCAATTTTAACCAAAATATCGTAAATACATTCATATCGATATAAAAGTCCTATTTACCAAATTTGAGATGTTTTACATTATATTTTAATATAATTTTTGATAAAAGTCTCATATGACCTTCAAGTAAAGTAACGCTTCCGGTCTGCCAATGTTAACCAAAATTTGTTATGTTATTTAAATCAATATACAAGTTATAAATATCAAATTTGAGAAGTTTTGCAAAGTATCTTAATATAATTTTTGATGGAAATCAATAATGACCTTCAAGTAAAGTACCACTTCCGGTGATTAAGCAGGAAAAAAAGGGATGTTCACAACTAGATTTTACAACAATCCTAAATACAAAATTTCAACTTTCTACGGCTAACCGTTTTTGAGTTATGCGAGATACGAACGTACGTACGTACAGACGCCACGACGAAACTAGTCAAAATGGATTCAGGGATAGTCAAAATGGATATTTCCGTTGAAATCTGAAAACCGAAAATTTCCGCGATTACAATACTTCCTTTACTTCGTACAAGGAAATAAAAATACCATATTCTTAATCAATCATATACAAATATCCAATACTGTACTTCAACAATAATTATTGTAAATAGGTTACATGAGGAAAGGTATTCAGTTTAGCCTTGACAACTTGATGACAGCCCAAACGATTTCGATGACAGCTCTCCCTAATGAGATTTCGATGACAACTATGTATTGATCTGATAAGAAAATCCTTGATTGCCCATTCCGAACTCCTAAAATACTTTCTTTTAGAATAGAACCTTTCGATCTATTTTTGGCTTTTCCTGAAACTATAAATGAAGCTCATGATTTTGATTTGGAATGTTCCTCACTTACAAGTAAAATGCACAATGTGTCTGTCGCCGATTTTGATCATTTTTTTTTTAGTGAATTCACATTGAATAAAGGTCAACTTAATAATTTAAACCCATACATCAAGAACAAACAACAAAAAAACCTAACGAACAAAAAACGCTAAATCAAAGACTAAAACTATTATACTCACATCTTTCAAGACGTTCGAAATTGAAACTTAGACATATTTTGAACACTTACACTTACTTAAGCCCATCTGGACCTACGCTTCACAGATTTACGGGACAGCCAAAAAAATTCACATACAAAAACCGAAGTCCCTTTATAGACCTCAATATACCAACAGTAAATGAACACATACGGACCCTATACAACCTAAATTAATCATACAAAACATGGCGACCACCAATATGCCTGACAACACTCGCAGAAGGCTTAAGAGGAACTGGATGAGGGATCTCCTAGCCTAACTATATCCAATGATCACGACGGGAAGAGGTGCCGCTGGGTACTACTTTTTTATCATTCCTTTCATACCACGTTAACATGTTTTTTGCCAGGAGATTCACTGGATGCCTCATCGTCAAGTGTGAATATAAAAAAAAAGAAAAACCCCTCCCCCCAAAAAAATATAATAATTTAAACACTTTTTTAAATTTATTTGGCCACAAATCAATTCTTTTTACTTCCTTGTACGAAGTAAAGGAAGTATTGTAATCGCGAAAATTTTCGAATTTCAGATTTCGACGGAAATATCCATTTTGACCATCCCTGAATCCATTTTGACTAGTTTCGTCGTGGCGTCTGTACGTACGTTCGTACGTTCATACGTTCGTACGTTCGTATTTCGCATAACTCAAAAACGGTTAGCTGTAGAAAGTTACAATTTTGTATTTAGGATTGTTGTAAAATCTAGTTGTGAACCTTCCTTTTTGGTCACTGCATGATCACCGGAAGTGGTACTTTACTTAAAGGTCATAATTGATTTCCATCAAAAATTATATTAAAACATTATACAAAGCTTCTCAAATTTAGTATTTATCATTTATATATTGATTTAAATAGCATACTAGATTTTGGTTTACATTGGAAAACCGGAAGCGGTACTTTACTTAAAGGTCATATTAGACTTTCATCAAAAATTATATTAAAGTATAATGTAAAACATCTCAAATTTGGTAAATAGGACTTTTATATCGATATAAATGTATTTAATAGATTTTGGCTAAAATTCGTGAGCCAAAAAGGGTACTTTACTCGAAGGTCATAATAAGCTTACAGTAATAATTTTCAGTAATAAAGGTTACTAACGCAATTTGGTTTCCAATCCAATGAAATATTTTTATTACTTGTTTTAAGTGTTAAAATAGAATGTAAAATACTGGTTTTCCTCCCCATTTTTTATTGTTTTATTGTTGTCACGGAACATGAAGAAATATCTTGGAATACTTTACTTGAAGTTCAAAATAAATATTCATCAAAAATTATATTTAAATTAAATACATAAATCATATGTTTCAGTAATAAAGGTTACTAACGCAATTTGGTTTCCAATCCAATGAAATATTTTTATTACTTGTTTTAAGTGTTAAAATAGAATGTAAAATACTGGTTTTCCTCCCCATTTTTTATTGTTTTATTGTTGTCACGGAACATGAAGAAATATCTTGGAAACTAGTTACCTACTGAAGGAAAACGATATATAATAACGGAACGAGACCTCCAGTAACAAGAGTGTGTGGTTTTGTGTGTGTGTCAATAGATGGATGTCAATAGGACTTTTATATCGATATGAGTGTATTTACTATATTTTGGTTAAAATTGGTGAGCCGTAGAAAGTTAAAATTTTGTATTTAGGATTATTGTAAACTCTAGTTGTGAACCTCCCTTTTTGGTCTCTGCATGATTACCGGAAGTGGTACTTTACTTGAAGTTCATTATTGATTTCCATAAAAAATTATATTAAAATATAATGTAATATTTCTAACATTCAGTATTTAATATTGATTCAAATAACATACTAGATTTTGGTTTAAATTGGGAAACCGGAAGCAATACTTTACTTGAAGTTCAAAATAAATATTCATCAAAAATTATATTTAAATTAAATACATAAATCATATGTTTCAGTAATAAAGGTTACTAACGCAATTTGGTTTCCAATCCAATGAAATATTTTTATTACTTGTTTTAAGTGTTAAAATAGAATGTAAAATACTGGTTTTCCTCCCCATTTTTTATTGTTTTATTGTTGTCACGGAACATGAAGAAATATCTTGGAAACTAGTTACCTACTGAAGGAAAACGATATATAATAACGGAACGAGACCTCCAGTAACAAGAGTGTGTGGTTTTGTGTGTGTGTCAATAGATGGATGTCGGGACGCCGAATGTCAATTATCGGAGAAACTAGTAACCAAATTCAGTATCACTTTTTAAGCCACGGATTTATAATTTAATAGGCGTACAAGGAAGTCATGTGTTGCCCACATCAGATATTTTAAAGTTTGTATTTTCCCTTTAATGCGCTCTGAAAAACAAAGTATTTTGTAGGAAAAACATGAAGATATCATTTTCAAAACTCGAGATTTAAATTAAGCGCGTTTTATTTTATTCTATTTTTTCTCAGCTCCTAAGACCTATTGTTATTATTATAGAGTTTCATTTGAGCATACGATTCGAAACATCGCTCAGTATTAATATCAGTACAAAGTATATTTGCATACCAAACTCGATTAGATTCCGTTGAATAACATTTGAAAAATACAACTTTTTATATGATGTAAAATTTCATTTCCTTCAATTTTGTTCATATTATTTTTTTTAATATAGGTATATCTTGTATTTTAACTTTTTCTTTATTTAAATAAAATTGCAGAATATATACTCATAATTTGAAATAGAGTGAAAGGAGCATTTAAGATTGTTGTACTTGGTAATGAAGGAATACCTAAAAGGTTAATTAGCGCTGAAATAATGGGATCAGACCGAGACGTAGGCAGGAATATTATGTTGCGTTATTTCTGGTGTTGGTGAACAATTGTATGTTGGCAGATTGTTCGCGGTATCGGCATCGAACCTTCGGGTTTTATTCCTAAAATGAATAAGTGAAAAGCAATAAAGGATTAGCAAAAATCAAGGTCCTCTTTACCCGATTTCAATTTAGTGAATTTTCACTGATAACAACCTTAAGGTACAGCTAGCTAAAAACCAAAAAAAAAATAAAAAATGTAAATATAAAAAAAGTGGCTGAGACGTGAGCTTTTTATATTTAAAAAAAATTCTTTATAAAAAATTTACAAAGAATTTATTGCATAAAAAAATATTTCTCATAATAATTTTTACAAATAACTAGACAAAATCGGGAAAAAAAAAAAAAAAACGGAAAACCCACTTAACTAATATCTTATTCTCGTGCTGCAGACTTGATCTCACAAACGGGGAGGAAAACCAGTATTTTACACTCAA
The DNA here is from genome assembly GCA_948150685.1 of Rhaphigaster nebulosa. Taxonomy (NCBI): domain Eukaryota; kingdom Metazoa; phylum Arthropoda; class Insecta; order Hemiptera; family Pentatomidae; genus Rhaphigaster; species Rhaphigaster nebulosa. The sequence goes on from OX411309.1 coordinate 150,275,292, forward strand.
TTTTAACACTTAGAACAAGTAATAAAAATATTTAATTGGATTGGAAACCAAATTGCGTTTTTAACCTTTATTACCGAAACATATGATTTATGTATTTAATTTAAATATAATTTTTGATGTAAGCTTATTATGACCTTCAAGTAAAGTACCCTTTTCGGCTCATCAATTTTAACCAAAATATAGTAAATACATTTATATCGATATAAAAGTCCTATTTACCAAATTTGAGATGTTATTTAAATTAAATATAGTTGTGATGTACAACTATAAATATACTTGTAAAATATTCATACAAATACTTACATATTGAGACATACTTAGCAATCATAACACATACTTAATTAAAATAAGAAACAACAAAAAAATAATTAATATTATTGTAAGCTTAATTGAATTAAAATATAAATATCATATGTATATTTATATTTCCGATAAAGGAGGCTGAATTGTGCCTCTGATATTAATAATAAAAATATTTTTTATGAACTGTATATGGGACTGAATCGAGTAATATTTAGAAACAAAATGTAATAACTAGATCAAGAAGGCCATCATTCGAATCCTTTCATATGGAACTTCCATAAATCCATAATCTCTATATATCGATTTTTATTTTTAAGGAACCTTGAATTTTTATTATAAAAACATATTGTGTATATCGAGTATATTTTGCTTATAATGAACATAGATAATAATTTAAAATTAAATACAAATATATGTATTTCAGTAAATAAGAAAAAAGGAATAATTACAAGAAAAAATATCTAGAAATAATCAACCATTTTGGATATTGGAACCATTGTGAAATAAAGCTTGGGATTTATCAACTTTTAACATCTCTGTATAAAATTTACTTGGGCAGTCTGTATTCAGAATATTATATTTTTATCCCTGAAAAAATTCCTTAATCCCTAATAATGTAAATTAAATAAGTATTTACTAAATACATTTGGATGTGATTAATAAAAACATGTAAGATTTCGATGAATCGATTTTTTTTTTTTCAAAGACACTTCAATTTCAATAGTTATTAGAATATATTAATTTAAATTAAATCTGCATTATTTAACTACTTATTATAACTACAGAAAAATAATTTATATAAATTATATTTTTCAATTTGAAAATTATCTATAAAAGAAAATAACACTGCACTTTCTAAAAATTTACAACTATAAATAAGCTTGTAAAGTATTCATAAAAATACTTACAAATTGAGACATACTTATCAATTTATATGTTATGATTACCCAATAGTTTGAAAGGTTCACATAAAGATCATTAAAAAATTAAATATGGTAAAACTATCCACAGTTTTATTTATAATACAAAAGAATGTACCTAACTTAATTTAAATATCTAATTTCACTTCATATTTTTTGTTTCAAAGACACTTCAATTTCAATAGTTATTAGAAGATATTAATTTAAATTAAATCTGCATTATTTACGAACAATTTATATGTTATGATTACCAAATACTTTGAAAGGTTCACATAAAGATCATTAAAAAATTAAATATGGTAAAACTATCCACAGTTTTATTTATAATACAAAAGAATATACCTAACTTAATTAAAATATCTAATTTCACTTCATATTGAGATTGTTATTAAATGAATACAATATTTAGAAAATTTTTACCTCCTACTCGATCTATATTTCTTGTGTAAAGTATTAAAATCACACACTTATCATTTAATAAATACACTTTAGAATCCCTTTTATGATACATATATATGCTTGAAATTATCATATCAAATACACATAACTAAACTTAATATTTTATGGTAAACAATTTGTTATACTAATTATGAAGTAACATACCTTGTAATGCAGCCGAAAGTCCAAGAATTCAAAACTTTATTAAAATGTCTTTTGGTGAAGAAAACTTTAAAATGGGAGATAAGTAAAAAATAAAGTTTAAGAGTATTTCCAAAGATATGAACAAACACACAGACCGAACCGAACTAGACCAAATAATGTTGTAAAGAAAGAGAGCTACTGTTGGAAGAAGTCGTTATAGAAGCAGGTAATTGAGTTATAGAGAATGTTATCACCTTATTAGCACATCTCCCGCCACAGGGTATAGTCTGATTATACAAAATATGACCACTGGAATATGAATATTCTCTTAACCAGTAATTTTTGCTTAATTTTATCATGAATTGTAATATCCAATATTAACTAATATTTGCCAATTTTTACTATATTACAATATATACGATTTTTTTTTTTTTTAATTCCATACATGATTTTCCCAAAATGAGCATTTTGTGTTCAAGGTTCCTAGACACTAGTATATATTAGTTTTACATATTTTTCAATATATTATGTACCTAAAATTGATAGCAAATTACTCATTATTTTATTTTATAATTAAATATTCTATAACGAAACTTTATTAACGTTAATCGATTACATAATTCTTCTGTTTTAAATTAGAATTATATATTACATTGAAAGAATTTGTTATAAAACATTTATGATTTTTTAACTGTAGTTTTAAAAGTGAAATAAACCATGATCAAAGTCGAAAATATATATATATATATATATATATATATATATATATATATATTTTTTTTTTGTAGCGCTATACTGCAGAAAGCCCGCCTTTAGGGTAATACACTAAACTGTACACAAAACAACTTTTTTTTTGTTTTAATCCCCAGGTAGCACAATGCTTCAAAACATTAAGAGAACGAAGTTTTTAAGTTATATAATATTAATTTGTAAAATATTTTAGCAGATGTTTACGAAATAGCTGTTGGCAAAAACTGATACAAAGAGGTATAGGAGTTATGAATAAACTTTAAAATGAACTCATCCTAAAAATTTATTGATAGAGCAATCAATACTCTTATAAAATATCTGATGTGGGTAACGCATGAATTCCTTGTACGCCTATTAAATTATAAATCTGTGGCTCAAAAAGTGATACTGAATTTGGTTACTATTTTCCGAAGATTGCAGTATCTCAAAAACGACACTCGGCGTCGCGACATCCATCTGTTGACACACAGACATGGGGGGAAAACCAGTATTTTACACTCAATTTTAACACTTAAAACAAGTAATAAAAAATTTTAATTGAATTGGAAATCAAATTGCGTTTGTAACCTTTATTACCGAAACATATGATTTATGTATTTAATTTAAATATGATTTTTGATGTATGCTTATTATGACCTTCAAGTAAAGTAACCTTTTCGGCTCACCAATTTTAACCAAAATATAGTAAATACATTCATATCGATATAATAATCCTATTTACCAAATTTTTAGATAATTTACATTATATTTTAATATAATTTTTGATGAAAGTCTAATATGACCTTCAAGTAAAGTACCGCTTCCGGTTTTCGAATTTAGACCAAAATCTAGTATGTTATTTAAATTAAAATATAAGTTATAAATACTAAATTTAAGAAGATTTGCATAGTATTTTAATATAATTTTTGATAGAAATCCATTATGACCTTCAAGTAAAGTATCACTTCCGGTGATTAAGCAGTGACCAAAAAGGGAGGCTCACAACTAGAATTTACAACAATCCTAAATACAAAATGTCAACTTTCTACGTCTAACCGTTTTTGAGTTAAGCGAGATACGAACTACGAACGTACGTACAGACGTCACGACGAAACTAGTCAAAATGGATTCAGGGATGGTAAAAATGGATATTTCCGTTGAAATCTGAAAATCGAAAATTTTCGCGATTACAATACTTCCTTTACTTCGTACAAGGAAGTAAGAACAAAATTTTTTGACATGGGTCAGATCATGAAAAAAGTAATTACTGTAGGTTACGCAATGCTAGTAAAACGACAAAATTAAGCTGTCGATTTGTCCTGGACGAGTTTAAGGATATTTAACGCGGAATTTTTTATTGAGCGTATTCGGCCGGACTGAACGTTGTTAAAAGTTTCAAAGAGAAAATCGGATTTTCACTGAAAGGAAAGGCTTTGAAAATGGCTTCCTTTATAGGATTGAATTAAGTTGCAAAAGGGTTTGGAGATTGTGCCTTCGATATCATAGCGTCACAATCCGTCTCGTTCTTCTTAGCAATAAAGTGTATTATTAGCATTGGTATAAATGATTAATGTATTTCTTCAATAACACAATAATATATACACACAAATATGTATGGGTAATTATGAAACTATGGGCCAACTTCAGTTGGCAAATTTTAAATTTTCAACACAGTTACAAATAAAATTTGTAGATATATATCGGAACTATTGGCAACCGAAAATTTGCCTTGAAAAATCAATAGCCTTAAAAATTATATCATGCCATTGCAATGCCATTTACAGGCAAATTTTTTCATTGAACAAACAAAGACTATATACAAAGCAAAAAAGGCGTAAATAAAATTTCATAAACTTTAAAATGAAAATAATTATTTATCGAAATAGAACTAGGATTTTCGGTACAACTATAGACTAGGGGCGCGTTATCACTTGTTCATTCCGAGGTCACCCGAATATTGCCGGATTAGCACACTCTAGCGTCATTTGTGCTAACTAATTGCTTTGTATTCAATTGTAACATTCGTATTCATTGGAATTATTAAAATTGTTCCTGCTTTAATTACATATTACTTAAAATTACTGATGCTGTCGACTTCCCGTGATCTAAGAAAATTTTTGTAATAATTACGGTAAGGACTCGACCTCAACTGAAAAGGAACTTTTGGGGTTTATTCATCTCTTGAGCGAGCATAGCTAGTGGAAGTCGACAGCTGTGATCTAAATAAAGCAGTAATAATTGAATTTACGGTAAGGCCCCGTCCTCAACTGAAAAGGATCCGTTGATGTTTTGTTTAGTTCTTGGGCGAACGTAATGAGCGCAAGTCGACAGCACCAGTAATTTTAAATAATATCTAATTAAAGCAGGAACAATTTTAATAATTTCAATGAATACGAGTGTTTCAATTGAATACAAAGCATTTAGTTAGCACAAATGACGCTAGAGTGTGCTAGTCCGACAACCTTCGGGTGACCTCGAAATGGATAAGTGATAACGCGCCCCTAGTCTATAGTTGTGCCGGATTTTCTAATATCACCCTCACATTATTTTATATCACCCGTTAATAACTAATTTTAATCTCTTTCTGTCTAATTGGGTTTTTCCTTCGAAGGATTTCGTTAACTTTCTTAAATAATGTGTTTACCATGGGTTTTATTTAATCCAAAGTAATTTTCTGGCGTTGTAATTACATAGTATAGTTTTTGTGTAAATATCTAAATCCAAAAAAAAAAGTCTCACAAAAATGGTGTTGGTATAATTCAATGCAATTCAATACAATTGTTGAAAATCTATAAAATGATAATAAGCAGAACTCTAAAACGTGAAAAACATTTGAGTTAAAACAGCTGACGATAATTACAACTCAAATCACACGGACCAGAAAAGGGCCAATCAACATCCACTTGCTCTCACTCCAGTGACTAGAACCTCCAATAACCCGGGAGATCTCTGACAGGCACTGCCATCCTCATCTCCACTAGAAATAAGCCAAATAACCTGTACTTCTTAAAAAAAAATATCCGTTTTTATTTTTTGGATGGCTATATTTTATTTTTTTTTAATCAAATATATTAGGAAGTCTAATAATTAATAAAAGGAGGAGCAATTATGACTTTCCAATAAAGTTTATTGCTTGTTCACATTACAAGTCCAATTCTAACAATGTCAACATTTTGGGGATTCCCCTTCTGCATTCCCTGATTGCCCGAAATTCAGGTCTTCTTTTAATATCTTGCCATTTCATTTCTTTACATGAGAATCCTATAATACATATATTCAAAGACTAAAGAAAGATTACCAATGGGCACGCTTAAAGTATTTTGGGACAGCCACAGTAATTATCGCATTTTGCAACTTAAGAAGACCTATTTATAAAATATATAGCCGATTCAACACTAGGCTCTTGTAGAAGAACCTCCGTTTTAACAATTAGGCTAAAAATTTCGAGGATACGATGACTGGCTGGTTGATCTGTAGTTTAGCTATTTTCTGTTTTACATTATATATATATATATATATATATATATATATATATATATATATATATATATATATATATATATATGTGTGTGTGTGTGTGTGTGTGTGTGTGTGTGTGTGTGTGTGTGTGTGTGTGTGTGTGTAAAGCTGGATCTAAAGTTGTGTGTCGAACGGATAATATCTGGTATTTTTATTAGTAAGAAATATAAAAAATTATAGAACATAATTAGTAAAAGAAATGTCATCTAAAATTACACGGGCCAACAAAAAAACTTTTTTAACTTTAATAGTTGATCTTTATAGATTTTTATGTGCTGAATCTAAATCTGGCCTTAGTTTTTTTTGTATCACCCATAGTTTTCCAGCAATATGCTTTGTATTATACAGTATAAACCCCTATCTAAACCCCTATACGGTATACAGGGGAGAATTAATGAAATACTATGTTACATCATAAGTATGGTTTGTATTTACAGTGGCTACTTAAAACAGTGATATAATGTGTTAATACAGGTTTCACTTGTCAACTGGAATTGGTCAACTCATTCTTCACACCGGGAATGTCTGAGCAGTACACTAAATCACCTTCTTGTTAAAAAAACTTGGAAAATTGTTGCTCTCTCTTCCTGTACACATAAATGCTGGTTCCAACCGCCAACAAGTTCTTTTGTTTTAGTCTAGAGCCAAGAAATTCAGTTTTTTCTTTCGTTAAGCCAAGATCCCTAACCAAATCGCTAAGCTCGATTTGAGTAAACAGCACAGGCCAACGATGAAAAAACTTTTGTACTGAAAATACCTTATTCCTATAGTTTTTAGGGTGCTGAATCCAAATATGATATTAAAAAAGCTGTATCACCCAAAATTTCTTGACATTTTATAGTTAAATTTATTAAAGAACTGAACAGCTTTAATAGTTAAAATTGTGGGTGATACAGCTTTTTTAATATCATATTTGGATTCAGCACCCTAAAAACTATAGGAATAAGGTATTCTCAGTACAAAAGTTTTTTAATCGTTGGCCTGTGTTATTAATTATGCAGTATTATAATGTTAACTAAATGAAATACCGACATTTATTTACTAATGAACAAATTAACGCAACTATAAATAATTCAATTTACACAAATTTCTCTAGCATTAACAAGGATATTATCGACGAAGGGCTGCAAAATATGTTAGGGAACCGAAGCGGCATTCCAGGCAAGGCGGCTTATTTATCCAGCAAGTTAGTTCCGCCAGGGTATGTCTCAGCAATCTGAAATAATTTCCCGACAGGAACTAACAACTAAATTATTCTGACAGCGCCATCGAGTGACATCGAGGAGAATCTGAGCGAGGCCAACACCTCTCCAATAACTAATTTCCCTTCGCTTTGGGTTAGCGCCATAGTTTTGGAAACAGAAACAATAACAGTGGCGGCGATAATCCGTTGCCAAAATATCTCCAAATCTCGTGGATCAGAGAGAAAATGCATGTGTGTGTGTGTGTGTGTGTGTGTGTTTGTGTGTGTTTGTGTGTGTGTGTGTGTGCGTATTTCAAGAGTTTTATTAAAGTAAATCTGATTGGAGGATGGAAACCAAGGTTACATTCCTACCAGAGGTCAAAAGGCCAAGGGTTGATTGTGTGGGCGCCTGCCCTCCCTTAAATTCTTCCCAACATTCGATGAGAGATTATCGATTTCTAGTAACTATATGTTTAATCAGAGAGCACTTTTTTGCAGTGATTTAATTATAACGCAAATAATCAATAGAGCTTTTGTTAAGCTCGCTATTCAATAACGAATTAACTATGTTATGATAAATGTACAATTTTAAACATAACAGCCATTTTTTTAAATAAATTTTTAATGGACTTTCTCTACGCGATAATTAGTAGAAAATATTATAAACAAATTGTATTTGCTTTAGATAAAATCGGTGTGTAGCAATCTTGTGAAAAAAATTCATAAACGTGTCAAAAAGTTGTTTTCTCAAGTTTGAGATGTGAAAATTATCTAATTAAAAATATCTGATGTGAACAACACATGACTTCCTTGTACGCCTATTAAACTATAAATCGCTGGCTCAAAAAGTGATCCTCAATTTGGTTAATATCCATCTATTGACACAAACACACAAATGGGGAGGAAATCCTGTATTTTATATTCAATTTTAACACTTAAAACAAGTAATAAAAATTTTTAATTGGATTGAAAACCAAATCGCGTTTGTAACCTTTATTAGCGAAACATATGATTTATGTATTTAATTTAAATATAATTTTTGATTTAAGCTTATTATGACCTTCAAGTAAAGTACCCTTTTCGGCTCACCAATTTTAACCAAAATATAGTAAATACATTCATATCGATATAAAGTCCTATTTACCAAATTTTAGACAATTTACATTATATTTTAATATAATTTTTTATGAAAGTCTAATATGACCTTCAAGTAAAGTACCGCTTCCGGTTTTCCAATTTAGACCAAAGTCTAGTATGTTATTTAAATCAATATATAAATAATAAATACTAAATTTGAGAAGTTTTGTATAGTATTTTAATATAATTTTTGATGGAAATCAATTATGGCCTTTAAGTAAAGTACCGCTTCCGGTTTTCCAATTTAGACCAAAATCTAGTATGTTATTTAAATCAATATATAAATTATAAATACTAAATTTGAGAAGTTTTGTATAGTATTTTAAAATAATTTTTGATGGAAATCAATTATGACCTTCAAGTAAAGTACCCCTTCCGGTAATGAAGCAGTGACCAAAAAGGGAGATTCACAACTAGATTTTACAATAATCCTAAATACAAAATTTTAACATTCTACGGCTAACCGTGTTTGAGTTATGTGAGATACGCACGTACGTAGGAACTTACGTATAGACGCCACGACAAAACTAGTCAAAATGGATTCAGGGATTGTCAAAATGGATATTTCCGTCGAAATCTGAAAACCGAAAATTTTCGCGATTACAATACTTCCTTTACTTCGTACAAGGAAGTAAAAAACAGTACGTTATAGTAAAAATGAAAGTCAATGTAATATTTAAAACACAACAAACCGGCTAGAGATTCAACATTTGTCAACTATTGATGAAAGAGAAGAGATATAAAACTCGCAAACGTGAGAAAATAGTCTACTTTTCGATTTTAGGAGGGGGACCTGACAAAATCTCGCCTCGGGGCGCCTACATCTCAAGCGACGGCCCTCAGGAGTGTAATGGTGGACGGAAAGCCGTTTCCGTTCGCGCCCTTGGCAGAATCACTTGGAGGAGAACGATTCGAAAGCAATGAAGAAGTCGAGGAGCACGTGCGGAATCGGCTGAAAACTTTATATGAACATGGAATATTTTAGCTTTGATATCGGTGGCAAAAGGATATTGATCGCACAGTAGAGTACACTGAGAATGCTGAAAGTATGGTTTCTGCATAACATGATTAATAAATGAATGTATATAAAACAATTATTGAATGAATCAATATATTATTGATTGAATCTCGTAATATATTTTTTTTTTTTTTACTGTTGATATTTTGAAAAAAATCTTGAAACTAATACAGTTGTATTCTTTCTTATTACTTATAATGAAGGGTGGTAAAGGAAATGGTTCAGTTCTGGAGGAAGAAGATCGTCATGGCAACGGCTTGCGTCAATCTCTCGTCGCCATAGCAACAAGGATCTCTCGTAGACACAATATCCCCTTCTTTAAGGACCTCTCCAAATAGTCCTTTCTCGAAGAAGTAAGTTGAGCAGTCAGTTAATGTTTACAATCGTAAACCTTTGTAGATAGTACTATCTTATGAAGGAATAATCTGGGTACACCATTAGGACATATCAAATACCTACTTAAAATTATTAATTAAGTTAGGGATTGATAAATTATTTGCCACTTCTATAAATTTCTTTTATTGAAAACTAGTTTCTAATGTTATACATTCATCTTAAGTTCTAAAAACACACACAAAATTCAAAAATAAGAAATTCAAAATATAGTTTGGTATTATTATAAATATTAAATCAGATGTAATATAAATCAGTATTATAAAACATTTATGAATTATGAATTTAATTAAGACAAGAAATCAAATAGACGTTGGTACTCACCAAGGTTTAAATGGATTATATCAAACAGAAAAGTTTGTACTGGTTCCTTCACGCATTGTACTAGCACTGAAAGAAACGTAGGTAGGATGTTTATAGGTAAATCCTTTACAAAAAAATGGAGAATACGAACTAAATTGTAATGATTTTGCAGCCAAATACACAGGAAAAACTGAAAGATCGCTAAATCAGAGATTAAAGGAACATATACGTGCATATAATAATAAGACAGAGAATTCCAACTTTGCAATTCATTTAAATGAAAAAAAAACCCATAAATTCATCAAAGACTCAAGAGTTAAATTAATACATCATGTTGAAAACAGCCTCAAATTAAATATATATGAAGCACTTGAAATAATAAAATCCTTCAAATCCAATCCAGATTTTTGCTTAAATGACCAAATAAATATCTCCAATAGTCCAATCTTAAATTTATTCCCCTCTATAACAGAAAAGCCAATTACTCATCGGCATTACTGGAAAAATCCAGACCCTTAAACCGTTTACCTGTAAACATCCTACCTACCTTTCGTTCATTGTTAGTTCTATGCGAGAAGAAACCAGTACAAACTTTCTGTTTGATATAGTCCATTAAACCTTGGTGAGTACCAACATGTATTTGATTTCTTGTCTTAATTAAATTCATAATTCATAAATGCTCTATAATAATAATTTATATTACATTTAATTTAATATGTATAATAATACCGAACTATATTTTGAATTGCTTATTTTTGAATTTTTTGTGTGTTTTTAGAACTGAAGATGAATGTATAACATTCGAAACTAGTTTTCAATAAAACAAATTTATAGAAGTGACAAATAATTTATCAATCCCTAATTAGATTAATCCTTCTATACCATCATACGGATGTCAACTAATAATTAAGTGTTGATTAAATGCATCCTATTTCGAAAACAGCAAATAATAGAAAATTATTAATTAGTCAGAGTAGTTTATCTTTGCTTTAGCCCTAACGTAAGCTATAGTTATATGACAATGTGCTCAGACTGAAAGTACAAGATGGTACTTTCACGGTAGAAAAAAGGTCCAATGATCCAAAGCTCTTCGGAAGATACGATTTATTCAAATTGTATATAAAATGAAATTAAAATGTCTTTTAATTCATTTTTATCGCGGAAAACAATACATTAAAAAAATTAAATATTATGTTCACTATAACAGTCATATTTTAAAACAGTGTTTCCCCAACAGGTTTCCCCGGAACCCCAGGGTTCTGCGAAACATTTTTAAGGATTCCGTTAGAGAGGTGGAAATACTTGCGTGTTATTACACAGGTTCTTTATTAAATGGCTTGTGAGCAATTAGTATATTGCTGTAGTTTTCAACATCCTACATTTGTGAATATGCTTTTTCTTGTTTAACAAGTATTAAGAGTAAAGTTAGAAATTGTTTTCTTTCCGTGGAAAACATGCGGTCATATTATGCATATTAAAACCTGACCCCGAACTCAACATTTATGTTCCAAAAATAGGACTTCATAATTGTTATAAATTTATATACTAAAAATATTTATTATTTATCCATGCCTAATTATATTTAGAATTAAACCAATTGTACGTAATTGCAATTTTTTTTAGATAAACAACTAAAATAATTTTCATTTTTTGTTTTCTTTAATAACACAGGCCAACAAAAAAAATAGCTAACATGTTAGCTACAATAGAAACATACTCTGGGTCTTTTTCATTTCCCAAGAACTTTGTAACGATTTGCTTGAATGGTACGCATGCTTCTTCCTCATATAAGGTCATTGTGGATTCAAAGTTCAACATCAAACATCATTTTTCTAATGTCAGGTCCGACAATGACGCCTTCTTTTAGTTTAGCCTCTGAATGGCGTGGAAACTTTTGGCAGAGATACTTGAAACATGGTCCATCTTTAGGCAAAGCCTTTACAAATTGTTTCATGAGGCCTAAGACTGAAAGCTGTTCAATTCTTTAAAAATCGCTCAATTGAATAAATTTAACTATAAAATGTGAAGAAATTGTGGGTAATACAGCTTTTTTAATATCATATTTGGATTCAGCACCCTAAAAACTATAGCAATAAGGTATTTTCAGTACACATTTTTTTTCATCGTTGGCCTGTGTAATTGGTAATAAAAATTCTATGAAAAAATATTGTTACATGGGCGCTAGGGTTCCCTAGAACTTAAACATTGTCACAAGGATTCCATGAGAGTGAAAAGGTGTTTTTAAAAACCACAAAAGTGAATAATGAACATTTTTTCTTATAAAATGTCCTTAGACTAAATAATGCATCGTTAAAATGGTAAGAAAAAAAAATGTTCGGAAAATATGGCTGAAAATATTCTGTCTCGCCTGAGAAATGTAATTTATAGACATCGAGCTACGGCACAATTAGAACTGACTTGAATTATCGTAAACTAGAAGAGATTTACGACTGGGTGTTGTTCTCCACCAAACATCACGAGTCAGGAATGGAATATTTCGCCAGTCCAGTTCCTAAATTGATCTTTCATTGAAAAAATGAAGTAAAATACTCAATAATGGATGAATTATCTTATAATCATTTTTATAGTTGTAAATTTAGAGAAGTTGACAAACAAAATTGGTTAAAGGGCATTAATATTTTATTTTTTAAATTATTTTTATAATAAATTTCAATCTCAAAGGTCCTGCAGGCCGCGGAGCGAAAAGGATTATAGACCTAGCGCTGAGGCCCAAAACGTTCCTGATTTTAAGAAAATTTTCGATCGTTTTGGCCAAAAGTACTCTCAGCGTTTACTGAAAATATAGAGTCACCATATAGAGCCAATATAGAGCCTGCCACGCTTCGTTGATTCGTTGCTATCAAATTTTATAGGTCAACGAATTCGTCACTTCTTCAGATGTTCCTCAGTAACTCGCTTAGAGTGCATTTTAACTTTGTCATTACCAAAGAACGTTAAATTTCTATCAAGTTTAGTTATTATGCATATAGCGATAAACTGCACCGAAACATTGTTAATCAGGCAAAAACACTAACATTTTGCGTTTTCTTGACATTTTCCAAAATTTTACGGCCAGTAGTTCCGAATTTTAAAATTATTAAATATAAAACTCGCAGGAAATTTAACGTTCTTTATAAATGGTAAAGACGAAATTTTATCTAAAATGTACTAACAGCAAGTTATTAAGGTAAATGTGAAAAAAATGACTAATTTGCTGAGCTATAAAATTTTATTGCAACCGATCTAGTGTCGCAGGCGTTCATATTTCCAGTCCATGGTGAGAGTACTTTCGGCCTATACCAGGGGTCGGCAACCTTTTGGTGACAAAGAGCCAAATCTATATTGAAAAAAAAAAAACATGGAAAAACATAGAAGTGCCTATTTTATCTTATTCTGTGCCACTTTGAATATTATGTGTAGAGGGATCAAATGCCTTAAAAAAATCGTATCTAAAATTTGGAATGGTTTTTTACTGAAATATTTAATATTCAGAAAGCCACAAAATTTTCTAAAAGAGCCGCAGGTTGCCGACCCCTGGCCTATACGATGAAAAATTGTCTTGAAATCAGACACATGTTTCGGCCTCAGCTCTGGGTCTATTACGGATTTTCTGCATATAACGTTCATTGAAGAGTATCGTATGCTATCAACCTTCATCGCTCAGTGACAATCTCGATATTTGAAATTATTGGAAAATCATATTTAAAGTTTTTTTTTCTAAACTTTAAATATGATTTTCCAGCAATAAACAATTTTGAGTTGTAACATAATCCAAGTCAGTGAGCGATATAAGCGTCCAGTTGGGTTTAATTGTGGAGAACATGGAAGTAAGGGAGAATATCTTATCCCCACATTTACTAGTGTATCATAAAGGATTCTTCCTCCATGTTGCCATGCATTATCATCTGGATGCATCTTGGCCTATCAGGTCTCTGGTGGATAGTAAGTATGGAACTCATTAATAATTTGCTGGCTGTATCGCTGTCAGTGCCTCTTCAATAATGTGAAGGATCCCCCCCCCCTCATCCCTAATCCAGGCCCATATCATGACACCATGAGGTCCACCAAAATCTGCCACTGGAACTATAACTGAAGTGCAGTGCATTGGCCAAGCTCAATGCAAAATCTAAAAAAAAAAAAAAAAAAAAAAAAAAAAAATGCGTTTACACCGAGTTGCTATTGATGACAAACCTTATCAGTAAAATGTTAATAACATTTTTGTTATTAACACCTGAACGCCTACCGTACGCAGAAATTTCTTTAGGGGGGGAGGAGGGGGAAGCAGTCCTAGAAAAATATAGCTGAGATATCTGAAATATAGGTAATTTATGTAATTCAGCCTTTATTCAAGACAATTGTTAAGTATCGGACAAATATTTGAATGTGTTGTAGCTTTTTAGAGCTGAATTTCACATATTACGATTTAACCGATTTCAAGAATTTTTTTTTAGATCAGACGAGAATGAGTTTTACCAATTTCTGGAGCAGAATTCTGCTCTATATAATTTCACACGTTAAAAGATAAATGGTTATGTACATAGATTAATTAATTTGAAAATTATGTACGTGCTTGAAACTAAAAAAAATCTGTAACCCCCCTTTTTTTTCTTATACTTAAATTTATTTTTTATTTTGTATTTTAATTATTTTTGTGTTTCAATAATCTTTAGGGGAGGCAAGCCCCTCCCCTGCGTACGCCCATATCGTCTGCATGCATACATGCATGCGGTCCGAGTTTCGGAACTGTTTGGAATGTCATGAGTATTAACATTTTTTGAAAAACTAACAATTTTAATAGCAAATATTATGAGAAGATTTCAAATGTTAACATCAACTAGGTCTCTAGCAAAAATCTTAGTAACATTTCGATGTCCATATACACCAGTCAATAGGAAAGTGCTATTAATATTCGGTGTAAAGGAATTTAAATGCTATTATCAAACACATCTTTGAAAAATGTTAATAGCACGTGTTATTAGCAAAATTATCTCCAGTGTAAACCCACTTTGAAGCAAAGCATAGATTCATCTGCTAAGGTGTATATAGGATGGAGCTGATCAATCGGCACCACCCCAAAGCCACTCGTTGTACCAGAGTAATTTTTGTTGGAGATGGCGTAATGTCACTGCGTAATACTAATTATTATAACATAATTAATAACAATAATTTTTCGTTAAATCGAATAGCCAGCTCTATTTCATAACGAACTCTACCAGTTCCAGGAGAGACAGGAAGCCATCAGTGCTAACAATGGACGAACTGACCCGAAGGGACGAGGGCATGGAAATATCTGCACAGCAACAGGTGCCCCCCTGCTCGCTATTCAATTTGTTCAGGCATTAAAAGTAAACGCCATGACGTCAAACTGGTTGTTGTACGTGTCAGGTCATCAGCTGATAATACAACACGTGTCGCTCTCTCTCTCTTTTATCGATATTTTCCAATTGTCAGCGTCATCACACATTATATCGATCTAGGGGCAGAACTAGGAGGGGAGGGGGTAAATAAAAAATAGTCGTTTCTGTTTGTTTTTTTGTTCTGAATTCTGTTAATAAAATGAGTTGATGTAACGAGATCATGATATTTATTTCGAAATATAAAATACTGTTATAAAACAGTTGATTTTTATTGGAGGGGAGTGGTGAAAGAGATCGTGGCGAAATTAATCTTTCCCCCCTCCCTAGCAAAATTCCTAGTTCCGCCCCTGCATCGATCCATGTCTAAATTGAAGATAAAATTTCTGCTATCATCACAATGATATGCATTAATTGGAAATCAAATAGGAAATATCGGGGCAGCACACATCATAAATATGACACGACTATATGAGAACTATAAAACGAGAAGATCGAGGCAATCAGTGCGCAGTTCTCTAGTACTTTATTATGATAATATATTGCTCGGGCGGAAATAGGAAAAGTCCAAGTGCCTCGGAACTAGGGGCCAGTGGTCTAGAAGTGATTTCTTGAGCAACGAATTTCATTACGTGAAGTGGTTCTGAGGTGTCGCATCTTGGTATTAACTGCAATTAAATCAAGTATTGTAATCGCGAAAATTTTCGGTCTTCAGATTTCAACGGAAATATCCATTTTGACCATCCCTCAATCCATTTTTACTAGTTTCGTCGTGGCGTCTTTACGTACGTACGTTCGTATCTCGCATAACTCAAAAACGGTTAGCCGTAGAAAGTTGAAATTTTGTATTTAGAATTGTTGTAAAATCTAGTTGTGAACCTCTCTTTTTGGTTACTGCTTGATAACCGGAAGTGGTACTTTACTTGAAGGTCATAATTGATTTCCATCAAAAATTATATTAAAATACTATGTAAAACTTCTCAAATTTAGTATTTATAACTTATATATTGATTTAAATAACATATTAAATTTTGGTCTAAATAGGAAAACCGGAAGTGGTACTTTACTTAAAGGCCATGATTGATTTCCATCAAAAATTATATTAAAATACTATACAAAACTTCTCAAATTTAGTATTTATAATTTATATATTGATTTAAATAACATACTAGACTTTGGTCTAAATTGGAAAACCGGAAGCGGTGCTTTACTTGAAGGTTATATTAGACTTTCATCAAAAATTATATTAAACTATAATGTAAAACATCTCAAATTTGGTAAATAGGACTTTTATATCGATATGAATGTATTTACAATATTTTGGTTAAAATTGGTGAGCCGAAAAGGGTATTTTACTGAACGTCATAATAAGCTTACATCAAAAATTAAGTGGGTTTTTCCGCTTAAAATATCGAAACTGTCGATTTCCAATGCTTTATCTAGTGGTATTGGCAGTTTTAATGTTGTCATGGAACATTAAGAAATCTCTACTGAAGGAAAACGACATATAATAACGGAATGAGACCTCCAGAAATATGTGTGTCAATTGATGTATGTAGCGACGCCGAGTGTCGTTTTCGAGATACTGCAATCTTCTGAAACTAGTAGCCAAATTCGAGATCATTTTTTTAGCCACCGATTTATAGATTAATAGGCGTACAAGGAAGTCATGTGTTGTCCATACCAGATATTATTATTATAGATTAAAACTCGGCATACAAAACATTTTCATGCTGAAAACCAAAATACCAAATACAGACCAAATATTATAATTAGGGTATTTAAGAGAGATTTCAAACTGACTGCCTTAATTTCCTCAAAACAAATTAAAAACTAGTCAAGTTATTATTTCTTAAGGACCGAAACTTCCTATTAATTCATATGCTTAAAAACAAGTTGTAAGCAAATAATTGGTCAATTATCGACATGTAGCTGTGACTAGAAGGCCCCTGGGCTAAGTGGAAGGAGGGCACACAGTAAATTTTAGCATTAATAGAATGTGATTAAATCCAAGTGAGGTAGTCAATCGCCTTGGCAAAAGGTTCGGAAGAGGATCCAATGATACCCCTCAGGTGGACTACCCAGTGTAATAAGCTAATATTGTTTACTTACCTTCCTATAAAACATCCTACCTTCCTATACAACATCCTACCTTCCTATACAACATCCTACCTTCCTATACAATAGTCTATGTTCTACGGAAAAGGATTATGAAAAAAAAATAATCAATAATTTAAAAAATCTATATTTTGTTTTAAATGGCAGAAAACAAATTTCGCAACTTCGATTTCAACTCCGACAGCTTATTAATATCGTGAAGGACCTTTATAGAACACATAGAAGTACCCAAAGAAGGTAATAACAATGATGAGGAAAAGGACGCTTTTTATAGAATATTAGAAAAGATGTATGATTTCCTACCTAAGCATGATATTAAAATAATTCTGGGAGATTTTAATGGCAGGATAGGAAAAGAAATGATATTTTTCTCAATTAAAGGCAAGCACAGCAAACATGAGAAAACAAGCGAGAACGACAGGAAACCTTAGAATAAGAATCACCTTCTTTTCCCAGAAAGGTATCCATAAAGAAACACGGACCTCCCCGGATGGCCTTACCAAAAATCAAATTGGCTATGTCCTCATTGATGCCAGACACCCTAGCGATGTTTTTGATGTTCGCAGTCAAAAGGAAGGTAACTGTGACTCAGACCGTTATCTGGTCATGATTAAGAAGCTGGCTATACAAGGAAAAGGGAATATAAAAACACTACCATTTATGATATCGAAATGTTAAAGGACACTGTACAATTCCAATGAAACATTATAGAAAGACTAAGTGAATATTGAAGAAAAATGGACAGGCCTTAAAGATGCTCTCCTAGGTATGGCAGAGGGCATTCTTGTTACCACACCAAAAAGACTTAGCTGCTGATAGGGAGGATTGGAGAGGCAATCATGAAGAGGCCAACGCCCTACGAGGGCTGTCGAGCCACGGAAGTAAGTTAGTGAGTAGTGTACAATGTTATGACAGTAGCTTGGATACGTGGTGGCCAAAAAAGGCCCCAAACGAGCTCTTAATTCACTCGAATCTCTATGAGGAGTAAAGTGGGTGATCAAGGTGGCAGCTGCATATGATGAACCAGCTGTATTCTAATATCTTTCTTAAGGTCCCCTGTAACAACAGTAGTAAAGCTAAACTCAGAATTAAGAAGGTTCTGCATGATTCGACATTTATCTGACTATAAGTCAGCAGATTTTGGAGGTTGAACGTTGATACTGTATCCCAAATAATAATTTATAACAAAAATACGAATCCTTCATTGTGACTGTTGATATTGATCCCAAACATTTTGAACCCACCAATCCAGAAAGTGTGTTTATGAATGATTTTGGCCTGTCTTGACAGAGAATCGGACAGTCCTTTCAAGAAATATATATCAGTATAAAAATAAATTTGATATCTATTGGAAACGTTTCCATGAAACAATTTTATTGAGAATTTTTGCACGAATTTATAATTGAATGATACTTGTAAAAGTTGA
Source organism: Rhaphigaster nebulosa (assembly GCA_948150685.1). Taxonomy (NCBI): domain Eukaryota; kingdom Metazoa; phylum Arthropoda; class Insecta; order Hemiptera; family Pentatomidae; genus Rhaphigaster; species Rhaphigaster nebulosa. Next base: position 150,294,277 of record OX411309.1, read on the forward strand.
AGATGGGAAGCTGAAAATAAATTGCCTCATTCAAACTCTGACGTCATCGAAGACCCACTCAGCTTAAAACAAAAAATATTTCACCATTACAGGAGAGTTTCCTTAGGGAGTGGAGCATCCTGAGGGATCTTTAATCGAAGCTTGGAGGGCCTCTTTCCCTGACCAGCCTAAGCCCTCCTTTATTAAAGCTACACTCCAACGAGGTGATAAACTTTCTAACGATAATCACCCGTTTTCCTCGTCAGTAATCACCCCACAGTCTGTTATCCAACGGGTTATTCTCAACAGGGATTTTACTCTTTATACAAATGTATTGTTTTAACTTTTGTAATATTTGTAATTGCAAAGAACATTTTTTTCAATCATGGAATATTAATAGTGTTCTAATAACTTTGGGGGGGAGGGAGGGGGAAGGGGGAAAATCGTGATTGAATGTAAGAACGTAGGCATTGAACAATAAGTGTTTAAATACATATTCCTCACATGAGAAATTTTACTCCAGTTTGCTTTATTTAAATGACTCCTTCCTTCCTGCATGTTCTATTTCTTATTTATTTTTTTGGAAACTGAAAGAAAGAGGATATTCACACAAACATTTAATTCAAATTATTTAAGCTGTTCGATCGTTATCGAACGAATATATTATTTGCATAACTCCAATTAATCCCTGAAAGCAGTTAGGTTTACAGAGCTCGCCTCTAGAGCGCCCTTAGCCGAATCGACGAGATAGGAGTTAATAGCAGCTTGGAATCCAAACACAAACAGCGGTCGTTTAATTACTACGGATTAATCGATTGCCCAGTAATCGACGCAGTCCCGAAGATTGTCAATCCGAATACTAGAGGGCAAAGGACTATAATTATATAAGGTTTACCGGACGGGTGATTAGGGACGTTCGAGTCAGCAGCCGAGTAGGCTAGGCGATCCTAATGATGAGGTAGAAATATCGATGTATTGAGACCTTTGATTCATTTCGAGCGAGGTGATTGCGTCTAACTAGTCGTGTTTGAATCAACCAGACAGCGGAAGGTTGTTCTGCATCGAGCCTCTCTTTGCGTAAGATATAAGGCGTGAAGAATTAAAGTACAATGATGGCAAACTGGAATCAATGTTTATAGATCGATCTATTGGTAACATCGATGTTTGAATTTCAATATTTTTAAACATCGATGTATTTAAGATTCTAGCGACCGGGATCTGAAATAGGTAGCAAATCTCAGCTTATATAAGGAATCACGTGTCGAGTCCAACACGCCATAGTGTTTTGTTTTTGTTTTAATTCTATAATAGAAAAAATATCATATGTGGACAACACGTGACTTCCTTTTACGCCTATTAAACTATAAATCGCTGGCTCAAAAAGTGATCCTGAATTTTGTTACTAGTTTCCGAAGATTGCAGTGTCTCAAAAACGACACTCGGCGTCGCGACCATCTATTGACACACATATTTCTGGAGGTCTCATTCCGTTATTATATGTCGTTTTCCTTCAGTGGGCAACTAGTTTCCGAGGGATTTCTTCATATTCCGGGGCAACATTAAAACTGTCAATATCACTAGATAAAGCATTGGAAATCGACAGTTTCAACATTTTAAGCGGAAAAACCCATTTAACTAATATCTTATTCCTCTGCCGCAGACTTGTTGATCTAACAAATGGGGAGGAAAACCAGTATTTTACACTCAATTTTAACACTTAAAACAAGTAATAAAAATGTTTAATTGGATTGGAAAAAAAATCGCGTTGGTAACCTTTATTACCGAAACATATGATTTTTAATTTTAATATAATTTTTGATGTTTATTAAGACCTTGAAGTAAAGTACCCTTTTGGACTCACCAATTTTAACCAAAATATCGTAAATACATTCATATTGATATAAAAGCCCTATTTACCAAATTTGAGATATTTTTCATTATATTTTAATATAATTTTTGATGAAAGTCTAATATGACCATCAAGTAAAATACCGCTTCCGGTTTTCCAATTTAGACCAAAATCTACTATGCTATTTAAATCAATATATAAGTCATAAATACTAAATTTGACAAGTTTTGCATAGTATTTTAATATAATTTTTGATGAAAATCAATTATGACCTTCAAGTAAAGTACCGCTTACGGTGTTCAAGCAGTGACCAAAAAGGGAGGTTCACAACTAGATTTTAGATCAATCCTGAATACAAAATTTCAGCTTTCTGCGGCTAACCGTTTTTGAGTTATGCGAAATACGAACGTAAGTAGGAACGAACGTACGTACGTACAGACGCCACGACGAAACTAGTGAAAATGGATTCTTTACTTCGTACAAGGAAGTAATTAGCTATCATTTCTTGATTCAGATAAAGGAAAATTCGATTTTCAATTAAAGAAGTATGGAAGTCAAATCTAATAATCCTTTTAATTTAGTAATTTCAAATATTTGTTGGCACGCGATGAAAAATGATGTGAAATAGTTTTTGGGTCATTCTCAAATAAATTGTCAATTTAGTTTTGATGAGGTTCCATTCATTTTTTCAGTATTCATTTTTTGCAACTCTTCAATCAATGATAAATTAATTTCAAAGCAGATTAAATTTTGAGATGCTTAATGTTTAAAAATAAAAAGTTCTTAAACAAATTTATTGTGAAAGATTTGCGCGAGTTATACTCTGTCCTAAGTGAATTTCGAATTTCGAAATTTTCTCTAAATATTTTAAATGAAAAAAGTATATTTTGGTTATTTGAGGTCCATCACATAATGGCAACTAATCCTATCAGAAAATAACGAAAAAAAAACTTAAGAAAAATCGAGAAAAAAACTTGACAAAAAGTTTTTCTATTTTTTATGTACCTAGAAAATCGAAAAATTGTAAAACTCGCAAACCAAATCAGATTTTTTGCACTCTTTGATACTGATATAGCACTTATAATAGGGCCCAAGAATACTTTCTAAGAACGTGATTTATTTTTTTTTTTCTTCCAGATTTCGGAAGTGACAGTTTATTTGAGAATGGCCCCCCTTTTCTTTATTGATTTATTGATGATACCTGAATCACATTCGGGATTTAGAAAATTAAAATAAACTAGTATACCCGAGCGAGAACTCACGCATTAGATATCTTCTAATTTCTAATTCCAAGTATAAGCGATATTAGGGAAACAATATATAACTAGTATACCCGAGCGAGAACTCTCGCATTAGATGTCAATTCTTCTTCTAATCCGTAATACATTAGAAGTATAAGCGACATTAGGGAAGGAAACATATTTATTCGTGTAAATAACATAACTAGTATACCCGAGCGAGAACTCTCGCATAATCCCTTATACATTAGAAGTATAAGCGATATTAGGGAAACATATTTATTTGTGTAAACAATATAATATTACCAAAAAAGTTTATTTAGCATATACATTTGGTGAAGCTACGTAGTTTGTAATGACTATGTTGAAGTAATAGTTCATACTTAATAAGTAATTAGCTTACTCCACTGGAAATCATCTCTTTAATTTAGCAGTTAGGCAATTAGATTCAGCGATATCATTTCTATATGTAGTATTCATATTCAACAGTGCCCTTTAGGGTTGGACATGGGAAACATATATATAATTTCCCACTCATTAAAAGTTTTTGTAAACAGACTCAAATTGATATAAAGTTGCCATGACAACGACACGTACCCAAGATGGCACAGGGCCCGTGCGGACCTATATCGTGTGTTATCTCAAAAACGGTAGGTTTTTAAGCTTTAAAACGCTGGACCAATACGCTCCACAGGAGCGTACATGATCTTGATGCCCGCGTCAAAATCTTTTAAACCCAACTTATCCCGTCTCGATCCGCCGACTCTGTCATCAAAATTTTGAAACCTTCCAGTTTTTTCATCACTTTTATTTAAGCCCTTGTAAGATTTTAAGAAACAAAATCAGGATTCCTCACATCTCCGTGAAATTCCCTTTCTTTTGATACCTCACTCGTCCAAATCCATCGCTCCAGAGAGCCGGAAAAGGGATCTATACTACCGTAATAATATATAGTAGTGATAAATAATAACCAATGGAATTCAAATTAATCGAAAAATTACAGTGATAAACAAGAAACATTGAGTTGTATATGCAAAGAAATATTGAATTAGTTCTACAAATAAATCGAATACCAATCCTTTTTATTGTATATTCAACCATGCATTAATTTTAAAGTGGCAATGCCTATTTCATGAAGATTACTGTGGAAGAAAACACGATAAAATTACCTACAAAGAAAAATAGGAGGAAATCAGAGTTTTCTGGAAAAAAACCTAAGAGAGGTAACCATAAAAGGGAACGCAAACAAGGGAAATGATAAAGAATTGGTTGCGAGAGGCGGAATAGGACTTATTGTATGGATGAGTAAGTAGTGCCAGCGGTCCCACTACAAAGGGAGGGCTCAAGTGTGGCTACACCGTGCCACCGTATTGATCTCCTCTGGACCGAGGGCGGATTCCCCACAAGGGGGGATCTTTCCCTACCCGTGTGGGATATTACCCCTCGGCTCCCGTGAGTCTGCAGGGATTCCGAGCTATAGTTCGCGACTGACTCTGGGATGGTGCAGTCAGGACCTCACTTCGGTTCATGTCGAAGTAAAAACCGAATAGTTTTACATGGCGAAAAAAAGCATCAATGCGATCTTGATTGATCAACTAAAGATCGTTCATACGATTGTGTACACGAGCCTATCACACATACCTCCGTGTATCTAGCAGCCTTAGGGCATTACTGAACTACGGAGCAAGAATAATCTTTCCTATACTTACGAAAGGGTCTCTATTTCAATATAGAAATTGCAGAGGTATGGCAGTCCTTACTATAGCCATATGATAATTAATATACTATAAACCTGGAAAGTTCCTTAATATGAGCAAATTAAAGACAACACCAGTAAAACAACAGTAAATTTAGGAAAACACTACAGTTGATTAATATAACATACATCATTAAATCATATATAGCATTTCCACGTCAATTGTAACCTTTTCCAAATCAATTGTTACCTTTTCCAATTCAATTGTAACCTTTTCCATTTCAAATGTTAAATTTTTCATTTCAATTATAACCCTTTCCAAATCAATTGTCACATTTTCCAATTCAATTGTAACCTTTTCCATTTCAAATGTAACTTTTTCCATTTCAATTATAACCCTTTCCAAATCAATTGTCACATTTTCCAATTCAATTGTAACCTTTTCCATTTCAAATGTTAACTTTTTCATTTCAATTATAACCCAACCGGACATGAAATAATTCAATATTATTCATTTTATTATTGAAAAATAATTATTTTAATTACATTAATGACTTTTGAAATAATTTCGGCATATTCTTTCGACATTTATTTCGTTTATAATATAATTGATATTAAGTGCTAATTTCAAGTAGATAGTTCAAATTTTTTAAATAAAATTGTTTATTTATTTTTAAAGATTTATTATTTTTTATTTATTTAGTGGGGGGAGGGTGGGTTTCATCGATTTGTTGATCGTCCATTGGGTTTTCAAAGTTGTTAATGTCAAATTTACTACCGAAATTTTGTTCGGCCACGAGTATTTCTACTTAATTATTAATTTTCAAAATTCTTCGGTATAGGTATCGTTTACTAGATTATCAAGGGCGCTATTTCAGAATTCACTATCGGATATCCGATCGCGCATGCGCGTTTTGCACTTCCGTTATTGTTGGAGTTTTCTGTGATAAAGGGGTCGCTTATTAGGTTTTCAAGGGTCCTGATTCCATTTCTTGAATTGGATTTAGGATCGCGCATGCGCATTTCGCTTTTTCGTTGCTATTGAAGATTTCCATGATAAAGGGATCGTTTCATAGGTTATGGAGTGTTCTGATTCCATTTTTTTAGTTCGATTTTCGATTGCACATGCGCGTTTTGCATATCCGTTACTGTTGGAGTTTTCTATGATAAAGAGTTCGTTTATTAGGTTTTCAAGTGTTCTGATTCCACATTTTTAATTGGATTTAGGATCGCGCATGCGCATTTTGCATTTCCGTTACTGTTGGAATTTTCAATGATACATAGGGATCGTTCATAAGGTTTTCGAAGGTTCTGAACCCGTTATTTGAATTGAATTTTTTATCGAGCTTGCGCATTTTGAATTACCAATCAAACCAAAGTTGACATTTCTTTGGCACTTGTATCGATTATTAGGTTTTCGAGGGTTCTGATTCGATTTTGTTAATTGAAATTGCGATTGCGCCAGCGCTCTTCTGTTTACTGATACTGTTGAAGTTTTCTTTGTTACACAAATCGTTAATTAGGTTTTCGCGAGTTCTGATCTCTTTTTTCACATTTTATTTTTTATCGAGCATTTATTCCGAATTACTATTAATGTTGACATTTCTTTGGTACAGGTATCGTTTGTGAAGTTATCAATCATCATATTTTGGAATTTACCATTGGATTTTTGTTCCCGTCTGCGCATTTCGATTTACTGCTCTTATTCAACTTTTTTCGTTTCTGAGAGCCGTTTATTACGTTTTCAAAGGTTCTAATTTAGTTTTTGGAATTAGATATTTCATGGCGTCTGTACGTACGTACGTTCGTATCTCGCATAACTCAAAAACGGTTAGCCTTAGAAAGTTGAAATTTTGTATTTAGGATTCTTGTAAAATCTAGTTGTGGACCTCCCTTTTTGGTCACTGTTTGATCACCGGAAGTGGTACTTTACTTGAAGGTCATAATTGATTTCCATAAAAAATTATATTAAAATACTATACAAAACTTCTCAAATTTGGTATTTATAACTTATATATTGATTTAAATAACATACTAGATTTTGGTTTAAATTGAAAAACCGGAAGCGGTACTTTACTTGAAGGTCATATTGGACTTTCATCAAAAATTATATTAAAATATAATGTAAAACATCTCAAATTTGGTAAATAGGACTTTTATATCGATATGAATGTATTTAATATATTTTGGCTAAAATTGGTGAGCCTTAAAGGGTACTTTACTTGAAGGTCATAATAAGATTACATCCAAAATTATATTTAAATTAAATACATAAATCATATGTTTCGATTATAAAGGTTACGAACGCAATTTGGTTTCCAATCTAATTAAACATTTTTATCATTTCTTTTAAGTGTTAAAATTAAGTGTAAAATACTGGTGTGTGTTTCAATAAATGGGTGTCGCGACGCCGAGTGTCGTTCAATTCAGAATCATTTTTTGAGCCTCCGATGTATAGTTTAATAGGCGTGCAAGGAAGTCATGTGTTGTCCACATCAGATATTTTGGTACAACTACAGACTTGGGGCGCGTTATCACTTGTTCATTCCGAGGTTACCCGAACGTTGCCGGACTAGCACACTCTAGCCTCATTTGTGCTAACTAACTGCTTTGCATTCAATTGTAGTATTCGTATTCATTGGAATTATTAAAATTTTCCCTGCTTTAATTAGAAATTATTTAAAATCACTAGTGTTGTCGACTTCCGGTGATCTGGGCAAATTTTGTAATAATTTAAAGGAGTGATTTTTTAAATTACGGTAAGGACCCGACCTCAACTGAAAAGGAACTTCTGGGGTTTATTTATCATTTGAGCGAGGGGAAGTCGACAGCTGTGATCTAATTAAAGCAGTAATAATTGAAGTCACGGTAAGACCCCAACCTCAACTGAAAAGGATCCTTGATGTTTTATTTATTTGTTGGGTGAACGTAATGAGCGGAAGTCGACACCACTAGTAATTTTAATTAATATCTAATTAAAACAGGAACAATTTTAATAATTCCAACGAATACGAATGTTACAATTGAAAGCAAAGTAGTTAGTTAGCACAAATAACGCTAGAGTGTGCTAGTCCGGCAACCTTCGGGTGACCTCGGAATGAACAAGTGATAACGCGCCCTTAGTCTATAGTTGTACCGTTTCTGGGTTCAATATAAAATATATGTTGAATGCTAATAAAATAATGTACATACCAAATATTATAAAGGCATCTCAAAAGGATCATAACACAAAAAAAAAGTTTTGCGGAAGCTCATTCACCAATTAATTAGACAAGACCATAAATGGCCAATTAAAAAAAAAAGGCATATAATTCTGGATTTTGGCAGTTATTCATTTGAATGTCCTGTACAACGTGCTAGAGGCGTGCCGTTGGGGTTCAGTTTGAAGGCCCGTTTTTCAGCTGTTTCACTTATATTTCGAAAACTATGAGCCCTAGTGATTAGACCATTCTATACAAAATTAAAGATGATAAAATGAGCCATAAGATTGATTTTATATTTTTTTTCGCTATCTTGCATAGTTTTTGAGATATCCGCGCTCGAAATTCGCCAAAAAAAATCGGCCTCAGGTTTTTTGCTTAATTTGACTAGCTACTAACTCTTCAGCCCTTCGCCCAACGAAAAAGTCATGAGAAATAGAGAAAGTTGTAAAGCACTAGATTTCCTTTAAGAATATATATTAGTTTAAAACTTTATCTTTAACGGTTTAAAAAGTTAAAGCAATTTTAACTTTAGTGTAAATTTCGGCGCAGAAAAACATAACTTTCGTATTTTTTGCTATTCCACTGCTCTAACTCTTTAAACACGAGTGGCACATGAAGAAGTTATATGTATTATATACCATAGTCCATGAAACAAAAGCCAAAAATCGTCTATCGAAAAAAAAAAAAAAATCATATAGTTCTGGATTTTGGTATAGTAGTTCAATGGAGTGGTGTATGGCATACTAAATGTCTCCCTGATATGAAGTGGACTTTCTTTTTTCTCAAATATCTGGAGAACTATTAACTTTAGCATAAGGTCATTTGCATACTACATATAAAATTAAAGCACAAAAATTTTCCATAAGAAAGATTCTAATCATTTTTTCAGAGTCAGTAGCTTAGGAGATTGAGGACGATAGCAAAATATTAAGAATTAACACATAAAATTAAAATTGCTCTAACTTTTGAACAGTTTAAGATAAAATTGTAAATTACTTCTTAAAGAAAATGTCTTCTTTCCTCTTGACTCATTCCGAGGACGAAGGGCTGAAGAGTTAGATAGTCAAACAAGGGAAAAAACCTGAGGTGAATCAAAGTCAATCTTATACCACATTTTATCATCTTCAATTTTGTATAGGAAGGTCTAATAGCTAGTTAGCATAGTTTTCCAAGATATAAGCGAAACACCGAAAAAAGAGACCTTCAAACTGCACATTCCACCCTTCATCGGCTGGGACTTTTAATATACTGTATAGGACAATCCAGAGAATAAATTTGCCAAAATCCAGTAGTATAAGATTTATTTTTTCTATTTTTCCCTTGCTTCCTGGACTAAATGGCTCGTGAATAATGTCTGGTGTGGTAAATAACTCAAAACGCAGTTTGTATAATGATTTTTAGCAAAGTAAATGTAATTGTTTAAAATATGACGCTAAAGTGTATCTCCATTCGTTTGAAAAAATCTTGGCATAAAAAAACAAGTTTCTATTATTTTTTTTATATTAGAACCCGAAAAAAAGGGCATCATGAAATTTGGCCTCAACATTCTTATGGTATACTTATATAGCATATATTCTTTTCAAAAAAATTAAAAATAGTTTTGATAAATTCAAGATACACGTCAAATTAAAACCCATGCAATTATGAAAAGAATGATGCTATTTTTAGCTTATCAACCAGAATATTAAAAATGCAACATACAGAGAAGCACTGAAAGAAGTCAGGTAGCTCAACATGTAAAGTACTCTTCAATTTCAGTAAACCAGGTTCGAGTCTGATTAGAACAAGAAATTTATTTTTTGTTTTATCATCCAATGATCAACAAAAGTTATGAAGGCTCTGCTGGCCATGCATGGCCTCAATGGAGTGGGCATACTGCAAAAAAAAAATTGGTATTTGAGCTTAAATACAGACCACAAGGCCTCTTTGTAAAACCATTGATAAAGAAACAATACTTCCTTATCAAGTACTGAGACCAAGGCCTTAAACGCTTCATGGATTTTATTGATATAGGTTTTCATTAATGTATTTAAAAAATGATTAATAAAATCTAAAAACAGCTTTTTTATTTTTCCCATATACCATGTCTTACAGGTTAGCCATACCTCTAGGAATGAAGGAGTTGAGCAATTGTATTGCAGGTTTGCATAATCAACAAAAAGTAAGTAATTTCCATTCTTTTAATCATTACAAAATCTAAAAATTTATAAGGATAAAATTAGGACGATTGGTCACAGTCTGCCTAAGCTAAACAAATCCAGTTTGAATCCTAGTTTTATGTAAGGAATAGTAGCGTCGCGAACCAGGATTTTACAGACAGCCCTAAAATCAGTACCTGGCATTACTGGCTTTGGTCCAACATAGTATGCCATTAAATCACTTTTAATTCAATAACCTGGAAATACTAGGCAATGAACAAAACGTTAAAAATAGAAGACTATTGGAAGTAATCTATATAACTTAAATATCTATTATCCACACATTGTTAATAAATTAAAAATATATAAAATGGCAGTATTAAATTTAAAAAACATTTTAGAAAAAACACAAAAAGAAATTACTTTAAAATGTTACACAATAAACACTAAAAAGAAATAAATAATTTTTCTTACAAAAGTATATTAATAACACAGAACAAAAAATTTTTTTTGAAAACTTTTTTAACTTTAATAGTTGATCTTAATAGATTTTTATGTGCTGAATCTAAATCTGGCCTTACTTTTTTTATATCACCCATAGTTTTCCAGCAATATGCTTTGTATTATATAGTATAAACCCCTATAGGGTACAGGGAGGAATTAATGAAACACTATGTTACATCATAAGCATGGTTTGTATTTACAGTGGCTACTTAAAACAGTGATATAATGAGCTAATACAGGTTTCACTTGTCGACTGGAACTGGTCTATACTTTCTTTCTCTTTTTTTTTTTAAGCTTCTTGTGTAGCTTTTTCTACGATGAGTCGCTTGTTGAACTATGATAAAACTTTTGTACTGAAAATACCTTATTCCTATAGTTTTTAGGGTGCTGAATCCAAATATGATATTAAAAAAGCTGTATCACCCACAATTTCTTGACATTTTATAGTTAAATTTATTAAATTAAGTGATTTTTAAAGAATTGAGCAGCTTTAATAGTTAAAATTGTGGGTGATACAGCTTTTTTAATATCATATTTGGATTCAGCACCCTAAAAACTAAAGGAATAAGGTATTTTCAGTACAAAAGTTTTTTCATCATTGGCCTGTGTAAGTAGCACAAGCAGTCTTGTCCAGCCTGTGATGGAAAGACATTGGAGGATAGCTACCATTTTTATCAGGTGGTCCCGTGTACCAAGATAACAGAATATATGCCCAAATTATTTATAAAAAAATCTAGGCAGCACCCACAGAAATGAATCTTAAATTGTTATTCTATGTTTCCCAAAACCCCAAACTTAGATCTGAATACGTATCTTATACAAATGATATGTAGATTTAACTGAATGGTTGTTACATCAGTATCCAGGGAGATTAAGTATTATGCACTGATTACACAGGCCAATGATGAAAAACTTTTGTACTGAAAATACCTTATTCCTATAGTTTTTAGGGTTCTGAATCCAAATATGATATTAAAAAAGCTGTATCACCCACAATTTCTTCACATTTTATAGTTAAATTTATTAAATTAAGCGATTTTTAAAGAATTGAACAGCTTTCAGTCTTAGGCCTCATGAAACAATTTGTAAAGGCTTTGCCTAAAGATGGACCATGTTTCAAGTATCTCTGCCGAAAGTTTCCACGCCTTTCAGAAGCTAAACTAAAAGAAGGCGTCTTTGTCGGATCTGACATTAGAAAAATGATGTTTGATGTTAACTTTGAATCCACAGTGACCTTAAATGAGAAAGAAGCATGGGTATCGTTCAAGCAAGTCGTTACAAAGTTCTTGGCAAATGAAAAAGGCCCAGAGTGTGTTTCTATTGTAGCTAACATGTTACAGAAGTTTAAAAAGTTAGGATGTTTGATGAGCCTGAAACCTATGGAAAACTATGGGTGATACAAAAAAACTAAGGCCAGATTTAAATTCAGCACATAAAAATCTACAAAGATCAACTATTAAAGTTAAAAAAGTTTTCAAAATTTTTTTTTTTGTTGGCCTGTGTTATTTTAATTGATAAACTTATAATGATCTCATTATTCATTGTCATTGTTTACTTATATAAATGATTTTTTGTTTAAAACCTTTATTTGTACTGGCTAACTTTATTTATATGGGGATAATCCCCAAAAACAAAGAAATAATTAAAATAAAATTATTAAGTTGCATAAGTAACTATCCCAAATCAATTTAAATATTATAATAATTTATTATTTTCGGACGTCGGTGTTAAGCTGCTCCACAACTCTTTCGTTTCAACTATTAAGTTGTTATAAGTTCTTCCCTTAACTGTTCCAAGTGATAAGATAGCCTTAACAAGTGACTAATGGCAAAGGAGTATTCTTTGTAGAAAATTAATTTTCGTTTTATACATTTTTGATTAAATTGACTGTATCTTTTCTTAAAAATACTATTACTAATATTATTTGTTTAATCATTTTGTCTCTATAACAGCATGTTGATTCAACAACAATACTTTTTTTTTTTAAGTATTGAATTTGAAAGCAATGATAAATCATTCCTTTCATTAAAATGATTTGAAGTAAAACTTAGTGTAACATACATAAAAATAGTTTTTACATTTTCGAATCAAGTTGAGAACTTTGAAGGAAAGAACTTATAATATTATCGCCTTAGGAGTTAAATGCTTAGATTGATTTAGAATAGTTACATATGCTACTTTATTTATTAACAATTTTGGGCTCTTCAACCACATGGATTATTTTTGCCCTGTATTAAGCTGACAGACATTGGTAACTTATAAAATTCAAATTCGATCACAACAAAATAACAACACAAAATTTAGTTGAAACTGAAATTTTTTTAAAATTTTAGTAAAAATTTCAACTTGTTTAAGAATTATTATCAATTTTGCTGCTGTATTTTTTTCTAAGTCTCTGTTATATCAGTCTCGAATCCAACCTCATCCCATTTAACTTCATATGCCAAGCACTCTGTCAAGATGTGCGATACCGTCAATCGTACCCCGCAGGATATATAAGATACTTGTGGGTGACTCTTGTATGTCCTATTCTTAGGCGGATTAGCACTATCTCGTCTCTTCTCTGCCTGTTTTACTTATTTGAAAATAAAATAAACCAATAGACTTAGAAATATATACTATAAACTTAACTACTGTAATTATCACGAATGACTAGCTCAATATCTAAATCATCAGATTCTGATCAAGGCATGTAATTTTTGAGCCAACAGCTAAACCGAGCTTTAGGTTTGATTGTTCAAATTATTTAATGAGATCCTGCGAATGTTTTGAAACAATTTAAGCTCAAAATACTGAAAAAATAATGTATTAAATGTGTTTCAGTAATCCATAATTATTTAGCTGAAATTTGAATGTTTATTTTTATCTTGCTGAAATCTTACAAAAAAAAGAGTTTGATATTTGATGAAAAAGTATATTTAAGAAAAAGTAGACCAGTACATTTCGGGTTGGGCACATGACAGAATAAGAAAATGGCTCGAAAATCCAATTTACAAATATTATTGACTTCAGAAGAAATAATCTAGAATATACAAACACAAAATAGGTACTAAAATAAAGGATATCAATAAATAACTTATTTTATAAAAATACAAAAAAAAAAAAAAAAAAAAAAAAAAAAGCATATGCTTGGTACAGATAATATAGTAAACTAAATTGAACTTAGAAACATTCTCTTATATATAGGTGGTTGGATCAAACAAAAATATTGAATAACGATTACAAAAATTCTATTTTCATACTCACAGCTATGCAGGTGAGGTGCATTATAAAAAATTGAAACAGCTGTTGAATGCTATTTCTTACAGTAAAACTCTCGCAACTTTTGCAGTAAAATCATAAGTAAAATATTATTTTAGGATGGTAAGGGAAAGTTGTGTGATGCGCGCACCGCACCAGATTTTTTATATAGAGGTAATTCAGGAAAATTTCCGAATCCTATGATAAATCAGTAATGTCGCTAAGTTCAAAGGTTTAAATACAATAGGTTCTCCTGACTTTCTGATCACAAAAAGAGGTTCTTGCAGCAATTTTGCAAATCACAAATTTGAATTCTTTATAAATAATTTCAAATGTATCTCAAATACATTATTATGAAACGTTTTGCAATAAAGATAAGTTTCCTTAATATTCAAGTTTCTAAAAAATCTTGAGAAAACTACGATGCAGAAGTGTAAAAAGATAATGGCTCACAGCTCACAACAAAATGAATTCCATGTCTTTGTTTTCTTTTAAAACCAAAATCACACATGAATACACTTTTATTTGCAGTTTTAGGAGAGGTTAGGCGAATCTTAGTGTTGTTGTTGTTAAGTGGAATTGAGAAACTTTAGATTCTGGATTTTTGAACTTTATTTTCTTAAGCAAATTTGTTGTTATTTATTGGTTTGTTTGTTAAATAAACTTTTGCAAATCAGTTAGTTAGTATTTTTTTATGAAGACGAATCTTTAATACTAATATCATAAGATCAGGTAATACTACACCCAGTCATCTGAAAAGTGGAAGTGGTTCGCAGTGACACAGTCTGAGAACTCCTGGTTTACATGACAGTATTCAAGAAAATGTTTATGAAAATTTATCAATTACTTAAGTGTTGCAAAATGAGCCTAACATATACACAGATTAAATAGTAAGGTAATGTGGGGTAATTAGACAAAAGATTTTACAAAGTTTGAATTTAAATTACTGTAAAATTATTATTTTTGAAGCTTAATTTTTCCAATGTTTTTAAAAAAGGTTTCTAGACAATTATATTTAAATATTACATTCAAGCCCATGTTCCAATCACATCTATTTTTATGAGATTGATATTTCAATTTAGAAGTACCTAGTACACACTTGCCCCTGCCAAGTGTACACTACGTGCACTTGTCTTACAACATAAATCTGCACTGATCTCTACTACCATATTCAGTTGACATCCGCATGATGGCATAGAAGGATCAATCGAAGTGGCAAATAATTTATTAATCCCTCATCTATTACCATATTTTTCCAGGGCATTGTGGACTAGCACTTAACATCTCAAAAACTCTCAAGGAGAAAATTAAATGACAAAATATTTTGAAAAACAACTGCTGAAGATTCCACTTACTACAAAAATTAATAAAAAAAAATAAATAAAAAAAAAGACTTATCATTAAAAACACCAGTGTTCCCAGAAAAAGAGGCCGCACATTGACAAAATGACTGCTACGGACTTTGAGTAGATTTAGTTTTTTGGTTACTGTCATTCAGCATTTGGCTTAATTTCGCCATAATTGACCTTGTTTCAAAACTGAATAGTCAGAGAATCATATCGCATAGAATAATAATAAAAATAAATAATTGGCTTAGACACTTAAAATAATAGTAAAGTCAATTTTTTCAAGTCGTTCACACGAAACTTGAAATTTCAAGAGAAGTGGCAATTAAATGGCCAACAATAATGAAAAAGTCTTCAAATAAAATAAATGGAGTACATACTCTTCGTTAAAAACCAATAGTCACTATTTAAAATATTCAAAATGGTTCCTTAAAAAATATACTTAATTAGCAGTGAATGTAAGCGCTTTCAGTCTTCTTCCACATTAATGAGCATTTATAAATGCAATAGTTATTAGCTTCATTGACATCATTTAGTTTAATTACATAAATAAGCTTATATTAGTGAAATAATTGAAGTGCCAATAACTATTATTTATATTGGTTTATTTGTTCTGAGGAGTTATAACATCTTATAAGGCCTATAGATATAGATGAAGTCGGGGCCGAAATTGGATACTCGTTTTAGGAGAGGGTTTGAATGTGAATTTCGAAAATGCAAAACATTCTGAGCAAAATAAGCCTTGTATATCATTCCAAAGCCACTACATTTAAAAATGGCAGCATTTTATACAAGAAAAAACACAAAATTTTCACTCATTTTTCATTTTGTGCTCAATATCTTGAAAACTACCAACCACGAGAAAAATATTATAATAACCTTTTTTAAAGGAAATTAAATTTGCTAAAATTTGAGCCTTAATAGAGCTCTTAACGTTTACAAGTTCTCAAGATAATGTTTTTCAAAAACAATATTTTTTTTTCCGAAAAATGATAAATCACCATTTTGTGAATTTATTTTGGCAAATATGGAAACTGTTCTTCCTTCAGAGATAATTATTATAAATTACTTTATGGTGAATTTAACTAACTCTAATTTGAGTGGTAATTGACATCTGAACGCCTAATAGTTCCTGATTTAAAAAACCGAGAAATCACAGTTCTCTTAATTTATTTTGTCAAATATCATGGAGACTGGTCTTCCTATCAACAAAATAATTATAAAATATTTTATTGTACAGTTAACTAACTCCAATTTGAGTGGTAATAACCATCTACACGTCTATTAGTTCCCGAGATAAAGTCTTTCAGAAAATAATTTTTTTTTCTCCAAAAAACGCGAAATCACCTTTTTGTGAATTTATTTTTACAATAATGGAACTTTTCTTTTTACAAAGATAATTATTATAAACTACTTTATGGTGAATTTAATCAGCTCTAATTTGAGTGGTAATTGACATCTTTTCGCCCAATAGTTTCTGAGATATCTAACTTTTCTTAAGATGTGACTCAGTCAAAATCGTGTACGATGTATTTTTTGAAAAACTTTATCTCGAGAACTACTCTTACTTGATGTACAGATGTCCATTACCTTTTAAATTAGAGCTATTTAAATCCATCATAAAGTAGTTTTTAATGATTAACTTCGTAGGAAGAACATTTCCCATGATATTTGCTAAAACAAATTCACAAAATGGTGATTTCTCGTTTTTCAGAAAAAAATTGTTTTTTTCAAAACATTATCTGGAGAACTTGTAAACATAAAGAGCTCTATTAGGACTCATATTTTAACAAACTTAATAAACATATATAAATTTAATTTCCTTTAAAAAAAGTTATTAGAATATTATTCACAAGGTTGGTAGTTTTCAAGATATTGAGCACAGGATGAAAAATAAGTGAAAATTTTACGTTTTTCTTGAATAAAATATTGCCATTTCTGAAGGTAGTGGCTTTGGAATGGCATACAAGGCTTATTTTATTTGAAATATCTTGCACTTTCATAATTCAGTTTCAAACCTCCTTCTAAAATGAGTATCCAATTTCGACCCTGACTCCATCTATATCGATAGGCCTGGCTATATCAATGTTTAATTAGGATGTGGTGTATTTTTGAGCCTGGATTAAGATTTATTAATAGAATTGTTTATTAGTTTATGAGTGAGCCTGACAAATAAAGAATGTAAAAATTCTTAATGATAGGGACCAAAAAATTAAATCAAGTCAAAGTCGGTAGCCTGTCATCTTTGGACACCATTTTGGCAAGATGCGGCCACTTTATTTTCTAGGTACATTGTTTTGTTTTTTAACCATTAGTCACAAAGAACACAAGGTAGGGAGTCTAGCCCACAGAATATGGTAGATAAGCACTAGCGCAGTTGTACACAAGAAATCGAAACTGTTATGTTTACTACACGTTATACTTCACCTTAGCGAACTCTCATGGATTGATTTGTGATATATCCGTGAATAGACTTCATACTCTGTAAAGGGCACCTCCTACTAGTTCAGGGTTCAGGTTTAACAAGACGATCAAGCACTTACCTTGAAAATGCACTCACCCCGCATTACTTTACTTTACTACAGTTTAGTTCATTTCGACCAATCCTATGACCATCATCGCTTAGACTGTAACTATGTATAGCCAACTATTTTAAACATAAAAAAAAAGTTTTTTTACTGATCACAAGCCATTCGATAAACAGTCTCTGTAATCTAATTATTTAAATGATAACTACAGAATCAAATTAATGTTATTGTCCGAAAGTTACAGCTACAAATACCAAACAGAAACATGAGATACTATCCTTTAAGGACCGTCGAAAATACCTCAGTATCAGTATAATAGGGGCCATATCATATACAGAAAAATATAGCACTAATAGAATTAGGGAGAAATCATAAAACTAAAACATAACGAATAAAGTAAAAAGATATTATTCTAAATAAATAATTAAAAAAAAGACATTCGAGGTCAAAAAATATATTTTATGAAAATTGTTTCTCGGACTTTAATCAGCATAACACTAAAAACGCAGGAAATATTTTAAATTAAGGAACAAGATTTTCGACATAAAATAAATACAGATAAATAACTTAATTGTAAAAAAATCCGTACTTTATAAACAATGTTATGTACAAACAATTGGTAATTATGCTATATTTCAATTTTGAGGCTAAGATTTAGCACAACCAGTCCCACAACACTCTTTACTGTTAGGCGTCCATGGTCCTAAGCTGTCCACGGCATAATAGTCCATTGGGTACCTGTCACAACAAATGAATAATGAGTGTTCATAACATAAAACAAACTCTCTAAAATCTTAAATAAAAAAAATGTAACCCTCTAGTGCCTCAAGACCCCTAGTGCTCCTAGCAGACACAACAAATTTAAGATACCTCACATGATATTAGTCCCATTAAATTACTAATTTCATTTCTGGCTCAAAGCATCAGTACCTACATCTGCCTTCCTTGGCACAAAAAATCAGTGCAAACATAATGACTCACTATTTTCAGCTTAAGATGAGTTCATTTTGTTGTTTTACAATTTATAATTTTCAAAGTACTAATAATATTGAACTTCTCCTCAGCAGAAGAACAAAACCGAATATGAAGAATATTTTGAGGAAAATTATTTGAATGTTGAAAACATTCTGAAAGACTAAAGGGTGATTCTGATTATGATAGTGTAGAGTATTGATTCGGTGTACAGAAATATATTATAATGATAGAGATATCCTTGACACTTGATGGAATTGATGTTAAGAAGTGCTGTCAAAAATAAAAACCGCAATAAAAAAATATACTTTTTTAAAGTATGCCAACGTTTAGGTCTATGTAGTATGCTTTCTTCAGAGCTAAGAAAGACAAGATAGAATAAAAGAAGAAGAATAAAAATGGTAGTATTACATATGGGAATACAAAAAAAATTATTAAAACAGTATTCATAAAAATATTGACAAAAAATATAGAAATTATATCTGGACCTCGGAGGTAAAGAGCACTTTGTCATTTAATCGACTTTTCAGTAGAGCTGTTTGAACGGAGTTGAAATGTTGTTCTAATCAGTAATTAGAAATCAGTTAGAGAAAATTTTATAAGTCTTATACAGGGTGTTCCCAAGAAAAAATATAACCCTTAGGGATTTTGTAGCAAATTTCACACTGAACAAAAAAGTTCTTATGAACATGGGTCAGAAAATGAAGTGTTGACCAGTTTTCAGGCAAAAAAAAAAACACTTTTCGACACTATTTGGCAATTGATGAAGAAACGACTCATTGCACCAAAAAATAAATTAAAACTGACGTCATGGAGAATTAGATTTGGCGTCAAATAAGACTAGTGGCAGCTTGATAGATCAAACATATTTGGTGAATTGTCACAGTTAACAAGATTTTCAAAATGACTGCCTAATATCAAATTCCAAAGCGACTAGTTAGTTTTAGTTGGGAGTGAAGTGATCGTGTTCAGTATAGTACGTACCACGTGCCACCTGGGAAATCTGTGAAATTTAAATCTAATGAAATTCAAAGAGAGAAAAATGATCACACTGTCGCCCTTAGCTGCTCATCTAATCTCTAGAGGAATGCAGAGACTAATATCCTCAGGCAAACAGTCTTTCTCAAGACACTGAGGCCCTCCTAAAAGTTCTTTTTTGGAACTCTGGAGGACTAATAAGTGACAAATATACAGAATTTATAACCATTGTCATCAATCATGGCTGAAGTTCTTCCATATTAGAAGATGCCAAGTTTGCTCTCTGCCACAATCAAGAATGCATTCATCAACCACTTCAAGAGTTACTGTCAGAAAGGAGATGATTCAGGTGGATAGTCTTGAAATTTTCGAGGTGGAGGTGTGGATGGGAAGTATATACAAATATCTTTTAGTTATTTATTACCCTCCTCAAAAGTTAGAATGGCTTGAAGGACTATAGGGTGCCGAACTGCATCCTGTCTGGGGACCGAAACGCACCTTCTACTCGCTGGGATTACTCGACTACTGATGGTGTAGGGAATATATGGCAAGATTTTATTTACTGGTAATGTTCATTGACAGCAATCAAGACAATCCTAACTTCTTATCATATGGTGGCCATTTATCACATCCTGATTTAGTAATGGCATACCTATCACTTAGTGACAAGATAAACCATAATTTGCTTAACTCTCCTGAAGGCTTTGGAAATAAGATTCTCTGCATAAAGATTGCATATCCTCTGAAAATTATACCCAATAAAAATTCTTTAGCCTGGAATACGAAGAAAGCAAATTGGAAAAAATATACAAGTAAAACAGATGAGTTCGTTGTTTCAAAACAATTAGATTGCGACGTAAACAGAACACTGAAGAGCTAATAAATAATGCTATTATTAAGTCAGTTAGGCTCTCTATTCCAAAAGGTAAGGTCAACAAGTTCACACCATTTTGGAAAAAAGAACTTGAAAACCTTGCAATAGAACGTGATCGAGTCCCAGAAAAAGCAATGACTGGACATACAAAAGACAGAATAGAGCTCAAGCATAAAGCAGCTGAATTAAAGCGAGCAATCAAGCAGCCAAAAAGCTTGGCATACAGAACCTTCCTCGAGAAATTTAATTTCAGAAAGCATGCCATGACTGAGGAAGAATCGAGGATTTTTGAGGAACCATTTACATTGGCAGAAATGGAAGTTGCTACACAGAAGCCTTCAGTGGGAAGATCTCTAGGGCCTAATAAAATACTTCCTGAATTCCTTAAAAAGTTAGGAACAAAAGCCAAAGGATGTCATCCTCTCCTTCCCTGAACCAAGTCTGGACACACCATATACACAATGAGGGGAGAAAGGCAGAGGTAATAACCATATAAAAACATAGCAAGAAATCCAACAAGCCAGAAAACTTAAGGCCAATAGCACTGACAAGCTATTAGAAAGAATGGCAATACACTGACACTGATTACAGACATTTGAGGAAAAAAATGAAATATTATTGCCATTACAAGCATGATTCAGAAAAATATAAGCACGAGCAGAAAGTTCATTTTTCACAAGAGGTAAAGGACGACTATTGCAGAAGACAAAGCTCACCAGCTATATTTGTCGATTTCAAAACAGCTTTTGACAAAGTCTGGCAGAAAAAACTCCTGAAACGCTTATCGGAATGGGGTTACATGCACATCTATACAGGTTTTTGGCATCCTACTAGTGTCAATGATTCATTAGGGTTAAATACAAAAATGGATCTTCACAATTCAAACAAAGCAGGGTCACTCCCAGTCCTCTTCTTTTCTGCTTAATGATCAATGACTTCTGAACTGAATTCCCTGGGCTAAAAATGTAATTATTTGCAGATGACTTAGTGCTATGAGCAACTAGTAGCAATGTACCATCTCTGGAGCAGTTTCAAACCAAAGTTCTGGAACAATTAAGAATGCGGTGTGAAGCAAATGAAATGATACTCCATAACATACAGATTTTCAGCTGTTTTTGCTAGCCAAAAGCTTCCTTCTATAATCTTAAAATACGATTCAGATGCAATGCCATGGACTAAAGCAACCACCTACCTCAGAATAAAACTTGATGACAGGTTAAACTGGAATCTACATCCATAACAGTTGGCTAAGAAAAGCAAACAAAGGATAAGTCTGCTTCAAATAATGACGGGAACTAAGTGAGGAGTGACACTGTCTTTGGCATACAAAACGTTTGTTTTGTTTGCTGGAGATCTTCTGATAACAGCACCTGAAAGTGCCAAACAAAAAATTGAGTAAGTCCAAAAATCAGCACTCCAGATAACAAGTGTGCCAAAGTCCAGACCAATCATAGCTATGCAATCGCAAGCAAACATTGAGCCTATAGTGATGTGTAGAGAAGTAAAACCAGTAAGCCTCTGTGAGCGACTATATAGACTAACGATCAAACAATAAACAGACCCCATAAGACTCGACACACAAGCTACTTTCTTAGAGAAAGCCTAACCACTCTTACTTAAAACGAACTTGCCCTCTGCTCAAAGAGAACCACTTCCTTCAATGCCATCAAAGATTCCTAAGAAAACAGCCTCATGCAACCTCGACCTATATTATAAGGGATAAAGTACAAAAAAGAGCCAAAGAGATACAAAAAGGAAATCAGGCTGTGTTGCTGGAATCAATCAAGATGAATACTGTTGGGAAGCAATGTGTCAAACTTGTCAATAAAGAAGAGCGAGTACTAGTAGACCTGCTGAAAAAGAATGCTGTTGCAGAGTTTCGCATGCTTACAGGCCAGGACTATTTAATTAAACATTTGCATAAAATAAGAATGGCAGATTCTCCACTATGCAATTTATGTAATTCGGCAGCAAATATGGATGCAACACAATAAAAGGCATGCTCGCGCTTGCTGGAAATAAGAAATATGACACCGTCCAAATCGGAATGATACTGGGCTGTTAGATCTCTAATGGTGGAATCTGAAAAAGAGAGGCATAACTAAAAAACAAAACAAAAGAAGTTATTTTTAGCAAAATTGGTTTTTGATTGTTTTGCAAAAAAAAAAAAAAATAATAAAAACTGACTGACATGGAACCAAATTTGTTTAAAAAGGTCTACTGTAAAATGTGAGAGAAAATTATATTATTGATATTATTTTTATTAATTATAAAATATATATATATATATATATATATATATATATATATATATATATATATATATATATATATATATAAATAAAATTAAATTTTATTATTGATGATATAAAATTGATTTTGGAAGGCAACAAATTTTAAGATCGTAAAAATGGTGAAATAGCTTTTAGTACTTTCAACAACTCAGAAGCAAAATGAGGCAGTAAATGTTTTTAAATCATCACAAAATTGTTTATTCAATCACTGCCTCATGTTGCTTCCAAGATATAAAAGATAGCGTAAGCCATTGTAACCACTTTTGTGAGCTGAAAACTTGCTGTCCTCCAAAATCAAAATTTCCTCTCGCATCTTACGTTTTAACTTTATCAAGCTGCTATTAGTCTCATTCAACGCTTAATCTAATTCTCCATGACATTATTTTCGATCCGGTTTTTGATGCAATGAGTCGTTTCTTCATCAATTGCCAAGAAGTGTCAAAAAATATGCTTTGTGTTTTTGGCCTGAAAACTGCTTAAGACTTCATTTGCTGGTCCATGTTCATAGTAACTTTTTTGTACAGCTTCAAATTTGCTATAAAATCCACATAGAAGGGATTTCTTGTTCCCCAAAAAAAGATAACAATCTGTAAAGCAAATGCCTGCAATCCAATCCATCTAATAAGGTGAGTGCATAATGTAACTTTTGTACAGCACCGTAATGCAGTTTAACTCTGAGGTCCAGATATAAGAAAAATAATATAAATTTGAAATAGTAAATAATGTTAAATGTCATAGTAAGGAAAATGTCCATTAAATATTGCCATTATACTGCTAACTTTCATGAATCAAGTATGCCTCTTCATTCTAATTTCTCCCTTTTTACTTTCTCTTATGAAGTATACAGTAAGGGGAAGTATTGCGATGTGAACATTTTCGAATTTGAGTTTTCAACGGAAATACACGTTTTAAGGTCCCTTGAGTACAAATAACCAAGTTTGGCAGAATGGTCTCTATGTCTGTGAACAGCCTAGCTCAAAAAACGAAAAGATGGCTATATATATATTTTTTTTTTTCCATACCATGTCAGATATTTATAAAAAATAAATATTTGCCTCTTAATGGGGGTTAAAAATATACAGAATACAAAATCTTACTGAATGGTAAAAAGCTGTTGCTTTCCAAGAGCCACCACTCCTTCATAGGGTGTCAGTAATGGGACAGGGAACTGAGCTCCCCAGTCTATGGACAGCCGTGGACAAGAGGTTTGGATGTAAGCTCCAATCTTCATCAGGCTTAATATTCTAGGAGTTATTTCAGATAAAAGAATGTTGACCCAAGGTTTTCCAATAATTTTCAGTTGATTCTATGAAAAAAAAACAAGATTATTAAAATAAAATAAAAAAATTGGAAGCAAAAAAACATGCTATTATAAATCGAGATGATATATTATTGTTTTTTATATTGAAACCATTTTTTGAAAATTTAAAATTACTACTACAGCTAAAAGTGTAATCATCAGCTGTTATATCTGCTGAAAAATGAGCAACTTGTTAAATTGATAGCGAAATAATGAAGTTGAAATATCAGAGGGGATTAAAATTTTCTACAATGAGTCATATTGAATTCTCAAGTGGAAACAATGAATTTTAAGTAAAATAAAAGCCTAACTGATATTGGATTCTCCTCTAAAATAGTATTGCTTGTTTTTTTTCTAATATTTGGAAACTTCTTAACTTGTCAAAAAAAAAAACCTGTACCACTACAACCCATGAAGGGTCTTGGGTTCAGTACTTGTTAAGGACCATACTGTCTCTAGGCCAACGGTTGTGCAAGGAAATGATTTGGCCGAGATCACTCTCAACCGTCAGGTTTTTCTCCCAATCCAGGGTACCCATTTTATAGAGGCTGGGTGGTCCCCAGGAGGGTCGATCCACGGCTGATAACAGAATAAATAATTATCTGCCACAGCCGGTCTCGAACCCGGGACCGGGAGCATTGTAACTTAGTGCCTTACCACTGAGCTACTCTGCTCCCATCTTAACTTGTCAAACCAACCTTAAAATAACCAAACTTTATAAAAATATAAATATTTTTTTACACAAATTTACATTTTATACTATAGAGGCGGGTCAAGCTCAACTGAGTTAGTAACAAGCTCTAAAGGAGCAAGGAGGATATTAGGAGAACAGTACAATTGATAATTTTAATTCCTGACCTATATATTACTGAGAAGAATGGAAAAGAGGTCGTGGACTAAAACACTAAAAAGTAAAATATAATTTATTTTAATTAATTGGCAAGTTGGTAAATGTCACCTGTAAGTAATTGAAAACTTTCTTGTTTCCTTGTCTACCAAGGGTTCCGAAAATTATACCAAAAGAGCCAGCAACTTGAGCACCCTCAATAGCTTTTTCCCGTCTAGAATGCATTTCATCATAATCGTAATCCTCTTGTGTGAACTTCTTTTCGTAAGGATCATACCTATTAAGAAAACAAGATGATTATATGTCCCTCATCCTAATTAGTAAAAAAAAATTCTACTGAACCTTACTTGAAAGCCTTTAAATTTGGATTTGCTATCATGGCAGCCTCAAGATGGAATCTTCCATCGCCAAGGTATACTAATGCATCTACTTCTCTGATAGTTGGTGCAGTACAACCCAATACCTCACCAGGCGAAAGTGGCCGACTCTGTGGTATCTTCACGTCATAACCCAATTTACGTAGTTCACCTGCGGCTGCATGAAGAGTTGTGATAAATTGTATAGTACTAACAAAAGCTAGTTTAGTTTCCATTTTAAAGTTAAATTTGATTGTTTCGATAAAGTGTATTGGATCGATCTTAATATCGACAAATATATACAATACTTTGATATCAGGCATCTGATCCACAGGAATAAGACAACTGTGACCATAATGAATAAGCAGATCTACTCTCAGGGCTTTGGCGGTAAAATCATCTACACAGCAAGCACCATAGGTCACATCTCCCATAATCACTGTGTCTGCAGAAGTAAATTGTTCTATAATATCACAGATCATTGTAGAAAACAGAAGGAGCCCTTCAGGCATCTGCAAGGCAACCCTTTTTGCTCCTGTGTGTCTGATCCTCCATATCGTTTTATGTATTTCAAAATTGTAATTTTGTGGAAGTTTCTGAATGGCAGCATTCAAAAGCACATTATTTAAAATATCATCCGGTATTTTGTTTAAAGTTTTTGACTGAGGTCTAAAAACCTTGCGGCTAGGATTAGCTCTCACAACCACAGCTTGTTCTTGCTCAGATCTCTTGATGTCACACATTTTCAATGTACATTCATACAGATGACATTCACATTTTCACACACACTGATAGAAAACCACCATTCAAAGTCAAATCCAGATCACGTTCTCCAATAAATTCAAATCTTCTCCAACAGGTCTGAATTAATCGATTAATAACTCATTTCATACTAGTCTTGTACTCTATACCTCTATTAACTACTCATTCATATTGCTTCAAATTTCTTATAGCCAGAAATATTCTTGAAGCAAATAATAGATTTAAAACATTCAATAAAAAAAGATGAAGTATGAAATATCAAAACAATACCTGAAGTATCGATTATAGGAAAAAATCGATGTCATCATGAAACTAGTGTCACCAAATTCGTGATTGTAATCAGATGCAAGATATCAGTCAAAAAAGAAAAATTAGTTTTAACTGTTTGATGATTTGTGATTTGGGCTATATTATTTCCTATTCCATTTAGGATGTCTTTCGTCAAACTGATTTCTGACGAATTCGTCAAAAATTGCCTGGAATGGAAAACTCTTGTCCCTGCTATAGAAAAGGGTTTAGTTGACATCTCTATTAAAAATGGATCTACGATTCAGCCGCCTAGACTGTTCATGAATATTCCCGACAAACAAGGGTAATGATCAATTAATAGAAATTTTAAATAATACATTATTACGAAAACTAGGGTTCGGTAGCCATTATCAGGTAGCCATTTCTGTTATGTACACAGTAATCGTGTGATGATAAGGAAACCTCTCAGTAAAGTGAATTGTTTATAAACGTTATTTGTTGTGCTTTCGAATATCCTAAGATGGACAATTTAATTTCCAGTCTAGAAAATTTATCAGTGGAATCCTCTTTACCGTTGCTTTCAACTTTTGTGGATGAAAATGAAAAGAACTTCTGTTCCCCTTGTTTGGATGGTAACATTAGAGAAAGATTCTGGACTGTATTGTTCAAGCAGTTGGAAGGAAATGATCCTAAAGTGAAACTATTGTGTCTTAAAGCTATTAGAATACTGAGTAGAGAAAAATTGAATTTAGATAAATTTATAAATGAAAGAAGATTTCAGGTATTATTCAATCTTTCAAACATAAAATTGGATTTGAAAGGAAATGATGAGTGTAGTATGGAAGCATTGAAATGTCTATGCAACTTGACCTACAATCTTCCGAGTGGAGCCGATATCTTACATTCGTTTGGTGCCACCCTTCTATTAGCTAAGAAAATGCAGGCCTTGGCAGAAGAAAACTTGGAAAGGACTCTATCTGAAATAAAATTAATGTTTCTTATTACTGGCTTTTCCAATTCTTCTCGTGATGTATTGTTTAAAAACTATGGTCTTAGTTTTTTCACTGAATTTTGTATGAAAATAGGAAATATATCTAGTGATAATCTTATAAATTCCAGCAGTAAGAAACCTCACTTTAATGCTAATAGAATGAAACTTTTAAGTGAAATACTCAAAACTACGTTTAATGTCTTGTTTAATGTTAAAGGAGAAGATTCATACAAAATAGAATTTAAAAAATTTGTTGCTTTATTGAGGGAAATGGTTTTAGTTGGGTTAAGTCCACAAACTATTAACTTAATTAATGATATTGTTAATGTGCTGACAGCAGTGCCCCATGATTGCTTAATAGCTCTTATTATACCAGGAAAACAAGTCAACGATAAGAAGTTCATAGAAAAAAGCCCAGCAATGGAAGCTGTTTCAGTTTTGATCGATTTCCTCGATGCTATCCTCACTAAACTAGAGGATATTCCCAGTACTCCTAAGGAAGAGCTTTCACCTATTACCCTTTTACTTACAAATATGGCGAAAAACAATTCTCTTTTTAGAAGATATATAAGGTCTAAAGTATTGCCTAATTTGCGTGATGTTTATACTAGGCCTGAAGTTGGTAATACCTTACGGAACAAGCTTTGTCGCTTGTTAACATGCCCTATCACATCCACTAGAGATTTAGTTGCCGATTTTCTTTTTGTTCTTTGTAAAGAAAGTGTTGCGAGAATGGTTAAATATACAGGGTATGGAAATGCAGCTGGTCTTCTAGCTAATCGTGGTTTATTAGGCGGTAATCCCTTTTCTGGCTCTGATAGTGAAGACAGTGAAACTGAAGAGTATACTCAAAATAAACACATGATTAATCCAGTCGTTGGTTGTCTTACACCGCCTAGAGTAAATGAAATTGCTAATATGACAGAAGAACAAAAAGAATATTTTGCTTTAGAATTGGTTAACAAAATTGATAAACTTCAAAGAGAAGGTATTATTAAGCCCTGTCGGGTAGGACCAGATGGCAGACCTGTTCCTGTGGAACATGTTCTTGAGCTGCAAGAAAATGCTTCTTTTGAACAATCTAAAAAAAAATGACTTACCACGATCGAGCCTTTTATTTTGCTAAAATCACTTTGTACCTGTGTGAATAATCAAAGAACATTATTTTTAAATTATGTATTCGCAGATTGGGTAGAAATTTAAGTGATTATCATTTTTAGAGCATTTAATAATACAGTTGAACCACTATACATTGAACTTCCTTATATGGAACTAATATCAAATTTTTTTTTCTCAGGATTTTTATAGAAGTTCACTTTTTTTAATATTGAGTGAAATGTGTTTTTAATGAGCCAGAAAAAATTATAAGTTAATTTGCCTGAAAATAAGTGACATTTCCATATATTGATTTGTATGTTTTTATGTATAAGAGTCAATTATTGGCGCATGTCTTTATAGAATATGTACGCACACATTTTATCTGTGTATACAAAAAATACTTAGGTAATTTAAAAAAATTAATAAATCTTATAGCTGATGCTGTTATGGTTGTAATATATACCATATATGTGTCAATTGAAAAATTGTAATTTTTAAGGAACTTTCAAGTTCAAGATTTAGAGAATCAACTGTATTTTTGTTTCATAGTTAATATAAAGTAGTTAGTTATTATTAGCATTTTGAATTTTATTTAATCTATTACTAACTATTTAATTGAAAACTTCAAAAAGTTTAATTTGTTAAATCTTGAAATCATAACTGCCATTGTATTTTTATAAGTAGAAATAATGAACCATCGAATTCATTATCTTCAGTTTGCTTTTATATAGTTAAATTTAATGATGCAACGTTATTATCATTGTAAATAACATTTATAGACTTGAAAATTAAAATGTGATTGTATTTAATGTAATAAATTGTTTATAATTCTTATCAAAACTGACTATTCTCAAGATCATCGCTCTAAGTTAGAATTGCATAAAATTGTATTGTTTCATGATTTCTGTAAAGAAATTAAAAAAAAAAAAGAAAATCAGTTTATAATCTAGAAATCTGCTGGGAAAGTTTTCTTACATAACTTTTTTAATGATTAGTAGTGATTTAATCTTGCATTGTAAAACAATTTCAACTAACAAATCCTTGACCTCTTATGGAATCGTTATATCACTTATGACCCTTTTTTTTAGTTATTTTTTACTTCTATGGTACAGAAAAATTTAAAATTTTGGATCCATGTTTAACTTAATGGATAACAAAACTACTTAAGTTGTTGTTAAAAGTTCTTGATATATTTTATCTCAAGGTCTATTAGAGTTTCATTGAAACTTGTTTGTGAATGAACTCTCTCATAAAATTTATCTGGAACCTTTAAAAAAAATTTCAATCTCCGCTCGAATAGTTATAGCAAAACTATAAATAACAAAACTACTTAAGCTGTTGTTAAAAGTTCTTGATATATTTTATCTCAAGGTCTATTAGAGTTTCATTGATACTTGTTTGTGAATGAACTCTCTCATACAATTTATCTGGAACCTGTAAAAAAAATTTCAATCTCCGCTCGAATAGTTATAACATCAGTAAGTTATTTATCATTTTTCTTAATTAATGCCATCAGGGGCAAAAAGCAACAATTAATTTATGTAGATATATTTTTTAGATGTCTGAGACTAATTCATATATTTTTTGAATATCTGGTCCATAAAGTCTTGAGAATAGTATGATGAAAATGATCAGTTTTTTCTCATCCAGTGATATTTTGAAAACAATTTATACATTTTGATTACGTAATGATGTAATATTAATCCTGCATCAAATATTTATATGATATTTTTATATTTTATATTGATTGTATTTCTTATCACTTATAATACTGTATGTTTAGTTAACTGTACAGTCAATAGTTAAAAATAAGTAAATCAAGTTTATATTCTTTTTAACATTAGATATTTTTTTAAAAGTTATATAATCTTTGCTGTTTGATATGAAAGAATGTAGCAGACAATTTTTATTTTCTCAGTTTATTGAATAAAAGTTTAATAGATCTGTTCTTGACAAAATTTCAGGCTGTTTTTGGCTATGCCGAGCTATTCGGAGAATGATCATGCTCTTGCTTGCAAGCTAGTCACTTCATTCCCTCAAAATAAATCTATTGGAATTCCGAGTGTCTTAGCAAATATTTTGCTGTTTGATCCAATAACTGGAAAAATTAAAGCTGTATGTAGTTTTATTTATTTATTTTTGTATTGATGTATAAATTTTGTTAAAATCTATTTACATATTATGATTTATTGTAGATTGTTGAAGCCAATAGAATAACAGCCTGGCGTACAGCTGCTGCTTCAGTTGTGGCCACAAAATGTTTGCATAAAGGTGACAAAAATATTTTAGCCATATTAGGCGCGGGAACACAAGCTGAATCCCATGCTTTAGCTCTGAAGGAAATCTTTGACTTCAAAGAAGTAATAGAGAATTCTTTTAATAGTTGGTCTTTGTTTTCATTTTGTAACAATAAAGAATCATGCTTCCAATTAGGCATGTTGAGGCGAATGACAGTCAAAACTGCGAGAATTCTTGGCCTTTCAAACCTATATTGCCATATTAGACGATTAAGTCATGTAATAAAGTAGACATCCGCATAATGCTATAGTAGGATCAATCTAATTAGGGATTGATAAATTATTTGCCACTTCTATAAATTTGTTTTATTTAAAACTAGTTTCAAATGTTATACATTCATCCTCAGTTCTAAAAACACACAAAAAATTCAAAAATAAGCAATTCAAAATATAGTTTGGTAATATTATGCATATTATAAATTAGATGTAATATAAATCAGTATTATAAAACATTTATGAATTATGAATTTAAGACAAGAAATCAAATACATGTTGGTACTCACCAAGGTTTAAATGGATTATATCAAAGAGAAAAGTTCGTACTGGTTTCTTCTCACATTGAACTAGCAATGAACGAAAGGTAGGTAGCATGTTTATAGGTAAACTGTTTGAGGTTCAGGGTTTTCAGTAATGCCAGTGAGTAATTGGTTTTTCTGTTATAGATGGGAATAAATTTATTCCCATCTATAACAAACATATTAACATCTATAACATGGGAATATATTTATTTAAACCTTGGTGAGTACCTACACGTATTTGATTTCTTGTCTTAATTAGATTCATAATTCATAAATGTTTTATAATACTGATTTATATCACATCTAATTTAATATGTATAATAATACCAAACTGTATTTTGAATTTTTTTGTGTTTTTATAACTGAAGATGAATGTATAACATTCAAAACTAGTTTTCAATAAAACAAATTTATAGAAGTGGCCATTGTTTCTGAGCCCCCCCGGGTACTTACTCTTTAAACTACTTAATGTAAAACAAGTAAGATGACCAGCCAAAAATTTGATCTCTTCATTTTTACCCATTTTAGAATCCATTTCAAGCTCAAATTGTCCTCCGAAGTTCAAATTTCTTCAAACTTCAAACGACAATTCTGAAACTACTTGTTAGAATTGGCTGAAATTTGCCATTTTTTTATTATTTTGGTATTCACTTAATATTTATAAATTTGCATTAAAATCTGTGAGAGGTGGTTGTCAAATCGAACTTTGACTGTATGATTCAGCATGGAATTAACAATTCTTGCTTTAATTTTTAACAAATTGTTATTTTCATTAGAAATATTATTGGTATTGGTGGAGGTGAAACCTCAGCAATACATGTTCAGCGATCACAGCCATAAAATATTACAAAGCATGCACATTTGTTCTTTTATTCTGCACTTTTAGATTTGGTAACCTTCATAATTATTAAAGTTATTTTAATCGCATTTCAGTAATTTTATAGTTCGTTTTTCTTCTTCCAAAGCCGATCATAGAATGAATGTTAATTTTACTCAGGCATGCCACTAAACATTCATCATTTGTACACATGTAACTAAACATTATTTTATCATGGTATAAATTATTTTAGGTTAGGGTATGGAATCGAACCAGTGAACGTGCTAAAATCTTCGCTTCAAAGCTCCCTTTTGAATGTACCATTTTTGACTCAAACGAAGAATGCGTGAAGGATGCCGATGTTATATGCACTACAACATATGCTAAAGAGCCAATACTACACGACAGCTGGGTCAAGGAAGGTGCTCATATAAACGGTAAGTACTTGTAAGAGAAAGTTTCGGAATGATGTCTTTCGCAAATGACTGCTATGAATTGTAATCATATTAGCTTGCTTGAGGCTATTAAATGAACTGAAGGAGTAGCGGAGTAGTTTTTGCCAGTATTGATTGTCTTAGGCAAAGTTATACTTAATCCCCCAATTTAGAATCTCCTTCCTAATTAAATTTTAGGTTATAAAATTCAGTTTATTTTTTTGGATTGAAAAGAAATATGTGTCGAAATGGGAAAAATTTCCCTGTTATAGTTTATATAATCCAATAGTCACTAAAAAACATATTTCTAAAATAAAATAATCATAAATTTTAGCCATTGGAGCTGGACAGAGCCATTACTCTGAACTCAGTGAAGCATTGTATAAGAAGTCTTACATTGTGGTTGATCATATGGAGTCGGCTGAAAAAGAATTAGCTGGACTTATTGAAATGGGAATCGGTAACAATATCTGCTAAGTATCTTTGTCAATGGATCACAACTATATACATATTAATCGAGCTTTCTCTGTTTTTTTTTTTTCAGAAATAAAAGGAGAAATAGGTAATTACCTAAATTCATCAATAACTGTTCCTGAAGATGTCATATGCACCGTTTTCCATAACTTGGGTAATCTTGCAAATTAAATTATTATTTTTAATATAATATTCTAAACTTATATTATTTCAACATTATGATATGTATATATATATATATATATATATATATATATATATATATATATATATATATATATATATATATATATATTTAATGTATTTGGGAATAGTTTTGAATTCATTAGACAACTATAGTTCTCCAGCTATAGAATCAATAGTTCCAATGCATATACCCGGGGTTGATTTTAGAAAATAAGGATGTGGCAGATGATCAAAGAGGGACAAACAGGTTTTAGAAATGCCTAACATAGAAGATAGGAAGAATTTTTATTTATTTATTATCAATTTTTTTTATCATTTAATAAAATGATACCAGTTCAACAGTGTAACATCACAAAAAAGGTTGATTTTGAGATGTGGATATAACCTTAGGGTACAAGATCTATGCAGATCTTAATCTCGAAACAATTTTTCATCTAGATTTTTTGACATTTTTACGTAGATTTTACAGTGATGAGCTGCATAGATCTTGCCCTAATTGCTAAGAATAAATGCATATTTCAAAATTAGCTTTTTTTGAGATGTTAAACCGTCGAAACTAGGCAGCGAACAGCTATTAATAATAATTCTATAGAGGATTCTCCTCGTAACTAGGGCAGCTACCTCTCTATAGAGGATCCTCCTCATAACGGACTATTTTATTTAGGCTCTGGCCAAAAAGGTAAAAATTTAATGCATTTGAACCTCTCTATAACGTAACTCCACACCGGACATATTGGATTTTCAGTAATTCCATTATATAATTTTATTCCCCATCAGAAATTTTCACTCCTTTAAAACGGAAAAAAATCATAAAATATGTATGCATACTTAACAATTCCAGAATTAAATCTGTGGGCCATTTATTTTAAGAAAAAATTATGAGTAATACATACTTTTTTTGCCATATATATTAGAGCATTAAGAAAAATTTATATTAAATAAAAAGGATGCATTACGTACTTTATGTGCATAGATATAATATAGTTATTTACATAACTACGAATTAATTCTTATGGTAAATTACTATGAAAATATATGTTACATATTTAGAAATTATATTTCATATTAAAATAAGTGAAAAGTGAACACATTTTCTTCTTTTAATGTACATAATTAAGTAAATTGTTCATTTTAGGAATTGTCGTGTATAGCTCCAACAATTTACAAATTTCCAGGAGCTTTTTAGACGGTTTTGTTTCTATATTTCCTCATAATTTTCTCTGAAACCCATTATTGGTTGCTGACGGCACTAACAAACATCCAATCTTACGCTTACACAATCTTTGTATAATAAGGATTCATTATATATTTAATATTCAAATCAACTTATTTGTGACAATGGCACTTCCGCCGAAATCAAGAAACCCCCTTTCATTGAAAGAAAATGTGGAAGTGTTTAACGGTCATGAAAAAGGAGGATTGATTCGTAATTTAGCGGATAGATTCAAAATGGACAAAACCCTGGTGTCTAACATAATTAAAATTTGACAAATGATTGAGTGTGCTGTTTTATTAGAAGTTGATAGGGAGAAATTATCTACAAAACATACATGATGGTATAATTTGATTTTTGTGATCTTTTTTAATTGACCCGTTCTTAACGGATGAAATTATCTTTCCTATAGGTGTCCGTTATATAGAAGTTTCACTGTATTTATATAAAAACTATCCACTCCTCAGACTCCCATATCTGATCAGATTGGTAACTTTGATAGTATCAGTTATTGTTTCAGATGTTGGGTCCTCTTGATAAAATTTTCTTTCTAATATTTTACTCTCTAAAGAAAGGATTTAGGAAAGTAACTTATATGACAACCCAGTTTAGAAGCTTAAAGCTACATGGAATAACTTCAATTTTAGTCCGCCTGAATATTTTAAGTTTTTTTTCCCCATTTCTTTTGACTCACTGTTAGTACAAGAATATAACAACAGGTATGATTTTCGGAAATTTGCTTTAACAATCCTCACAGTTACTGTGAGGATTGTTCTTTATCAGATTTGATCTTTATCAGAACTGTTTCAAGAATGAAAATGGTTATAAAATATAATAATATAAATATAATAACCTTGTTGGGCCAATATCGCATTTAATGATTGCAAGAAGAATGGTATAAAACCTGTTCAAATTCTACTAAATAAAAATTTAAAAGGTTATTTTTTAAAATCTGTTTTTATGTTATTTTTTTAATTTTAGTTTTAATCGAATTCCTAATTTGTTCCTAAAGACCTTTGTTATTTGAAAAGAGACATTAATTATTGGTCAATCGTAAACCAGTATAAATAATTAAAGGTGGACAATTTACTTCCCTTGTTTTAGTATATTTTTGTGATTGTAATTTCATTTAAAAACTACACATAGCCCTCTTTACTGTTTTATTTTTACGATCTGTTTAATGTACAGTAATTCTTAACTGTATTTGTTAATACAAGGCCAATTCTTTATAGTAGGTTTGCAAAAATTATTTTATTCAACTATTATCTGAATTTATACAATGACCACTAGGGTACTAGTTTTGTTGGTAATTATTGGGATCACACGCTGCTTTATCAAAAGAGGGCGTGGCCTGAGTAAGCTTATGCACCCTCACGTCACCAGTTACAGAAAAAAAATAATATTGGAGAGGATATTGTACAAGCAGTGAAGAAATACCATAGCAGATTAATTACAGCAGTTCAGAATACTACCCTTTTGGTGTATACAATAGCTAACCCTTTTCTTTAATTGTTTGGGGGTCCCTTCATATATTCACTTGAGGATTTAGATGATCACTGATCAATTAATAATAATAAGGAGTTTTGTTTTTAGGTAACTTCAGTTTTGTGGTAATACACCAATATGAACTATAGCATGAGTATAAAATAATAGAAAAATCATCCAGTTGCAAGACTGATTAAAATTTATTAAAAATTTTAATTCAATTGTAGAATAAAAAAAAATTACCAACTACCAATTTATTTATTTATTTATTAAAGCCCTACTCAATTAATTAATTCATTATGAATTTAATCAATTAAATTCCTAGCTTCGTAATTTTTCTTATTCGTAGTAAGTGTGATTAATAATCTAGAAAAGTACAGAATATCGTGATTAACGCGATGGGGAACATAAAATTATATTCATTTTAACTTTATTATTGTTAATAATAATAAAAATGTGTTAATTTCTGTGTTTACTGTATATAACTTTTCATTCGTTTCTTCGATGTAAACATTATTAACCTCAAAACCATGTAACCTCAATATCAACAATGTGAGCCACTCCCCCTTTTATCAGCAGCGTGTGATCCCAATAATTACCGTTTTGTTAGCTATTATTTCATTTCAAATATTCTATTTATTTATTTTTATTTTTTTTTATCAATCAAAACACTTGATTATTTTCAATTTATTAAATTTTGCAGGCTTAGCCATCGAAGACCTGGTCACAGCAAATTTCATCTATGATAAGTTCACAAAGGGTCAAAAGTAATCCATTCACAAATGTTTGCAAGCTGGGTCTGACTTTACAGTATTATGTTGGCTGAAGGATTTGTTTTATTTGCACGCTCGAGTCATGCAATAACTAACACCAGCATTTCAACAAAAAATAAATATGTGATACCTTGTTAATGTACTTTCTACGATTTTCCGTCATTTTAAGTTAAACGAGGCTGTTCAATTTAGGGAATGTTTTTGTTATTACTCCTTTATTTTTTTATTTATAATTTTTTTGTGTGTTTTCCATTAAAGATTGGTTTCACTGCTTCAGTTTATAGATATAGCACTTCAATTTGTTTTAAATAAAAATTTTGCATGGTATGAGTGTTTCATTTAATCTTGAATGATCCCACTAATAATTTTATTATTGTATGTTTTTCAAATAAATTTGAAGACAATTAAAAAATTGTTGAGTGCAAATAATGTATGTTTTGTAGAATAATCAATAGTTGACCATAAAACTTTTATGAAGGAATGTGATCGTCCGGGAGACGGTCAAAAAAAGGATCATAAATAGTAAAAAGTATCACAATCTGACGTTTCGATCCACTTTGCAGGTCTTCATCAGGGTTGAATAAACGATATATACAAATAAATCAATGATATAATAATGAATGATATTAAAATTGACAAAGTAAATAATTAAAAAGACATAATGAGAAAAAATGAAAACAGCGATTTTATAAATACATCACTGTTTTAATTTTTCTCATTATGTCTTTTTAATTATTTAGTTTGTCAATTTTAATATCATTCACTGTATCTATCGTTGTTTGATTTTTAATTTTTGTATATTGAGCCCTGATAAAGAAAGACCTGCAAAGGTAGTTACATAGATAAATAGTTTTTACTATTTGCGATCCTTTTTTTTTACCGTCTCCTGGACCATCTCATTTCTTCATTGGATATTTTGTTTCAGATAAGAAATAAACGGCTAATAGTTCATTATTACCTACTGAAGTTCTAATTATATTTATTTTATTTTTTTTAATATAGAAAAATAACACAGGTCAACAAATTTCAACTTTTTTGAAGAAGCATTGATGAAAATATATGTATATCATGTATTTTGTTGTACTAAATCCGAAAATGATAAGATAATTACTGTAACACATTAATTACCAAAATCATAAGATAATTACCCACTGTTTTTGTAACAGTGCGTAGGTTGGTGGTAGGGGGAAAAAAGGAGACAACATATTTTTACAATATAATACTTATTTAATATAAATATGTAAAACGTGTCAACTCTACGCAATTCAATTACTGATGAGAGATGTTAGTATGAAATGACAAATTAAAAGAAGGTATATTTATTGGGCACTCCATAAAAGGCAGCTTCTAGGTGATTTCCTTTTTAAAGAAAAATTAAATAAAAATGAGTTGGCAGCTTGTAAGTGTAGTGAAAAGATTTTTGGGCCACAGGAAAGATTAAAACTATAAAAACCTCATGGATGAACCCTTGAAAGCCTGTGAGATACTAGGGTGTCGCATGTACTTACCTAAAAATGGAGTTTTTACACTCCCATTTGGATTTTTTTTTTCAGAAAATTGGTAATCCTAATGAAAATTAACGATGGAGAGGTTTCACCAATTACTTTTCATTTACTTTTTCTTTAAAACGGAATTCACTTAGAAGGTTCCTTATTAGAGGTCCAATAAATATGTCTTCTCGTTTTCACCGTATGACTTCTCATGTGATATATTTATTATCCATAATCGTCAGTAATGTCTTTGCATAAGTTACACATGTTTTATCAGTTTTTCTAATTCCCGGTAAATTATTATTACGATTCAGTTGGCGCTCGACCACACGCCTCTCATGTATGTAATTATTACGTTTTCTT
Source organism: Rhaphigaster nebulosa (assembly GCA_948150685.1). Taxonomy (NCBI): domain Eukaryota; kingdom Metazoa; phylum Arthropoda; class Insecta; order Hemiptera; family Pentatomidae; genus Rhaphigaster; species Rhaphigaster nebulosa. The sequence continues at coordinate 150,332,769 of OX411309.1, forward strand.
TACATTTCCTCTTCCTCCTTGTTTCTATCCTTCTTCTTTCTTCACCACATAGGATTTTGACCTATTTTTGTTTTCGGGCTTTCATTACTTTATATTTTACTCCTTCATCTCATAATTATTTTAATTACAACAATGTCCATTTCTTTAATATCATTGTCATCTTTTGCATAACTTACAACTATCTCTGTATGCTTTACATATTACCAAACCTTCCTACTATTTGCCTTTTTAATTAAAAGATTTCATATATTTTACTATTCCCTGTGTAAATAAAGCATTATTTTACTTTTTCATTTGTCTCTTGTATTATGTGATTTAGTGTTATCTTTTTCTTTTTATACTTCATACTTTTTTATCTTACTTGTAATCTCTGTTTTTATCATTTCTTACTGTTACTGGTACTTCCTCTGTCTTTTTTCATTGTTGTTATTTTGTTTTCCTTTTAGCCCTGAAGATGGCCTAAAACTTAGGCCGAAACGTAGGCACAAAATATATAAGTTTACTTATAATAGTGTAGCTCTTTGACCGCACCCCCCCCCCCTTCTCCCTTTAAATTACACATGTTTATATTAAATTGTAAAAATATGTTGTCTCCTTTATTTTCCCATCTTCCATATTTACCCCAGTGTTGTCATGTCAGCTCTGTATTTTCTCTCTAAAACTGTCCAAATTTTCCCCTAAATTCACAGACTTTAATCCTAAATGTATAATTCTTATTTTTCTATTAGTATGACCAAAATTATTCCCTACTATAAGATAAGAATAAATTATTATAAAAGTTAAAAAATACTCCAGAGGGTGAACAAAACCCTAAATCTAGAGGAGAAAACCCCAACCTGGTAACAATGCCCCCCCCCCCCTCCCCTGTAACAAAAATCAGAATTATCATTACTGGGATTAGGACTGCAAAACACTTCATACTCTCATATCAATGTTATAAAAATCATGTCGACCTTTGTAATTATAAATAAGTTTTCATTTAATTAGGGATTGATAAATTATTTGCCACTCTATAAATTTGTTTTATAGAAAACTAGTTTCGAATGTTATACATTCATCCTCAGTTCTAAAAACATGCAATAAATTCAAAATATAGTTTAGTATTATTATACATATTAAATATGTATGTGTATAATACATACCTATACACATACAAGATTATGATATATATATATATATTTTTTTTATTTTATTTTTTTTTAATGTATTTGGGAATAGTTTTGAATTCATTAGACAACTATAGTTCTCCAGCTATAGAATCAATAGTTCCAATGCATATACCCAGGGTTGATTTTAGAAAATAAGGATGTGGCAGATGATGAAACATAGAAGATAGGAAGAATTTTTATTTATTTATTATCAATTTTTTTATCATTTAATAAAATGATACCAGTTCAACAGTGTAACATCACAAAAAAGGTTGATTTTGAGATGCGGATATAACCTTAGGGTACAAGATCTATGCAGATCTTGATCTCGAAACAATTTTTCATCTACATTTTTTGACATTTTTACATAGATATTACAGTGATGAACTGCATAGATCTTGCCCTGATTGCTAAGAATACATGCATATTTCAAAATTAGCTTTTTTTGAGATGTTAAACTGTTGAACTAGGGCAGCGACCTCTCCATAGAGGATCCCCCTCATAACGGACTATTAACAGAACAAAATATAGTTTAGTATTATTATACATATTAAATATGTATGTGTATAGGTATGTATATATATATATATATATATATATATATATATATATATATATATATAAAATATCCGGGCGTAGGAGTGATGACCCTGCCCTGTGCACCTTAATTGTGAATCGCGTTGTGGTTTTCCAGGACATAAAATAGCCGCCGGAGGTTTGGTCCATGGACGGTCTGTCTCGGGGAAAGAAATATAGGTCCTCATGCGCCTGCTGACTCCGAACAGCCATAATCCGTGGATCTAGACTGATTTGTCACTGTCCTTGAACCCGAGTGAGTCGGTGGAAAGGACACTGCCGAATTGGCCCCAAAGGGACCGGTTATGGAGCAATGGGCAGCCTGCCGCTGCACCATGGAAACCATGGTTTGCAGCAACGTGAGGTTGGGTGACCCCCTCCAGGCTGTCTGTGCTCCCGCAAGCAATAAATGTCTGTAAAAACACCACATCGCGCAGCCAAAGATCTACAAGGTCTATAGAGCCAACCGAAAAAAAAAAAATATATATATATATAATATCAAACTATATTTTGAATTGCTTATTTTTGAATTTTTAGTGTGTTTTTAGAACTGAGGATGAATGTATAACATTCGAAATTAGTTTTCAATAAAACAAATTTATAGAAGTGGCAAATAATTTATCAATCCCTAATTAGATTGATCCTTCTATACCATCTTGCGGATGTCAACTGAGTTTTCATTTACTTCTATCAAAGCACAAAAATAAAACAAGAAACAACATTATAATTATAAAAATTTATTTTCAACTCAAATATAAATCAAAAATACACTTATCAAAATATAAATTAATTTACAAAACATGGTTAAATGAAACATATTCACTAAGAGTGTTTCATAAATCATATATGCAAAAAAAGATCCAAATTTTATCTACACACATAATTTTTTTTTTAACAAAATCAGTTAAAATGGAAAAAAAACAACAGAATATTCTGACAAAACTTACAGTTCAATGAGTACATAAAAGATTAACAAAATAACAATTACTAAGAGCTATACGATATGAGCTAAGTTCAGCAATATATTTATTTTTTTCAGTAGAAAAAAAGCTAAAAGTTAGAAAGAGCTAAGACGAGGGAAAGGCACAGTCTTATAATTATATATACCGTATGCTGGCTCATATAAACCCAAATACCCTGTTTCTTTTCAGAAATTACCCAATTATTTAAATAATATAACCATGTTCAATTGGCACAAAACAAAAATGTTATTAAAATATAAAAATAGTAATTTACAATACATACTTAGAAGGATGAACATATTGGCTACACAATTTAAGTATCGTTTTGCAGAAAAAAATTTAATACATACAGAAACTAAGTCATAGGTTACAGTTGAAACCCTATATATCGAACATCCTTATACATAAAAAAAAAAAAAAACTCGATTTTTTTTCTTTAAAGGAACTTTAAATTTTTCAAGAAAAAACCTTAAATTAAAATTTCAATATATCCAACAGAAATATTTCCATTTCCAAAATTAAAGGTGTGCGTATGAACGTTTGTAATTATATAAATAAGAAAAAATATTTTTTACTATTACTGTTTCAAATCACAATAAAAATTCTGATACCAGCAATGTATATACGAAAGAGTGATACATATTGTTTATTGATACTCCCAAAAAAATGTAATCTGACAAGGGCTATTAATCATCGATGGCGACCCTTTTCTAACATCAAGGTTTTTAATTTCAATTCAGCTCAGTTTTTTTTTAATGCTAGCAATATTGAGCAATTGAGCTCTAAGCAAAAATCATAAAATGTTAATTAATGAAAGAATTAGAAAGCAGGATGATGGAGAATAAAAATATAAAAAAATCCAGCATTGGAGAGCAGTGCTGCCAACTTAAAAAAAAAAAAAAAATTCGATTATAATAACGATTATAATAAAAAACAAAAACTAGTTAAATGCTTAATAAAATTTTACCTACTGCATACAAATACATATTAATAGTACATATTTTTATTAAAAGTACAAACCTACAATTATATGTAAAAACAACTATTTAAATGCATACTTAATTGTACAATTTTAAAATGTAAACATATATTTGATTGTTTATATTTTTTTCTTTAACCCTAAAATATTCCTTCAATCCTAAACATTTAACTAAGTATAAACCACACAAGTATGTTAATTATGAAAAATTACAATTTTTATAAAAATTGGAATTTCGATATTTAGAATTTTTAGTTAAAGAATCTTTGAGTCCGATATATAGAAGTTTGACTATATTTCAAAGATTGATTGCTCTCAGCAGAATAATTAATATTATTGTTAAATGATTCGAAAGCTACTATAAAATTTTAACTCTAACGATATATTAATAAATAAGGCAATACAGAGCTTCGCTAATTTTGTCGTATCCTTCAAAAACTTCTAAAATAAAATCAAAAGATTTATATTACTATCACAAAGAAACCCTCAATTAATAAAATTCAGTCTTCGCAAAGAAAAACGAGAAATAATATAAGAAACCATTTTTTATAATGGATTTGTTTTTTTAAAAATAATTTTACTCAAATAAAGTTGAGAAGCAATCATCAATTCTACACTAGTAATTATATTTGAGCCTTTTACAACAATGGAAACAGGAAAAGGTCAAAGAGATAAGAATGGAATGAAGAAAGTCTTGTAAAGTCTCTTTTATCGTCAAAGAAGAAAAATAATAAAAACAAAAAATTAATTGACATCTCTTAACCAAAAAATACTTTTGAAAGACTTCGAGGCAAACCCTCATTTCCTAAAACCCAAGCTATCTATAACTAGCCATACCTAACAAAATGAAATGAATGCAAGATTTTATTTATTTTTTTTTTTTACAAAAAAGCACTTCGTAATTAACTGCACGAGTTAACTAATTTTTTGCCCTTTGAGCACAATGTATTTATTTTTTATGTTCGATGGTAAAAATAAAATAGAACACATTGTGGAATGTTAATAACAAACAAAAAAAAATCTATCATTAATGGAATTATCAAGGATGAATTATTAATGGATTATCAAGTATCCATAAAAAATTTTGAATTAATTCAACAACAAAGAAAATTTTTGAATTAATTCGACAAGATCAAATGAAATATGTTTTTAATAAACTTATAAATTAAATAGGTTTTTGTCCCACTTAATGTCAATGAATACAGTGGGTGTAAACTCTTAATAAAACATTTTCTTGAAAATTACAATATGGCTATATATTTTTATAACTAACAATAAATAATAAATATTTTTAAAATGTCACATGACAATTTTATTCTTGCTGTTTTCCTAACTCAAATCATCTTAATCATAAAATATATAAACTTATAATATCAAGGGCAAAAACTTTGTAAACTATCATTATTCATAGCTCAAGCTCTAATAACGAAATAAAATTTTTCTAGTTAGTAGACACAATAATATTGCTTTAAGTACTGTAGAAGATTGATAAACTATTAAATCTGTTTAAACACATAATTGAAACAGTGGCAAAGAAATAGTTCGAAATTATCACCAATAAGTTAATAAATGATAACGCATACATTTAGATGACAAAATAATCAGATTATTAACAAATTTTTGATTGACTTTCGTTATTATAAATTACGATACTTATTAAACCTATTTTTATTGCAATATGAAATATAATACAAAAGTTTTTTCTGCTATGAAATCCCTGCCAATTGTATGCTAACATTAGATTGAGCAAGTGTTTACGAAGATGAAATCGTGAGAAAACAGCAGCACCTCGTCCTGGCATATTTTTATTTCGTTTAATTTAAATTTGGTTCGAATAGACAAATATTCATTGCTAAGTGAAGTTATTACATTTACATTACACAATTCTGAAAGTGCAAAATTAATGGAAAAGTTGGTATTTTGGAGCAAAAGAGAAATTGCGTAATTCCATCACAAGAAACTAAAAACCTTTAATCAGGGATTGATCCTTCTATAACACCATGCGGATGTCAATTAGAAACCTTTAATATAACAAGTCAATTTTTGATGCATATCCATAGGTAAATTGCATTATTAACATTTACATAATAAGGAATCGGGATTCATCTCTTATGATTAGAAAATATTACATTAATTAAGAGATTAATTTTTTTTTTTTTCGATTTCATACATAAAAAATATGAATGTTGAAAGAATTCAGTATCATAATCAATGATGATCTAAGTTAAAAACAAATATTCTATGTTTATTTAATTTTTTAATCTTCACCCTGAATGTATCTTCAATCCAGGAGACATTTAAACTTGTTTAAGTTGGTATATGTATTTTGGTTTTCCAAGAGTGAAGACGGAGTAGTAATGTTTACAGGGCAATATTAATGATTTAGAATGGCGAATTGAACCAAATTACTGAATTGCAGAAACAACCATTCTTAAAGTGTTGTTAAAGAGAAATTTAGATCGGTGTGGTTGGTCACATATAAATATAAGTTCGAAAAACCAGCCAAGAAAATATGGTGCCGCGTTTAAACCTAAAATCCAACAACTAAATTTAAAAATAATATAATGAAAAGAAAAAACATTTTTTAGTGAAAATTAAATATTTTTCCTGATTTCATGAGTTTCAGTTTTAAAGCGTTCAGCATAGAATGGTTCATATTCCTTCTAATAATTTAAGACCAGAGGAGTAAGATTGATAAAAGACGCTCGATAAAGCTGTGGGAATAATTTGACATTATCTTAACAGCTCTTATCGTAAATGCACAGATATATCTTAAAAAAATGTATCTCTGAGACTTAGAATACATTTTTTTAATTAATATAAAGTAATATATTTCTCAACATTTTTTTAATAGGAAATTATTATTAGCATAAATAAAATAATTATTTTGCTGAGCTGTTTAAAGAAAAATAAGTGACATGATTAAAAGACGAAATAAGCGTTGGTCTTTTCTCCTCTCGACATCTCATGTATACGATCGTAAGATGAAGTGGAATAAAAGCGGGCAGCTACGAGGATAATGATCGAAAAATTAATGATTATTTGTGCTATGATCCTTTATGCTGTAATTACGACTAGTTTATTATTTGTTGGACAATAGCAATATATAAAAACATTACCATTATATCACCACTATATTGATGAGCTTTATATAACATTTATTGAACATTTTAAAATTTTCACTAGACAAAATATACTCTTTCTTTCTTTTTTTTTTTTTTTTTATAATGGCAGAGCATGGTACAGATTATATTCAACACCCATTAATGACAAGATGAATAATAAATAATGAATTTACACTGTACCTATACATATTCTTACGAATCGTAAATTCATTTCAGTCTTTTTGGCCTTGAAATTATTGACAGTAATTCGTTTGCCTTAAATCGTATTTCCAATATGTTCATCCAAAATATTATTTCAATTAATATACAAAAAATATACAACGATAATAAATGCATCACACAGGTAAAATTTATGCCAAAACTCAAAATTATAACAAACCAAAAAAAAAAAACAGTTAATAGGTTTACATGAGAACTTCATCTGGGCCATCGGAAATGTTTATTAAGGGTATCTGAAAACTGTAAGAAAATAAGTAACACCCTTATTTATGATAGAAATACTTCCTTTGTAATCGAGAAAAAACAAAGAATTCCACCTATATCTATACAAAATAAAAAAAAATATACTTTCACTTGTATTTGTTTCATTTCCACTTTCGAAAACAATATAGATATATATATATATAGCTATTTGTTGATTATTCCTATATCCTAAATAAAAAGTTCATTTGTACACATACACACAATACGCATTACACATACATACAACAGCACCTTTACAATTATCAAATAGGTATAGGATCTGTAGCATAAACAGTTTTCATACCTAAAAAGAAATGAGTATTTTTATCTACCCACTGTTATACGAGTGGCCATTTAATAAATCTTTTCAAATACTAAGGCAACACTCGGAATCGTTCCATGCATTCATTAAGTATCTTTCGCTTTTAAAAGACAATAAGGATCAGTATAAAAAAAAAAAAAAATTAGAATTTTTTTTTCCTTTTTATACTGATCATACATTTATATATACCATTATAGTGTATACATTGGTAATAATTCCGCTTTCCTAAAAAAAAAAAATATCATAAAAAATAAAAATATTGTACATCACAATTGATAATTAGCATAATCTTTAGTAACTTATCTTACAGGTCTTAATCATACACAAATTAGTTCATTAGGAAAAAAAAAAATAATAGATTCCTATCAGAGTCTTGATTGATTAAATTAAACTTTTAAAACAGCATTACAATATAGTTTAAAATATTAATATTATCATGTAAAAATAAAAGGGCGATTTTGGGTGAGATTGGTCATTAAGACAGGACAATAATATATTTCAGAAACGAGCTGCTACAGCCACATTGTAAGGTATTATGGCAGATAGCAGTTACCAATTGTGCGACTGATATTAATTAAGTTTTAGAATTTTTTTGTTTGCAAAATTATCAAGAAGAAAAGAAATCAAGCAAAAATATCTATAAAGATTTTGTGTGAATAATGTTAACATGCTAAATAATGTTACTATAACATATAAATGTGCTTAGTCGAGATTAGTGGCTCTATATGAAAGGGAACAATATGGTGGAGTGGCCTTTCAGTCTCATGATTTTGGGAATGGGTTGAGATAAGTCGGTAGGAGATAAGCCTATATTCAAAAATACATTATTAGAAACAAAAGAACGAAAAAAAAAAAATAAAAATAAAAATTACTCTCTTAAGAACTTACGGTTAGGTTTGAGCTAGTTTTAAAAGGCTAAAAATGTGTGTTAACAGTTGCTAAAAATATGCTTAAACAGTTAATTTTTAAATTTCTGAAGCAATATTTTTTATATTAAGTTAATGCTTTGTATATTCAATAAATAAAATTTTAAATTATGTATGATTGCGTTTTGCTGATTTTCTTATAATTATATTTAAACAGATCTATGTCACTCAGGAGGTAAGCTACAGAGAGGTTCCAGGAGAAATTCTTATAAAATTTAATCATTTATTTTCAATTTAATCTAAATTCATCCACTTTCACATTATATTTTGCCAATTAATACACCCAACAGTTCACAAATGTATGAATGTTTTTAATTTTAAAATAAAACGATTTATATGAATTTGAAAACAGAGAGCCCAATCTCGATCCTAAATACATCCATTTTATCCTACATTTCAACAATATCACAAAATTAATTCTTCGCAATTAAGTAAAGTGAAACTCATCAAAATAGCACAAATGATTTGTCAAAAATATTATCAAATCAAAACAAATAAAAATATAAGAAGAAAATAGATAGCTTAAATTCATAAATGAGATTCTAGAAAAATTCAAAACATGCCTTGCTATTTTTTTTTTTTAATCTAATCCTGTTGTACATGCCATGTTATCAAGCAGATCTCAAAGGAAGAACAGACAAAAATGTTACCTAAAATAATACAAATGGCTAATTCTAGTTTATTAATTATTAAAAAAAAATATATATATATATATATATATATATATATTGGAAATTTTCAGTTATATGTCATATTAAGAAACTAAAGAAAACGAGCAGGCTGAAACAACGAACCCTAAGCTTAATATACGGTATAATATTATTAAATATTATTAAAAGGCCACTGGAATATATTGAAGGGAACCAATTAATGCTGAAGGAAGAAAATAAATTTCTTAAATAATAAATAAGAGATCATCAAAAGGTAAACCTCTTCAATTTCCTGTCCAATGACATAAAATAGAAATACAAATAATCGAGATAGCCAACTTATAAATTAAGCTGAACGTCTCCCAATACAGATCTATATTCAACCTAAAAAGACAACATTTATTATTTTAACACGTCACTAAGATCGAACAAGCTTGCTTGATTGAAGGTAATTCACCTCTATTAAAACAAAATGATGCGTGGAAATAGGGTTTTGTTGGCAATATCAAATCAAGAGCCAATCCAATGTCGTAAATTATCGATTTTTAGATTCTCATTATCAATTGCAGAGGAACTAATTTTGTCAAATGATTACCAACAAAGCAAAGATAAGCTGAATGTTGGACAATACAACCACTTATCAAGAGGACTCCTGCAGTGTCGATATTCAATCCGACTGATTATATATCTATTTTGATTAGATGGCACCCCCTAAGATGAAAGTCGCTTGGGTATGGTAGGCGGGAAGCATACGTCACAGGAAGCACCTGGTCCGCGACAGGCTCAGACACAGACCTAATCTGATACATCCCTATAAGGCATCTCAGAGGAGATGTTGAAGTCTTCAAGATAGGAGTTAATGAACTCGAATGTTGGTCTCTTCTCAGGCTCAGCCTCCCAGCACTGAAGCATCAGCCGGTAAATTGGATCTGGCAATGGATGAGTTGTCGGTTTAGGCATTCGATATCCTCGCTCGACCTGTTCGATCACTTCACGACCGTGCATACCTAAATATCATCAATTCAAATATTAGATAAAAGAACAAATATCAAACAAGAAAATAATTCATTAATCATTTCTCTGATATCAAGACTATTTTTTTCTCAATTGTATATCGTACACTACCATATATTCACCTAAAAACTACAATATACTAAGCAATATATAGTTTTTTTTTTTCAATATATTATTTTTTTGTACAAAAGGCCCAATAACTTTAATTTTTAGATAACTCAATTTTTTCTATATGTTTGTTGATTAAGGTGAACACTCCAATATAAAAAAATAATTATTTATTTATTCAATTTTTTTTTTTTTTAGTGACACTGTATATTTCGACTTGGTCCGGTTTGGACTTAAATATGGCAGTATATTCATTTTAAATAATTTTAGTATGTATATTGTATTTATTAGAATATTTAAGTATAATTAATTCTGTGATCTGTTAAAAATTGAACTAAATAGGGGTTTTTTACAGAGATGCCTGAGGATGGCTTGTAGGCCGAAAATTTGCATCATAATAAATAAAGTGGTGAAATAAAAGCAGCCTGCCTTTATTCAATTTTTTCTCATATAGAATATCTATGTCAAATAAAAAAAAATAATAAATTACAGAATGACTCGAGACAATTTAAAAAACAAAAAATTAATGTCGCAGTAATGAACTGATTACTTCTGCAATTGAAGCAAATTCATAGTTTATCATATTCAAAACTGCGACTCACCTTTCATTCACTAGCAAAAAGGTTTCTGATCAAACAAAATATTTACCAGGATAAGGAACCTGTCCATATGTAAAAAGTTCCATGAGAAGTATTCCGTAAGACCAGACATCAGACTTGATGGAAAATCTGCCGTATACTATCGCCTCTGGGGCTGTCCATTTTACAGGAAATCTTGATCCTAAAGCATGGATGTAATACATCATTCAAAAAATTAAATGTGTTTCCTGAATGATAAAAGGTATAAAAATTATTAAAGCAAAATCAAATTTCAGTGCACACCACAGACCTTGGCGGGGGCAGTATTCATCATCCTCAATAACTCGAGCCAATCCGAAATCGCATATTTTGGCTGTGTTGTTATCGCCTATAAGCACATTTCTGGCAGCTAAATCTCTGTGAATTAGCTGTTTCATCTCAAGATATTCCATGCCACTAGCAACCTGGAAACAGAAGAGTGTTTCTTATAGAATTGAAGAATATTTAAAAAAGGCAACTAATAGAGTCGAATCTTAAAAACAATAATTCATGATATGCTGCAACCTATGGTGGTATCAATAATCATCACCTGCGCTGCAATATAGATTAGATCTTGAGTCGACAAATCCTTCCCCTTGCCATTCCTAAGAAACTCGAGGAGAGAGCCATGCCTCATGTATTCTGTTACAATATATATCGGCTCCTGTTTTGAACAGACAGCATAAAGAGCAACGAGTCTATCATGGCGGAATTTTTTCATTATTGCAGCTTCTTGTAGAAAAGCACCGGTAGACATTGTCCCCTGCCTCAATGTTTTCACAGCCACTTCTATAGTATCTCTCCACTTACCTGAAATATAATAACCATACTCAATTTTGATATAGAATAAGTTTTCAAAAAGATATTATATAATATGATAATTATAATAATGGAGGTATAGTTGATCGTAGATGACATCAAGAAGATAATGGTTGGGGGTGCGGTCAGAAATGAAATATACTGTTTAATCCTTTATAGGGCACTGCTAAGTATGTTAAAAATCTGATGTAATTTGTACAGTTTTTTTCAAATAAGTGCTATTGATCGTTCAGTTTTGTTTTTCTTTAACCCTAAAACATTGCCTTTGTTACATTTAACCCCCAAAATTGCCTTGGGTACTTCTTAAAACCCTAAAGAACAACTGCAATTGTTTTTAGCCTGAAATCGGTGAAAAATTGCAATCTTTCTATACATCAAAATTTCTATATATCAAATTATTTTCAAGGAACCTTCATGATCGATATATAGAGGTTCGACTGTACATATATATATATATATATATATATATATATATATATATATATATATATATATATATTTTTTTTTTTTTTTTTTTGTTTCTTCTTCTTCTTCGATTGAGGGGGGAAGGACTGGAGCATGTAAGAGAATTCAAGTATATGGGGGCCCATCTAAACGAGAACGGTTGGATTGACGGAGAAATCCAGGAGAGAATAAAACTGGCCAGTAAGTGCTTCTACTCACTTAGGACAGGCTTTCTGGGAAAGAGAGAAGTGTCCAAAAAAGTGAAGAAAGCGGTGTTCAAAATCACATTCATCCTCAAAGCACCGAAGCCAACTCCAAGAAATGGAGATGCGGTTCCCTGAGGAGAATAGAGGGAAAAACCAGGAGGGACAAAATCAGAAACACCACAATAAGAAGCAATATCGGAGTAAAACCAGCTAAAAATATAATAGAAGAAAAAAGGTTACGCTGGTTTGGCCATGTCAAAAGAATGCAGGAGAGAAGATTAGCCAGAGAAGTGTATGAGGCAAGAGTGGTAGGAAGAAGAGTAAGAGGAAGGCCCAGAAACACATGGGCAGACGACGTCAGAACAGTTTCCGAGAGAAGAGGCATGGACTGGAGCAGGCGACGTCAGCTGGTCCAGGACCGAGATGCTTGGAGCGGATTATATAAATGGGATCCTCAACACTGAATTACAGTAGATGATAGGATTAAGAAGAAGATGTATATATATACAATACTAAAACCATACATTATTAACGACTCTCAATTGTCACTCGGGCTCTAACGATTGCATTGCTAGAAGCCTTAAAATATTTTACCACATTCATAAACCCCTACTGTATGTAATAAAGAATACAATTTAAACAAAAAAAAGTGTTATTTGGAGAAAAATCATTCCATGTCTTTCCTGTAAAGTTTTTAAAAATGAGGCTTACGCCTTTTTCAAAAAAGTATACGATGTTGATATGTACAGGATGTCCCCAAAAAAAGAATAAACCTTGGGGATTTTACAGCAAATATAACATTGAACAAAAAAGCTCGTATGAACATGAGTCAGCAAATGAAGTCTTGACCTTTTTCATAAAACGATATTGATATATTTTATACTATATTCTAAACGGGCACTGTCACCCGTCATATAAAGGGTTAAAAAGCTTGAAGGTTTCAACCCAAGCTGTAGGCCTTCATCAGAGCAATAAAAAACCAGATACGAGAATAATAGAAATGAGAACAATTAATACAGTAGAATTACACAATAAGTTATCAAGTTATTACTTTTTTTGCTCTAGATCTACTTTCAGTTTGATATCACTTACCGTACCAAACTTCACCAAAGTTGCCCTGTCCAAGTTTAGAAATAAGCCTGATCTCACTCCTATCAATTTCCCAATGGTCTCGAAGTTGAGGAGCAAGGTCCCAGATCTGCGGCTTCGGCCGTGGGCATGGCTTTGTCAAAACATGGCACAAGCCTAGTGCGTTCTCTGAAATATAATAAAAAATAATTTATTCAATAAAACAGTGTGAGTAAATCAAAGTCAGGTCGATCTTACAACAAATTTGTTTAAATGTTTTTTTCCCTCATCCATTGATTATAATCACTCTTTAAATAATAAAATAAAGGATAACTCAAAAATGATTTTGGGAGAAATTTTATACTTTCAAATCAAAAGAATGAAATATTTACCTCTTTAACTATGAGGATTCAATGTAAAATAAATATTATTAAAAATATTATTCCTAAAAAGTATTAAACTTCTAAAATATTATTTCTAATTGATAGTTGGGATACAGTAAAAAAATAAAACAATCAAAATTTGTTTTGTTTAATGTGTGCTAATGTATCAGTCTACTTCATAGGCTTTCTTCTGGGTTATGAAAACCAGATACCAGAGGTATAAGAAAAGAGAAAAAATATATAAATGTAGTCGAAATATATAAAAGGAAGAGCACAAGAGAAAAATTAAAATAAAAGGTTGAACAAAAGAGTAAAAGTAATAAAAAGAAAATCATCTCATATGCAAAACAAATAGAATAGATAAGTTGAAATCATAAACATATACAGATGCATAAATGCCAGTAGTCATTAGTCATTAACATTTTGACGGTGGGAGGGAGGGTGAGCCAGGCAGGCTGCTGGGACGGATACCTTAAGAAGACCCCTTAAGAAGAACCCTTAAAGAAGATCCCTTAAGAAGCCTTTAAGAAGAAGCCTTAAAGAAGACCCCTTAAGAAGCCCCCTTAAGAAGTCTTAAGAAGACCCCTTAAGAAGCCTTAAGAAGACCCCTTAAGAAGAAGCCTTAAGAAGACCCCTTAAGAAGAAGCCTTAAGAAGATCCCTTAAGAAGAAGCCTTAAAGAAGACCCCATAAGAAGAAGCCTTAAAGAAGACCCCTTAAGAAGCCTTAGGAAGACCCCTTAGAAGCCCATTGGGACGGAGTCCTTTTATTGTCTTCTCAACATTCCCTCTCTTTTAATTCAGACAAAGTGATCAAGTATTTATTTTGTTATTGTTTTTTTAAATGTCATCGTTTATTGTTACTCTGCCGTACAATGTACATTAAAAACCTACATATAACTCTTTTAATTAAAAATACAATTTAAATATTTTTTTGTAACCCTACCTAACGACCTGATTTTATTTAATTTTAATATTTATAAATGACCAAACTAGCAAAATTTATATACAAATTTAAATGGAATAACAATTAATTTGACAATTCTATTTACGATACAATTCAAAAGTCGAGAACATAATGAATAAAATGGCTGAAAAACAGGTAAGGATCAACCTACAGATACACAATGTTTCATGAAAAGTTGAAAAGAGTTTGACAGTTGACGATATTCGGCGCTAGAGAACTGAACCCACTGCAGCTTTATAATGTGATGCCTAGCGGGTAAAGAAGTTATTATAAGCTCTCTATAGCACAACTAGATGGTTATAAAGTTGAACTGCCTCAGCAGTATACCACTTTCAATCGCTAAAGAGATCAAAATGCCTTAATATTCCAGCAGTATAACATCTACCGGGCTTATCTCTATGCAAAATGCTAGAGCAATAAGCCATTATCAAAGGGTTAACAGTAAACAAGAGTAAACAAGTTAAGAGTAACTTGTTTTAAGGTTTGTTTAATTTTTCACTATACCCTAACCATAATCTAGATTCAAACCACTGTCAACTTCTGTATAATTAAAAATATCATTGCCATTAGTCAAAGGTAACCTCTCATACTCGAATTTTCATGTCTAACAACCTCATTAAATTAAAAATGCCAAAGCAGGTTGCCACTTAAGGCACTTCTTGATCCATGCCATTAAAGGCTTTAGATTGCAGGATATCCTATATTTTGAAAATCATTATACTTTAAAGCACCATCATACCTATAAACGCTACAGCTATGTATATAAATACATCCTTTAAAAAACCTTTCTATCTCAAACTTTATTTATTTAAGTCCTAGTGTTTTAAATAAAAATATCATCTCAGCACCATGTAACAGAATAAAATATAGAAAAGCTAAATTCTATTTTTCACACTATTTTTAATTGAATTATTTGCAATTCAAACTGATTTCTCGTTCTCATGAAATTTAAATCGTCAAGAGTTGACTCTGTATTACATCAAAAAGTAAGCAGATTAAATTCTAAACAGCAGATTAAATCCTAAACAGCCGATTAAATCCTAAACAGCAAATTAAAAAAAAAAGTCTTCAATTAATCCTTTAAGTAACTGGATATCAGGGAAATACCTTTAATCAGCACAGATCATGATAAGCCAAAATTGTTTAAGAGTTGTTAAAATTTAAAAAGTATTTTAATATTAAATATAAATTTCTATAATTCTTTAAACATAAAAATAACTGAATGTCAAATACATACTCGTATACATAGCAACCAAGGCTTGTAGGGTGGGTGCTGATTGTCCTGTGGCAATGTAGAATCCTCCTTCACAACCCTTGACTTTGTAATGCTTCACATGGTAGCCTCGGGAGGCATCCCAGTCCTTGACGGAAACTGAGTAGCCATGAGGATTATGCTCAGAATCACGGACAAGGAAGGTCCCTCGTGACTCTTCATCACTCATCAACAATTTTTCTGCTTCCTTACGGGATACTTTTCCGAAGTACCAACTATAATGTAAAGAATAAAACATTTTATTAAAATTCGAGAATGCATATTTTATCTCAGAATCCATTTAAGAAGGGTCCTATTAGGTATACAAATAAGTTTCCGCCGTTGTAGAGAAGTGGCTCCACCGACAAGATTATGTTGAAGTTGTCAGCTGAGCAACGGCACATGGCAAGTTTGTACATCTGGCAACAACATAACTGTAAATACTAGTGTACCTTTGTGTTAGCAGTACAATTTTTTTTTCGTGCGAAAATGTAAAGTTTTGTTCCCTACAAGAGTCATTTGCAGGAAGTTTGGATTTATTTATTTAACTTAAAAAAATCTGCAGCTGAGGCCCATCGATTGCTTGAAGAAGCATACAGTGATCCTGCTTTAAGTGAGAGAAGTTGTCGTGAGAGGTTTAAAACCGGCGAGTTCTACTTGGAGGACCAAGAAAGTAGTGGCCGGCCGAAAGTGTTTGAGGACACAGAATTGGAAGCATTATTGGTGGATGATTCGTGCCAACTGCAAGAAGAACTTGCACTTACATTAGGAGTGAGTCAACAAGCAATTTCACATCGTTTAAAATTGTTGGAAATGATACAAAATGAAGGAAATGAAGCCGAGAGACATAAAACGCCGATTGTGCACATCTGAAATGCTGCTCGCCAGGCATAAAATAAAAATTTTTTCGGACCGTATAGTCACTGGTGATTGAAATGGGAAGTCCTACCCCACCCGCCGTATTCCCCAGACCTTGCGCCTAGTGATTACCGCTTGTTCCGGTCGATGGCACATGGTCTGTCTGAGCAGCGCTTCACATCGTATGAAGATACGAAAACTTGGATTATTTCATGGATAGCCTCAAAAAATGAAGTTTTTTCTAAGTGGTATCCGAATGCATCCAGAAAGATGGGAAAAAAGTAGTAGCTAGTGGTGGATAATATTTTTAATAAAATGTAATGTACCGTTTCTTAACAATAACTTCATAATTTTTTATTAAAAACGGCGGAAACTTATTTGTATCCCTGATAATTTTTTTTCAATCACAATTTATTAAGGTAAAACTTTTAATTATATCTTTAATTTTCTAATAAATTTTTATATAACTTTTATTAAAAGAATTTTTAAAAGATTATTAACTTCTAAACTTAAAGTTTACATAATATACTTTTCCATCAAAGATAAATGAAAAATGTTATCAGTCCTTTAATTTTTAATAACAATAAAGCAGGTTAGAACTTATTAATACAAAATATGAGAGAACCACTTTATTATTATTAGGTGTTGCTTTTATTAATTGAAGACCATTTAATTTTATTTTATTTACATTATGAGGGAAAGATTATCTATTGGTTTATTATTTTCAACAATGTAATCGACCAAGAAAAAAAAAATTTTAACTCCCCTTCAAAAGTTTCAAGATACGTAGAATCCAAAAATCAAATTAAAAACAATCCATCCGACCGCATTTTTTTCCCGAGAGTACTACTAGGCCAACTATTTTGTGGTTTAGCACCAGTCACAGGTCACCCCAGGATAGCATTACCATCCACCATATTGCTTCAAAATGGCAACTGATTAGAAATTTCATATCTACGTACACCATATCTCGACAGTTTATGAAAACAGATAAAAATAATAAACTGTTTTAGAATCATTATATAAACATCTTTATCTCCCTCAGACATTGAATTAACTATCTATATGAAGAGATTCGCACCTAGTCCTGCACAGATTTGCATAGCTTCACTTTGAGATTCGCACCTAGTCCTGCACAGATTTGCATAGCTTCACTTTGATCACCATTACACCAATTATATTTAACAGGTCCAGGTCGCGAAATTCAGCAATGTAAAATTGATTAAATCAACAAATATTTCTTTGGGGTAAATATTTAATACAATAATTCATTTTAAAAAGCCTCTAGGTATTGTAGTTCCTTTGGCGTAAGAAGCCATGTTTCAAACCCAAACATTACAGAATATAATAAATCATCTAGTATATTCCCACATTCAGGTTTCTGAACTGAATAGTCGAATAAATAAAAAACTACACAATAATGGTGAGGTCTTCAATGCCTCCTACTCTCCTCAACCAACAATCTCATGCCCAACATATTTTTATTATTAAAACTAATCCTTCTAAATGTTGTTAAAACACTTTAAAAATTTGATATTTTTCGAAAAAAATAACTAAATAAAACCAGTTTTGTCTCACTCTTCAGATTCCACTGATTTTTCAGGAGCCACGAAATTCCATGGAATGAGACCTTCATCTCCAGTCCTTAAATGCCTCACTTTCCACCAGTCAGCTTCACTAAAAATAATAAAATCAAATATGTACTCAAATAAATCTCGAACTCAGTAACTCTCAAACTCAAACTCTTGCTCAGTAATAAACTAATTTATTTAAATATAAAAAGTAACAATTCACAAAAAATGGGAAATTGCTTAAGTACCATACATATTAATCGTGACACTTTTATATGATTTATTTTTCCTTTGACACTATATAAATCACTGAATGCATCTAAGTATTGGAACATCAATCATTTAGAGCAGACAACACAGTTCATTCAACACCAGCTAGTAGATAACACAGTTCATTCAACACCAGCTAGTAGACAACACAGTTCATTCAACACCAGCTAGTAGACAACACAGTTCATTCAACACCAGCTAGTAGACAACACAGTTCATTCAACACCAGCTAGTAGACAACACAGTTCATTCAACACCAGCTAGTAGACAACACAGTTCATTCAACACCAGCTAGTAGACAACACAGTTCATTCAACACCAGCTAGTAGACAACACAGTTCATTCAACACCAGCTAGTAGACAACACAGTTCATTCAACACCAGCTAGTAGACAACACAGTTCATTCAACACCAGCTAGTAGACAACACAGTTCATTCAACACCAGATAGTAGACAACACAGTTCATTCAACACCAGCTAGTAGACAACACAGTTCATTCAACACCAGCTAGTAGACAACACAGTTCATTCAACACCAGCTAGTAGACAACACAGTTCATTCAACACCAGATAGTAGACAACACAGTTCATTCAACACCAGCTAGTAGACAACACAGTTCATTCAACACCAGCTAGTAGACAACACAGTTCATTCAACACCAGCTAGTAGACAACACAGTTCATTCAACACCAGCTAGTAGACAACACAGTTCATTCAACACCAGCTAGTAGACAAAACAGTTCATTCAACACCAGCTAGTAGACAACACAGTTCATTCAACACCAGCTAGTAGACAAAACAGTTCATTCAATACCAGCTAGTAGACAACACAGTTCATTCAACACCAGCTAATAGACAACACAGTTCATTCAACACCAGCTAGTAGACAACACAGTTCATTCAACACCAGCTAGTAGACAACACAGTTCATTCAACACCAGCAACACTAGGTTTTACTGTAATAGTAATATCAACAAAAAAATGAACTATAAAGAACAAAAGTTACCTGTCATCAAGGACCTCCATACGATCCCCTTTAAGAAAGGAGACATCGGAAGCTTCCCTCGACTGGTAGCTGTAAACAGCAACAACGACTTTTCTCGTTGCTGAACTGCTGGCACGACTGACGATGGCATTGCTCTCAGCTCCAACTAAAGTTCAAAAACAATTATATATATATTTGATTATATCATATGAATGAAACATAAAACATTCATAAAAACTAAACAGGTAAGATCTTATTTTAATTATTAATTAATTATTAATGAAAACCTATTCCTCAGCCAGGGATCAAGGGACTAAGGAGAGGTATTCCCTCCCTCAGCCTCAGGGGAATAGCCGAGAGATCAAGAAAGCTTTAGTAGAGGTCTTGAGGAGGCAACAACCAGGACCCTCCGTGCACAGTGAAGAACTGCATCCTGCTAGAGGTAAGCAGCTACAACTAAGCACAGCGGATCTAGACTGGGAAGTCGAAAACATCTCCCAATCCAAGTTGGAAGAGCATAGGCTATTGATCTAAAGGCTGTGGGAGAACAGTCGAATTGTGCGTACTCTGGATACCAGAGGACCTCCAGATTCCTGTGGTACGCAGGGCCTTGTTACAGGTGACTCCCTCATCCCTTGCTGATGGGGAATTAGACCCAAAATGCTATAATAGTTAGTCATCAGCAGGGTCATCTGGCCTAAGATGGATAAGTCACATGGAGGTTGAAAACAACAAAAGAACTGAGAATTGAGAATTCCAGGATGGCATACCTAGACAAGATAGGAGCAATTAGAACAAGTCCCGCAACAGCTATGGAGGTAACGCTTAATATAAAATTCCCTTGCACATTTGTATACAAAAAGAGGCTCTAACAAGTGGACTCAGACTACAGCATACAAAATATTATAAACCAGGACGCTATCAACAGCATTTCAAAATACTTAATGGCCTTAAGGGAAGAGAGTGGATCAGCTCACTAAGTGATTATTTACCCGGAAAGTGTGATTTCGAAAAGAACTTCAGACTGTTAAGCATACCACCTCAAGAAAATGAAATTAGTGGAAGATTCCATCTGTCATCTGTGCCTAGTAGATGAAGAAAAGGCTGAGTACATTCTGTGTGAATGTAAAGCAATTGCCTTCAACAGACTGCAGTATTAAAACAGGCAATAATTAAATCAGAAGATATTACTAGATCTATTCCTAAAGATTTGATATACTCCATAATAAGTATATGATTCCTAAGAATTCTTTAAACGACAGACGGGTATCTCAAAAAAGATTCACATTTTCATCATAAAAGCTCAGAGTCTAAGAGGAAATCAAATCCTACAAGGCATTTTCTATTGCATTGCCAGTTTTTTTAAAAACTTTATTCTGGGACAAATTCTCTTGAGAATAACAAAGATGTATAAAAAATATTAAAATATTTCTGGCCAAAAGACCTATTAGATAATAAACAAAAATAATTAGGGATTGATAAATTATTTGTTACTTCTATAATTTTGTTTTTATTTAAAACTAGTTTCGAATGTTATACATTCATCTCAGTTCTAAAAACATACAAAAATTCAAAAACTAAGCACTTCAAAATACAGTTTGGTATTATTATACATATTATAATTGTATGACGTAATGTCATAGCTGGGAATATTAGAGGAGTGTGTGATGTTAAAGCAACTTCCCAAAGACTGATTTTGGATTGTTTCATCTGATATCCGATGCTCAATAACAAGTTGAACCTATGACCGAGCTGCCTAGCTGTCAAAAACAGATTTCTTTTTTTCAATATGATCAAATTTCTATCCTGTCTAGAAGTAATAACTTTGGGAGCCACTTCCTGATTTTCTAATGGCACTCCCTGTTTCCCATTGATGTTTGAAAGTTCGCGAAACTACACTTTGTGAAACACCCATTATTCCCACTATAATAGTTTTAGGAAAAACACGAGAGCTCAAAATAAAAAATAACTTACTAATTTTTTTTTTTTAATGAAAGATTTTGCCTTTCGATTGATAAAAACAAAGTAATTGAAAGCTAACATAAATTCAAAAAAAAAAAAAAAAAAATAGAAAATATAAACAAATAGGTAACTTCTTAATGGATGGATTTAATATTGTTGACATCAATCAATGTTTATTTTGTACTGTTTTGCAATTAAAAACACTTTTTATTGATTTAATAAATAATAAAAATAGAAATAATAACATAGAAGAATTACGTTTTTTTTCCAGATATATCGTCGGTGCAATGCCAAAGTTGTTTTCTATTCTCTTTGAAATGCCTAAAAAAGAACAAACTGAATAAAAAGTCAATAATTAAAAACACAGAATATGACCAATTTAATTAAGAAATTAGCTACCTTACCTCTGCAACCATAATTCAAACCCAATTTTCTCAGTTACAAAAATTTTCAGATATGCCACTTTAGCAATGTACCGACGATATCACTATTTATTCTTGAGTAGTTTAAGTATATATGGACTAATTAGTCAAAATAACAAGTGTGACAAATCAGAAATACTATACAAAAACTAATCAATAATAATTTATTTTTTCAATAAAATAACTACTAATAATATTTCTAAAACATTTGAATTTTCCTCAGAAAAAAACATATAAAGCTCAAATGTGAAAACAGATAAGATGTAATAATAACACTGGTAATGGAAATTAAATAGTAATTATTCGGCTACTTACATTTTTCCCACTTCCAGTCTTCAACTAAAAATAAAAATAAATGATGTTAAGTTAATCTCAAGCTTTGAAAAAACAAATATATTAAAATTTATACGAAATAATCTTAAACAAAAAATTGGTATATTCGTCCTAGCTTACTTTATATATTCATTATTTACAATTATCATGCATTTAGTTTTAAAATTTAATGACTATGTACAATATTTCTCTTTAAATTAAAATAAAAAAATTCACATAAGTGCGGCTATGATCAATATTTTTAAATCAGATTATATATATATATATATATATATATATATATATATATATATATATATATATATATATATATATATATACAATTAATCATAAATTATTGGTTATAACCATAAACTAAACAAATAATACAATAAGCAAATTAAATTAATCCACGAACTTCTAAATAAACCAGATGTTACAACTTTGCATGGGTTCTGATTTGTTTAACAAAATAAAAATAAGGGCAATAAATTGAATAGAATTTTCAAAGAAATCTGTTTCATTTAATAATTTCAAGGAAAATATTCTTAAGACAATTCCATTTCGACAATTTGTCAACCAACTACACTAAATAGTAATCCAAAACTTTTTTGTTCTTAAAATTATTTTCTAAATGCACTCTATTACTAAATCATCGTTTTGAGAATTAATTAGAGATCAACATAACTTTAAAAATAAGCAGGGAAATTTTTTTTAATTGTTTTTTTCCCACTCTACAACCCATCCAACAATTGAAATCACAGTGAATCAAACGTCGGGTAAACGAGGTATCAGTTTACCATTCAACAATATAAATTTTAATTTAGCTAATTTAACTTACATGGAGTAGACGGAGCACGAATAATATCGACTCCAGGCCTCTTGACTTGACAGGGTCGATTTGGATCTGGCGTATATCTCGGTTCAGCACTGCCTGTCTCACCGCCAACTTTGCCATGGTATACTAAGGAGAAGAAAAAAATATTTATCAGAGAATTTACACATCTACCCGTGCATAATTTGATACCTAAGACCTTTAAACATAATTAATATCACAATGATAATTAATTTATCATTACTAAAATAAGAATGTAAAATTTCTTTTAAAATATTTTCAGGCAATATGTCTAATAATTAAGCGATCGATAATATACTTTGTTTATTGAGTGTATATAAACTACTTAGCCGAAATAGTGACTACATGAAGAATAGAAAACCGATTTAAACAGTATTTAAAATATATCATTTTTAAAAATCAACACATAGATACACTCACGTATAAATTCATGTGTTCACACATAATTATCTTATCCATAAATAA
The DNA here is from genome assembly GCA_948150685.1 of Rhaphigaster nebulosa. Classification (NCBI taxonomy): domain Eukaryota; kingdom Metazoa; phylum Arthropoda; class Insecta; order Hemiptera; family Pentatomidae; genus Rhaphigaster; species Rhaphigaster nebulosa. The sequence continues at coordinate 150,356,497 of OX411309.1, forward strand.
AGACTAACCATCAGTTAAGATGAACCTATTTCTACCAAAACTAGTCAAAATAATTAAGTCTTAAAACAAATACAAAATAATAAAAATATTTTGTAGTTAATTTGTAATTATTAATTTCTAACAAAATGTTGAGTATATTCATCATCATTATTTCATCATAGATATTATGATCTATTCATCATTTCCCAATAAATTATTATTATAATAAATGATAATAATATAATATAATAAAAAATAATTTGTACAAAATGAGAAAACATGAACATATTACAATTTGACGGGATTCAGATCCAGATTTAAGAAGCCATGAAAAAAATTATATTATTTTTCTATTAAACAAATAAAATCATTAAATTATTTCTACAATCGTAGCAACAAAAATCATGACATAATTTTAAGGAAAAATTTAGCAATTTAAAAAATTAAATTTTTACTTTTGTAGCAGTTTTAGTATTAAAGAGCTTTTGATATTTGTGCTGATACAGACCTTTGGTACTACAAAATGAGTGCTAATGCGGAAACCAGAAGAGATCATTGAAAAATATATCTTTCATGATTTCAATGATGTTTAGTTTCCAGAAGCTTTGCCGGGATAGGATAAATAAAAACAAAAGTGCACATACATTTAAAAGGTTAGAGATTAGATAAAAAAAAAGCTTGGTTACATCTTAACTTGGATAACTTGGTTCTAACTGAAAAGATTAAAACAATGCAATGTTTCTGGCTAACTGCTTTTCTAAGGCAGGTGGGGGTTCCAGAAACCACATTTATTCAATTTATTGATCTAATTCTATCTCTATTTGCATCGGTTCCAGAAGGGAGCCGATCAATCAAACTCTATTTTAACCTAAAAGGCTAGAGACCACAGACTATGGTCACTAACTTGGGATATTATAAATACCATTGGATAACCTTTCCAAGGGTGTCGTGTTCACCATTTCACTTAATTAACTAGATGATGGCATGCAGGGTAAATAGAATGGTAGATTTTGATACAGATCTTACTTTATTTATGTTATGTTATGAATTAACCTATTGGCTTAATAATTTCTACTCTAATTTACTCTCATTGTAAAAATCTACAGACTGTAAAATATGTATTTGAGAATACTGGGAGAACTCTTGCTTATTTAAAATATGATTCAGATGCCAGATAATATTATACATTGATGTACACAATGAATCAAAGGAGTTATCTTACAGTTGTTCTATGGTCTAGGTCTCTCTCTCCAGTCTCGATGTGCCGCTCAGCTGTACCCTCTGCGAACCTCCGTCTTCTGCCTCTAGCTCGAATCTCCTTCTTCCCAGAACTCTCTCGAACTATCTTTCTCCCGGCCTCTTATACCGTTTTCCCCACTTCTTTTTGAACAGATGAATTTTGTTCCCCACTCTCTTTTTGGGACATTCTATTGGCTGTCGCTGTAAGAATATTTTCAAAGGGCTTGTAACCTTGGGCGGCATATTTGATTACACCATGTCGACCTGGCCTATCTCTAGGTTTATGGTGCTCTTACTTTCGCTTATCTTAAGCGGCCTATTGGCGGTCTTGAACAGCACCCTCCAGGTACAACGGCCGACCTCCTACAGATTCCTTTGTCCGAAAAAGAAACTGGTTAATGTTGATATTACTGAACCGGGTGGCATCTCTTTAATTTATTCCTTATTTAATTACTATTACGAATATTAATTATTTCCTTCAATCCCAGTATTCTCAATACATAACAATAAATAATACAATGCTTAAATTAAAAAATGAAAACAAAGGAACTTTATTCAATTCATTTCACATCCGCATGATGGTATAGAAGGATCAATCTAATTAGGGATTGATAAATTATTTGCCACTTAATTGTAATGATTGTGCAGCCAAATACACGGGAAAAACTGGAAGATCGCTAAATCAGAGATTAAATGAACACATACGTGCATATAATAATAAGACAGATAATTCCAACTTTGCAATTCATTTAAATGAAAATAATCATAAATTCATCAAAGACTCAGGAGTTAAATTAATACATAACGTTGAAAACAACCTCAAATTAAATATATATGAAGCACTTGAAATAATAAAATCCTTCAAATCCAATCCAGATTTTTGCTTAAATGACCAAATAAATATCTCCAATAGCCCAATCTTAAATTTATTCCCATCAATAACAGAAAAAACAATAACTCACCGGCATTACTGGAAAAACCCTGACCCTTAAACCGCTTACCTAAAAACATCCTACCTACCTTTCGTTCATTGTTAGTTCGATACAAGAAGAAACCAGTACAAACTTTTCTATTTGATATAATCCATTTAAACCTTGGTGAGTACCAACATGCATTTGATTTCTTGTCTTAATTAAATTCATAATTCATAAATGTTTTATAATACTGATTTATATTACATCTAATTTAATATGTATAATAATACCCAACTATATTTTGAATTGCTTATTTTTGAATTTTTTGTGCGTTTTTAGAACAGAGGATGAATGTATAACATTCGAAACTAGTTTTCAATAAAACAAATTTATAGAAGTGGCAAATAATTTATCAATCCCTAACTTTATTCAATACAGTGTGATTCAAATAAAATTGATGAATTTTAAAATATAATGCATAGCAATAGCATGGCTAGGTTTATGCCCAATTATCAATATTTTTAATTGATTTGAAAGACAAAAAGACATGAATAACAGCACTTCATATTTAAATTATATTAAAACAAATATAAAAGGAATAATATTTGTTAAGAAACAAAGTTGGCCACCAGCTGACCTTGAAAGGTCAAAGTTCACAGTCAGTAGATAGAACAATGGAAAAAGTGTACTACAGTACACCAACAGAAACTTTTGATTAATCTAATCAAATAGATACGAATAACTAAATAAATAAATTCCTGTGTTACATAAATAAACTTAAAAGAAATAATTTGAAGTTTAACTTAAAAAATTTGTTAGTTATTAAGATTTGATAAGATTTAAGAAAATTATTAAAATCTTTTTCATTGTGTATTCTTGTAAATTTACATTACTGATAAAAAGTAGGCGGTGTTTAACTTTAATCATAGACGATTTCTTGGATAATCTATGCAATTATAACTTCTATTTTGAAATAATTAGTATCAATGGGGCGAGACCCATATAGAAGATAGAGTACACTCAGAACATGACAACACACTATCAATTATCAACTGTTACGGTGATAACAATGTATTATCTCATTTTGCTCTTGTCAATCTCATGCACAATGCAACTCAAGTAGTTCTTCAGAGGTCATTGGAGTTCTAAGAGGAATGGGTAACCTAATCAGTGTCAATATATTAAATTCATTTAGACTACGTTTACTACTTTCATTATACTTAGATAATTATTGCTTAAACAAATTAACTTTTATTTCAAATTGTTCATCAACAGCTCTGACAGCTTAATTAAAAGATTTTATAAAGAAAATTTGTAAATTCACAAATAAAAAAAATGTATGTTATTCGTCCAGAATGAATGGGGCACAACTCAAAAAAATATATTTTTTTAAAACGAACATCAGACCCAAGTTAAGTTCTAAATAGCAATCCTTAGGATATTTCATCTAATACATAAATCACCAATTGAGTCTATTTGTTTAATCTGATATAGAAAAAGAAAGATTGGCTGGATCTCTGGGATTTGGAATTTTGATTTGTGCCTATTTCATTCCGGATATGCGATATGACTTCCAAAGAAACGTCATGCAGTCAGAAATATTCCTAGCATTTATTCTTTGCACTACTGCTTATGAGGCGAATCGAAATAGAATATCTTAGATAATTCAATCATAAATAAGATTATTTCATCTTTATAATAATTTATGTTATTATCTTTATTATGTGTTTAGAAAGTTGATATTAGTTTTAATTCCAAGTTCTTTAATATCTAGTATCTTAATTAAAAACAGTTAAAGCAATTATTTAATCGATGCAAAGCATTTAAATCTCACAGCAAACAAATTTCTAAATAATAATGTTAGCGAATAAATACATTTGTCAAAAAAATTATTTTTTCTTATTTCTTATTTATATATTTAAACGATGTTTACTAATTCAAGATAAATAACTATTTCTTCAGAATAAAATTTACTTCAATTCAAAGTTGGATTATTAGAGGTAATCGCTTAATTATGAAGCGCAGAAATCAATTTAATTAATTAAATTTGTTAAGATAGTCGACAATTTAATTTTTTCTAGCACATATTTACTTTGCTTGTAATCTATTAATAGATAAGTCGAGTCATAAGCATGAATGAAATGCCTGAATATATATATATATATATATATATATATATATATATATATATATATATATATATATATATATATATTATATTATTATACATATATATATTATATTATATATATATATATATTATATATATTATATATATATATATATTATATTATATTATATTATATTATATTATATATATATATATATATATATATATATATATATATATATATATATATATATATATATATATATATATATATATATATATATATATATATATTTAGGTCTATTATAATTTTCAAAAACAATCCATAAGAATATAAAATTAAAAAAAGAAAAAAAATATTAAAATTACACAAAATAAACAGAGAACATAGTAAGAAGTTTAATAACGGCTGACACATTATAATTGAAAGTAAATTCAAACAAATAAAACTGATATCGATAATGATCACGTCTTCCATAATTTTTTATTCTTTATATAATTAATATTTTAATACCTCATGCCTGCGATGCCATTATTAGTACTGACTGCAATTGGTATGAAAATGTATAATACTTAGTTGTAAATTACTATTACAATTAAGTTAAATTATCACTCATCCTCACCATAATAGTTTAAACATTTTATATCTATTTAGATCAAACATATTAGTGATATTTTATCTAAAATACTACCTTTCATGCCTCATTTATATTTTAAAATTAATTAAGTCAATTTATCAGAATAATAGATTTTAGATTTCAAAATGTTTCACTGAAAATATAGACAGTTTAATCAATCAAATATAAAACTTTTTGTTAATGATTATTCAATCTAAAGGATAAAATAATTAAATCACTCACCAAGAGGCCTGCCAGTCTCCGGATTATGCTTACTGCAACACATTCCCATCTTGGTTGTTATCACCAGACAAACAATCACATCAATATCAAATAATTTTCACTAGCCCATTGCGGATAACAATTTCACATCTAGCCTCGCTGTTCGACTATCCTAAAAACAAAAGTAATATATAGAGTCAGAGGCCATCAGGTGAAGACAATCCACCAAAAATAAGAGGATGTACATTAAAATTCAATGGGTAGCTTCCTTCCTTAATATGCGCTTTACTACATCACAATACTATTACAGAATGACAAATATCGATACAGCATCCATTATTATTACGAAATTATAAAAGGTATCCCTTATTCAAAATGCGAATTATCACTAATTTATTTGTTTAGCTAGACTGACAGGTTAAGATGTACATATATAAACACAAATACTGATTTTAAAAATAGCTTCAGAATCATCATTGTAACCGCCAAATTCTGCTGATTCCGATAGATAATTATAATTAAGTGAATTCATACAAGGCTTAGTGCAATTCAAAATTGTTAATAACTTGCCAAAAAAAAAAAAAAAAGTAAACAGAATACGTGGATAAATACCTTATAATTAGCTAGTATTGAGTGGATTGATATTTACTATCTTTGGTCTCTTCTATCTCAGATGTGTGCATTTTAAGGTTAAAATTATGAAAAAGAAATTAAATTAAAGAATAAAAAGTGAGCGAGCAAGACAGACGACGGAGCTAGACGGACTTGTCTGAGCAGGCAGCGAGCGTGCGCAACCCAAATGGCGCAAATTTCAAACCCAAATTCACAGCTAAATACTGACATAGCATAGCATATTCCATTCAAATACACTATATATTTCGAGAAAACAGAAATATTATTATCATTTTACCTTTATCGGAAAGGAAATGTAAAAAACCTATATTTAATTCAACTATTTTACCGACAGCATATCAACAATTTGACATATCCACAGTTTCGTATACCCTCATATCTATAAATAAAATCAGTACTATTTTATATGATTAGTTACTATTTCAAAGGTTCAGAGAAAAAGCGAGAAAATCACTATCTTGAAAATCTTAATTAAATACTTAAAATAACGAATTAACAGTACGTTAATTTATATATACTTGTACACTCGTCATTTTCCTCGGTTTATCCTTTCTTTAATTACGGCTTTGTTTTAATGACATTGTTGATTCCATTAAGTACCTTAATCTCGCTACGATGTCATTAAAGACATTTATTCATATCAAAAAGATTACATCGTTGTGAAATGCATATGAATTTCAATTTTTTAATACTAATTACTTGCTTTGATATGTGCTTATTACAAGGCTGGACATCTCCGAAATTCTTTAGAATTCATTATGAATTTTACTTAGCTTGTTCATGATTAATTTTGTGATACTAATAAACAATGGCTAATACATTGAACATTAACATGTTTTATAAATACAAAACGGTTTTTAATAATTATGATATTAATATTCTTCTTTATAAATTATTGAGTGTGGAATGAATATTAAATTATTTTCTTTTTCATGATTTGTTATAATTTTAAAATTAAAGTTTTGTAAATTTATCATAATTGAGTGTTAAAAAACAACATCGGTGATGAGCGAACTGTTTTAAGATAAAAGTCGTTGGCCAGATTTAAAAATACAATAAAATTTCTCCATAGAAGAATTAATTGTCAAGAGTGAACTCTTGGGTGAACGAAAAGTTGTAAAAAATCTGAGAGTTGTACTTTAAGAAAGAACATTTGAAACTCATTAACTTCAACAATAATGACAAGCTGGGCCCCCTTACATGACCAGATGGTACGAAGGTCTTAGGGACACTTGCCTGCTTCAATAGTTATGACAACTTCGTAAAATATAGCAGTTTGGCACATTCCTTGTAAGAATTTATAGTTTTCTTCATATTATTCAACACAATTTTATTACTTCCTTGTACGAAGTAATCACGAAAATTTTCGGTTTTCAGATTTCAACGGAAATATCCATTTTGACGATCCCTGAATCCATTTTGACTAGTTTCGTCGTGACGTCTGTACGTACGTTCGTATCTTGCATAACTCAAAAACGGTTAGCCGTAAAAAGTTGAAATTTTGTATTTAGGATTGATGAAAAATCTAGTTGTGAACCTCCCTTTTTGGTTACTATTTGATCACCGGAAGTGGTACTTTACTTGAAGGTCATAATTGATTTCCATAAAAAATTATATTAAAATACAATGCAAAACTTCTCAAATTCAGTATTTATAACTTATGTATTGATTTAAATAACATAATAGATTTTCGTCTCAATTGAAAAACTAGAAGCGGTACTTTACTTGAAGATCATATTAGACTTTCATAAAAAATTATATTAAAATATAATCTAAAACATCTCAAATTTGGTAAATAGGACTTTTATACCGATATGAATCTATTTACTATATTTTGGTTAAAATTGGTGAGCCGAAAATGGTACTTTACTTGAAGATCATAATAAGCTTACATCAAAAATTATATTTAAATTAAATACATAAATCATATGTTTCGGTAATAAAGGTTACAATCGCAATTTGATTTCCAATCCAATTAAACATTTTTATTACTTGTTTTAAGTGTTAAAATTGAGTGTAAAATACTGGTTTTCCTTCCCATTTTTAGTGTGTGTGTGTGTATGTATGTCAATAGATGGATGTCGGGACGCCGAGTGTCGTTTTTGAGATACTGTAATCTTCGGAAACTAGTAACCAAATTCAGGATTACTTTTTGAACCACAGATTTATAGTTTTATAGGCGTACAAGGAAGTCATGTGTTGTCCACATCAGATATTTGTTATATATAAAACAAAATTATTTAATTTAAAATTCAAATTATAAAGATAATGCATAAGTTGGTTAATTCCGTGAGCCCGAAAGCTTGGAACTGATACCACCAAGGAAGATAATCTAAATATCGCCCATTGAGCTTCGGCCCCGCCAGACGAATTCTTCCCATTGACGCCTTTGTCTTCACTTCTAACGCCAAGATGTCATAACATCCAGACCAAAATCAACAACACCCACTCCCTTCTATAAACTTTACTTAACTCGGATTAATACCTCCACTTTCAAAATTTCTACTATAAAATACTTTCGAAGAAGTCTTGTGGAAAGAGAGCTTTATTCTGGGAAATGACGCCCATTAAGAATAACAAAGATGTATTATTTCTGGCCAAAAGACCTATTAGATAATAAAAAAAAAATAATTAGGGATTGATAAATTACTTGCCACTTCTATAATTTTGTTTTTATTGAAAACTAGTTTCGAATGTTAAACATTCATCTTCAATTCTAAAAACACACAAAAATTCAAAAATAAGCACTTCAAAATACAGTTTGGTAATATTATACATATTAAATTAAATGTAATATAAATTAGTATTTTAAAACATTTATTAATTATGATTTTAATTAAGACAAGAAATTAAATACATGTTGTTACTCACCAACGTTTAAAAACGTTCGAAACTAGCTTTAAAAAAAACAAAATTATAGAAGTGGCAAATAATTTATCAATCCCTAATTAGATTGATCCTTCTATATCATCATGCGGGTGTCAACTAAACAAAAATACATTAAATATATACATAGTTATAGAAAAATAAATACAACAAAAAGAACGCAATAATATTTATTTCTCGCCAAAAAAAAAAGATGTTTTGGTAAATTGTAATCATGTATCGGGACGATTCTTAATAATCAGTTGACATCCGTAAGATGGTATAGAAGGATTATAGAAAGGATTATATGTAAATTATAGAAGTGGCAAATTAATTTATCAATCTCTAATTAGGTTCTTACATATTTTGTTGCCAGCATTTGTAGCCAACAAATATTAGCAACATTCTTTCACATTTGCCTACTGACAACCTGCGGGAAATGTTGCTCTTAAATTTGTCTAAATGTTATCAATGTTTGTTGGTGACCATAGAGGTGCACAACAACCTTTATTACAGGGTGCCCTTCTGGGGGGGGGGGCCCTTCCATATTCCCCAATCGGGCGAGGGTATCCCAGTATATTCTTTATTCCCCCTGAACTTTTTTTTTTTTTTTAGAATACGCTTGTGAACAAATTGTGTTAAAATTAAACCAAAAATTTAGCGCTCTTGGGCTGCAAGAACGTTTTAGTTGAAGTTTTTGAACTTTAGTTCTAAGCAACATGTTTTTACTTCCTTGCAAAATAAAGGAGATATTGTAATCGCGAAAATTTTCGGTTTTCAGATTTCAAAGGAAATATCTCTTTCGACCATCCCTAAATCCATTTTGACTACGTTCGTACGTACGTTCGTGTCTCGCATAACTCAAAAACGGTTAGCCGTAGAAAGTTGAAATTTTGAATTTAGGATTGTTGTAAAATCTAGTTGTGAACCTCCCTTTTTGGTCACTGCTTAATCACCGAAAGTGGTACTTTACTTGAAGGTCATAATTGATTTTCATAAAAAATTATATTAAAATACTTTGCAAAACTTCTCAAATTTGGTATTTATAATTTATATATTGATTTAAATAACATACTAGATTTTGGTCTAAATTGGAAAACCGGAAGTGGTACTTTACTTGAAGGTCATATTAGACTTTCATCAAAAATTATATTAAAATATAATGTAAAACATCTCAAATTTGGTAAATGGGTCTTTTATATCGATATGAATGTATTCACAATATTTTGGTTCAACTTGGTGAACCGAAAAGGGTACTTTACTTGAAGGTCATAATAAGCTTACATCAAAAATTATATTTAAATTAAATATATAAATCATATGTTTCGATAATAAAGGTTACAAACGCAATTTGGTTTCCAATCCAATTAAACATTTTTATTACTTGTTTTAAGTGTTGAAATTGAATGTAAAATACTGTTTTTCCTCCCTATTTGCGTGTGTGTCAATAGATGGATGTCGCGACGCCGAGTGTCGTTTTTGAGATACTGCAATCTTCGGAAACTAGTAACCAAATTCAGGATCACTTTTTGAGCCACCGATTTATAGTTTAATAGGCGTACAAGGAAGTCATGGGGTGTCCACATCAGATATATTTTTTAAATTGAATCATTAAACTTTGCCTCCATATGAACTGTTTTATAGGAAAAAATAAATATGTCTGAGACATTAGTATGTTCCTGTGCCTCTGTGACCAATGTTGACAATAATATTGGCATAACACCGGTGTAAGCGACTTAACTTTATCTAAAAATAGAAATGATGAATGATACGAGGTGTGGAGGGGATAAATCAATTCTTTGTATTTTTTTATATTATTAATGTTTTCCACGCTTCTTAGCGTCCTCCTTAGTTAAGCAAAGATAAAGAATCAGAAGAAGATAATCCCTCAAAACGAACTAAATCTAATTCAATTTTAGCTTTAAAGGTTGGGTAAATACCTTAATCATGGATGGTTTTGGATTCCTGGAACTTTACAAATTTGGATTTATCCCATTTTTCATCTAAACTTTCAATCTACAACTTTTAATCAACGACTTTTACTAAATACTTTGAAATTTTACTTACTTTATATGTTGAGGCAGTTTTGAAAATTATGTAGAAAAAAATATAAAAATGAGTCACTGGAGTTAACAAATTGAGGCACTCGGTCGTAAAACTTGTTAACTAACAAAATTAAAACTTATACAAAATTTAAAATGTTTATTAGTAAAAATGTTTTTCCTTCAACTAACAGTTAGTTACCATGGCTTAGTACCAACATTGTCATTTTCACAGATATCTTTCACATTCTCTCAACAACCTATGAAATCAGCCGTAAAGAATCCGGTGTTGCCAAAAACTTCAAATCACAACAAATTTTATATAGCCGGTTTTACGAGCGTTTTACGGTTTTTAATCTCAATTTTTATTCTCATTTTGTCACTATTTTGTTAATATATATTCATTAATATATATATATATATATATATATATATATATATATATATATATATATATATATATAAAACTATTTTGCACGAGGAAATTTTATAAATTTCTAGTTAGTTTTAAAAGTTTAAAATAATGATTTTCATAATAATGACGTCGCAGTGTATTTTTGGACCTCCAAGATATTTTTCTTCCATCCAGGTGAAATCAGCGCCATACTTATTGTATACTTTGTAAGAATCAGATAGCATATCTTTACTGTAAGTACTTCCATCTAAATTAATAACACGTACCAACATTTTTAATCTCTATGTTAGATTTGGAACAGATACTGTTTATCTTCTAACTGCACTCGATTCATTTCACTGTTCACAAGAATGATCAAAGAGAAAAAAATGGTCTACAAATGAAATTCCAAAAACATTGGTTTTTATTAATGATCTCTATAAAAAAATGAAAATAAATAAACAAAAAATCTCATAAAATTGACAGCCAAGAAAAATAATTTGTACTGTTTACAACTAGATAAACTTTCGACAGCTCATCAAAATTTTGTCAACTCTGCGATTTATGTTTTGTTGTGGAGACCGTTTTCTGTTTAGCTCATCTTACACTATCAGCAATGAGCCGTTCAACATTTTACAACATCTTACACTATCAGCAATGAGCCGTTCAACCCCGAGAAATTCAGTCGATTGACTTAAAAAAAAAAATTAATCAGCTGAATTAAGTTAATCTAGCAATCCTTTTCCAGGTCTAAAACACAAATGTATTTTATCGAAGATTCGGTATTACATCATCCCATAATAGCTCGAATTCTAGCTGGAAATATCTTACATATCGTTGGAGAGGGAGAGTACCATAGAATTAAAGTTTTTTGTATTTAAATATAGTTTTGGAAGGCTGGCCGTGGACTTCAGTTGTAGGTACACTAATTTAATAATAGGCCTTATTGTAATTAATAATAATAATAATAATAATGAAAGTGGTTTCTTGCTTATGTTAGCCATTTTTAGTCCTACCTATTTTTTCCCAAAATAATAGACTTATTATTACCTCCAGTGCGGTTGTTTTCAACTCCAAATTGAGTTAAAACAGGCGGTGTCAAACACGCGGCCTACGAGGTAATTTTTTTGTGGTCCACAATGTTCTGAAATAAAGTGAAAAAAAGTTATCAATTATTACCCTAAATTCACTTCATTACATAATATCCTTTAATATCTCATCCATATTCCTGAATCCTCTCTTTAAAATATCGTTTTAAGAAAATTTGTAACTGTGATGTGGACCGCGCTTTAACTTGAGATTGACAGGCTTAAGTTAAAGGATTGAAAATTTGTGTGTGAATTGAATTGGTGTACCTCCGCCATTTTGGTGTTTTCAAATTCGTGTTTTACTTAACGTGAGTAAGGGAGCTCCAGTCGCGATTTGTTTTAATTTTTTAAACATTATAAAATATAAATTTTATGATTAAAAGAAAAAAAGTATGATAAAACATGAATGAACCTAATTACTTCCTTGCACGAAGGAAAGGAAGTATTGTAATCGCGAAAATTTTCGGTTTTTAGATTTCAACGGAAATATCCATTTTGACCATCCCTGAATCCATTTTGACTAGTTTCGTCGTGGCGTCTGTACGTTCGTATCTCGCATAACTCAAAAACGGTTAGCCGTAGAAAGTTTAAATTTTGTATTTAGGATTCTTGTAAAATCTAGTTGTGAACCTCCTTTTTTGGTTACTGCTTGAACACCGGAAGTGGTACTTTACTTGAAGGTCATAATTGATATCCATCAAAAATTATATTAAAATACTATGCAAAACTTCTCAAATTTAATATTTATAACTTATATATTGATTTAAATAACATAATAGATTTTGGTCTAAATTGGAAAATCGGAAGCGGTACTTTACTTTAAGGCCATATTAGACTTTCATAAAAAATTATAATAAAATATAATGTAAAACATCTCAAATTTGGTAAATAGGACTTTTATATCGATATGAATGTATTTACTGTATTTTGGTTAAAATTGGTAAGCCGAAAAGGATAAGCTTACATCAAAAATTATATTTAAATTAAACACATAAATCTTATGTTTCGGTAATAAAGGTTACAAACGCAATTTGGTTTCCAACCCAATTAAACATTTTTATTACTTGTTTTAAATGTTAAAATTGAGTGTAAAATACTGATTTTCCTCCCCATTTGTGTGTGTGTCAATAGATGGATGTTGTGACGCCGAATGTCGTTTTTGAGCCACCGATTTCTGGTTTAATAGGCGTACAAGGAAGTCGTGTGTTGTCCACAACAGATATTTTAATATTAGAAATCAGATTATCCTCCTTGAATTCTATAAAGTTCATCAATTGAACAAGTTTTTTAATTCTCTCTTTATGAAAAGTCCGAGTCTAAATGGAAATAAATTCTTAGAAGGCCTTTTCTATCCCATAATCCAAGATCTTGAAGAGAATTAATCGGTAGCTCTCTGGTACGGAGGGTTCTGAAATGTTAAGTCTTGCATTGTCAATCTCAAAATAGATGATCATTAATTTTATAGGAGAATAGGCGGTACAACTACAGAGGAGCGGCGCACTATTAGAAGAGTCTAGAGACTGAATCGAGTGTCGTCTCACTAGCGATCTCTGGGTCCATTCTTGTTAACTACGTACATCCTTTTTTCACACTTTCTCATAAATTTGGTTTTATGCTCACCGCTTAAAGCTGTTTTTTTACAAACAATTTTTCGATTGCTATGAAAATTCGTATTTAGTAGTTTTGGAGGATGCAAAAAACGAATATCAACTTTGTCTCTCCCTAAAAAAAATATTTTACTCCGCTTTGTTACGTCGCACAAATTTTATTCCGAGTTGCTACACCCATTGTGATTTAATTTTGTTAGATTCTAGTTTGCACCTATTTATGACAGTTAATGGGTAATTTCATGTTTTTTAATTATGAATTTAATCATTTATAATCATAATGGATAATATTAACAGTATTTATTTTAGTAGAAAATTAAATTAATTATTTAAAAAATTCAATTGCGATAATAAAGTGGTAATTTTATGGTTTTTAATTATGAACATATTTATTTATCTTATTTTTAGATAATTAAATTAGAACTAAATTAATGAAATTAATTATTACAAATGTTTTTTAATCATGGCCTTGAATTATGAAGATCATTTAAAAAAAAACATTACTTGATTAATTATTATTTAACTGTATAAAAATAAGTGAAATACTTATATTCTTATGTGAAAAAGGGGAAGATGTTATGTACATTAAAATAAAAAGTATCTTTTTTCTTTAAAAAAACCAACAAACAGTTATATCCAAATAAGAATCAATTTGCAAACTGTGAAACAGCTTTAAGCGATGAGCATAAAACCAATTTATAAGAAAGTGCTGAAAAAGGAGGCACGTAGTTAACAAGAATGGACCCAGAGATCGCTAGTGAGACGACACTCGATTCAGTCTCTAGACTCTTCCGATAGTGCGCCGCTCCTCTGTAGTTGTACCTAACTAATTGCTCGATTAGTAAATTGTTATTTTATTCACTCATATTTAATGAAAGTCAAAACATAAATTTACCAATCAAATTTACAAAAACCATTTACAGGCTTTGAAAATCGCTATTTGAATTCCAAACTTCCAAGGCATGTGTAGACGTAAAAAAATGGATTTTTAAAAACTTTAATTCCGCCCACAATATATTTGATGTCTACTGTACTTCATTTGGATACGTGGGGTATTACAAAAAGAATAATATATTTGAATCATTTAAAAAAAAAAAGTTGGTACCATTAAACATATCATCGACTTCTATAATTTTTTTTTTATAATATATTTTCTACTTAAGTATAGATATAATTTAATTTTCAAAACACAAACGAGCTCGACTGGAAACGTTCAATTTGAATCATTAGAATATGTTTAGTGATAGTTTTAATAATTTATAATAAGCATTTTACTTTCCCTTGCCTATATACGAAGTACATAGTAAGGGGAAGTATTGCGATCGTGAAAATTTTCGAATTCGAGTTTTCGACGGAAATACACGTTTTAAGGTCCCCTGACCCAAATGATGGTCTGTGTGTATGTGAACAGTCTAGCTCAAAAACGAAAAGTTGTACGATGCTGAAATTACGTCAAAATCGACTAACCGGAAGTGCCACTTTATATAATCGATTCTACACTTCTTTACAATTTTCTCGAAAACGGCTCAAACGATTTTGATGAAACTTGCCTAATGTCTTCTCCTTATAGCCCTTTAACTTTTAATTTATGTAGTATTTCAACGAGAAAATGGAGGGAAAAAAGTTATGATGAAAAGAATATTTTATTTGCGCATAGCTTAAAAAGTATACATTTTATGGTAAATTATGTATAAGATTGTATGAAAGGTAATTCAATTATCTAAAAAACAATAAAATAATCATCAAAATCGGACCAATGATAGCAAAGATACAGCGCATCGGCCTAACCGGAATTAGCTATTATATCATGGATTTTACACTATTTTACATTTTTCTCGAAAACGGCTCTAACGATTTTGATAAAACTTGCCTAAATTATTCTTCATAAAGGCCTTTAACTTTTCATTTATTTAGTAAATCACCGAAAAAATGCGGAGAAAAAGTAATGACGAAAAGAATATTTTATTTGCGCTTAACTTAAAAAGCATGCAATTTATAGCAAATTATATATTGAATTGTATGAAAGGTCCTTAAATTATATTAAAAAAAAAAATCCTCAAAATCGGACCAGTATTAGCAAAGATAAAGCGTATTTTATGAGGAGCACAAGACTCTAGATGGATAACCGAGCGCATCTGAAAGGAGACGGATGTGACCGAACCTTCTTCCACCAATCTGTTATAAACAATATACTCTGTAATAAAGTAATTTAAGAATAAAAAAGCGGAAATTAACTTAATAATTTCTACTTTCATATTATTTAATGGAAAGAAAATATTTCCATGAAAACCGAAACTTTTAAAATATATTTGCAACTTGACGAAGTTAAAATATATAGGTAGTGTATATAATTGTTGTACTAAAATTATTTAAAAAACTGTTTTATTGAACTGAAGTGGGAGAAGATGTGAAGAAGTGAATGCTGCTGAGTTAATTTCAAGCATTGTTTATGTGAACTTTTTAAAATTATATAAAAAACATAATTATTATAGGACGGTAAGGGAAAGTTGTGTGAGGCGCGCACTGCACCAGATTTTTTTTTATAATATATTTTCTACTTAAGTATAAATGTAATTTAATTTTCAAAAACACAAACGAGCTCGACTGGAAAGGTTCAATATGAATCATTAGAATATGTTTAGTGATAGTTTTAATAATTTATAATAAGCATTTTTTCTTTATTTTACAATAAGTTTTTATTTTGATATTCCTTGGTTGCAGGAAGTCGTCCGTTGTTTTTTTATTGAGATGGAGGAGGCAATGTTTCGAGAAGATAAGGTGACAAAATGTCGTGAATAAAACAGAGCATATACTCATTCCTAAAAAAATTGAGATGCTCCTTGACCAGATGCTCTGGTTCGATGTGAATAAAGGGAAATTACAGAATGAAATACTTAAATACTCCATTATTATTTATTTCAAACCCAGTTTCATTCAAAACTAATCGATTATTGATTTGGAGCACTTGCTCACCTTTCTCAGTGAATATAACGCGAAAACGCTACATTATATGTGCTGGTACTCATTGTCGGTAAAATGTTGTGTCCACGACAGAGTAGATCGGCATTTTACTGAGTAAATTCTCACGTTTTATTCACTTAGAAAGGTGAGCAGGTACTCCGAATCAATAATCAGTCCACATTTGTGAAGCATGTGCTCCATACGCTCAGTAAATATTAATTAAAAGAATTCTAAAATAATAATTAAGAAAATTAGTTTTGAACGAAAATATGTTTTAAATAAACAATAATAGAGTGTTTAAGTATTTCATTGTGTAACTTCTATCTATTCACATCGAACCAGAGCATTTGCTCAGTTTCTTGAGGAATGAGTACATGCTCGGTTTTATTCACATTATCTAAAACCTTGAATGTTGTGCTAATAAGTTATATATATATATATATATATATATATATATATATATATATATAGCATTTCCAAGCATATTCGATCTCTTCCAAGTCAAATTCAACCTTTTCCAACTCAAATTCAACTTTTTCCAAGGCAAATTCAACCTTATCTATTTACAATTAAATCTTTTTCGATTTGAATAAATTTATATAAATCATGACTACATACTTACGTTGTTTACGATTATTTTAATTACCTATTGTGTTTTTTAAATAATGAGGATTGTTTTTGTGTGGTAGTCATATCGATTTTAGATTTTCAATTCTCGATATTGAGGTCCATTATTGGGTTTTCGTGATGATCGTGCGTTCCCATATCGATTTAATATAACTTTACGGATATCCTTAAATATCGAGGTCCATTATTGGTTTATCGGAGGCACTCTTTTTGAAAATACTATCGATTTTAAGATTCTATAAGATCGCGCGCGCTCAGTTATGATTTATTATAGCTTTTTAGATATCGCCTTTTTTTAGGTATATTGTTGGGTTATCGGACGCCCAGTTTCTTCGATATAGAGAGCGTGCATTAATTTTCGAATATTCTAATCATGAATTTTCTAGCAATTCGATTAGTCATTACTTTTACAGAATTATTCGGAACAGGGATCGCTTATAAGGTTTTTAGCAATGAAAATTCTAATCTATCAGATTTTATGTAAAACGATTTTCGATCGCGCATGCGCATTTCGATTTACTGTTACCATCGCTGAATGCGAATATACATAGTACTATATTGTTAGAAAATATATTTCTAATGAAAAGCTTATCATATATAAATTAATAATAACGGAATTTAATATAGAAGAAGTCTGAAATGTTAAAATAAATCGGTATGAAAACGCGCATTCTTAAAATCCATAGAATTTTAATAAACAGGGCCTCCGATAACCCAATAATGAACCTCAATATCGAACATATCAGAAAAGTTAAAATAAATTGACATCTGGGCGATCGATCTTAAAATCCATAGTATTTTCATAAAAAGCTCCTCTTGTAGCTCAATAATGGACCTGAATATCAAGGATCCGAAATGTTAAAATAAAACTATATCTGAGCGAGCGAAATCATCTTGAAATCATTCTCCCACTCTTTAAACATCTAATAACTGACATATTGTAAAATAAGGTAATTAAAACAAATAATTTTTTTGATAAAACTTTTTTGAGTTTCGAAACACACACTCTTTCCTCATCAAGTTCTAAATAAACAAACATTAACAGTTTTTCAGTTTAAATAATTCCCTCACTCTCTCCCCCCCCCCCCCCCCGCTCCCAAAAAAAGTTCATTTTCTTTCAAATATAAGAATATGTATTGTCTTTATTTCACTAACTGGAGTTAATTCGGCAAATCCGATATTTTTCTCTGGGATTATCCCTATGTTGTAGACCTTCTGTATCAGGTCACTGAAGAAGCTAATATGGTTAAGTTAAAATCTTTCTTGCAACGAGACTAATGTCGCCCGACAGTGACTCCCAAGGACCTGGTGCAGTGCCAGTTCCTTTCTGAACGCGGTATGCTCTCAGCTCCCTCACCTCACCTATAGGAAGAAGTCTTCCCACAGGAAGAATGTAGTCTGACTCAGCTACACATTAAACAGCTGCTTTGCTGGACCGACAAAATATCGCATGCAATCTAAATTGAATAAGCTTTCCTTTACTTTACGACTTCATTACCATGGTACTATGGTTACTATGGTACCATTATAGATAGAAATTTAATTAGGGATTGATAAATTATTTTCCACTTCTATAATTATGTTGTTTTTTTTAAAACTGGTTTCAAATGTTATACATACATCTTCAGTTCTAAAAACTTCAAAACACAAAAATTCAAGAATAACCAATTCAAAATACAGTTTGGTATTATTATACATATTAAATTAAATGTAACACAAATTAGTATAATAAAACATTTATGAATTATGAATTTAATTAAGACAAGAGATCAAATACATGTTGGTACTCACCAAGATTAAAGTAGATTATATCAAACAGAAAAGTTTGTACTGGTTTGTTCTCGCACTGAACTAGCAATGAAAGAAAGGTGGGGTGTTTATAGGTAAACGGTTAAAGGTTCGGTATTTTGCCAGTAATTCCAGTGAGTAATTGTTTTTCATTGTATGGATAGGAATAAATTCAAGATTGGACTATTGGAGATATTTATTTGGTCATTTAAGCAAAGTTTTAGATTTTTGCTAAATTTGCTTATTATACAAGACGTGTTGGGTAGTTTCAGAATTATGTATTATTCCGGTTTTCAGTCAAAGCGATTTAAAAACAAAGTTTCAATTATTTTTTTTTTTTTTTTTTTTACTAAGTTCCGACGTTTATTATATGATATTTTATTATATAGTATAATTTTTGGAAGAATAACGGCTATCTATATTTATTTCTCTTTCAAGACGAATGTATTAACTTCACGTATAAAATAATTGAATATTCAGGCTATTCCGTTGCATATTTTAATACATTTGCCATTTTTGTAAAAATATTTTTTACTTCATATTATATGACTTAATTAATTCTTTTTTTTTTAACTCCTTGAAAATCCCTCTCTGGTTATCCAATATTTAAATAGCGAATCAATAAAAAAATAAAACTGGATGATAAATAAAATAAAAAGTTCCATTCCTTAATCCATTAATTTAATGCTAGTAGCCACTTATGATCCAAATATTATTATTATAATTGTCTTAAATATATCATCGGTGCATTGCCAAAGTGCTACATCTGAAAATTTGTGGAACTGAAAAAATTGGGTTTGAATTTGAACAGAGGTAAGGTAGCTAATTTCTTAATTAAAAATTGATCATATTTAGTATTTTTTAATTAGTGACGTCTCATATTCAGCTATGTCTTTTTTTAAGGCATAGAAAACCACGTCAATGTGCAAAAAAAAACATAAATAACAAAATTTGCAGATCCGACACTTAGGCATTGCACCGATGATATAATGATATAAAATAGTACTTATGATATAATTATAGTTTAATAGTTATTTAATGAAACATGAACTGATATGTTAGGCGAGTAACGAGGTATAATTAGCTAGTATCGGTATATCTCGAAAAGACATTCAGAATCCTACCTTAGCATCTAGTGGGTACAACTCATCTTCACCTGAGTAAATTGTCAAATTCACAGAACAACTTCTGACGTAGATTGGTCTGATTTTAACATTCCTTTGACGTCAACGCTTTAGTGATAGTCTTATAAAAATAGTCTACAACTTTTAACAGTTTTTAAAATAGCTATTTTAAAGCTTGCCGGAAAAAAAAACGATATTGAAGCTGTAATCCTCAAGTTGGGAAGGTAGCAACTAGAGTCGACAATTATCGTTCCTTTAATTAATAGATTATTTTGGGAAAGAAATAAAAAAATAAGGAAAATAATTTTCTTCCAATGCACGTGGTCAACCGCCATTTTATTTAGTAATACGTATCAGTGATCTCTGCTATCATATCGTTATCAGTTAAATAAAATTATTAATATTTATTTAATTAATTTTAATGCTTTATTTATAAAGTTGCTGATTATCAGCGATGTGGATAATCGAATTACCTTGAAGTTTTATTCATTTTATAAAAGAACATAGGAAATGAAAATTTAAATAATTTGTTGTTTGAAATAAAAAATAAACGAAAATTCACAATTTCACTAACTTTATTTTAAAATTATCCCTACATTATGAAAGCTGAGAGGCAAAACTCATAAAAAAATATTAGCCATTTTTTAACAGCGTAGATCAATAAAAGTTTTTTTTTTTAAATAACTTTATTAACTTATTCTAAATGTATAAATCGCATAACAAATTTAAGGTTCGAACAAAAAACTCGTCATTACAACGAATAAATGTAGAGTAAATTTTTAATGAACAATTACAACTTGGCTCCAAATACATACTCAGACTTATAAACATGCCTATATATTTTTCTGTAGTAAATTAGTTAATTGTCCGATAAAAATGACAGGTCTAACGTATCCAATCAGCCTACCAGAGAGTAACAAACTCCAATGAAATAATTGGACTTGGAACCGCTTGGAGCTGGAACCATTAAGAGGAACTGCTCCAATTTCAGGACTGGAACTGTTCTAAACATTAACAGTTCCAGCATATCCCTAATTGCAAATCATGAAAAATCTGTAACAGGATCATCGTAAACTGAGCCATGACTCCGGTTAAAAAATCTGGTGCGGTGCGCGCATCACACAACTTTCCCATACCATCCTATAATAATTATCTTTTTAATACAATTTTAAAGAGTTCACATGAATATTATAAAAAAAAACGGCTAAACCGATAAGAAACTACGCGGCATTCCCGACTATTTCAATTAGCACGGGTTAGTTCCTTCCCAAATCACTGTCATATCATAATAATATGACAGCAAGTAGACTGAATGCAATTGTATTTTTAATGAAGTTGTGAGTCTCAATAAATATATATATATATATATATATATATATATATATATATATATATTTGTATTATAATTTTTTTTAGCCGTTTGAAAATAAACAATAAAAAAAAATATTAAAATGTGTGGTTGGTGTTGACTATAAACACGAGTAGTGTACGAGAAGTTTCGGCACGATTAAAGATACACAAAAAACAAAAGAAATAAAAACCGTTTATCTAAACTTAAGGGGGTAGGAATACAAAGGTCCGTCAAAATCGGTTTTGATTTTTCAAGTTATTTGTCTTTGGTGGTCTATATATCCTCCCTGAATATTTTTTCTCGAAACTAAACGAATGATTGCATGCGAACTCCAAAACAGGACCGGTACTAGGATTTTGGCAAGGAGACGAAACATTTTTTTGCCGCTTCTACTTCTCCCATTTTCATCCAATAATAATCAACAGTTTTAGAACAGTATTTTAGGTAAGAAATATATTTCAAAATTTATTATGACATTAAATCATTTTTTTAATATGTTTCGGTAATAAAGGTTACAAACGCAATTTGGTTTCCAATCTAATTAAACATTTTTATTATTTCATTTAAGAGTTAAAATTGAATGTAAAATACTGGTCTACATTTTTGGAAACATTTTTTTGCCGCTTCTACTTCTCCCATTTTCATCCAATAATAATCAACAGATTTAGAACAGTATTTTAGGTAAGAAATATATTTCAAAATTTATTATGACATTAAATCATTTCAATGATTGAGTTAAGGTAAAACAATAAAAAATTATAAACAAATAATTATTATTTAATCTAAAAATAAAATTTCGCTCGAAATTTGCCGCCCTCAATATTCTGCCGCCCGAGGAAAGAGCCCCCTTAGCCCTTCTTCCCCAAGTTTCGGCCTTTATTGTTTATTGTTATTACCTTTAACTTATTTATTAGCTTTAAGTGATGATATTTAGGTTTGTTTTTATGTATACAGGTCCTTTCATCCCTTTTCATTACTCCTTTGTATCTATTATTAGCCCAGATGAAGACCTACAATGTGGGTAGAAACGTTGGCATTTAATAAATAGTTACAACTATTTTATTTTAATCTTGACTGCCACTCAAACCATCTCTTTGAAATAATATTGTTACTTCCTTATAAAAAGTAAAGGAAGTATTGTAATCGCGAAAATTTTCGATTTTCAGATTTCGGCGGAAATATCCATTTTGACTAATTTCGTCGTGGCGTCTGTACGTACTTACGTTCGTACGTTCGTATCTCTAATAACTTAAAACCGGTTAGCTGTAGAAAGTTGTAATTTTGTATTTAGGATTGTTGCAAAATCTAGTCGTGAACCTCCCTTTTTGGTCACTGCTTGATCACCGGAAGTGGTACTTTACTTGAAGGTCATAATTGATTTCCATAAAAATTATATTAAAATACTTTGCAAAACTTCTCAAATTTGGTATTTATAACTTATATATTGATTTAAATAACATACTAGATTTTAGTCTATATTGGAAAACCGGAAGCGGTACTTTACTTGAAGGTCATAATAAACTTTCATCAAAAATTATATTAAAATATAATTTAAATTATCTAAAATTTGGTAAATAGGACTTTTATATCGATATAAATGTATTTACGATATTTTGGTTAAAATTGGTGAGCCGAATAGGGTACTTTACTTGAAGGTCATAATAAGCTTACATCAAAAATTATATTAAAATTAAATATATACATTATATGTTTCGGTAATAAAGGTTATAAACGCAATTTGGTTTCCAATCTAATTAAACATTTTTATTATTTCTTTTAAGAGTTAAAATTGAGTGTAAAATACTGGTTTTCCTCCAAATTTGTGTGTGTGTGTGTTAATAGATGCATGTCGCGTCGCCGAGTGCCGTTTTTGAGATACTGCAATCTTCGGAAACTAGTAAACAAATTCAGGATCGCTTTTTGAGCCACTGATTTATAGTTTAATAGGCGTAGAAGGAAGTCATGTGTTGTCCACATCAGATAATTTTTTGTTTGAATTTCAACCTCTGGGCGATCTTATAAATACTAATAGTCCCACTTGCAATACTATTAATCTCATCTAATTACCGTACAGTTTAAAGTTGAGTAGGTTATGAGCATTAGTGCAGTCCAGAAATAAGGATCGATAACAATGAAAGAATGATTAAATATAAATATGTACATATATATATATATATATATATATATATATATATATATATATATATATATATATATATATTTGCTCTCAAAATCGAAACGTTCAAAAACTTTTGGTTTACAAGATTACACAATTCCTCAACGTAAGTTGAAGCAGGACAACAAAAATTCATTTTATTTTTTGCTAGAGGGGTGTGAGCAGGGCCTGAATTGGGAGAGGACGGCAAAGGGGCCACTTGCCTCGGGTGCCAGAATTTTGAGGGCGGCAAATTTCGAGATAAATTTAATTTTAAGGTTAAGCAAAAAAAAAAAAAATGTTTTTGCTTTTTGTTTCTTGTGACCTTTCTTAGTTGAAGTAATGAAATTATATTCATTTCGAAATTTGTTACCTAAAGAACTGTTATAAAACTCTTGACTATTAGGAATTAAGGTTAACCATCCTGCCAAAAATCCTGATTCCGGTCCAGGTTGAGAGATAGATATCAAAAACATTCTAGAAAAAGGTGTATAGGACATACATATGTTTAAATGTGTAAATGTATACAACAAATTTGAAGCGTAGCAAATAAGTTAATAAGCTATACAAGTTATTTTTTTGAAATATCACTTAGCAATCGAACAAACATACATCGATACCTTTGAAGGTATCGATAAATCGGTGACGAAATGTAAACAAAAAGTTTATAAATGGCGGCCTGGAGTAAACATTCACGTGATGTTGCACATGATTGGTCTGTTCCAGGTCACTGACCTCTCTTTCGATCCTATTTCCAGTCACACGTGTTCTGTTTTTGACTAAAAATTCTCCCTCAAAGTATTGCGATTCTAAGATATCTGATGTAGACTCCACGTGACTTCGTTGTACGCCTATTAAACTATAAATCGGTGGCTCAAAAACTGATCCAGAATTTGGTTACTAGTTTCCGAAGATTGCAGTATCTCAAATAAGCTACTCGACGCCACGACATCTATTGGCATACATCTATTGACATCCTCACACACACACACCATTATAAAGA
The DNA here is from genome assembly GCA_948150685.1 of Rhaphigaster nebulosa. NCBI lineage: Eukaryota > Metazoa > Arthropoda > Insecta > Hemiptera > Pentatomidae > Rhaphigaster > Rhaphigaster nebulosa. The sequence continues at coordinate 150,381,216 of OX411309.1, forward strand.
TGTTAAAAATGGTTAGTACGGGCCTTGAAACGTATCCATGAAAATTACGATTTGTAATTTTTAGCACGATTCGCATTTTTTTAAGGAGGCGGGAGGTAAAAAAAACAGTTCGAGGTAAATTACCACTTCCGGCTATCCAATTTTAACCAAAATCTAGTATATTATTTATATTGATACAAAAGTCTTAAACACAAAATTTGAGATGTTTTGCATTATATTTTAATATCATTTTTGATAGAAATCTATTATAACCTTCAAGTAAAGTACCAATTTCAGTTTTCCAATTTCAACCAAAATCTGATATGCTATTTATATTAATATATAAATCTTATAGATCAAATTTGAGAAGTTTTTCATCACAGTTTAATATAATTTTTGATGAAAGTCTAATATGACCTTCAAGAGAAGTTTCAGTTTCGGTTTTCCAATTTTAGCCAACCTCTAATATGTTATTTATATTAATATACAGGTCTAATACAGTAAAAAGACTTACTGTATTTTTAATATAATTTTTTATGAAAATATAATAATAATAATATTGACTAGTTTCGTCGTGGCGTCTGCACGTACGTACGTTCGTATCTCGCATAACTAAAAAACGGTTAGCCGTAGAAAGTTGAAATTTTGTATTTAGGATTGTTATAAAATCTAGTTGTGAACCACCCTTTTTGGTCACTGCTTGATCACCGGAAGTGGTACTTTACATTAAGGTCATAATTGACATCCATAAAAAATTATATTAAAATACTATGCAAAACTTCTCAAATTTAGTATTTATAACTTATAAATTGATTTAAATAACATACTAGATTTTGGTCTAAATTGGAAAACCGGAAGTGGTACTTTACTTGAAGATCTTATTAGACTTTCATCAAAAGTTATATTAGAATATAATGTAAAACATCTCAAATTTGGTAAATAGGACTTTTATATCGATATCAATGTATTTAATAGATTTTCGTTAAAATTAGTGAGCCGAAAAGATTACTTTACTTGAAGGTCATAATAAGCTTACATCAAAAATTATATTTAAATTAAATACATAAATCATATGTTTCGATAATAAAGATTACCATCGCAATTCGGTTTCCAATCCAATTAAACATTTTTATTACTTGCTTTAAGTGTTAAAATTTAGTGTAATATACTGATTTTCCTCCCTATTTGTGTGTTTGTCAATAGATGGATGACGGGACGCCATCGTCGTTTTTAATGCAATCTTCGGAAACTAGTAACCAAATTCAGGATCACTCTTTGAGCCACTGATTTATAGTTTAATAGGCGTACAAGGAAGTCATGTGTTGTCCACATCAGATATTTTAATATAATTTTTCATGAAAACCTATTATGACCTTCAAGTAAAGTACTACTTTCGGTGATCATGTAATGGCAAAAAAAGTAGATTCACAACTAGATTTTACAACAATCCTAAATACAAAATTTCAACTTTCTACGGCTAACCTTTTTTGAGTTATGAGATATACGAAGGAACAGATGTAACAGATGTTAGGGGTACGTACAGATGTACGACGAAACTAGGTAAATTACATTTAGGTCAAAATGGATTCAGGGATGGTCAAAATGGATATTTCCGTTGAAATCTGAAAACCGAAAATTTTCGCGATTACAATACTTCCTATACTTCGTACAAGGAAGTAAACATGCAAATATTCAACATTTGTTTTTCCTTAAACCATGTTCTCTTTTAGAATATTATCACTATTGGACAGCGTTATCTCTATTACTTACTCATCACTGTTGTCGCTTCATTACGTAACAACTTAATCTTTTGACTATGCTTTCATTATCACATCGAAATATAGATTCGAAAGAACACAATATCCAATTAGCAAAACACTCGCCGGCGATAGTAAACAAATCAGAATGGAAATTATTGATAAAAACAAACAACTGTGACGATTCGGATGTATCTCATATTGGAGAATAGTGAATGGACTACTTTTTCTCTCTATGATCAGTATCATTAATTTATAACTTATCATCTCATAGTTTTATTTTTTTCAAACGTTCCGTATCTCTCTCATTTTTACTTCCTTGTACGAAGTAAAGGAAGTATTGTAATCGCGTATTGCGGTTCAGATTTCAACGGAAATATCCATTTTGACCATTCCTGAATCCATTTTGACTAGTCTCGTCGCGACGTCTATACGTACGTATGTTCGTATCTCGCATAACTCAAAAACGGTAAGCCGTAGAAAGTTGAAATTTTGTATTTAGGATTGTTGTAAAATCTAGTTGTGAACCTCCTTTTTTGGCCACTGCTTGATCACCGGAAGTGGTACTTTACTTGAAGGTCATAATTGATTTCCAACAAAAATTATATTAAAATACTATGTAAAACTTCTCAAATTTAGCATTTATAACTTATATATTGATTTAAATAACATGCTAGATTTTGGTCTAAATTGGAAAACCGGAAGCGGTACTTTACTTGAAGGTCATACTAGACTTTCATCAAATATTATATTAAAATATAATGCAAAACATCTCAAATTTGGTAAATAGGACTTTTATATCGATATGAATGTATTTTCTATATTTTGGTTAAAATTGGTGAGCCGAAAAGAGTACTCTACTTGAAGGTCATAATAAGCTTAAATCAAAAATTATATTTAAATTAAATACATAAATCATATGTTTCGGTAATAAAGGTTATAAACGCAATTTGGTTTCCAAACCAATTAAACATTTTTATTACTTGTTTTAAGTGTTAAAATTGAGTGCAAAATACTGGTTTTCCTGTGTGTGTCAATATAGATGGATGTCGCGACGCCGAGTGTCGTTTTTGAGATACTGCAATCTTCGGAAACTAGTAACCAAATGCAGGATTACTCTTTGAGCCAGCGATTTTTAGTTTAATAGGCCTATAAGGAAGTCATGTGTTGTCCACATCGGATATTTAAAGATTTACATTCGTCGTCAATGATCCGATATTTTATGTAAATATAAAATTATATTGTAAACTAGATAAATAATACTATATAACGAAATATAAAATACAGGATGTGCCCAAGAAAGACGACCTTACCGCCGCTTAGAGTGCCATGCCCAATACAAAACTTGTTTACAGTGATTTCACTAATATTGGTCCGATAGGTTTAGCTTCAGAAATCACTTGGGATCTAAAGGTCAGTATGTAATGTTATGTTGCTTGCATACCAAGGTGATTTTGTTATTGTTCTGAAAGTTTTGAAGTTTGTTAATGTATTTTTAGCTGTTATATATATATATATATATATATATATATATATATATATATATATATATATATATATATATATATATGTGTATATGTATGTATATAATTATTTATACATATATTGTAACGCTCTACAAATAATAGTATTTTTTGGCGAGGATACGCTACGAAAAGCCGCTGTTTTTAACAATCTCCGAGTTCATATCCGTTGAAGTTAGTAGTCTTAGTCATTGGTTTAGGGCTTTTATCTTTTTCTGGATATATGGATCAAATTAATCGGTCATATTTCAGACCATGATAGTGTACAGTGCATATCTATGGAATCTCTCTATTGTCTAGAAAAACTGGAGGATGCATTTCAAGTCGAAGGATTTTTATGTCTTGTTAAGATTACTGTGCCATCTGCATATGTCGCTGTTGGAATATTAGAACTTCGAGGAATGTAGTGAGTGTAATATAGAGTATTGGAACGATCACTGAACCTTGGGGTACTCCAGCTGCGATAGACCTAATAGAAGATAGCTTTGACCCGTGTTAGACGGTGAAAAATCTGTTGGGAAGAAAGGATTGAATAACAAAGTAGTAGCTGGGTGGAAGTATCGTCTTGTTTAATGAGAAGCCCGTGGCTCCAAACTCTGTCAAACGCTTGAACTACATCCAGAAATAGACAAGTTGCATATCAATTCTGCTTTAGTACCGTGGATATGTAACAAAGGGCAACAAAAAAAAGATTTTTGAAAACTTTTTTAACTTTAATAGTTGATCTGTATAAATTTTTATGCGCTGAATCTAAATCTGGTCTTATTTTTTTTGTATCACCCATAGTTTTCCGTAGGTTTCAGGCTCATCAAACGTCCTAACTTTTTAAACTTCTGTAACATGTTAGCTACCATAGAAACATACTCTGGGTCTTTTTCATTTCCCATGAACTTTGTAACGACTTGCTTGAATGATACCCAGGCTTCTTTCTCATTTAAGGTCATTGTGGATTCAAAGTTAACATCAAACATCATTTTTCTAATGTCAGGTCCGACAAGGACGCCTTCTTTTAGTTTAGCTTCTGAAAGGCCTGGAAACCTTTGGCAGAGGTACTTGAAACGTGGTCCATCTTTAGGCAAAGCCTTTACAAATTGTTTCATAAGGCCTAAGACTGAAAGCTGTTCAATTCTTTAAAAATCGCTTAATTTAATAAATTTAACTATAAAATGTGAAGGAATTGTGGGTGATACAGCTTTTTTAATATCATATTTGGATTCAGCACCCTAAAAACTATAGGAATAAGGTATTTTCAGTACAAAAGTTTTTTCATCGTTGGCCTGTGTAATATGTCACTCAGTGCAGATGATGTATCCTTGAGTGGTGTCTCCGAAATCCAAATTGATGATATGTTATAATGTCCATGTTTGTTAGTATATCAACAGGCCTTTTATATAAAAAGTTTTCGAAAATTTTGGAGCAGAGAGGAAGTAAGCTGATTATTCGGTATGATGAGGGAGCGTTTTTGTTCTTCTTTGGCTTCTCAATCATTGTAAAGGAAATTTAGTCGTCCTCAGTATCGCGTAATGAATTGCAGTTTGGACGAATCTCTACAACTGACATTAACTCCTTCATCCTTCACCCACGTCGCTGAAGAAATTAGAAAGTTAATTAATAACTTAATAACATAACTTAACTAATACCGAGATGTTCCAGTAAATGCCAAGAAATATAATATTAATATAAATTATATATTTCATAACATAGTGACAGAGACAATAAGGAAAATGACTACCCAATTTAACATTATTTTATATATTATAACCAGCAAGTATTTGACGAAGTAAAATTATACTGATGGCAGGACATTGGGGAGAGAATAATGTAAATTAAAGAAAACAAATAACTTGAAGATGAAGAAGGACTTCGAAACGTCGTTATAAATGTGTTTTTAAAAATATAAGTTATATATTTATGGGAAGTGTACTTTTCACTAATTAATTTTATATATATATATATATATATATATATATATATATATATATATATATATATATATATATATATTAACTTCCCTGTATAGTAAAAATTGTTTAATATCGTAACAAAATAGTGTTGAAGATATTTTTAGTACGGAAAATATTGCTAACGCCATAATGTTAAAAGATTTCTGATAACATATCTATCTATTCCTTATTAATAATGTTTTGTTTTTTTCTCGTTTTTTTTTTTTTTTTTTTGTAATACAAATGTAATAAAATATTCAGGATTTATTTTTCACAAAATAAAGGATGAGGAGGAAAATACGTTTGCTTTATATAAATAGAAAAATTGACCAGTTCTGTAAGTAGTATTCAGCCAATCTCGGTTTTAGAAGATTTTATGGCGCTTATTCTGCCGTAATACAGAAATTTGGGCAGTCGTTAAAAATAAGAATTTCGCAACAACCGATCGAATACTAGAAATTAATAATTTATCAAAGCACTACTTACATTTTCGACTGTTTTTACATTCCTTACCGCCACACGAGGTAAGAAAGTTGGGACCGGGCCAAATTTTTGGTATCCGGTTTTCAACAGATTTAAACGTTTCTTGGACCATTAAGTCCAACTTAATGGTTTTAAAACAAACTTTTTTTTTGTTTTTTACGGTTTCGGCCCGAGATGCCCTAAATAGTGGACTAAACCGGGCACCCGAAAAACGTATTCTCTAGATTGTAGCGCCGAAACGGCTTTTACAATTTTTATAAAACTTGCCTAAAATCTTCTCCTCTAAGCCCCTTAACTTTTCATACATAGAACATTCCCCATGTAGCAAAAAAAAAAAACATGGAAACAATTATGACAAAAAGTAAATTTTATTTTCTCATAACTCAAAAATAATACATTTTCTGGTGAATTAGGTATGACTAATAGCAAAGATACAGCATATTGGATTTTATGGCAATCTTTTTAAAATGTTCCTATGGAAACCCATTCATTTTTTTTTTCAGTTAGGAATCTTCGTAATGGATCACGAGAATAACAATTTATCCCTCCCCCCTAAAAATTGAGGTTTTATGTTTCAAGTTACGTAGAATCCAAAATCGAATAAAAAAATCTGATGCGGTGCCTGTATCAAACAACTATCCCTTACTAACCTATAATAATTATCTTTTTAATATAATTTTCACATAAACACTGCTTGAAATAAACACAGCAGCATCCACTTCTTCACATCTTCTCCCACTTCAGTACAATAAAATAGTTTTTTAAACAGTTTTAGTACAACAATTCTGTACACTACCTATATGTTTTAACTTCGTAAAGTTGCAAATATATTATAAAATCAATGATATAATAGCTAATTCAGGATAGTCCGATGCGCTGTATCATTGCTAATACTGGTCCGATTTTGATGATTCTTTTTTTTTTTTTTTTTTTTAGATAATTCAATTACCTTTCATACAATTCTACAGATAATTTACCATAAAATTCATACTTTTTGAGCTAAGTGCAAATAAAATATTCTTTTCATCATAACTTTTTTCCCAGCATTTCCTCGGTGATGTACTACATAAAGGAAAAAATAAAGGACTTTATGAAGAATAATTTAGGCCAGTTTCATCAAAATCGTTAGAGCCGTTCTCGATAAAATTGCTAAAAAGTGTAAAATCGATTGTATAAAGTGGCACTTGCGGTCTGTCGATTTTGACGAAAAAGTTGCTGTAACATCCCCTGAATATATTTACCTTAAATACGTAGTTTCAGTTTCGTACAACTTTTCGTTTTTGAGCTAGGCTGTTCACATACACACAGACCATTTTGCGAGACTTGGTCATTTGTACTCAGGGGACCATAAAACGTGTATTTCCGTCGAAAACTCGAATTCGAAAATTTTCACGATCGCAATACTTTCCCTTACTATATACTTCGTATATAGGTAAGGGAAAGTAAAAAGGTTAGTGGATTAGACTACAAGTGCCTAAATGAGTAATGATTTGAACTTGAACTAAAAACCTTTTGGTTGAGGCCAGGTAGTCGTTGGCAAACCGCCTCCTTCGGTAGGCGCCGCAATGCCACTGCAATTATATATATATGTATGTATATATATATATATATATATATATATATATATATATATATATATATATATATATATTAAGATTACTATTTATTTATTTTGGTCATTGTTAAGTTCTAGTTTAAGTAACATGTCTATATGAAAGCATACTACATTGATAAAGATTCTATATTTTACCAATTTGCAAACTTAAAATTAGCAAATGATAATTTTAATATGTAATATTGGGTGGAGTCGACAAATACTTCTTCTCTGTGATTCATATTATTTGTTATGTGGTTAGTTTATTTTAAATAATTCTAGGAAAGAATACTTATATATGCTCGATTATTATTAATCGATTATTTAAAAATATTTATGTTCATTAATTATAACTGACAAAAAAAAAAAAAAATAAACAAACCTGCTACACAAAAGAAAAAAAGAAGTGGTGCCATATATAATTGTAAATTTAAACAAAGATATATTTTTCCACCGAGTTTTCATAAATTAATTTCTCTCAATCTTACTCCTGTATAAAAAAAAAATATATATATTAAATAAACTAATTCATAAAAATTTAATTTTTTAAAAGATTATCAAAATCAGAATTACTTAATATAAAAGTAATGTTGGGCCAGGTCGCCGTCTGCTGAGCCCTGCCCCGGGGCAACACAGCAGGCCCTCTCACTTATCATTTCATCTGCTTTGTTTTTGTCAATAATATTAATATATGAGATAAGATTGTTTGAAAACGAAACTTAGTACTACATTATAATAATAAGATTTCATTGTTTTACATAAAATAAAACAAACTACGTAATAACGATGGTATCATTTAATAATTATTATATATACAAAGTGTTCATAATACTTAATGTCAGCTTAAGCTATAATATTTTTTTTTTTGTTTACCATTATCGACAATTCTCTTTTTGCCTTCTCTTCTGCGCAAGTTTGAATAACCGAGCCAAAATTCAATGTTCCTGCTAACCTAGAATCATTAGACTACTCACTTTTTTCTTTAAACAATAAACAACATACATAATTATAAATTAGCCTGCAATGTCATACTGAGCATGATAAAAGTAAGTTATATTATTTAATATAGATTGAAACCGTTTTTTTTTTTTTTTTTTTTTTTTTTTTTCTGTACCTGATGCATAGGTATTTGTATAAATAACTTTTCGACTGTATAGATTTTTTACGTCAACCCTCACTGGGCCCCAGGATTTGCTCCCACCCCTTCCCTGCCGGCGGACCTCCTCAAGTTGGGATATCAATAATCTCAATTCAGAAGAGGACCCTAATAAACATCGATCGAAATGATAACACAGCTGTTTTCATCATCAAAAGTGAATTTTAAAAAATCTTCTGGTTTATAAAATTTTATTTATGTATTTATTTTACTTTATTCATTTACAATATATTGTTATTACAAAACCATTTTCATTATTGATACATTTTCAAGATATATCTACATTATGGGGTTTCTTATATAATTTTGGAGCACAGTGCTGACCGTACTGTCTCTTAAATATATCGTAGGATCGAGACTGGGGTTCCTCTGCCAATGCCAATATTGGCAGTGCTAAGTCCTGCATAGGCGGTTTATTTATTAGTTGACATCCGCATGATGGTATAGAAGGATCAATCTAATTAGGGATTGATAAATTATTTGCCACTTCTATAATTTTATTTTATTGAAAACTAGTTTCGAATGTTATACATTCATCTTCAGTTCTAAAAACACACAAAAAATTCAAAATACTGTCTGGTATTATTGCACATATTACATTAGATGTAATATAAATCAGTATTATAAAACATTTATGAATTATGAATTTAATTAAGACAAGAAATCAAATTGGTACTCACCAAGGCTTAAATGGATTATATCAAACAGAAAAGTTTGTACTGCTTTCTTCTCGCATTGTATTAACAATGAACGAGAGGTAGGCAGGATGTTTTTAGGTAAACAGTTTAAGGATCGGGGTTTTTTATAGTAATGAATGTGATTGGCTTTTCTGTTATAGATGGGAATACATTTAAGATTGGACTATTGGAGATATTTATTTGGTCATTTAAGCAAAAATATGGATTGGATTTGAAGGATTTTATTATTTCAAGTGCTTCATGTATATTTAATTTGAGGCTGTTTTCAACGTGATGTATTAATTTAACTCCTGAGTCTTTGATGAATTTATGATTTTTTTCATTTAAATTAATTGTAAAGTTGGAATTCTCTGTCTTATTATTATATGCACGTATATGTTCCTTTAATCTCTGATTTAGCGATCTTCCATTTTTTCCCGTGTATTTGGCTGCACAATCATTACAATTTAGTTCGTATACTCCGCATTTTTGGAAAGGGTTTATTATTATGTCTTTTAGGAGTAGAGAAATATGAAGATAGTTTTTTTTCTGTTTTAAATGGAGGGTTTAATCCTAGTTTTTTCAATTAATTTTCGACTTTGGTGGATAAAGGGCCATAATATGGAATAAAAACATAATGTTTCGGGATGGGCTTATCTTCGGGGGTTGTTGAATAGATATCATTAATTGTCTTTTCTTGTATTTATTTTTTTTTTTAATATGACTGATAGTGGTTTTATTGTACCCGTTATTTTTTGTTATGGAATATATTATTTCAATTTCTTTATTATACTTCTTTTAATTTAATGGTACGTTCAAAAGACGGTAAATCATGCTATTAAAGGCTGCGCGTTTATGTGCTATCGGTTTCCTAGCTTCATTGTTTGTAACGACAACCGTGTGGGTGGGTTTCCGGTAAATTCCAAATTCATGATGTTTGTTTTTTACTGAGATTTCAAAATCTAAAAAGTTTATGGTTTTGTTTGTTCTACCATTTCTACTGTGAATTTCGTTTATTTTCTTTAAAAAATTATTTATTTGTCTTGTCGTATCAGACCATAGGCATATGATATCATCTACATACCGATACCAGTATATGATATGTTGAGAATTGTTTGGGTCAAGAATCCAATGAGCACAAAGTTTGCGATAAGCATCACCGAAGAAATGCAGCGAAAAAAAAAATGATGAAAAGAATATTTTATTTGCGCTTAACTTAAAAAGCATGCAATTTATATAATTGTATGAAAGGTTATTAAATTATCTAAAAAACAAAAAAAGAATCATCAAAATCGGACCAGTATTAGCAAAGATACAGCGTATTTTATGAGGAGCACAAGATCCTATAAGGATAACCGAGCGCATCTGAAAGGAGACGGATGCGACCGAACCTTCCCCCACCAATCTGTTATAAACAGTATACTCTGTAATAAAGTAATTTAAGAATAGAAAAGCGGAAATCAACTTAATAATTTCTACTTTCATAATATTTAATGGAAAAAAATATTTCCATAAAAACTAAACCGAAACTTTTAAAATATATTTGCAACTTGATGAAGTTAAAATATATAGGTAGTGTACAGAATTGTTGGACTAAAATTGTTTAAAAAAACTGTTTTATTGAATTGAAGTGGGAGAAGATGTGAATGCTGCTGAGTTTATTTCAAGCATTGTTTATGTGAACTCTTTAAAATTATATTATGATATTTATTATAGGATGGTATGGGAAAGTTGTGTGATGCGCGCACCGCAACAGATTTTTTTTTAATATAGTGTTAAACACTTCATAATATGACTTTTCGTTTGTATGAAAGGCTATCTATCATTTAAATCCATAGGTTTAAAATTTAATCCATTCCTAGCCACATAAGTCTCCCAATCTTTGCACTATCTCGTCTCGCCATCTTGTAATTGGTCTTCCTGTCCATCTCTTGTGGTCCACTCTGTCGCAATTTTGGACCATCTTCTTGAATCGAGCCTGGCTACATGACCAGTTCAGTATATTTGCTTCTTGTGGTTAAATTTTGGTCTCGATTTGAGTTTGTAATTTTCTATTGATGATACATTCCTTTCTTTTGATTTCTAAGATGCTTCAAGAAAATTGGAATTGCGTTCTAGCTAATTTTACATAGTATTTTCCTCTTCTGAGATTCAAATAGGATTACTGGATGTATGCAAGTTTGCAATACTCTTGCATTTTAGCCGGAAGGTATTTGAATTTAAAAAGAAATTTCAGGCAGTAGTTTGTCCATCCCAAGTTAATCCTTCTATGTAATTCATCATTTCTATTTTAAAATGATATGGGCTGCTCTAAGTAGATATGATAGTCAGTGAATCTGATTCTAAACCTATCTACATATTTGGCCATTCATAAAAAAATGAATTCTTAAAGTTTACAAAAGTTAAAAATTCTTAAAGTACTTTTTCAATACAAATATAAAAGATCATATTGAATTGTAAGATAGCCTGCAAATTTAAATTAATATCTATAAGGTAATTAGAGGACAAGATGGATAAACATGTTGGGTGAGGATCCCAAAACACCCACTTCCGAGAGGCGCGAGTTCAATTCTTTCCTGCAGTTAATACTTACTTTTACGAGACTAGCTCCAGAAGTATTCAGGCATAAAGCTACAGATATGTAAAAACTTTACAATAATCAATTATTAACAATCAATAATCATAATTCAGTAATCAACCATGGTTCAGAAACATATATATAATAATAACAATGATTAGTCTTGAACAATATCAATTTAAATAAAATTCTTCTTAAACTCTAGTGTTGGTAAAAAGTAAAAGGAATTACACAACTTTCTCTTAATTATAACAGCATCATGAATATTAAACAAGAGTTTGAAAACAAAGAAACTAATTGTGAAATTTACGCTTTAGAAACTTCAGAAATAATATGATACTTAATTCTATTTATTTTGATAAATAAATAAATAATAATATGAATAAATGAATGATGGTGAATAAATAAATAATTATATATTTTAAAGGATTTATTAATAATCACAGAAAAATGGATTTATCCCAATTTGATCATTTTAATTTAGTTCATCGAAAATGAATAATACATCAATAACAAATGAGACAAGAACTGATGCTATCAGAGATTTTACACAAAATGAGCAGATTTCCAGTTGAGCAATCTCATAAAGATTTTTCAAGAGCAAAAATGACACATTGAATTAAAATACATATTTATGCAAAATTAAAATATTGATGATGTATTGATTCTATTATATATATATATAAAAAAAAAAAAAAAAGATTGGCTCAACCTTTAAATGTAGCCTTTCAATATTTATTTGGCTGGTATTATTATTATTATTGGATAAAAAAAAGCTTTGTCAAAAAAAACTTGATTTTTTTTAAATGTTAACATTTACATTAAATATCTGATACCAATATCATCTACACATAAGACCTCGAATGTTAGGTACATAAATTGCACACATCTCATGGTGCTGTGGTAAATTCATAAATACATTTACTTAATGTTTAATAAAGCTAAAGCTTTTGTAAATAAAATCAAAAGCTTTGTGTCAAACTGATAACAAAAAAATAAGACAAATCACAAATAATCTTTTAGAAAACTGAAAAAAAGAGGCATCTGTTAAATGGTTCATATCACAGATTTAAATATATATATAAAAAAAAAATTAAACATATTAATGGAAACTAGAATAAAAATAAAACCAAAAGGCTGACTTCGTATAAATCAAATAAATAGGGAAGGATATTCAACTGGAAGTCGGCAGATCCGCAATGGAAAAATATTAAAGAACGCAATGGCTATGATTATGATTACATTAGGTACACCATTACTTCTTGTGCAAAGCGATCGGGGTTAATACCACTGATATAATATTTAGGAAACCAACGGTGACGAGGAATGATAATACACCATTGATACGACTTAGGAAATATTAATAATATAAATCAGGGTATTTTCATTTGGGAACAGTACATTCAGAACAACTTACAAATGTTTTTGATTTTTTTTTTCCAACCTTTTTTTCTGTTTTTTTTTATTCTATTTCTTCGAGAAAACAGTATTTTTTTTTTGGAACTTTTATCACCTTAAATCTTTTCCATCAATCTTTATATTATTTAAATTTTTTTTTCATTTCCTTTATACAACAATATCTTTAAGCACTCTAAAATAAAACAATACTAATCCTTAATAGTTAAACATTAAAATAGACTAAATAAAAAAATAACAGTCGTTTTAGCGTTTGTGTCTCGCGCACAACACAGTATCTCTCACTCTCGCTTCCCATATACAATATATACACAAGGTATAACTTTCTAAGTGACTATATAAAACACTATTTTATTGTCTTCTTCTCTTGCTCTTGTATCTAATTTTCTCTCTTCAACCCACAACATAGTCGACAATATGACGGTTTCTCCCATCTTATCCGAGAAAAAAATTAAGAGGAAACAAAAATAAAATCAAAACCAAAACAAAACATCTGTTTTTTCGGCTAACAAGATACGAAGCGGTGTTTATCTAACTTCCTTATCTGTTGATACCGAGTGTACTTTGTTGACCTGAGGCTGGGAACTGTTGTTGCAAAGGCATTTGCTGCTTTGGTGATGTTGAGTAAACAACTGTAAAAATAAACATAAAATTAATCACAATCATTAAATAGTTAGACCATTCATAATCTAATCAATAATTAGCAAAGGTTTTATACAATTAACCATTAATAGGCTAGGATATCTTTAAAGGTACCTCCACTATATCTATTTTTAGAAATGGATAAATTTGATTTTCAGAATTCAATTTAATACAAATAGGAAGGGAGGACTTTTATTTAAGAGTTGGTAGCATTGGAAAACGGAGAGCAACATGAGATAAACAGATGAAGGTTATAAACCCAATAATTTGGATTTTGATGAAGGCTATTAATATGAATAGTAAAGAGGTAACTTCTTTAATTTTTCCCGATTAGTTTTTTAATGATTGATTATTAATAATTAATACAATCAATTCTTTATATAAGTAACTAAAGTAATTATTTATTACTTTTGCTCTAACTCCAGAAATTAAGTTGAAAATAAAATTTTAATTTCACTATCTTTAAAGATACAGTGGCTGAACAGAGTAAAACAGAGACATGGAATTTAATGAGCTTTTTTGTAAATAAACATCAGGAATTTAGACAGCTTCTGGTAAGGAGAGACAAACCACAAGTGAAAGTTACTTTAAATTGGCACCGTGTGATCGAGAGGGTCACTCATCTGTATTTTCCTCAAAGGGGAACAAACAGTGATGTGTTGCCAATGTAAGACTCAAACATATGTTACACCAAATAGAAATTGTTTTTTGGAGTTTTATGGATTTTAAATATTAATTTATCAATTTTTTTTTTTTTTACTTAAAATCAAACTTTCGAAAATCAAAGATTTAATTAATAAAATATCAATGGGTAAAACAAATTGTGGCTTTTTTTTTTTCAGCTCCAACTCTCACCCTAAGAGGTCACAGTATCTTTAAAAATACATTCTCAAAAAACTTATATTTGAAGCAATAAATTTTAATGGTGACAATTTTTGTGTTATTTTAACCGTTATTTGCTAGAAATTAGAAAAAAACACCCCAAAATGTTATTAGTTAGATATTTGGCCAATCAAGAGTTAAAAATGAAATATATATTTTTTTCTTCTCGATATTATAAATCAATAAAAACACAAGCTAGAGTCACATCACTACAGGCAGAGATGGGTTAATCATAACCATAATTACGACTACAATTTTAACTAAAAAAAAAAAAAAGAGTGATTGCTTGATTAAGCAATTGCAATCGAATTCATGATGATTGCCGTGATTATGATTACAATCGCGTAATCAAGTAATCACCAACTTTTTTTTTGTTATAATCGCAATTATCTTTGCATCTTTAAAATTTACTGGTGAATTGATGAGTATTGTAGTGAATTTTCACAACACTATTGCTTTTAAAAAATGGTGGGGCTAATGGTTTTCAACAATAAAGACAGGTTTTTATTTCTCATTTTTTTTTCCTTTATCTAAAAATATTATTGAGTAATAAATAGAAAAATTAAAAAAATGAATTTTTTTTTATTTTATTTATAAATGCACTAGTTTAATAAAATTGTTCTGCCTTTTTTTTCTTTTCCTTATCCTAACACTTCATAAACCGTTTATGGATGAGGTTGCCACTCTCAACCAAAAGGCCAATTAATAGGCTACCGATCAACAAGCATTGTATCAAAAAACCTATTAATAGGCTATCAGTTGATAAATTATAAATAATTCATTATTTATAATTTTTAAAAAGAATAATTTTTATTATACTGTTGCACTTTATCATCATAATATTACAGAAAAATTAACTATATATTTTACAACTTTGAAAAATAATGATTTTTATTTTACTAAAACGCTTTTTAATAAACAGAAAAAATAATTTCATATTTTAAGCAACTAACTGCCTTATTACAGGGCTATGCCATATGTTAGACATGTCTTTTTTTCTACAGCAGGTATGGTTTTGAATCTGTAGTTACTATAACAAAAGCCTAAAAATTGTTATCTGATATACACTACTGTTATCAGATAAATATGATACTTTACGGCTATTCGTCTGAGTTCCACAGACAAGGAGTTGCACTTGGTGAGACCCCTACCACATAAATCATTATTATACCACATATAAATATAATTTTTGTAATAACATTAAGTCAAGGATTGTTTGGGTGTTCGATAATCTCTCGAACAAAAGTAAGATGTATGATCACTTAAAGCAATAATATTTAAAAAAACAAAATAAAAAGTGACTAAACCAAAGTTAAGGCTTCTATAAATTTTGCACATCCAAGTTGTACTGTTTTACTAACATGTTTATTAAGTTTTAAGGTTAGAAATAGTATTATTTATTTTTTTGTTTAAGTCATTTGCGAATGATAACAAATTACAAGAATAATTTTTAGAAAATTTCCAGTAACGAGAATAATGTTTATTTAACAAAGTCTGTTTTCATGTATGATGAAATAATCTTTTACTTTGTTTCTATCTACTTTAGAAGTTTTGTAGATTCCTAGTGGTCCATAGCAGCCATCGAAGACACGAGGACTGAAGTGAACGCAAGCTATTGGTTACCATCACCTGGCTTATTGATTACTATCTTTTTACTTCCTTCTAATCAGTAAAGGAAGTATTTTAATCGCAAAAATTTTCGGTTTTCAGATTTCAGCGGAAATATCCATTTTGACCATCCCCGAATCCATTTTGACAAGTTTCGTTGTGAAGTCTGTACGTACGTTCGTTTGTATCGCATAACACAAAAACGGTTAGCCGTAGAAAGTTAAAATTTTGTATTCAGGATTATTATAAAATCTAGTTGTGAACCTCCATTTTTGGTTACTGCATGATTACTTAAAGGTCATAATAAACTTTCATTTATAAATTACATTAAAACATAATGAAAAACTTCTCAAATTTGGTTTATAACACTTACATATTAATATAAATAATATAATAAATTTTGGTTATTTTTGGCCAACCGGAAGTGATACTTTATTTGAAGGTCATAATAAACTTTCATAAAAAATTACATTAAAATATGATGTAAAACATCTCAAATTTGGATAATAAGTCTTTTTTATATCAATACAAATAATATAATAGATTTTCGTTAAATTTGGCAAACCGGAAGTGGTACTTTACTTGAAGGTCATAATAAACTTTCATTAAAATATAATGTAAAACTTCTCAAATCTGATAAATGAGAGTTTTATATCAATATAAATAATATAATAGATTTTGATTGGAAGTGCTAAGCCGGAAGGGGTACTTCACTTGAAGTTCATAATAAACTTTCATCAAAAATTACATTAAAATATAACATAAAACATCTCAAATTTGGTAAATAAGACTTTTATATCAATATAAATAATATAATAGATTTTGGTTGGAACTGGTAAGCCGAAAGGGGTACTTAACTTAAAGGCCATAATAAATTTTATACTTTATAGTTTAATAGGCGTAAAAGGAAGTCATGTGTTGTCCACATCAGATATTTGTTTCTTATTCTTATTGCACATGTGTTTATACTGCAAAAACATCTGGTATTTCTTAGCACATAACCTTTCTCTTATCCTAAATAAGCCAAACAATTTTTTGTTTTGTATTTGTGTTAAAAAATTGCCATAGGCAAATTTTGCATAAATTACCATAGTAGAAAAACGTAAATTCTTTCTTTTAAAATTTAAATTATTATAAGTAATTTAAAATCAGGAATAGACAAAATCACTGTATTTTATGTTTAAAAATTATGTAGAAATTTTTACGAATAGACGCACAAACACAATTATATACAAATTTCTATTTTCTTAAAATTATTTTATTTACATTATTAATCAGGTGTCGATACAGTTAATCAGACATTAACCATACCTGGTGTGCTAGGCTTATCTGATGTAGACATCCTGGAGAAAGCCATCAATGCATCAGGAAAATTAGGAGGCGTGGCTGGTGTATTGCATGGTGTGCAAATCTGTAACAATCATATTTTTTTTATTTATTATAAATGAAATTACAGAAATTTATTTGTTAGATGAGATAATATATTCTTAAATAAAAAATTAAAAAGAGGGATACATACACCAAGCTAACCATTGAAATAGAAATACCGCTAAGTAAACCTAGATTTGAAAGTTATAAAATTTTTGTTGTATAGTATTCATATATATAATCATGTATTTCATTAAACATTAATATAGCAGAAAAAAATGTCACTATTATGGTTCTGTATGGACACTAAAAATATAGAGCTAAGTTAAATTCTTTTAAAAACCTAATTATTAACTATTTCTTTGATAGAGCTGGCGATAATAAGATATTATTAGGATTAAGCTACTAAAACTTTTTTACTTTCAATTTAACTATTTATAATACTACTATGATACTACAATGTTAATTAATATCTGTATTTGGAATAAATAAATAAACAATGGCAACCTAAAAAAAGACAATAAAACATATTCCTCGTATAAAACACCTGGATGCTAATTAAGAAATCCAAATCATTAGAAAAATTTTACACAACAGAAGCATATATAAATATTAAGTATACTTCAGATAGCCACCATGTTTATTCATCTGTGTTTACGAATGAATCAAAGATGCAAACATTTATGTAGAGCATTATGATGGAAATCTGTTACAAGGAAACACACCACAAACCTCATTTTTGACTTACTTTTTTTTGTTTTTAATAATTAGATTTTAACTAACTGAAAATTAAATAATGTCTTCGGTCATAAAAAATAACTTTAGATAAGAGGAATGACAATGGATATGCATGAAGATAGATAAGATATTTTGAATAAATATTGTGTATACATTTTTTTTAATAAATAATCATTCAGAGATTAAAAGGACTTCAAGTAATCCTAAGAAAAATATAATAACAATTTTATGTGTGTACATTAATTAAAAAAAAGAAAGAAAAAAGAAGTGAATTATCACAAATTTTTAGTTTTTAAATGCCATTGTTTAAAAAATTACAAAACAGCATTTAACATAATAAAAATATTATGCTTGCCAATTAAAAGAAGTTGTTAGATAAAAATTAATTAATAACTACTTGTTTTCTTGTTTTTTTTCATAATCCTAACCTCAGAAAAATAAATAATTTACGATGAAAGCTGGAAAACGTTAAGAAAACAAAAAACTAATTTATATCGTTTACCTACTGGAGAACATTTAAATCACTGATTCAATAAAAAAGAATTCAGACAAAAAAATTCAACTTTAAATAAAAAACACTTTACACGCACAACAAAAACTAATAAAAATACAAAAAGAAATGTACTTCAGAAATTTTTATAATTATTTCAGATAAATTATCATTGCTGTATGAGGTTACTTTTTAAATTTTAGAGCTGTGGATATTATATAATAGTAATAAATAACGGAAGTGTAAATAATATGAGGAGCTCCATGGAAGAAGGATGAATCCGCCAAGTCACCATAATTTCTATTTTAATTTAAATTGTATATATATATATATATATATATATATATATATATATATATATATATATATATAATACATAAAATATATACATATAGTATATAATATTAGCCATAAACAAAAAAAGATTTTGGAACATGGCGAGTTTGCCCTAAAAGAATAATGTTATATATCTTTAGCCAACATGCTATCATTCACTTAATATGTAAGTTGATAAAAAAAAAAAAAAAATTAAGTCAGGATAAAAGAATAGAAAAATATTTTTTAAAGTAAAATTTAATGTAAGGACACTATAACAACTTAGGTTTATTGGGGTTTGTCAATTATTTGCTATTCCTAATTGGCATTAAAAAATATTGGTGCAGAATTTAAAAGGTCAAATTTTTATTCGATATATTAATAACAATTTATGGCATTAAAATGGAAAATAAAACATGATTTCATTAGAATGAAAAATAAACATTCGATAAGGCACAGTTTAGATAAGGTTTATTCAACTTAATCTAGATAAATCCGTAATTACATATCTAATAATATTCAGTAATTCTTTTTAAGTTGATTTTTATTTTTTATCAAGGTGACCCAACAGAAAAGAAAACAACAAAACACAATATTTAATTCTCTGAAATTTTCACTTAAGATATATATATATATATATATATATATATATATATATATATATATATATATATATATATATATATACATATACACATATATACATATATACATACATACATACATACATACATACATACATACATACATACATACATACATACATACATACATACATACATACACATATACACATAACGTGGAATAATGTTTGCTTTGAATTTCTGGAGGAGAAAGTTAAGAATTCAGTTCTCAAACTAACTGCTTGATAGTGTCAATCCAGCAGTCAGTTTGAGAACTTAACCCTAAATTTCCCCATTTAGTGAGGCACAATAAACGCTATTCCATCAAAAAAAAGTAATTGTGAAAAAATTCATATCCAACTCGGACAGCGTTGGATGTAGTTCGAGCAACAAATTCAAACTGTAAACCACTAATTGAAAATCCCAAGAAATAGTGAAAATATATGGTTAGATAGTAGTTGATTATTTGAAGTGTTCTATTATAGAGGGTTATCAATATCTTTATTCAAATTCAGTTTTCTGTAAAAATTTGTACGAGATAGCCTGAATAACATTAATTTAAACACTCAATCCAAATGTCAAGTGAAGAAACTGTTCCATTTTCTAATAAAAATAATAAACTTAATTATGCCCTTTACCAAGTTCATTGAATTTCACTTAGCCAAATTTTTAACTGTAGGTGCAAAATAATTGACAAATTAGAGCATAGAGATTTAGAAAAAATTCATTGACAGAAAAAAAGAAATATTAGTAAGATTGTTTATATTTTCTTTTCATTAATAATACTTTTAATTTTATTTTTTTCCTTTTGACATTTTAATTGTTATGTAAATTTACATTTTTAGAATAAAATTTTAATAATCATATTTACTATACACATATAAAATAGTTATTCATAAGCACAATTATTCATATTTTATTCCAAAAATATAAATATACGAAATATAACCATGAGAAATGAAATATGAATAATTGCACCTATTGTCATCTAACTTTCCTTATATCTGTGTATATCAATTACTAAGACAAAGCTAAAATATATACGTAAGTTATAATGTGAAGCATTATAGCCATAAGAATAGCCAAGTCTTTAATAAATTCAAGGCATAGATAATTGAAAGATAACATTTTTAAATTGTACAAATAAACTGTAAAAATCTAATAATTCAAGAGAATATATACAAAGGAAAATTACTACAATTTATAATACCAAAAAGAAGGGAAAAGTTTATTTAACAGTTTTTTTAATAATTCTAGTTAGGTTCTAACAAAAAAAAACAAAACACGATTAATAAAATATTAATATAATAAAGCAATTGTTCATAAACATTATTAAAAACATAAATGATATTCGCATAGTATTCAAATATTTATAATGCATTTATTTAAAGCAGATCTTTCTAAAATAAAGCAACTTCTAAAACATGAATTATTTTGGCAACCAGAAAAGATACCTGTATATGGGTCAGGTAAAAAAGAATTAGTAAACGGGGCCAAACTATTTAAGGTTTATCACAAAGTGTCAGTAAAAATAAAGATATGGATTTCTGAGAATGAATGAGAAGGCGAGATAGTATTAACTAAAGAACGTTATTAAAATTCCAAATAAATGAAAAATAATGAAAATATAATAAACAAAAAAAAAAAAAAAAAAAAAAAATCAATGAATTGTAGATATCATTTTATGAATAAATCTGAACTAAGAATTGATCTTGGCCAAGAATCCTATTTTTCAACATTTATTTTCCATTGATTTAGTTGACAGCGAACAAAAAAAAAGTCAACAAAAATAACTAGGAAAAAAAAAATTAAATGAGAGTAAGATGGGCATGTAAACTGAGAAAGGAAGATTTAGCACAAGGAACTTTTCCTAGACAGACCCGATGCCTGGCAGACTGCCTAAATGACACGCTTAGGCCTTCACTCAAATCTATACCTGTTCAAACTAACTGTTTAAAAGTCTCGTCTATTTATCATCACAGATATTAAAAATAAAACAATAAGTAAATAAATAATAATGAATCGCAAACTATAAATTTATTTAATAAAACTAAGACAGTTTTAATTGATATTTAAATGAAATAAATAAATTACTTGTGAATTATAAATAATTCTTCCTAGAAGCTTTGATAAAAATAAGATGATGGAAGTTTAATTTGGCTAAACATAGTTACACTAATCTTAAATTTTGTTTCTTGCTTATATTTGATTTATTGAACACTTCAACAGTTTTTATTAAATTTGCTACCATTTCAATAGATAGAAAAATTATAACTATGAACAAAAAAAATCTGAACCAGGATTTGAGATTTAAAAATTTCAAAAACAAAATTATGAAAAGGAAATTTGAACATAATCAGAAGATATGGTTTGTGGTGAAGAAAGATAAATTCTATATAGTTATCAACTGTTGTTACTTCCCTACTATCCTTAGCCAGGAGATAAGGGCTAAAAATTGTGTTTCCAAATATTTCATAATGTTTGTTATGATAACATAAATAAGAGTAAAACCCGTAAACAGGTATATTAGTTCAAACTACAGAAATTTCTATATTAATCTGTATGAAAATCAATACTTTAATTTAGGATAAAAGAAAATTCTCTACCCAAAATATCTCATAAATAATACAACCTCTCAGCTGATAGTGAAAACTCAATATCTTTAGAACAAAAAAATGGAGTTACAGAACATTATCAAAGGAAAAGTTTCCAATTGAAAACATGTTATATAAGATTTACATTTACTTTAGCATTTCAACAGGGCTCTAAATAAGAAATATGAAATAATTTGACTAAATCTTCAATAACAATTTATTAAAACTTGAAGAAAAAAAAAATAATTGATGCACTACAATATGCTTATGAAAAATAAAACCTTAAACAAAATACTGGTACAATTAAATAATTATGAACGAGGTTTATAAACAAAATTTTATTTCTTCAGATTAAAAAAAAAAAAAATTGTAAAATAGAAAGTCCTGTTACATAATTAACAAAAATAAATAACATAAAAAGAGCAATCATTCTAATTTTGTCAAAGGGGATAAGTATTGGCTCAATTTAAAAATAAATGGGGTCTCCTCCATATTGATTGCTGAGCTAGGAGATTGGTAGAAACCTGTGATAGGTACAGGGCATTGACACTTGCCATAAACCAACAATGTATCTGCTATGAGGGGGCTTACTGCACATGTCACTAACATTGGCCACAATCCCATTCTACTTTCCCCACTTCAAAATGTAAAGAAAACAACTGCAATTTAGGACCCTAGGAGTTTACCAAACTCTGTTACAATAGACGAAAACATTTATAATACTGACTCATAAAATGTAAACAATAAAAGAAAAACAAATACAAAATTTGTCAATTCAATTTAATAAGTAAAAAAAAAAAAAACTTTAAAAAAAGTCCCACTGGGAAAGTTCACTAATCTTAAAAGCTGTTGCAAGAAAAAAATAAATAAATACTGAGAATTAAAGCAACAAAAATAACATAAAGAACTAACCTGGCCAAAATGTGTTGGTGGGAGAGCTGCTTCTTGAAAAAATATACTCAGCGCAGTCTAGAAATTATTAAAACAATATATCAGATATTTTCTAAACTAGATCAAAACATTACCAGCTTTAAATCAATAAATTACACATAAACTGGGAAAAGTAAGTTGAGCTTTGTCTGTAATGAGTTAATAAAGGGTGATGGAGTGTTATAATAAAGGACAGGTAATATTATTTAAGGGGAAATATGTAAAAATTCCCATAAACTAGAAAAACAAAGGCAAATTTGAAATGACAGATTTAAGCCAAATATTTTTGTATCAGAATATTTCACAGGAAATGTGCCTGACAGAACCTAATCTAGATAGTCGAACAATGTCAATATCAATCCAGATTGTCTGTCAGTACACAGAACACATTTTCATGTCAAATTTGTTTTGTTTTGAATGAGGTTTTGAGGAAATAACAGGATAACATCAATCGATCTCCATTGAGGAGAACCGTTATATTTTTTTATAGCAAACAGGGCAGCCCTTATTTACAGTTAGGGCCCTCAGAGGGAGGCTGACTCACGACAAAATATAAGAATTAAAAATAAAGAAAGACCTAAATGACCTTCAATGGCCGGGCTGTTGTATTAGCCTAGGCCGCCGGCCATTTTCTCACGGGTTCTGTTTGTTTACAAAAGGCAACTCACCTCAAATTGCCAATGTGCAGCTTGTAGGAGCTGTTTGGCCTGTTCCCTCGCACAGCCGGCGGCCAAAACGAACTGATTTATCATGACCTGCTCCCGCAACGAGTCCATGATGGCTAAGACGGTCCACTGGTGTTGTTATTCATGAAATGCCCTCATGCCCCGAGCTATGAATGACGTCAGAATCGGCTGTTCCCTGTTCTGTACGAATACCCCCTACTATTCTGTTGTCGCTGTTCCAAGTAGCGTGCGCGCCCCCCTCCCTCCCAGACACAAACAAGGTCAGGCAGCTTTTGTAAACAACCGGCCCCTGCCTCCTCGATCCAGACACCTTTCTCAATCGATCTATACCGCCCCTCTTTTCTTTCTCTCTCCTGTTTCCAAACACCCTTCATTAATTTGATCATAGCCCAGTTTTATTTTGTTCTTTTAATTTTGACCGCAAGTTCTATACTGAAGGGCAACAATCCTAATTGGCAAGGCCAATCTCCAATGGTCTCACAATATTCCGGAAGCAACTTGTTTAATATAGTTCTCTTTACTACGACCAACTGAATAGAGTCCTTCGTGTGACTCACATTAACTTATTATATGCGAACTATACTAGCCAGATTTATTTGTGTTAAATGAAAGACAATCGTAAAATTTGTATTAAAAAATCACTTCTTGCACCATAACGATGCTATATTGTGTAAACAATTATGAATGATATTGTTGATGCCATTAATACCTCCTCAACCAATCGAGAAACCACTGTTAAGGAAGTATTAGTACATATGATAGTGTAGGCTGCAGAACGAAAATAAATAAAACTTTTATGAATCAAAAGGTAAATTTTTTTTTAAATAATATTATTTGTCAGTTGACATCCGCATGATGGCGTAGAAGGATCAATCTAATTAGGGATTGATAAATTACACAGGCCAACAAAAAAAAATTTTGAAAACTTTTTTAACGTTAATAGTTGATCTTTAGAGATTTTTATGTGCTGAATCTAAATCTGGCCTTAGTTTTTTTTGTATCACCCATAGTTTTCTGTAAGTTTCAGGCTCATCAAACATCTTAACTTTTTAAACTTCTGTAACATGTTAGCTGCAATAGAAACATACTCTGGGTCTTTTTCATTTCCCAAGAACTTTGTAACGACTTGCTTGAATGAAACCCATGCTTCTTTCTCATTTAAGGTCATTGTGGATTCAAAATTAACATCAAACATCATTTTTCTAATGTCAGGTCCGACAAGGACGCCTTCTTTTAGTTTAGCTTCTGAATGGCGTGGAAACTTTTGGCAGAGATACTTGAAACATGGTCCATCTTTAGGCAAAGCCTTTACAAATTGTTTCATGAGGCCTAAGACTGAAAGCTGCTCAATTCTTTAAATTAAAAATCGCTTAATTTAAATAAATTTAGCTATAAAATGTGAAGAAATTGTAGGTGACACAGCTTTTTTAATATCATATTTGGATTCAGCACCCTAAAAACTATAGGAATAAGGTATTTTCAGTACAAAAGTTTTTTTATCGTTGGCTTGTGTTGTTTGCCACTTCTATGATTTTGTTTTTATTGAAAACTAGTTTCGAATGTTATAAAAAAAAAAAAATTAATATATATATATAATAATACCAAACTTTATTTTGAATTGCTTATTTTTGAATTTTTGTGTTTTTAGAACTGAAGATGGATGTATGACATTCGAAACTAGTTTTCAATAAAAACAAATTCATAGAAGTGGCAAATAATTTATCAATCCCTAATATTATTTGTATTGATAAAATAAATTAGAGAAATAGAAAGTATCTGGTCACGCTAGGGATAAACGTCAAAACGCCCTTTCATTTCTGTAGATAGATAAATGATATTGATTGACTCTGCCCTATTTGTCAACATTTCTATTTTATAACTCCATATTTTATCTTAAATTCAAATGAATAACAAGTTAAAAAAACAACTTTTTTTTTTCCAAGTTGAATATCATTCGATTTTTGCTGATATTGATAAAATATGATAATGTTATTATGTTATTTTAATAGTAAAGCTAGTCGAATTAGATTCTGAAATATACATCCGACAGATTTTATCGGTTAGTTTCATTGAAAACAAAGATCAATCCGTTAAAACTTCTACTAAACGGACACCTGTACAACAATCATTTGGGGGCATGCTGTTTTCAAAGAGGTCATGAGAAATTCTTTTGTTTGACAAACATAATGAAAATAACATATGCAAAACAATTAGAATTCAGTTAGAGGATCCGAAATTTCCTCGTTTAATTATAATTTAACTTTCGAGCTACAAAAA